>JAUIMM010000039.1:16567500-17767500 GCA_031769625.1 Taudactylus pleione
CTGAACCTTTATATATCTGTGCTGACATCACAACTCAGCGGACATTTAAATGTGTCAGTTACCGGCGGGTCCCTGCAGAAAGTGTACGGGCAGTCGGCGGGGTTGCTTGTAAATACAGCCAGACGTGCTGACATATCAGGATCAGCTGTGCTGTAGGGCTGATGCGATATGTCTGTGAACGACGTCGTTCAGACATATCTTCTTTACAAATGTGATATGTCGCTTGTCGGCTAATTGAACGACATATCTCATAGTGTGTACCCAGCATTACACAACCTTTACATATCTCAGCATACACAGTTTAGCCACGCACACAGATATACACATATAACACTCACCAATATTTGCCTGCCACCTAAATGTACACAACAGTGGAAACATGTACGTGGGTGTCGGTATATCGACGTCTGGCATCCCGTCTGCCGGTATCTGACTACATCCAGCGGGGGGATGTGATAATTGCTATCACTGCAGCTCCATCAGTCACAAAGAAACTTTTTGTTATGAAAACCCTTGGAGTACTGCAGAATCACAAGGTCATGAAATATAATAGTAACACACAAAATGTTTATTAAGGTTTGGTAAATGATGTCAGGGTAATGCAGATGAACTTGAAATACAAAATGGTTAAGCAGTATACACTGGAACAGTGCTAGAATGGAAAACAGACTGACCGTGGCTGGTAGCAGGTACACTAGCTCTGAGATATGCAGAGGAATAAACGGCAGAATAATCAGTAGATACAAGTTCCTAAATCTTGATGGATTTTATGGTCCACATATACAAAAGTCCAGAAACATCCATGTGCTGGGAACATAGAATTTGCATGTATAAAAGACAGCAGACTTAACTCAGAGGAATAAACAGCAGACTGATACAGGTTCCTAAATCTTGACTGAAATAATGGTTCATATTTGCAGAAGTCCAGAAACATCCATATGCTGGGAACACATAGAACTTGCAGGTATACCTTAATTTTGCAGACAGGGAGATTCCATCAACTAGTTGGCTGGTTGGACAGATAATTTTTAGATGTGTGGCCAGCTTAGACAGGCAGAACTGGAACACAGACCGAATTAAGGCCCTGATTCAGAGCCAGATGCACTGACAGAGCGCTCGCTCTGAATCAGGACCGTCCTTCTTGATTTTTAGAGCGGCCTCCTGGCCGCTCGTATAGCTGTGGGTGACCACCCACAGCAATAGCGAGCGGCCAGGAAGATGGTCGCGATGGTCAAGACCATCGCGACCATCGGGCTTGCGAGGAGACCCTTGTGGTAGGGTCTCTTTGCCGCAAGCCCTGGAGTGCTTTCAGCTCAAACAGAGCCGAAAGCACTCCCACTGACATCAATTGTGATGTCAGTGGGGCGGGCCCCAGAAGGTAGGCGTTCCCATGGGAACGCCTCCGTCTGGGCAGCCACGCCCCCAGCACGTGCTGTTACTCAACATCGACAGCACGCCCCCTTTGGTACGAGACCCGGAGCGACGGTTTTCCCGTCGCTATCCGGGTCTCGCGCATGCGCATGATGGAGCCGGCTCTGTCGTGCGAATGCGCACTGGACCACCATCGACCCGCTTGCGAGTGCTCAGCGCTCGCAAGCAGGTCTGAATCAGGCCCTAAATGCAAGGATAACAAACAATGACCAGCACTTCATGCTAGTTCCATGCAGCCTATAAGGCTAGCAAACAGGTGTAGTTCATGATACTAATTAGTAGAGATTCACCGGGAAGCTTGATCAAGAAATGTCCAGAAAGCAGCACCTCTGGCAGGGACCAGAACTGCAGTACATTACTAAAGGGCCTGGTGACCCCTGCTGGCGGAAAAGCATACACAAGGATGATAACAAAAACATTTCTTCTTCTTCCTCTTTTTGACATCAGAGGAAGAATGTAAAGAGGCATTTGAACACTCTGCAGAATTAAAGCAGTCATAAAAGAGAGCAAGGACATTAGGTGGGCTGAATCTCTTCACAACTGCCTTAAAGAAACCAAACAGATCCTGTAATATTGGGTCTTTAGAATCAACTAAAGAAAATGCCCACACCAAAGCCTTTCCTCTGAACCTCATCAACATATTGGCTACTATATCCTCTTGGGTAACATCAGTTAATTCCAAATATTGGTGCGTAAAAGCTTCAAACTGGGAGATATCACCATCAAAATAAATGGGTGACAACTGGAGGATATGTTAATTTGATCATCCGTGGACTTAACTTTCTCAGATGGATGAACAATCACCTCTGGGATACTGGACTAAACAAGTATAGGAGATACCAGACTGGCAGCACACATCCGTTGGATCTTAGGCAAAGCAGGCACCTCATGTGAAACAGGCATCTGTAACATCTTAGGCATTGCAGAACTCAGCTGCACCTCTGGCAAGGCAGACACCTCTCGGACCTCAGGCAATGAAGATACCTCTCGGATCTCTGGCAAGGCAGACACCTCACGGACCTCTGGCAAGGCAGACACCTCTCGGGCCTCAGGCAATGAAGATACCTCTCGGATCTCTGGCAAGGCAGACACCTCACGGACCTCTGGCAAGGCAGACACCTCTCGGACCTCAGGCAATGAAGATACCTCTCGGATCTCTGGCAAGGCAGAGGAATAAACAGCTGGTAAGTAGATACAGGTTCCTAAATCGTGACTGAAATAATGGTTCACATTTGCAGAAGTCCAGAAATATCCATATGCTGGGAACACATAGAACTTGCAGGGTTACCTTCATTTTGCAGACAGGGAGAGTCCAATGACTTAAGGTGCCCATACATCTGACCAGTATTTCCGTAATCCTGTGACGCGATCGGAAATGCCGATCTGCCGGGTGGAAACGCCGGACGGCCAACATCGATGGTCAGCGATCCATCGCAGGATCGCTGAAATATTACATGTTAAATGTCCCCGATTTGACGATCGTGATCATTATTTGATCGTGATCGTCAAATCGGGAAAATCCAACATGTTGGATTTCTGCGATCCTGCGATGCCGGGTTGCAGCATTGCGGGATCGCGGCAATCCATCACTGATGGATGGACCCCATGAGACAGGCAGAACTGGAACATAGACCAAATTAAATTCAAGGATAACAAACAATGACCAGCACTCCATGCTGGTTCTAAGCAGCCTATAAGGCTAGCAAACAGGTGTAGTTCATGATACTAATTAGCAGTGATTCACCAGGAAACTTGATCAAGAAATGTTCAGAGAGCAGCACCTCTGGCAGGGACCAGAACTGCAGTACATTTCTGAAGGGCCTGGTGACCCCTGCTGGCGAAAAAGCATACACAAGGATGATAACAAAAATAGACAATACTAACACTTTTGTGTTGGTAGAGCCCAGCAACAAAGAATCAGCAGGCTACCAGTCATGTGATCTGTGGCAACTCATTGCTGCATGGCACAGACCTCTAGACCAGTGACTTTCACAGACTATCACTGCCCCAGCACATACCAACACAGAGGGGACAGAATGAGAGACAGGGTTAGGGAGAGAGATGAAAACAAATGGAGACTGTATGTACTTCCATTTAACATCTATGGAGTGTGTCAGTGGACATTATTAAATTAATACCATCAGGTTGTTTATACCGATTCACCTCAGGGAAGAAATATAATTATTTTTAAATTTGTTGGACAATACCTTTGTATACATTTATTATATTTTAACACATGAATTAAATTTGTCTTTTACTATGAAGCTGTACGTTATTAAGCTTTTTATCTACTGTAGCACTGTTTGTTGTTACTTGTCAATTCAACTTTTTTGCCTTTGGCTAGGAGGTTGAAACCCTCCTTCATAATAGCTGCTCCCACTCCTCTGACAGTGCCAATTTTTGGGATCTGTCTGTTTCAAATATATATATTATCAAGACAGCAGAGTATTGCTATATCTTATGGATAATTTGCATCGATAAGCAATTTTCTAATCACATCAATAAAAAATCCTCTTTATTGACACATAATTAGAGGTAATCTGGACAGGGATGAAGTGAAGATTATGTCCCCCTAGGACATAATCTTCACTTGTTACAAATCTTGTTAATACAAATGAAGTATATGATAACAATTTATTTATTTATAAACAAATCATACTGCATAAACCTAAACAGGAAAGTTCTCTGCAATATCATCATACTGCATAAACCTTAAACAGGAAACTGCTCTGCAATATGCTGAAGCAGAGTGTTAAATGCGTCTCAGCCAGACCGATCTCTCCATATGAATTCTGCAAGATATGTTGGAAACAAATCACGAAGAACAAACCTTTTCATCTTTATACAAGCCTTACATTTATTCCAGTAAGACTCTATATGTTGCGAGTGGACACCAGTTGGATAAATGAATCAAAACTTTCGATCACTGCGATTGACATGTTCATGACTCAAATTCAGTGCCGGTTCCATATTGTTGTAGGCAGTCCAGGAATCACTGTGCACCGTTGAACCTGGGCGCCCCACGCGTCGAATAATAGGAAGGAGGGTTACAGCACTTCTGTCACGAGAAGTTTCCATATAGCCAACAGCTGGCGTTGTTGCCATGTCCACAATCCCAAAGACCCATATTTCCCGTGCTGGGGCACGACCGCGATGGTACTTAAGTTCATGACTAAAACAAAATTCGTCAACTTCAACATAATGACTGGGGCCACCGAGCAAAACTGGATTAGTATGAAAATAGACACTACATACTTCACAAAAAAAGTTATAAACGTCAACAATGGTGCATTCGGATATTGCAGTCATTTGTGCAGTTTGTTGTTCAGAGGTTCCCAAACCCCAGAGGTAAGAAATGTGTAGACACTTTATCAGATACATGTATACCTTTTCAAAGAAAGACACCTATCTGATGGATACCCATGATGATGCACAGTTTTTTTAAATATACTTCCAAGAATAGCCATCAGAACATTGGCGACGAGCGTGCCAACGCTGAGGTTGATGGCAGTTTTCACAGTCCAGATTGTTTGCTAGTAAATAGTGCTGTTTCATGAACTCCATGACAAAGCTGTTATTTGTACCAGCTATAATAGGCTGGAGTGTCTTCTCAAATAAATGTTGATCCATTTTCTTTTGAGGGGGTTATGACAGCTGAACTCTGATTGGTTGCTATGGGACCCACTGAGGAAGCAGGGAGACATAATCAAACTCTGATTGCATACCTCCCAACATGACTCTTCCCTGGTAAGAGGTGGGGCTGCAGAGCAGTTCAAATATCAAATAGGGGAGCCACACCAACTGTCATTTCACACTCTGCCAAACATCACTGGCTGGTACTCACTGGCAGTTGGTGTGACTCCCCTATTTGAATTTTGGACTGTGCTGCAGCTCCACCTCTGGAGCCGCCACCAATCATAAATTACCAGGGAAGTACAGGACCAGAGCATTGTGTCCCTCCTGGAGAGGGTCATGTTGAGGGGTATGTTGAGGGTTGCTATGGTTACCACTGAGGAAGCAGGGGGACATATCCAAACTCTGATTGGTTGCTATGGGAACCACTGAGGAAGCAGGGGGACATTGGACCTCATTCAGAGCCGCTCGCAAAATGTGAGTGCTCGGTCTGAATGGGGGCAGCTGCATCTAAAAAATGATCCGGCCTCCTGGCCGCTCGCTAGGCTGTGGGTTACCACCCACAGCCTTAACAAGCGGCCAGGATGATGCCCATCGGGGCTTGGGACGAGACCCTTGTGGTAGGATCTCGTCTGCCGCAAGTCCCAGAGAGCTTTCGGCTCTAATAGAGCCGGAAGCTCTCCCACTGACATCACTGGTGATGTCAGTGGGGCCGCCCACAAACGGCAGGCTTTCACTTGGGAACGCCTCCGTTTGTGAAGCCACCCCCCTCCATGCCTACAAAATGGGTCGAGCTGTCGATCAACATCAACAGCCGCCCCTTTTGTAGTGAGCCATGGAGCGAGAGAAAACATCCAAACACACAGCCAAACATCGACCCACTTGCGAGCGGGTCTGAATGAGACCCATAATCTTCACTTGTTCAATCAGGGGGAAATTATCTTCACTTGATCCCTGGACAGGAGTGTAGTATATTATTATTATTTATAAATCAGTCCTTGCTCAAATGAATATTTAATCATATTAACTATCTTTCTAGTACATATGTACAAGCAAAGACAACAGATGGCTCTTTAATTAAAGCATGTATCTTTTATAATACACAAAACAATAAATCTAAAAGCTATTTTACAGATCAAGTCATGCAGCTGAGAAGCAAGAATGCCAGAAGCTATAATATTAGGGCATATTGAGTCTCCAAGTCAGGACGAGAGAGGCTATATCAATATGGAGGTCAATATTAACACAACTGATATTAGTGAGATTTTGACTGCAAAACCTACCATATTTCCTAGATCTGGATATAGCATTTTGTCATTTATTATGTTTTTAAATGCTATATTCTCAATTTTCAACAATTTACTAGTGATTCTAGTAGCCATGAGATACCCACAACTTCACAATCCTATTAATATTTTTATTCTAAACCTGTCATTTTCTGACCTATTAATGACATTGTGTGGTACTACCGTAGTGGTCAGTACTACTTATAATGGCTATTTTTACATGGGTAAAAAATTCAGCATTTTTCAGGGATTTGCAGACAACTATTTTGGTAAGTTATCACACTGTTTATTTGTAGTAAGTGTTTGTCTGTTGTGTGATCGGTATATTTTGCAAGCAAATTATCATGTTTCCGGATTACTTGTAAAATTGCAGATAGCTGGCAAAAGGTCTTCATTTACTGATTAACTGGCGATTATGACTGGTTTGTAAGTGGTCTATTTAATTGTAGGCAAGGATTCTGCAGTTAAAATGTAAAAATAAATGGATATAAACACAGAAAATTAAAAGGTAATATTTTTAAAAGATTTATTATTTTTCCTTTATTTCAACAAAATATGCAGCTTTACATAGAGTGTTTAAAGGCTTAATTGCACTACTTTATTGCTGAAGTGCCATAGTGTTATCTTGATTTGACATGCTGAGGTAAAACACTTGAAGTGTCAAAATATGAAAGTATACAAATTATTTGGTATGGTGGTAAACAACAATTATTTTGAAAGTATTGTTTATACAATGAATTACCATATCTGGGGCCAATTAAATTAAGCATAAAATCTTGGAGGAACTTTGCATTATGCAGGAGTACACACATTGCTGGATATTACAGTTCTAAACATCAACAATAAGTAATGTTTTAGTACCAAAACATCTTGCAGAGACACATCACATGGGGATCTTATAGGACTTTGCACTTAATTGAATTTCTAAACTCTATATCAAGAAAATTGACTCCAGGGTGTAAACGTAACAGTGATTTGGCAAAATCAATGATTTTCTGTGATTTTTTGTAGCAGGATTTAAAGTGGCATTTTTATAAAAGCAGCCTAAAGTCACATTGCTTTAAATCCTGTCGCAAAAAAATCACTGAAAATCTTTTAATTGTAACAAATTGTTGTTCATTACATTTCCATATAGGTGTTTTCGAAGTGAAGTGTAGCTGTAATTTACTGTTTGAGAAAGAGGTGTGAAACCAACAAGTGCCTTGATAAAGTACACATAAGGCCTTAATTTGAGACTCATATAACTGATTTTTCAATGCAAAGGAAAAAATGTAATAATTTTATTATCATGTAAAAGTTTTAAAACATTAGTATTCTTTCAAGAGGCTGTTTATCAAGTTTTCAGTCTGTCTTGTTATTGTTTTCTGTCTCTGTCATGTTACATTGTAATTACATTCTTGCAGGAATTGTGTCACTCTGGTCCCTGACCCTTTTAGCATGTGAGAGGTACAATGTGGTGTGCCAGCCAGTTGGAACCCTGAAGCTCAGCACGCGAAGAGGGTTCCAAGGACTGACATTTATCTGGCTGTTTTGTCTGCTTCGGGCTGTAGCACCACTGTTTGGCTGGAGTTCTTATGGTCCTGAAGGTGTTCAGACCTCTTGCTCCATTGGCTGGGAAGAGAGGACCTGGAACAACTGTAGTTACATGATTGCATACTTTCTGACGTGCTTCATTATTCCTGTAGCCATTATTGGATTTTCATATGGAACTATACTGCGATCATTGCATAAGGTAAATCTCTATTGAATATAAAGTATTCACGTGCTACATTTATACCTACAGTATATAATAAATTCAAAACAATACACAGTAGGGAACATTGATGAAAATTGATATATAATGCAAGTAACTGTGCTGTAATTCATATATCCAATTAGATTAAGTCTTGTTTCTTGATAAGTGTGGTAAAAAAAACTATTTTGTTTGGTTACGAATAGCATCTTTTTGTACATGTGCGCCAGTTTTCAAAAATATTCCCCAGTGTATAAGAATATATGTTATGGGTTTCATTTACATGTAAAAGTCTTATGAGGTCACAAATATAGGAACTACAGACAGTGGGGCTGATTCTGAGTTAGGAGCAAAGCAACAAATTTGTACCTGGACAAAGCATGGTGCCTGATTTAGTGCTGTACTGTATTACACAGCCGCACGGAAGACCCACGTTAGTGCAGATCTCATGGGAACTGAAGTAAACAGAAATGTGGAATGTATAATGTTGAATGTAGAGATGAGCGGTTCGGTTGTGACTGGTTATTTTTACCAAATTAGCGCAAATTTGGATTAGTTCAGATTTATCTTATTGGCTATCCAAAGCATGTGACAGCCAATATGATGGCGTTTTTGAGATCCATAGATAACCGTAAGACCGTACCACTCATCTCTAGTTGAATGTTGATTTGCACCACAATTTATACTATGTTTGTTTTCCCTTAGCTGAACAGTAAAATAGAACGGCAGGGAGGAAAGACAGACCGTGAGGAAGAGCTACGAGTAGTAGTAATGGTGCTTTTCATGGTGATTGCTTTTCTCATATGCTGTGTTTGCTCTGATTGTCATCATTAATCCAACGCTCTACATCCCTCCTCTTGCTGCAACTCTACCAACGTACTTTGCCAAGACCAGCCCTGTCTACAACCCAATCATCTATATCTTTCTAAACAAACAGGTAAATATGCCATATTAAGCCAGTGTAAATGTCAGTAACTGTATGGAATAAATAACCATATTACCCAGGACCAGGAAGAAAAAAATATACTCATTGCTGCTATTTTATATTACAAGGGGGCATTATTTGATGTTTTGAAAAAAAGATTTGTCACAAACATCAGCATGGTCTGTTATAGAGATTGCAGAGATGAAATCTATTTCAGCTTTATTTGTGGGTCAGTTTGTTTTTCTTGGTCCCAGTGTTTGGAGTTTTTGAAAAGCTAACAATTAAGATAAGTAACTTTAGCATCCTGACCTGCTGACATAATTTCTAAATGACAATTTCCTGTTCCAAAAAGTAGAAGTGACCATACTTTAATTGTTAGCATTTTAATGGATGTAATATATCGGAGAATTATTATTAATACAGAACTTGCTCCTTACAGATGTGCACTCTGGTGAGATAAGTATGAAATGGGTATTGTCTGGTCCTAGTGCCATAGGATTTTTCAGAAGTGATTTCCTGCCTGTTAGCAAGGTCATGAAATTGCAAATTAAAATGTTAAAAACTCTGGATTACTGACTTTAGTGGTGACTTTAAAATGATAATATACATAATCGGGTTAATTGTGAACTATGATAGTCTACATAACTTAGTTAGAAGATGTACAGGGTACATCACAATGTATACTATAATACTGTTACAAAATGATGGTTGCTACTGTTACAAAAGGAATAGAGCAGGGGGGCGACATTTTTTTCTGACAAGGACCATTTGGACATTTATAACATCAGTCTGGGGCCATACCGGCCGCTGTGCCGGTGAATCAACTGTGTTGGCACAGTGTGTATCCAGTTTAAGGGACACACATACATACACAATGACAGGTGCTCCCCCCTAATTCCCCATCCCCCAAATTTACCTTACTACAATGGAAGGGTGGGGGGGTGATAGTGATTGGGACCAGGCTAAGAACACTGGGACCACTTAGGTGACACCACCACATACTACTGTGCATTCATAATGTAAGGGGAAGCTTTAGACTAAGACAGAACAGATAAGGATTGGAGCCTAAATCCCATATTATTAAAAGTTACAAATGTACAGTGTGTGGAATATGCACCAATAAAGTCGGGATAGGATCTTTGGTGTTGCAGGCAAGCAATGTAAGAGTTGTATCACCCAGCAGCCCTGCTGTTCCCCCCATACTGACCCTTACACTAAAAGCACTACATTTACCAGCACTCCTTGCAGTATGTATTGAGAAATGTTCTTTATATAGGACAAAGGAACCCATTCTAGCGTCCCACTGCGTCCCTATCTTGTGCATAAAACAGGCATCATCCCATCATCATCTGAGTGTTATGCTTGGACAATTTTGATTAGAGCGTGCAGTGTTAGTGACTGTTGGCCCCAGCTGCTCCCACACACAATGGAAGCTCCTCTATGCTGCTATACAGCCCACACAGTGCCACTACCCATCCCAGACACAGGGCTGTGCAATTACCGCCACGGCATTGTCATCATCACTACAAGCCATTGGGTGCAGAGGGGGGTGGGTGTTCTGCACTCGGACCACCTCTCAAGTTCCTATACCTGCCGCTGAGGGGGACGCCGGCTGCGCTGTCACTGCTGCCACTGAACGGGAGAGAGCCACAGCCAGCCGGGCCTGATGAAATTATCTTGCAGGCCGTATCCAGCCTGCAAGCTGGAGGTTCCCCATCCCTGGACTAGAGAAGGGCTAGGAGAAAGCCTCTTCAATAAGCAGGCACCAATCAGGGCTGGTAAGTTATCAATGGTGTACCTGCTGAAGTCACGCTACTGTGAGCACAAGGCCAGGCATAAAACAGGCATCATCCCATCGTCTGAAGGTGCCTACACACATGGCGATATTTTACCCGATCTGGCCGATTCCGACGCATCAGAATGACAGATCGTGTAAAATATGCCCAAATCGTGAGTTCGATTTGGGCATATCACATCTTCAGATCTGCCGTGCTGTAGGTCGCACATCACATCTTCAGATCTGCCGTGCTGTAGGGCAGATCTGACAATCTCAAGTCACGATGCACTGGATAGTTTAGGAGGCACGATAGATCGTGTGTCAAATTGGCAGCTTTTGCAGACCAAATCGTGCCCACGACTGCTGGGAGCTCCCGGAGAGAGTTCAGGGGGAAATCGTACAAATCGTGGGATGGTGAGCACATCGCTATGTGTGTAGGCACCTTCAGTGTTATGCTCTTAGACAATTTTGATTAGGGCTTGCAGTTAATGTTGGGTAAGTAATCAGTGGATCATGTCTTTAATGGGATCGTGGAAGCCTACATGGATTTTGTTTCTTTATGGGTCTGCTCAAAGCAGTTTGACATTGGATAAGGTCACTACTAAGAGCCATATTCAATTTGAGCGGGCCCACGATACTTTTCCGCCTCCTGGACTTTTCGCCTGTACGCAAAAACGGGACCCGGCGAAACTGAAACAAGCGGAAAGTCCTGTCAGATTTGGGGAAATCAGCCTGACACCCCCCAAAAGATGCTCTGACATGGGGGTTAGCTATGGTTACCCCCGATTTGGATTGCTGAAGGTATTTGCTGTTTTTAAACAGGCCCAATAGCTGCTTAATAGCGTTTTTGTACAAGTGATGAAGAATACTATTCAGGAGGTTTTTTTCCAGAAATTAACTTACCCCAGCAAATTTGGGGTACATGAAAATGGGGGCCAGCATATTTTAAAGTTGCTAAAGCTAAGTTTTAAAAATCGTGAAAAAAAACACCTTCCACAAGAACCTGCAATGAAAAAAACACATGGGGCATACTTGGGGACCCCCCCCCCCAGAGTCTAGTTCGCTAGTTTTTAACTTTGTCCCCCAACATTTTTTTTGTTTCCCCCAAAATGAAAGTGATTTTTTGGGGTGTTCTTAATTGTTTTATTTTTTTATTTTTACGCAGTTTACCTTTGGGAGGGCTGCACGGGGGTTCCCACAATGTTGCACCCCAAAAACCCCAATTCTGCACTTTTTTCCGCCTGCTATTCATAGGCGAAACTTTTTCGCCTATTACATTGCATTGAATTTCCACCTAGGCGGAAAGTCTTTCAAATTGAATACGGCGATACTTTTCCGCCTGGCGAAAAGACATCATCGGCGAAACTTTTTCGCCGATTACGGCTTTTCACTCCAAATTGAATACGGGCCTAAGCTGGTAACCAAACAGAAGACTGTGGCTCAGCAGCCAGTATAGCTTTTTCTAGGCAGGGTTATTTGCTAGTCTATAACGCTGCATGTTGTTCTTTGACAATAAACGTTTTACTTTACAAAAAAGACAACTAGATGATATCAGAAAGTCCCAGGGAATCTCAGTTGACTCATATGGCTACTTCCAGGCACACCAGTGAGCTGGGAAAGTAAAATAGCATAATATCACACCCAGTAGCTGCATATGTCGTGTGGTTATGGCATTAACTAATCCTGGAGAGACTAGTCCATGAGTAAATCTCCATTGCAGTGCTAAAGGTCAAGGTGCTGTCCAGTGAGTAGAAATCCTAAAAAGCTCACATATTGGGCACTATTCTATTCTATGCGATGTGAATAGCACCGGGAATCAGTACCCGGAGCTATTCAATTCTGCGCGGTTAGGTTTGGGAAGGCTCGTTCTCGCGCCTTTAACAGGGTGTTTAGGCGCGAGAACGGGCATTCTCCAACTAAACTTCCCGGCGCGATGCTGTTTTCCCGGCGCTAAGGGCAGAAAACAGCATTGCGCCTAGACTTTTGTCGGATTTCTGCTCGCATCCCCGGAGGGGTGCGAGAAGAATTACTTAGTCGGGGTTAGCAGCGTGGTGTATTGAATAGCTCCGGGAGCTCACTCCCGGCGCTATTCACATCGCATAGAATAGAATCATGCCAATTGATTACTTACGTAATAGACTGAAGGAAGATATCACCTTGGTGAAGAGATTTTGGGGTAGATGTATGAAGCAGTGAAAAGTGTGGAGAAGTATGCCAGTGGAGAAGTTGCACATGGCAACCAATCAGCCCCTACCTATCATCTTATAGAATGTACACAGGGGCATATCTGTAATGGGTGCAGGGTGTGCGGGGAACACGGGCCCATGGGTCCAGTGGGGCCCAGCACCGCACACCCTGCACCCATAATAATACTTACCTCTCCGGAGTCCCACATCGACGCGGGCGTCCGGCGCTGTAAAACGACTGGAAAATGGCTGTGGTGGCTATTTTACCGTCATTTGCGCATGCGCAGTACAGGGAAAATGGCCTCCACAGCCATTTTCCCGGTTACCAAAGCATACACTATAGACTCTGGGCACAATTTAGTGCCCAGAGTCTATATCTCCGGTGCTGGCTGCGCAGAGCTCAGTGCGCTGCCGGGCGGAGAGGAGGGGGCCTGTGTCGGAGACTGCACACGGGCCCCCTCCTCTCTAGAAACGCCCCTGAATGTACATGATAAATGCAACCTCAAAGCTGATTGGTTACCATGGCCAACTTCTCCACTGGCATACTTCTCCACTCTTTTCACTGCTTCATACATCTCTGTCTTTGTAACATATTGATTTTTCTATAAACTATCACCAGCAGTTTATTTTATTTGTGTTTCTTACCAGATTAACTACTTTCCACAAAAGAAAGATACATGATTTAGCACCATATAACCTGAGAGAATTTAACACTGGTGTCTACGATGGACTGGCTGTCCGAGTGACAGGGCGACCAATCCAATGCTTGGTAAGGTTTATGCACAAACGATCTTGTGCATACATACTTACCAATCATCCTCCCGACATGACGGCCCAGCAGACTCCATTTAAATAAGCGCACCCACTTGTGATGTAACATTCAATAGGTTCTGAGCTCGATATATAGTTTGGATATTTGATCGTATTTACACACTGAACGATGTGAACGATATATCTGTGTGATATATCGCATCAGCCATGCAGCACAGAAGATGCGATATATCTGTGAACGATAGATAGTGTGTGTACACACTGACTGATGGTGGGGACAATATATATCGTTTGTTGGCTGTACCAACAGTGTATCAGCCAGTGTGTACACAACATTATACTCTGTGTAGTGTTGATCATATTATTTTTGTTACTTTGTAATATATTGACATTTATTGCTAATTTGTTGCAACCTCAGCTTGTGCACAAGACGCAAGGGAATTTGAACAGCATTCAGTTCAGTTAATGTAGATTCTGTGGCTCTCATGCTAGTGTGGAACGCCCAATAGATATGTGAGCCCAAAAGCTTGTTTTTCTTCTATAGTCCTAAAAAAGAAATCCAGCTGGAGCGACAGGGGAATTGCATCCAATATATTACACAGATATGCTATTAGTAGGAAACAGCCAGCTTTGGAAACCTATAACTGAGCCTTACAGCATGTAGTTGGTACAAGGAGACTCTTTGGGTGAAATTCAGGACTCTGGTTAAAAGTGGGGAGACTTCTTATACAGAATATGCCAGCCAGCTCTGGTTGGCCTGCATCTGATAAATGGATGGGTGACTACTGTAGAAGTTATTCAGAACATTGCAGTGCTGGAGCAAGTGCTAGTAAAGATCATATACTTGACACCCCATATCAAGCATCCAAACTCACAATTGAATTCCAGGATCGCAAGGATCAGAAAAAATGTGAGAATGTATCAACTCAGTGGATTATCGGAAGCCCTGAAATTGTGCTCTTTAGTAAAGCTGGTATAGAGATCCAGCAATGCACATCAGCAAAACCAGATACCACAATCAACAGACTACCCAAAAGTAGAAGTCCAGATATGCCAGATGCAACCATACAGATGGGACTGCTTCAAAACAAAAGCAGAGGACCCTTACCATGTTTACAGAGCCTTCCACAATGATATACTGCTAGTGGGGACATCTTTTTGTGGATGTATGAGTTCTGTACAGAGTTGACACTGACATGTGAACCCCATACAAGCTCTGGATAGTAACAAAACAGTTACTGGTCCCCAAGCACAACTGCTAGCCCTAGCTCATCCCAGTAGTTGACAACTTATAAACTCAATAAAAAAAGCATGGATTCGGTGGAGCTGTTTATGGCAAAATGTAACTCTTGATGTAAAGCGATATATAGCATTCTGCAATGTGAATGCTGTATCATCCTGCAGTCCATGCCCATCATTAAGGAGCCTTTGAACAGGTAGCAGTGGATACAGGAGGGTCCCATTCAAACCGAGTCACATAGGGAAATGGTTTTTCCAGGACCCTATCTGTGGCACTGTAACATGAGGATTCTGATAATTCTATAGCCTTAGCAGCTGCCTGTATATCAATAGGATCAAGACATATCTGGAAGGGAGATAAATGCTATGGTAGTCTGGTTCATTGCTCATAGATGCACAGCAGTTATTGCATTCATTTAGGCTGTTGAATTTTCTGTCATGACTTTTAAAATGGATAATGCCTAAGAGGGGCGTATCTACCCATTGGCCAGGATGGCACTCGCCAGGGGTGCAAGCCAAAAGGGGGCGCCATCTGGCAGTGCCACCAGCAGCCAAAGGGTAGAATCAGGCCAGGACTAGCGGCGGTGCAGCTGGTTCCTTGCACCGCACCCACCACTAGTCCCCCGGGCCCCATAAGTGTAGGGCAGACCGCAGTGAGAGCGGTCTGCCCTACACAGTAACAAACACACAGCCGCCAGCGGCAGCTGTGTGTTTGTTATAGCAGCCAGCCAATGAGAGTCAGACACACTCTAAATGGCTGCTGCGTCCACGGAGGGAGCTAACTGAAGCTCACTCATGAGCTTCGTTTTCCAGCTCCCCCCGCATCGGGTGATGGGAGAGACATCATGACGTCTCACCCATCCCATAGTGCAGAGCGAGAGCGGGCCCAGAGGAGTGGACAGCAGTGGTCGGCAGGAGGGTGGATTCAGGTAAGTTGTTTTTTCTGTGTGTGAGCCTGGTACAAGGGGGGGGCACTGTATAGGGGGTGGCCACTACTGGGGGCACTGTATAGGGGGGGCCGCTACTGGGGCCACTTTATGGGGGGGTGGCCGCTACTGGGGGCACTGCAGCATAGGGGAGATTACTACTGGGGGCACTGTATAGGGGGGACTACTACTGGGGGCAATGCAGGGTAGGGGGGTTTACTACTGGGGGCAATGCATAGGGGGATTACTACAGGGGAAATGCATAGGGGGGACTACTACTGGGGGCAATGCATAGGGGGGATTACTACTGGGGAAACTGCATAGGGGGGATTACTACTGGGGGCACTGTATGGGGGGGTGGCCGCTACTGGGGGCACTATAGGGGGAACTACTACTGGGGGAACTGCATAAGGGGGACTACTACTGGGGGCACTGCATAGGGGATACTACTACTGGGGGCACTGCATAGGGGGGACTACTACTGGGGGCACTGCATAGGGGGGACTACTACTGGGGGCACTGTCTGAAATTATGAGGGGAGGTGGGCACCAGTCCATTACACTGCCAGGGGCGCTCGGATCCCTAGATACACCCCTGATTCCTAAGCAGCCTTCCAAAGGATGGTGCATTATGTTATTAAAGGGTGCCAAGATTTTACTCAGGCATACCTGGTTTTACATAGCCTTCTTTAGAAAGACATGGAAAACCTTGGGGACATCATCCTGGTACTTAGGTGGATCCAGGGGCGTATCTATAATGGGTGCAAGGTGTGCGGGGCACATGGGCCTTCCACTACACACCCTGCACCCATAATATACTTACTTCTCCGGAGTCCCACATTGGCGCGTGGGTCCGGCGCTGTAAAAACATCTGGAAAATGGCCACGGCGGCCATTTTCCTACTATTTGCGCAGTACGGAGAAAATGGCCATCACAGCTATTTTCCCGGTGACCTGCACATGTGCTGTTCACTCTAGTGCCCAGAGTCTATAACTCCGGCGCTGGCCATGCACAGCTCAGAGCGCTGCCAGCTGCCGAATGGAGAGGAGGGGGGCCCGTGATGGAGACTGCACATGGGCCCCCTCCTCACTAGAAATGCCCCTGGGTGGATCAGTAAGACAGTTCTAACTCTTTGCCATGGCATGTTTCAGATGAGGATGGTGGAGGTTCTAGGACGTGCACCATATTAGAGGTTGCAAGATATAGCCCATACCAAGCCAGAGTTAAAGCCATCTTAAAATGGCCTTGGCATTCCAACCAAAAGCAAGTAAATGACTTCCTCGGCATGGCAGGGTACTACTGGTTTATGAGCTAGTATAGTACTTTTTCCAAAATCCTGACTGACTTGATGAAGAACTTTCCCAGGCAGATGACATGGTCCCTGGCCTGTGAGCAAGTCTTTAACCAGATAAAGATTGCATTAGCTCAGGCTTCAGTGTTAGCTGCCCCTGACTCCCATTGGTGTTTCATAGTGCAAACCGATACATTGGGTTTTGACATAGGAGCAGCGCTAAACCAGGTAGGGGAAGGTGATCAGGATCTGGTAGCCTATCTCTCAGAAGCTAGTGGACTGGGAGATAGAATATGGCAGCACTGAGAAGAAATGCATTGCCATACTAAAAGCTAGAACTACTTGATACATGTCTGGGAAAAAGTTTTCAATGGTAACCGATCATAGAACCTAATTCACTACGGATCGCTATTCTGCTTATACGCATACAACGCAGTTGCTAATATCAGTGGGAATATGTAAATGTTTGCATTCACATTGCGATCTCAGCCAACATTAGGACGCCCACTTGCCTTTACTCACATCCATATACTTTGTCAACATAGCGAAACAATCAGTAACATCGAGGAACATCGGATCCATACACACAGTTATGGCAGGTCAGATCTCACTGAGGAATTGCTTACTTCAGCGCACGCTATAAGGCCTCAGGCTACGTATAATATTGCAGTGGCTAATTTATGCATGCCCCTGCAACGCCGTTGAAACGCACTGGCATACCTTTGTTCGCCTGTTATAAACAGGGCCGAACTAACAATGGGGCGGTGGAGCTCCAGCTCCAGGCCCACCCATGAAAATAGGCCCACAGCATCCTGTGCAATGCAGACAGGATGGTTTTTTTTTTCCTGTCACCCATATGTTCACCTCCTGGCCGCCTGGACTAAAGCATCGCCCATTCACAGCTTGTTGTTTCATTTATCCCACTGCAGGGACCATCGTGCGTAACTGTTTATGGCTGTGACATGGAGTGTGATATAAAATGTTGACAGTATAACAGTCAACATTCAGAAGGTCGACACCAGAAGGTCGACTGGTTCTGAATGTTGACAGTAAAAACGTTGACATGATCATTAGGTCCACCGTCATTCAGTAGACATGTATTTAGGTCGACAGGGTTAAATGGTCGACAGAGTCAAAAAGTCGACCATCAACATGGTGACACTGAAATGTCAACAATTTTTTTTCTATTTTAGCCTAACCCTTAACTGTAACCCTAAATCTAACCTTAACCCTAAAATTCATGAAAAAAAACATGTGCTAACATGTTGATTGTGTCTACCATTGTACAGTATGATGGTCGACCTAATGACCATGTAAACCATTCTACTGTCGACATTCAGAATGTTTCGCCCTCCTGATGTTGACTTTTAAATTATCAACCAATAGATTGGTATCCGTGACATGTAGTTCTTCAACAGATGGAGAAACACAGGTGTGGTTACCCTTCTTTTGGGGGAATCACTGCACATGTGCCCCAGCTCATGCAGCAGAACAGCACCTGTGCAGGACAGTGGCAAACACAGGATTTCTAGAGGGGGGTTTCCAAATGCTTGATTTTAGAGTGAGTGTAGCCAGTCCATGAAGAGGGTAGAATTAGCATTTAACCAGCTTTAATATGCATCATAAAGTATATTGTGTCATAATTCCAACATATAGAGGACAGCAATCACAGTATTATTTATTTATTTATTTATTTATTACCTTTTATTTATATAGCGCACACATATTCTGCAGCGTTTTAGAGAGAATATTTGGCCATTCACATCAGTCCCTGCCCCAGTGGAGCTTACAATCTATATTGCCTATAACATGCTCACACACATACATTCTACGGTTAATTTTTGCTGGGAGCCAATTAACCTACCAGTATTTTTTTGGAGTGTGGGAGGAAACCGGAGTACCCAGAGGAAACCCACGCAAGCACAGGGAGAATATACAAACTCCGCACAATTTGGGCCATGGTGGGAATTTAACCCACGACCTCAATGCTATGAGGCAATAATGCTAACCATTACACCGTCTGTGCTGCCCAGTAAGCCATTAGATGCATCAGTAGGCCATTCTGCCAGAGCTGAATGTTTTTATTTTAGATGTAGGCACCATTCCAGAGCATTAGAGCAAGTCTGGGAGTCTGGGGGATCAGCAGAATAATATAGCACTGCCCTAGACATATATGTACATATTGGGCTCTATAGCAGCACATCCCTAACAGTGAATGTTTTCCAGATCTCCTAGTTGGTGCACAGGTTATTTATTACTGACTGATACAGGTTAAAAGATCCACAGGTGGTGCTAATTATTTAATTTGTGATACTGTGAAGAACATGCAGCACCAGTAAAATTACCTTACTATTTCTATTGTGGTCATGGTGTGGGCTAGGGGAGGGGGGTTTCCAGGCAGACGGAACCCCCCCTGCATTTGCCTATGCAGGAGAGGTCCTGCTCTGCTCTCAGGAGGCTGGAGTTGCAGTGTTCTCTCCCTGCACTGGTTTCCAAACTTTGGAAACAAAATAACATGTAACTCACACAGGAAATGCATTAACATTTTCACACTAGTCATATTTTTCAACTTCCTACAACTGGCAATTCAGAAGATGCAGCAAAGTTGGTAAGTCGTGTATTATTAATTTATACATCATAAGAAGGATGCAAGAACAACCTTTGTTTGAAATGCTAGCTAAACTGGTTACATTTTCTATAATGTATGTACAGTAGTCCCTGTACAGCAACAACAAGATCTCTATGGTGATAGCTCCAGGCCTAGAGATTTGTGGACAGGTCACAGGGGAAGCAGAAGTGCAGGGATGGCAGACTGTCTCTTACATCATTGTGTGCATGTGAACCACCATAGGATTTTATGCAGTATCAGTTCAGTTATGGGGATAATTGGAGTCAGGTGTGCAAACCAAACTGCTGGCTATCAGTAGAGTCTGGGTGGCCCACTCTATTTAAAAAACAATACAAACTACAGTCAGCACTAAAAAAGTCTGGTCTTCCCCACACAGGTTTGTGAATGCATGCCATGTTTCATATTAATTAAGCTGGACAAATTACAAAACTAATTTTCTAAAGACTCTGGCCTTCGCTAATCTACTGTCAGGCCAATCATTTAAAAATGGAGAAAAATCATCATCATTGTTATTCAGGAGTGTCTTCCATCAAAAATCATTCAAAGAGCAAGGTACAGTATATAATATTCTGGGAGATCACAAACAACTGCAGGGTAACAACAAAGGACCTGCAGGACTCCCTGCACCAGTGTCAGTGCTAGTGAGTATACTATCATACAAACATTAAACAAGAATAGTGAGCTTGGAAAGAAAGCAAGGAGGAAGCCATTGCTCTTCAAGAATCATGCTGCCCATGCATGTAAAGTTTGGTGAAGACCACATGGATGAGCCAGAAGACTACTGGATAAATAATCACTGGACTTAGTAAAAAATGTTTTTAACTCTGATGTAAATGAGAAACATTAGCTTGGTAGCATCTCTTATAATGTTTAAAATTAGAGTGTGCAGTCTAGCCCCCCCCCCCCTATTTCCTCTGTATTTGTGTATATTAAGTACACCTGAAGGTAGAGACAACTTCAGCCCGACTAGCATCCCTTAGGTGTTTTTAATTAGTATGGGCCCTTGCATTTCAAACTACATTGAAATGGGCTCTATTATAGGCAAGTCCTAGATAAGTTTATATAATGTGTCAGTATTAAGGATGCTAGGGACCCACCTGATGAGGTCATCGTGACGTGATAGGTGGGCATGCATGTTTGGCCAAATGTGCTAAGAGTGATGTGGTCAATATTCCGTCCGCAGGGATTCCGGCGGTCAGAATGCCAGCACTGAAATCCCGACACCTGTTAGAATCCCAGAGCCGGCATCCCGACTGCCAAAATCCCGAAAGTAAGTAGCGGGGTTAGGGGGAGGGTTAGCTTTAGGGTTAGGCACTAGGGGAGAGTTAGGGTTAGGCACTAAGGGGGAGGGTTAGGGTGCGAGGAGGGGAAGATAGGTTTAGGCACTAGGGGGGAGGTTAGGTTCAGGCACCAGGGAGGGAGGGTTAGGGTTAGGCTAGGGAGAGGGGTAAGGTTAGGATACCAACCAACAGGTGTCGGTATCCTAACCCTGTTGGGATGCCGGCGTCAGGATGCTGACCATCTGGATCCTGTGCACCAGCATCTCATACCCATCCCGTGCTCAGAAACCTTATTTATACTCAATGAAAATTGTAGAGGTTATTATAATTGTTTGATTACCAGTATTCTTAGTGCTCAGAGTGTGCACCTGCATTTCTTTGTTTCTGCATTGAGTAAAACAAGCCAAGTTTATTGGTGAAGTATACATACAGGTGAGTAATACTATGAAGGTGTTGAACACATGAAATAATAGCAGCTGATATGACTCAGAAGAAGATCTTGAAGTACTGGAGTAGAATAGAACACAGGGTGAACAGATGTAACACAAATAATTCTATACACAAGATGCAGGTAATTGACAGGAATCAGCTATCAGCACTAAACTGGACCAGTTTGAGTTAGCAATATGGTAGCAGCAATGCCATCATTCATGCCCATAACACAATTCAGTTATTGTATGAAACCAGGAAATAATGAGCAGACATACAGTCCAGCAATTGCAGAAACACTGAGAATATGAATAACTGAAACCCCAAATCCATAATACTGGACATAATGCTGATCTGTGTCAGGGGTGTGTAGCCAGCCTGTGGCGACACTAAAGTGAAGGAGAAATCAGCAACAGTGGCAGTTTTACACTGGGGGAATGGAATGGTAGGAGCCCACAAAAGTGTATCTGTATTGCCATTGAAGCGGCATGTCCAGCTACAGGCGGAGTGTGGCTTGCTCAAGTAGGACTTAAAGCACACAGGGAGGACAACATTTAGGCGACAGTGTGTGATTGTTAAATTCTACAGTGGAGTAAGCACACAGCAATGGCCCATAGTGCATGAGTACTGGCTCATCTCATAAGGTAGCCTTAAGTGTATTATCTGGCTGGCAGTATTCCAGTGCAACTTATGGTTCTCCAGTTATTTTGGAGCTAGAACTTTCAACTTGCCCTCTGTGAGAACATGCTGTGCTTTGTAGTTTCACAACAAGTCTTATTCAACGCAGCCACCTGCCTTGCAGCTTGTATTCGGTCTTCTCCTCTTTGTAGATAATCCAGAGCAGGGTAAACTTTAATAACCTTGCGGCTCCCACCATTGACTACAATGGAGGGAGCCGTTCATTGGCTGAGAGAGACGGGAGATGGCCTCTCTCAGCCAATGAACGCTTAGCAGCGGGGTTTCCATGGTGATACCCCGCCGCTAAGCTCTCATTCGGGAAGTACCGTTCTATAGAACGGTACTAAGTTTGTGGATCGCGTTTTCGTTTTTTTTTTTTGCCAAGTCCGGGGATGCCTACTTTGGAACGAAGAGGACAGAACCTCGCATAGGAGATGGTGAGTATGTTTTTTTTCACAGGTCCCCTATGGATACTTTACCGGACAAGTGGACCGATGCTACAGGGTTACATAGGTGAGTATGTGTACATGTGTGTGTGTGTGTATGTATGTTTAATAAACTTATACTGTCACGGTGTGTGTGTCCTGTGTTTTTTTTTTTAAATTTTTTACATGTGAACTACAGGTACTAGTGGGTCCTTAATGCCCTGCATGCTGGTACTTGTGGTTCTCCAAGTACCAGCATGCGGGGCAGGCTTGCTGGGACTTGCAGTTCTACTTGTAAAGACAATGTTTGATATTCTTTATTTACACCACACCACACAATCAACCCGCCACCAGGGGTGGCGGGGATAGCCCTGGGCTATCAGCCTGGGGTGCCCTGGAGAGGGTGACCCCTTTATTGGGGGGGTCCCCAGCTCTCCATGGATCCCCGGCCTGAGCTGACTAGTGGTCAGGGCTGATGCTGCAGCTGGGGGGCCCGGTGAAAGGGCTCCCCTGGCTGTGGCATCAGCCCCCCGCTAGAAAAAGTCCAGTGCTGGTTCTGGAACATACAGGGGAACCCTACTCATTTTTTTCCCCTGTATTTCCAGAACCAGGACCGGATCAGAGCCCAGAGCTGGTTGCACAGAATACGGGGGACCCCTACGTCTTTTGTCCCACGTATTTTGGCAACCAGCTCTGGTTCTGACTAGCCCGGTGCTGGTTGTGCTTAAGTACAGGGGACCCCTACGTCGTTTGTCCCCTGTATTTAAGCACACCCAGCACTGGGTCACTAATGCCCGGGGCTGGTTGCTCTTTTTTGTGGGGGGCACGCCATTTTTTTCCCTTTTTACACAGGTTTTTTTTTTTTTTTTTTTTTTACCACAGCAGCACAGACGGGTCTCACGGACCTCCTGGTCCGTGCGTGCATCTGTGTCATTGAAATACACAGCAGCACAGACGTGTCTCACTGACCCATCTGTGCTCTGTGTCACTGTCAATCACACAGATGCATGTAGCACGGATCTCACGAGTCCGTGCTACATGCAAATGAGCACCATAATGCTGATTGGCTGAGAGCCATGACAGACGGCTCTGTCAGCCAATCAGCACTTTGCCCATTAAAGGCAAAGGCATTTTTTTTAAAATGGCCGCTCGAGGCAAAACCTCGAGATCCGACAGCAGATCTCGAGGTTTTGCCTCGGGAGAGGGATCCGGGGCAGACAGGGAGATCCGAGCTTGGGCTCGGATCGCCCCGGATCCCCGAAGTTCGGGTGGGTTCAGTTCTCGGGGAACCGAACCCGCTCATCCCTAGTGTGTACCAGTCATGTACTGAGAATTTTATTAAAGGATCCAAACCGAAGTAGCCCCTGGACTACATCTTCCAAAGAAAACACAGAAAAAAACTGCTACCATGCACAAAAACAATTCACCGTACAGAAACGGAAAACATTCAAATGAGGTGCCCTACTGTACATTTTAGAAGTAGTTTGGTTTATTTTTTCCAAGACTCTTACTGCATTGTAGCAATGTCAAGTCTTTTAGAAGTTGCTGGTAATGTTTTATCAGATACATAAATACATATGTACTCAAGGGCTTTGCATTACTACTACTATATTATAAATTATTCTTTAAGCATGTTACTTTCTTTGAAATATACTGTATAGCGTACTTCAAGTTGCAGCCACTGGGTGGCACTCGTCTTGTTCTCAAAAATTCAGAAAATGTTCAACATAGAAGCTGAAGACAGCGGTCCACAAAATAAAGCTGGGTACACACTGACAGATATATTGGCCGATCAATTAATCGGCCAATATATCTGGTGCCCGTCGGCCAGTGTGTACCAGCGATATGTCTATGAACTACGTCGTTCACAGACATATCGCGTCGGCTGTGCGGCACAGTCAATGGTAGATATATCTGTCCATCGGCAAGTGTGTACGGGCGATCAGCCGACCGCCCGTAAACAAGCAGAGGTAGCCACGGGGAGGGGGTGGATCCAGGGGCCTGGATGCACCGCACACCCTGCACCCATTATAAATACACCTAATCTGATAGTGACAACGGCTATTATCACAAATGGATGTCCAGGGGTATTGCTGAAGCATAGATGCCACCAGCTCTTAATGCAAGCGAAGATTGTTTCCATTCCAAGCACGCAATGTGGCCGCATCTGTGGCTAACTTATGTGTATCTGTGAATCAGGGCCTTTGAGTCTAAATGCAAACAAACAGCAATTTACTGTCATCTGGCTAGTGTAATTTAGATGATGAAAGCAAGTGACTCAATGGTTGCTACAGCTTTATGCAAACTTTGCACCTAATACAGTGTTAGTAATAAATGAATCCTTGCAATGGTGACCAAGAAAATAAACAGCTCATTTTAGAATTTCCATAACCAGGGGCGTAATTATAATGGGTGCAGGGTGTGCGGGGAACACGGGCCCTTGGGACCAGGTGGGCCCCGCACCGCACATCGTACACCCATAGACTTACTTACCTCGCCGTAGCCATTTTCTCGTCATTTGCGCATGCGCAGTACAGGGAAAATGGCCGCCGCGGCCATTTTCCCGGTGACCATCGCCTCCTCTATAGACTCTGGGCGCACTCTAGTGCCCAGAGTCTATAACTCCGGCGCTGGCCGCGCATAGCTCAGTGCTCTACCGGCCGCCGGACAGAGAGGAGGGGGCCCGTGTAGGAGACTGCATACAGGCCTCTCTAGAAATGCCCCTGGCCATAACTGATGTCTGAACGGGGTGTAGTGAATATGCCGGCGTACAGGATACAGGCCGTCGATATACCGACGCCAGAATACCGCCACCCGGCAAAATGCAGACGCCCGAATAGGATAAGGATACCGGCATCAGCATCCCTACCACTGAAATCCCGAATGTAGGATCTGGGTAAGTATTCGCGTTAGCCCGGGGAAGGCGGGTTAGGTTTAGGGCCCCCCAGGCAGAAATTAGGGTTAGGCAGCGGGGAGGGGGGTTAGAGTTAGGCACCATCAGGGGGAGGTTAGGGTTAGGCACCCCCTGGGAGACTGTAGGGAGAGAGGTTAGGGTTAGGCACCACCGGAGGAAGGTTAGGGTTAGGCACCACTAAGGGAGGGTTAGGGGAGGGAGAGGGGAGGGTTAGATTAGTTAACTTCACCTGTCAGGATTCTGCACTGTTGGACTTGCAGCGTCGGGATTTGAATTGGCGGCTAGTTAGCCACATGTGTTTCATACCCAACCCATGTGAACATATACTTAGTATGCTCCCTATTTTCATACCACACTACTTTATGACAAAAAACTGTTTTTATACATTAGTTTTGGACTATATTCCAACCTGGCTGCATGAAGATGGGTCATTTTATTTGAACATTTCTCCCCATTCCAGCCAACTAGATATTTAGATACAGTACTGTTTCCTACTACACCAGCAGAGGTCTCTCTTGTTACATTAATATAAAAGTATCAGTTCCTTGTTTCTAACCGTTTATAAAAAGCATATTTTTCTTTTTATCTTAAAGTCCCTCTATACTATGTCACTGGGCAATATGTATGTTCATCATGCAATATTATGCCACGGCGCACAGTTTGGGAACCACTGTTCTAATCTCATTCATCTCACACCTCATGATGACAACCTTTGCGTCTTCCCCGGCAGCAAGAGGATCATCCGCCTTGTGATAGGAACCACTATTTTTTCTTCCCTCACTTCATAACTTTGGGAGCTACCCATTACCCTATAAAAAATAATCACCCTTGAAATCTATGGGAGACAACACGGCTGTTTTATTTTACTTACTGCAGCATTCTGTTGGTTAGCAATGTCTGCTGCCACTGGGGAGAAAAGGCATTTGATAAAGTCTGGCCAAGCAATTATTGTTTACCATAATTTCTTTCATTATGATGTCACTGGTTGCCAGCCAACCAAGCCAAACATTGACCGGTGAATTCTACTGGCTCTTGCAAGATTGTAATGTGATGTCACAGCGGACCTGGCTTTGCTATCAATGGCTATTTTACCATTGGCAGAAATGTTGTTTCCATCCTGAAACACTGAATAACACTAAATTTACACACAATGTCTGGGTGACAGACTGCTCCTGACTGGCTGGTTACTTATTTAATAGATGGTCTTACCTTATTTTAAACTCATTTTCTATCCAGTCTTCAACATTATTGATATACTCCATTTAAAGAGAGTTTATTGTTTTTTATTCCTAAATATCACTTTGGTTCGAGCAAGAAAGTTAGGTAAGTATAGTACAGTATGTTAGGTAAGCCACTGCACTACAGAAAAGTTTATTTTTGTTATGACCACCAGTTATTGTAATTTTATTATAGGTACATTTAGAATTTATTATAGGCACAGGATTAGGTAATATTATTAATAAGCACCAAATTATTTTTTTGTCATTATAGGCACCAGATTATTTTGTTTTATTATTACAGGCACCAGATTGTTTTACAATTACCCTGGCATACACAGCCCATGACCATTGGTCCAATCATCTCTAATTATGATTAAAATGCATTCTGGTGGTAACAAGCTCCATACTGCCAAAATGTGCTGTGAACAGGAAGCTGCATGACCTCTTTTGTGGCAGCATAACCGATAAGATCACAGACTCATATAAGATATAATTACACTGACCAGCAGCTTCAAGAACTCAGACAGTTTATATTTGTGCATCAGAAGCTAGTTGCATTTCTTGACCACAGCAACTTGATGCTGTTATGTGCTCTATAATGTTTCACACACATTCAGCAATATGTTGTTTGCTTTGTATTGTGTGATTTTTCTTATTGTATTTGTATAGTGGGAGAGCTATTTACATAATGTACATGATAGCATCACGCAGTTGCTGCAGTTGAGTCGGCTGCCCATTCGGGCTGTGACTCCGGTTCCACCACTTCCCAGAGGTGCTCTTTTGGATTGAGATCCTAAATTTGAAATTGGGAAGGGTGGCAGGTGTGTTATTATTATTATGTATTATAATTATATTGTCACTACACATACTCTGTCCTGGCAGTATAGTATAAATATATACCTGGTATGGCAAGTCTATTAGATTGGAATGACTTTACTCTACTTTGATAAAATTAGAGATAATGGAGATACAGTATGGGATGGGATAATAAGTGGGATGGGACTGACATGAAAGAATGGGGATATATGGAGTAGATTGTAATCAGTGAAATAGGGACAAATAGATTTCAGGAGAGTGAAAAGATGGAGAGGTGAAAGATTAAGGAAAAAGGTGGAGCGGCATTCTGTGAAAACAGGAATGAAATAGACAATCTCTGTATAAGGAAGAAGGCCTGACACTGAGTTGAAAGCAAATGCTGCCTAATTGCTCCCGTATTTCCTACATGGGAATAAATGTGTCTATATATGCAGAGTTGTCCCCATCTTTGCAGAGCGCCTGCCCACTAACCACACACTTTGTCATCATCAGGGCACCTTGGCACCAGCCCATGCTTAGTGCAAATGATACAACTGGAAACAGGCTTATACCCCTTTTACACTTGAAGCAATAACCCGGGTTACTGTGCAGTGTTAAAGGGCAGTGTTGAAATAAGCCTGGTCAAGTGACCCGACATTTCAACCCTGGTCATGAGAAGGGTTGAACATGTGTTCAACCCTGCTCATAATACAGTGTGAACGGTAAACCTGGGTCAATGCGACCCGGGTCCCATTCTCTGCATAGGAAGAGCTGGCCAGCTCATCATGTGAAGCCAATGGCGACCTGTCTGTATGAGGTCTCAGCCGGGTCGCACCCAGGATGGGCGCGCGAACATAATCCTGGGTGCGACCCGTGAGTCAGATGGAAAAGAGATATTATTTGCTATTATGTCCAACACTGCACTTTGCCTACAGAGGGGCCCATTACAGCCCTGTTCCTTCACTTTAGTCACCAGTCTGTGTAGATGTGTATGACTCTACATTGCACGTACCTGCATAACTTTGGTTCTGGAACACACAGTGCGAAAATACACAATATACACTCCGCAATATGCGGAAACTGGGCCCTATGAGGGCAGCAACATAGACGTAGTGGAAAATACAGTTGTAGCTAAAGGAAAGTACAAGCACGGGATGGAGAGAGTAGGAAGTGTCAGTTCTGACATTAACACAAATAAACAATTACTCTTTTATAACCAAACTATGGTTTTACTATAGTTTGGGCTTACTGAACAGAAGCCAGGTATTACCACATGCAGTTTTGTTTAATCAGTATTGTCAGCAGGTGTTCAGCACTAAAACAGCCAAACATTTCCTTCTACTTATACATTAGATTACAGGATGAAACAGCTTCTTTTTACTTTCACAGCTTCTAGCACAAATATATATTAAATGTGTAAAATGCTGGGCTAAGCTAATAGCTTTTAACTAATAATAAATCCCTGGGTAAGACACACATCCATTTATACAATATTGTTACAGCCTTTTAATTGTTGAAAGAGATCCATCTCCCTTTAGAATAACATTTATAGTAGTCTCTAGGTGTGTGAGAGAAATTCGAACAAAAAAAGGGATACAGCCGCCTCTGTTTCCTCTGCTCCGTCACACCTCATCCTTATCATTCGCTTCCCCCAAATTACTAAACTGCCAAAGCAAAGGGTTCCAAGAGGCTCACATTGGTTCCATACAAAACGGCCATAACGTCAGAGCGCTTTGTGAATCAGCATTTACTTTTCATGCATATAGAATGAACCTGGCTACATATTGTAAGTCTATTTGTTCCATATGCATTTTTATCCATCTTGGTTTTGTTCTTAACTACCTATACCTGAATGACCCATGTAAATCGGTATAGGGATCAGTAATCCCTATGCTTATTCTTCTATGGATGATTCAAAATAGAATGGACATCACATGTGATAAATGCAGAAAAAACTAAATAACTGCCGTGTATATGTGCCGCTGCTCTGTTTCTTAGTTTAGCCAGCCAGCCGTTGGCTTATATTGGTGAACATGATTGTGAGCTATGAGGTGGTCAGAATTGACTGGAAATTACTGGAAATTAATGTTATTGAGGTTAATAATACTCTAGGATCACAAAAAGGCCGGTGTCACAGAGTTTTGGCAAAACCAAAACCAGACGACGAATGAGAACCAAAACCAGCAAAAGTGGCCCGATGCACATCTCTACTTAAACTTAATGTCTCATCTCTAATAACCTTAAAATAAACTTTGACCAAAATCCATATTTCTGTCATTTTATTTATGGTATAATGTGTACAGAAAAACAATCCATTCCTAAAGTGACCTCGCCCAGTATTTGAAGATGTGACCAAGAAGATAATGCAGTTAGCTACACAAGTGGGCACTAGAACATGTGTAAATCACTAATGTATTTTCTAACACTGTTCAGTGTTAGCACCTTCCATGGCAGCTACCAGCTTTCCCTGCCATTATTACGGTAAAGATTTAGCGTAGCCAGAAAGACTTGGAAGTCACTTGAAAACTGAACCAAAAAGTGGGCCCACACATGAAACCATTACACAACAAACATAAAGCTATTTTACAGCTGTTGTGCCACTCATATGTACAATATTTCCATGCCTATGTTTCATCATGTGTTAATTGAAGAAGCCCAGCTGCATGAGCTCTGTATTTTCTCATAGAGATCAATAATCCCAAGGGGCATGCTGATCCACTCCTTCCCTCAATATCGAATGAATTCATGCAGTAATAACAGTAATTACCATCAGGGTAAAGACTCTCTATCAGCGGTTGTCATGTGTGTGGTGTAGCTGCAATAAATATATTATCACTTCATGCAAGGTAGCACAAAACAATTTATTGTCTCATTATGTTTTGTGTCTAATAGAAGCAGTACTGGGTTTGCAATTTGGGAATGGGTATGAAATACCGTCGATTCCCGTCAGCGGCAGCCCGACATCAGCAGAGTTCCGAGCAGCGGAAGCCCGACAGCGCTGGAAATCCCGATCGTGGATAGGTGAGTATCTACTAACCTAACCCCCCTAACTCTCCTTAGGGGTGCCTAACCCTAACTTCCCCCCCAAGTGCCTAACCCTAATCCCCCCTCTAAGTGCCTAACCCTAACCACCCCCTTCCCCGCTGCCTAAACCTAAGTCCCCCGGGGGAGTGCCTACCCCTAAGTCCCCCCCGGGGGTGCCTAACCCTAACCATCCCTCCCCCTAGCCTAACCCTAACCCTCCCGTGGGGGTGCCTAACCCTAAGTCCCCCCCGGGAGCCCTAAACCTAACCCTCCCCCGCGCAGCTGTCCGGTCCTGATCGTAGTGATGCCGGGCGCCGGTCTCCCAGCGTCGGGGAAATGCGGGCGTGTACATCTAGACACCCGGCATTTCACCCTTGCCGGGATATGACAGTCGGGAAGCCGGCTGCCGGTATTTAGGCAGTCGGCTTCCCGATTGCTTCCAGCAATTTGAGTCTAAACTTACTAAACTAGCTAAGTATAGTAATAACAATCAGTACAGTTTAATTGTTCCAAACATGATTATCTGTCTATTCACTTGTATCTCTTTCCAAAGCAAAATCAGATTAATGTGTAGAAATAGGGATCAAATAGAGGAGTTTTGGGAGAAGTGGGGTCGCAGTATGGTGGGAATGTAGTGTTCATTCTAGCACCCTGCAGCTGTCACAACCCATGCAATTTCTCTTTCATGCCTGGGGTGTCGCTCTCTGCTTTAGTTTGGAGTTGGCGCACGTGATGTTATGACGTAATGCCGCGCCACTGGAGGGAGAGGGCGGAGGAGCCGCAGCGCGTGAGGAGCAGTGTCTGCCAGAGGACAAGAAGAGAAGAAGCCAGAAGGAAGGACTCAGAGCCTTCTTCACGGAGATAAGGTAAGTAAATCATCATAATACTTAGACTTAAACCAGGGGAAAAGGGAAGTGGGAAAAAGCTGGGCAGAGCACTGGTTTTTTTTGTAGGAAAAAGGTAGGAGAGGAGAAGAGGAAGGGGCGGAGGGGGGGCTGCCCATTTTGTCAATCCCGGGCCCCACAATTTCTGATGGCAGCCCTGGGTGCTTCTAACACACTTAGCTGCTGCAACAAACTTCTGATATACAGACCAGAGTGTGCTAGAAGCACCAGAACAGAGAGTGACACCCCAGGCAGGAATAAGGAACTGCACAGCTTGAGACAGGTGCAGGGTGCTAGAATGAAGACTACAAATGTATCCTATTGGAGCAAAAGATTGTTTGACATTACAGGGAAAACATGTAATTATTTTATTGGGATGTGGGTAAAACAAAAAACTTTATCTTACTTTTACTTACTTACTTACTTACTGCTGAATAACAGACTGCAGTATAGTAACATAACATTTTTGCACAGTTTGTAACTGTCGGGAAGGAATTATCATCATTATGTCAGCCAACATACACATACATGAGTACAAATTAAGCATAATAACAAAACATGTGGCACAAATACAAGTGTGAGTAGCAGAAAACAGGAAACAAACAGAGATACTGTATATATAAGTTGAAAGTAGCAGAACATTGATAAGTTTAACTCACTGATAAGAAATTACAGCATAAAAAATAACAGGTACAAACAGGGTAGAGAGACAGAGGAGGCAGACATCAGATGTACGCTAGTAAGATCCTTGGTCGTGAGAGCTTACAATCTACAGTAAGAATAGCATATGAAAAATACAAAATGGTAAATTACTAAATACTATTAATGCAGATATTTTTGATCTAGCATTGACTGGAGATAAGCAAACATGTGGCTTTGGTCACAGAAATTTTTTTCTACAGTCAAAAATGTTGACTTTATGCAAAACCTTTTTTTAATCAAATCTACCAAGTAGACCAAAACATATGACATTATTTTATTATAACTTGCCCAGGGATCGGGGAGGCAGGAGTGGGTAAGTATAAAATATTGAATATCTTTTACACTCTAATAAGCAACCTTGTCACATAGCTCCATGCTTGGCAGCACCCTCTGATATTACTTTGCTTCTGGCATCAGACACGTCCCTACTCTACTTAGGTATCAGAAGGCTCCAGGTTCAAATGTTCGTGCATAGAAAAGCCCTCACACCATCCAATCCTCCCATTCTCTTTGCAACCAGCAAAGAATTGATCAACAACCTATGCACTTTGGCACATGGAAATGAGAAATAAAAATATATTATGTGTAATACATAAAGAACAACATTCATCATGTGTGAATAAAAATGACTGTTAGGGAGTAATTCTTCCATTACCCAAGGTTATAGGCCCCACCCCCACCCTACCCGAGGGCCGTAACCTTGCTGGGGGCGCTGTTTGGGCCTGTCAGTTTCCTGTTTATTATCATTCTCACTTGTAGCTTCCTCTTCTTTTATCCCCAGCATCTCCTGGCTTCCCCTATCTCTTCCCTGGCCCTTCCCCATGCGCCCAGGGCCCTTTTTCAGGTGCACTATCTTATGTCCTTATTTAAAAAATAGGGGAGGGGGGCACCAATGCTCTCTCTGGCACAGGGCACCAAAAAGTCTAGTTACAGCTCTGCCCTACTCTATGTATATGTTCTTAAGAAATGTGCTACAATTGAATATTCAGGTTCTTTTACCATCAATGACCAAATTGGACATGGTGTGTTGCTCTTTTGAGCTCACGGAAATGAGAAATAAAAAAATATAAGGTGTAGTATATATATATAGTACCAGTCAAAAGTTTGGACACACCTTCTCATTCAATGGTTTTTGTTTATTTACATTATTTTCAACATAGTAGATTAATACTGAAGACGTCAAAACTATGAAAGAACACATATGGAATTATGTTGTAAACAAAAAAGTGTTAAACAAATCAAAATGTTTTTTATATTTTAGATTCTTCAAAGTAGCCCCCTTTTGCTTGGATGACAGCTTTGCACACTCTTGGCATTCTCTCAATCAGCTTCATGAGGTAGTCTCCTGGAATGGCTTTGATTTAACAGGTGTGCCTTGTCAAGAGTCAATCTGTGGAATTACTTGCCTTCTTAATGTGTTTGAGACCATCAGTTGTATTGTGCATAGGTAGGGTTAGTACACAGTGGACACCACTATTTGACTACTGTTGTAATCCATATTATGGGACCAACCATTCAACTCAGTAAAGAGAACGACAGTCCATCATTACTTTAAGACATGAAGGTCAGTCGATACGGAAAATTTAAAGAACTTTTAATGTATCCTCAAGTGCAATTGCAAAATCCATCAAACGCTATGATGAAACTGGCTCTCATGAGGACCGCCCCAGGAAAGGAAGACCAAGAGTTACGTCTGCTGCAGAGGATAAGTTCATTAGAGTTACCAGCCTCAGAAACCACTACTTAACAGCACCTTAGATTAGAGACCACATAAAATCTTCACAGAGTTCAAGTAGCAGACAAATCTCAACATCAACTGTTCAGAGGGGACTGCAACAACAAAAAGAGTATTGTTTGGGCCAAGTAACACAAGGAATGGACATTAGATCAGTGGAAATCTGTACTTTGGGTCCAAATTTGAGATTTTTATTTCCAACCACCGTGTCTTTGTGAGATGCAGAGAAGGTGAGCGGATGGTTTCTGCATGTGCAGTTCCCACTGTGAAGCATCGAGGAGGAGGTGTGATGGTGTGGGGGTGCTTTGCTGGTGACACTGTTGGTGATTTATTCAAAATTCAAGGCAAATTTAACCAGCATGGCTACCACAGCATTCTGCAGCGCCATGTCATCCCATCTGATTTGCGTTTACTGGGATCATCATTTGTTTTTCAACAAGACAATGACCCCAAACACACCTCCAGGCTATGTAAGGGCTACTTGACCAAGAAGGAAAGTGATGGAGTGCTGCGTCAGATGACCTGGCCTCCACAATCACCCGACCTAAACCCAGTTTAGCTGGTTTGGAATGAGTTGGACCGCAGAGTGAAGGAAAAGCAGCCAGCAAGTGCTCAGCACCTCTGGGAACTCCTTCAAGACTGTTGGAAAACCATTCCAGGAGACTACCTCATGAAGCTGATTGAGAGAATGCCAAGAGTGTGCAAAGCTGTCACCCAAGCAAAAGGGGGCTACTTTGAGGAATCTAAAATATAAAACATATTTTGATTTGGTTAACACTTTTTTATTTACAAATAATTCCATATGAGTTCTTTCATAGTTTTGATGTCTTCAGTATTAATCTACCATGTTGAAAATAATGAAAATAAACAAAAAACATTGAATGAGAAGGTGTGTCCAAACTTTTGACTGGTACTATATATATATATATATATATATATATATATATATATACATTGTATCCCAATACATATATATAATATCTAAAGTAAATGAGCAATACAAATATCATATCAATAAAAAAAAGACAAGAAAATAAATGCAAACTATTACAGTGGTCTTTATGCTAATCCAAAACTGTAAGTGAGTACTGAATCTAAATCCTAAGGATTCCGTGTTTGTTTATGATATTCAGTCCATAAATAATATCTGGATGGTGATATATAATGTCCACTCTTAAAGGAAACTAAATATGATATAATGGATCAGTAGGTCAAAATTATCCTCTTACCAGTGATCCAGGTTCACGGAAGTGACATTATGGCTTGCCGTAACCATGGTGATCCGACCTCACCTGGAAATGACATTGTAGCGTGTTAACCATGGTCATTTGTTATCATTTATCACACATTTTCAGCCAGACTTGCCTAGTAGTAGTGATAGGTTAGATAATTGCCTTGAATGAAATTGCAGTGTATACAACAGAGCTATAGAAACCAGATTGTGTCAGCGCCTCTTAGTTCTGTCATAATTATATAAATGTAAATAAAGATAAAACAGTAAGATCAGTAATCCATATATTGATGGAATGATTAGCATAACCAGGATACAATATTGAAGCCTTTTCATAAAAGGTAGTAGTAGCTTGGGTAAGGTTTTAATTTCAGGTACATTGGGGACCGGGTACATATGCATTAAAACAATAAGTTGCATGTACAAATTGTGTTTTTATACCAATATATAGAACTGAATTGGAGGCATTTCAAGATGCATTCATTATTATACCAGTCGAATATGCACTAGGTGTACACACACAAAAACAATTACACCCAGCCAGGTAATAAGAAACAAAACAACTATTTTAAAATATAGCATACAGTTTCAGAGGTAATTCCACAAATCGGCCGATCAGTAGCAGCTAGCTAGTGCTGACAATTATTATTATCATCATCATCATCATCCTCAGTGTGTCTTCACAACAGCCCTGAAGTACCTACAAGTGATATGGCCACTGACAGATGTATATGAATCTCCTTACGGGTCTCTCAGTTCACAATTACGTGGACATGACATTACTGTACTCAGTCTCCTTCCTTTACCTCTCTCGCCTCTGAGGGCCTAATTTTTCAGCTAGTGATATAACTCGTTGCGTATGATAATGGTGCTCCAGCCAATCAGCTCCCAACTGTCATCTGTTTGAAAAATGGTAGTTGGGAGCTGATTGGTTGGAACACCATTTATCATATGCAATGAGTTTTATCACTCATTGTGAGTGATAAAACTTGCTGATAAATGAGGCCCTCAGTGTGAGATCTGCAGTTGGACATAGGTGTACACTTTTTTGTGAACATGTATAAATTTTCATATTTTACACTAATCTAAAAGGCATACGCCCAATTCAGTACAATGCCATTATTTCCAAGTGTAAAAAAGTTTCTCGACATCTGTCCCCCCTGACCTGACCCCTGTCCTCCCCTGACCTGACCCCGTCCCTCCTCTCACGCATTTGCAATGCCTATCTGCTTTTTCCTCCTGGGTGTCTCAACACTTTCTCAAGCTCAATATGTCCAAGACTGAGTTCATTGTTTTCCATCCTTGTACCACTATCTCCCCCCCTCATCTCTCTGCTACTGTTGACAACACCATCACCATCTACTCAGTTAATAAAGTCCACTGCCTGGGTGTCACCTTTGCCTCCTCTCTATGCCAATCTATCTACTGGTTCCCTGTCCTCTACATCAGGGGTCTTCAACCTTTAAAACCGTGTGGACCACATAAAAAAATTCAATGAAGCCCGAGGGCCACTAAGCTATACTGCGGTGTTTAGACCCTGCCCCCTCCTCACACAATTATGTCCCATAACTGCCCCTTCCTACAATTTTAATTAGGTCCCAGAACGGCACCTCCCACAATTATAATTATGCCCCATAACTGTCCCTCCATTAATTATGTCAGATAGTTGCCCCCCATCCTCAAACAATTATGACCCATAACTGCCCTCTCTGCAGTGCCCCCGGTACTGCCCCTTATACAGTGCCCACAGTAGTGGTCCCCCCTATGCAGTGGCCCCAGTAGTGGTTCCCCTATACAGTGCCCCAGCTGTTGTCCCCCCTATACAGTGCCTCCCAGTAGTAGTCCCCCCTATGCAGTTCCCCAAGTAGTGCCCCTTATATTGCATCCCCAGTAGTGGTCCCCCCTATGCAGTGCCACCAGTAGTAGTCTCCCCTATGCAGTGCCCCCAGTAGTGGTCCCCCCATGCAGTGCCCCCAGTAGTAGTCCCCCTTATGCAGTGCCCACAGTAGTGCCCCTTATATAGCATCCCCAGTAGTGGTTCCCCCAGTAATAGTCCCATCTATGCAGTGCCCCCACCCCTAGGCAGTGCCCCTTACATATATTTGACAATGACACCAAAAAAAACCCCAACACTTACCTGAATCCCCGCGCCTGCCGCTGTCCGCTCCTCCTTCAGGTGGTCATTCCCATCACCCACTGCAGGACCTGGAAGGTGGAGCTCATGAGTGAGCTCCAGCCCGGCTCATGCAGTGGGCGCAGCAGCCAGTGAGAGTCTGTCTGACTCTCATTGGCTGCCAAAACAAACACACTGCCGCCAGCTCCAGTGACAGTGTGTTTGTTTCTGTGTAGTGCGGACCGCACTCACTGCGGTCCGCACTACACTAACCATCGGTGGGCCACGGGGAACAGCTCCGCGGGCCACCCACGGCACATTATCCAGTTTAAACTTCGAACCCTAACCTTGATCTCTCTCTCTCTCGATTACTACCTCCCTCTCCCACCTTCAAGATTTCTCTTGTGCTGCCCCCAGTTTATGGTATGCTTTCATATAATCTATCAGACTCACCCCAACATTAATTCCTTCAAATGCTCCCTCAAAACCCACTTCTTCATCCTAGCCTACCAGAACTCTGCCTGATCTGGTCTTCCCTCCTCCTCCTTCCTTTATTCCTTGATTCTCCCCAATACCCACACTACTCCCCCACTCCCTTTTCAAATGTGAGCTTTTGCGAGCAGAGCCCTCTCTCCTGTTTCATCCGTTTTCTAGGCCTACTCACTCAGCCAATTTGCATATGCTATAGTTATGCTTACACTTTTATTTGTGTAAATATGTGACTTTGTTTATGTAACAATAGTTATTTTTTTCTGCCTTGTCTACCCTTTTATACCTTTACTATGTATTGCCTTACAAATAAATGCTATTATTATTATTATTAATAATAATAATAATAATAATAGACATGCCGTATAGCAGCATATAGTTAAGAAGGCATTTGTAGACTAAAACTAGGGATCAAAATGTCTAGTGATCTAGCAAGGAGAGGGTTTGTTGAAGTGTATACATAGCAGGAGAGTAAAAAATAATTAAAGAGTTGAATGTCTTTAGACCCTGCTTTCGATCTGACGGTACAACTCCAGAGACTTGCTATTCCCAGAATAGAGTGTGACAAATGGCAGTCCATAAATTCCTGCACTCTGATAGTAATATAGGTTGTACATTGACTCAGGATCGAGAGAAATCTGTTTGTCAGAGGTTCCTAAACTCGTCCTCAAGGCACCCTAACAGTCCAGGTTTTAAGGATATCCATGCTTGACCACAGGCGACATAATTCGTACATCAGTCAATTGATTTAATCACCTGTGCTCAACCATAGATATCGCTAAAACCTGAGCTATTGGGATGACTTGAGGACCGCATTTGGGAACCTCTGGCTTATCTATAAAGGGTGCAGTGTGTGCAGTGCATATGGGCTCCAGAGTCAAGGGACAACCATTTAATTTACTTAACTGAACATCCTGATTGCTGTATGGTTGAGTATTCCAGCAATTTTTTTTTAAATATGGTGCCGGCATCATATTTCTGAAGCAATAACCAGAAATATGGTGAATTCTGAGAAGACTGTCTCTGTGCCAGAGTACTTGTGATTTCCTGCTCATACAGTGGTGACATTTGTTTTTCAAGGAGGGGGGGCTCACGACATCTGCACATGTGCGCACTTCTGTCTTAAAATGCCCCTGTCCTGGGCTAATAGAGAAATGTGTCCCATATGCTCTCTATATCCTAGCAGTAAAAACAAAGTACAACTTTGAGACATGTACTAAGGGCCTGATTCAGAGATGTACGCTAACCCGATGGGTTAGGGGTCTGCACATGTGCAGAACGGGTCCAGCGATCTCCCCTTAGCATTTGGGGGACGTGGCTGGCCACCGTTCCCAGAAACAGGGGCGCTTCCTGGGAGGGACAAGGCCAGGGTCTGCAGCGGTGGATGCAGATTTCCTGGCCCGCTTCCTGTTTCCTGGGAGGGACGAGGCCAGGGTCTGCAGCGGTGGATGCAGATTTACTGGCCTCGCAAGTGACCAGGCACAGGTTAGGCTAAGGCAAGCTTCGGCTTACACAGCCTGGCCAAAGGAGCAACCATCGCGACTATCGATCCCAATGGTGGTCCGAGGCAGTATCTACAGACACTGCACTCGGATGACAAATGCAGCAAGATAGTGTCTATTTCCTATAGTCACCTACTGCTGCATTTGATTTTGTTGGACGGCCATTTCTGTGTAGCTGTGCAATACCGTCCATCTCGGAATCATGCCCTGAGTTTGTGCCCATGCACATGAGAGATATTCTATACTTCCAGTTACATCATATAAAAGTCAGATAAGTTACTGAGAATTGTTGAGAAATTACAAATATTTATTTCAAAAACCTGCAAATCCACTACATGGGGATCATAATAAAACCACAAAAATATTAAAGTTTTCTAAAACATTGACAAAACCCAGATGAATATTTGACATCATTGTGAGTACAGTGTGTTACTAATGATAAGGAAAAAAGCATAAACTCATTATACAAAATTTCCACAACAGGTGATATACATAGATCAATCCCATAAGTTTTATATACAAAGACGGCAAACAAGGACTTTTTAATAGTATGATTAACCACATGGCCAGCCAGTAACACAAGAAATAAAGGCATTAAAGTAAATCAATCATGTCTTTATGACAACTAAACTGTAAAGGGCAAATGTTGATGGATTGGTGAACTAAAATACAGACTACAGAGTCCTATGTGAACTAAATCCTCATAATGAGCTCTGACGTAATATTTATAGAATAGTGTCCTAGATAGTGGGAGTTATATAAACAGGCTTACGAACTGCACTTTATTCAATTGTATTGTGTTCTTTTCAGAAGGACATTTTAGAAACCAGACACGACAGACTCATTTTTCTAACTGCGTCAGTATAATGTAAGTTTGTTAGACACATACATTTGCAAATCAATGCTAATTTCATAGTTAGAACTTGCATACGTTTTCTGTCAGAACATATTCCTAGCACTTTGCATTTAAACAGTATTGTCAGTAACAGGGACATCCCACAAGAGCTGCTACTGTCAATCCCTTCACTTGGTGGTTTGCTTTGTACAGATGAAACTCATTTCTGGTAGAACACAAGCATGATTAGGTGACCCAAAAAAATAGCGGACACAGGAATCAATTAATTAATTCAAACCAATTATTGGAAGTAGTAGTATAAATAGAAAGTATACATAAACAAATGTTAAATAGAAACCCAATGAGGGACCATGGGGCGCACATAAGAAACATGTAAATGACACTTTATTTTTACTCTGATAGAGTCGCTCAGCGGGAGGGTCATATCCTGTGTCACTAGAATTAATCACATCATCACAGTTACAGTAAGTGGTATTTACTATTTAATTACTTAAGAGTACGGGGAACATAAGGCATCAAAGTATGCTTGACCAGCGTTAAACCCAGTAGTTAAAGGAGCAGGGCCCCTTTAAGAGCTATGTTAATTCTCCCATTTGTGATGATTTACAATGGTGCATTGAATGTATCCTATAGAGTGTCTAGAGGTGTGTTTATGGATGTTATTTTACTGCCTGCAGACTGGTAACACTCCCTTCTTGTTCTGGAAATGCCTCCCTCCCGTCCTTTTCGTTATGTCTTTTGGTTATAGTCAGTGCCGTAACTGGCTTTTATAGCACCCGGTGCCAGACCTGCCTCCTAAACACGTGACATCTTGCCTAGTGAGCAGGGCCATCAGTTCCACCTCCGGCTCCAATAAGTAGAGCATCGCCTGCAACTCCACATGTTGCAGGGTCAGGCACGGCTTGCACATCCATAGTTATGGCCCTGGTTATTATGTGGGGGAATGAACGCATTTGCTTAGTTATTGTTATTAGCTGTTATATGTGATTATAGGCCAATTATCTTTGTCGGGAAATGTCACAACCTGTAGGAGAGTTGAACAGCAATGCTTGGTGTTTGTTTATTCTGTGTATGCGCAGAAGGACATATGCACAGCGGGGAGAGATGGGAGGGATCTGATTGGAAAGATGGCATTGGCCACCGCATCCAAGCCCCGGAATGTATCATATTCCGGGGCTTGGTGCATATGAGAAATGCAGTCATACCCCCCAAAACAGCATTTTTGGGGGGTTTGACCATATTTCTGACATTACTGCATCTGGCAGTATGTATAGGAGCAATCTAAAAGTATACCCATTTACTTTAAATGTATAAAAATAATGAAAAAAAAAAGAGATAAAAACAATTTATATAAATATATATATTGTGGCAGTATCACCAGAGGTGGTGCTGGTGAGCAGCAGATTCTGTGTGGAGCAAGACAGATCCGCCCACACAGAGTAGAAAAGCATTGTGGGAAGATGCCTAATTGCTGCCTTGTGGAGAGAGCTCAGGTGTGGGCTGACGAGGAGGCAGACCAGTCAGGCTGCTGTTCGAGACAGTCTATGTGTGACTGTGGCAGCCAGAGAGCCCAGTGAAGCTGAGTTAGCCATTGGGAGCCAGGAGGCCTGGGTCTGTACCTGCAGGAGGCAGGGTGGACCCCAAGACTCTGAGACTGTGTGACATTGAAGCAGCTGGGCTGCAGGCTGAGGAAGCCAGGACCTACTGTATACCTGGAGGATACAGGGAAGGCATAGAGACTGACTGTGTTTGTATAGCTGTTGCAGCCAAGCCAGGCTGGAGCCGGCGATAGACCTGCAGAGAATCAGGCTGAGACTTTATTGGCAGATTAACTGCACCCTTATAGAGGGGGTTCAAGAAGTGAGTTAGATGCCCTAAATATGGGCTAGGTTGTTTATTATTTTCTATTTGTTTCCTGACTTTCCATTCAGGAAAGTAAAGCATCATTTATTTACTTGAAAGCTGTGTGTGGACCCTCAGTAAGCACCTAAATACTGCACCAATCCACCCTCTGCTGAGCTAATTACCCCAAGATATCACTATATATATATAAGAAAGGATGCTGCATCTACGGTCGGTTACCTCAACTGCTCCGTTATTCCTGTCCTCGCATCCTCGCTCCAGCTCCTTTTCATCTCCATTGCTGTGATGAACACCTACGCGTCACTCCCAACGTGCACAGCTAGTGCCCCAGCTCCCTCTAGGTGTGACATACAGGCGTTTGCCTCAGTAATGGGAATGAAGAGAACCTGAGACTTGCCCATGCCACCGCCACAATTCATTTACATTGGGGTCAAATTTTATAATAATAATAATATAGCCCAGCCAGTGGAAGCAGGGGGAGGATGAGAAGGGAGCAGCTGTAGGCTGGGGGCAGGACAACATGTACTATCAAGTCATGATGAGAGAGAGGAAGCTGTGCTATGCAGAAAAAGAGACTGATGTCCCCTGTCATAGTAGGGGAGGGGAGTACAGCAGGAATTGGTATGAAATACCAAGCGGCAGCCCGACAGGAGCAGAGTGCGACGCAGCGGAAGCCCGACAGCGCTGGAAATCCTGATCGTGGATAGGTGAGTATTTACTAACCTAACCCCCCTAACCCTAACCCTCCTTAGGGGTGCCTAACCCTAACTTCCCCCCCAAGTGCCTAACCCTAACCACCCCCTTCCCCACTGCCTAAACCTAAGTCCCCCAGGGGGGTGCCTAACCCTAAGTCCCCCCCGGGGGTGCCTAACCCTAACCCTCCCTCCCCCTAGCCTAACCCTAACTCTCCCGTGGGGGTGCCTAACCCTAAATATATATATATATGTGTATATATATATATATATATATATATGTGTGTGCATACATACATATATATACATCGCTCCCCCTAAAGCAAGAGTCTAGATCCGCCCCATGTTAGGATACCTCCCCTTCCCGCACCCTAAACCTAACCCTCCCACCTTAGTGCCTAACCCTAAACCTCCCCCCTAGTACCTAACCCTAACCCTCCCCCTAACCACAGTACTTACCTTCGGGATTCCAGCAGTCAGGATTCTGACAGATGACGGGATTCCGGCGCCGGCATTCTGAGTGCTGGAATCCCCGCGGTCGGGATATTGACCGCTTCCTTTTCATGATTTCCTCTGTGTAAGCTATAACGAAAGGAGCCATTTCTGACTGTGTTTGTGTGAAGACCGCAAGACCTAGTGGGTTCTTTTAAGTCACCCAGGCAGATTGTTGCAACCAAAACACAGTTTATTCTGTAGATGGCAATACAGACATGTGGCTATACAATCACCAGACCAATGTGATTTGCAGGTACAGCATACACAGGTGACGGAAATGACAGAAGTGCAGCTCCTAGTCACCAATCCACTAACACACCAATACACATAAATAGGTTATATATTCATCATTCCCAGTGGTGGGTGGATTAGGGATGGTAGCCAGATCGTGATAGGTGGGAGAATGATAACACTTAACTCATTGTCCTCCCGTCATGCTGGTTGGTGCTGAGTGTCCTCCCACACATTGCGGTTGGTGACTGTTGGCTCCCTGTGGAGAAGGTGCCTTTATGCTTCAATGGCACCACATGGTTTCACACTGACCTCATCTATGATGCCAATTAACTCTTGCAGATCCACATGCTAACTTGGGGCCTGATTCAGAGCCGTACGCAATTAGCGCTCGCTCGTCCAGAAAATAGGGGTGGCTATTCAAATCAACCATTTGCTCTTTGCGGTTTGTTCACGCCTCTAGGTCTGAACGAGCGAACAAAACTTGCGGTCGTTTTTTGAAAAAATACGCCCCCTAGCCGCTCGCATCCTACGTCATGTCCGCTATTTATTAGATTAATCGAGTACGTCGACCAGGGTATGAACTGCTCGCTATTCTTGGGGTTGGTTTTTGCTACCACAATTTTGCGAGCAGTTCTGGCTATAAAATAACCCAGTGACGTGGTCAATGACGCTGATGTTTTAATTATGCACACCCATAAAACGCCCGTTTTGACCTTTAAGCACGCCTGCATTCGGATCTCCACTCCCCGTTTTCAAGCACCTTCCCCTGTTACCACCCACATACGCCTACTCCTGTCACTCAAATTATCAGGCATTCTCTAATTTGCGAGCACATGAATTTCGACCGCACTGACTGGTTCGCGCATGCGTATAATGATCCGTACGCATGCACAGTTGGGCAAACATTGCTCGGAGCGAACGAGCAGCCGCTTACGAGCGGCTCTGAATCAGGCCCTTGGTCTTTTAATTATTTTAAACAATATGGCCACTGTTACACTTTACACTGGTTTATACAGCACATAGCAAATACATCACAAAATTACATATACAGTACCTATGGATCATAACCTTAATAAATCATGGGAATACACATTTTCATGGTGACATCAGGGATAAAAAGCAATTTCACCAGACTCTGATGATGTCCACAGACCTCTTGTTCCCCACAGTTTGCATTACACACTTCTGGCTCCAGTACCAGTAACAACATGCCACATCCCAGTAACATCGCACTCTCTCTACTGGCATTAGACCATACCCCCAAGGTGTTGTATAGTGAGATGATAGAAGGATGATTTGCCAAACTGCACCCCTCACTAATATCGCCCAGTTTGTCCCTGCCCAGGCCAGCAGTGAAAATAGTTATCTGTGCTTATTATCATCAAATGATCCAGAGTGCCACTGGTTGTAAAACCATTTAATAATTGTAACACTGAGAAGCTGATACAGAGTTTAAATGCAATTGCTGCCCCAAATGAAGGTAAACTCTGTGGTACATGGCGCTAATCCCCGGGGAGCTTACATTCAGTAGAAGCATTATAAGCAGAGTACATAAATAGAACAGTAAGGGGTCTATTTACTAAGCTGTGTTAGGAGATAAAGTGAACGATGATAAGGTGCCAGCCAATCAGCTCCTAACTGCCATCACGAAAGTCAGCAACGACCTCCTTGCTACCAAATCCAAAGGCCACTACTCTCTGCACATTTTCCTTGACCTCTCTGCTGCTTTTGACACTGTGGACCACCCTCTCCTGCTGCATATCCTTCACTCCCTTGGTCTATGTGACACTGCCCTCTCCTGGCTGTCGTCCTACCTCTCTGACCGATCTTTCTCAGTTTCCTCTCATGACTCCTCTCCCCCCCCCCCCACAGCCTCTTAGAGTAGGTGTTCCCCAAGGCTCTGTTCCTGGACCTCTACTATTCTCCCTTTATACTTCCTCTCTAGGTGAACTCATCAGCTCTTTTGACCTCCATTATCATCTCTATGCTGATGATACTCAAATCTACCTTTCCTCCCCTGATCTCTCCCACTCTCTTCTAACTCGTATCTACAACTGTCTCTCTGCTATCTCTTCCAGGATATCCCAGCGATTTCCTAAACTTAATATGTCTAAGACAGAGCTGATCGTCTTCCCACCCTCCCACATAACCTCACTTCGCACTATTTCTTTATCAATTGATGAAATAACTATCTCATCTAGTCCCAAGGTGCGCTGTCTTGGAGTTATCCTGGACTCATCCCTCTCCTTCAAACCACATATCCAGAACCTTTCACAGTCCTGTCTTTTCTATATCAAAAATATTTCTAAAGATCAGACCCTATCTCACCCAGGATGCTACTAAAACCCTCATACACTCACTGGTCATCTCCAGATTGGACTACTGTAACCTTCTCCTATCTGGCCTCCCCAAATCCCATCTCTCTCCTCTCCAGTCTATCCTTAATGCTGCTGCACGGCTTATCTTCCTCTCCAAACGCTTTACATCTGCCGTCCCTCTCCTACAAGCCCTCCACTGGCTCCCCTTCCCTTTTAGAACCCAATTTAAGGTTCTCACGCTCGCTTACAAAGCCCTCACCCAATCTTTTCCCATATACATCTCTGATCTCATCTCCCTTCACTCTCCTCTCCGCTCTCTTCATTCAACTAATGCCCGCCGGCTTTCATGCCAGCTGATTACTTCCTCCCAGTCCTGCCTCCAATATTTTGCCCGCACTGTTCCCCACCTCTGAAACTCTCTCCCACTCCCCATCAGACTCTCCACCTCTTTGCAATCCTTCAAACGGGCTCTCAAGACCCACTACTTCATCAAAGCCTTCCAGCTATCATTCTAATTCCCTGCTACATGCTCCTTCCTCCCCATCTACCCCATCTGTGTCAAACCTGTTTGTCTTCCCCTCCCTTTTTAGAATGTAAGCTCTTACAAGCAGGACCCTCTACCCTCTTGTGCTTCTCCTTACTTTAGTTTCATCTTCTTCTTACTCACCACTAGGGCACCTAACACTTGGTTGCTTATGCTCTGTTGCTTATCTGGGTGTTATGGTTGCTAATGTAGCAATATATATTATCCATGTCCTGGTCCTGTATTTTATTGTTCTGTAAGTTGCTTGCCTACAATTTGTTTATGTACTTTGTAAGGCGCTGTGGAACACTTGTGGCGTCATATAAATAAATGATAATAATAATAATAATAATAATAATAATAATAATAATGTCACAGGCTGTGTTTGAAAATTGGCAGTTAGGAGCTGATTGGCTGGTACCTTATCACCATTCACTTCATCTCCTAACACCACTTAGTAAATAGACTCCCAGGTCTTTATCATGCATAGCAACTGGAAGAGGGGTTGCAGGCATGTTTTTCTCTTAAATATCCCACAAGTGGGTTCTACCATTTTGTGAACTGACGCACTATTCTGCAGTAGAGGAAAGATTCTTCATTTGAAGCCCTACTGATGAGGCTCCAGTATCCATTTTGGTGACCTCCACTGCATTTTAGAAAAGTATTAGATTGTGTCTTTCAAACAAAAGTATATTATTGTTATCATTCCAAGCATGAACACAATATCAATTTTAGGGATCTATTTACTAAGCTTTGTTAGGAGATAAAGTAAACGGGGATTAGGTACCAGCCAATCAGCTCCTAACTGCCATGTCACAGGCTGTGTTTGAAAAATGGCAGTTAGGAGCTGATTGGTTGGCACCTTATCTCCGTTCACTTTATCTCTTAACAAAGCTTAGTAAATAGACCCCTTAAAGTCTTAAGCCGCGTATCCATTAGGCGATTTTAATGAGCATTTGAACGATTACGACATCGCAATCGTTCAATCACTCATTAATCGTGCACAAATCGTACACTATAATAGCGGAAATGACCAGCGATGCACGCTCCCGCTGGTCATTTCCGACATCAATCATAGCCTGAAAATGCCGGTCAATATGAACACATTGTTCAGTGTAGGCACTACAGGGGATCAGGAAGACTGTACGATTACGATGTCGTAATCGTACTTTCTTTCCATAGTCGGGTAGAGTGATGCGCACCTTTATACTAATACTGTGCAACAACAGTACCATAATAATAACACAGGCCCTGATTCAGAGCTGGACGCTCGCTCTGAATCAGGGCAGTTTTTTTTTATTGGAGCCGGACCACCCACAGCTTTTGCGAGCAGCCAGGTTATGGTCGCAATGGTCTCGACCATAGCAACCATCGGGTTTGCGACGAGACCCTTGTGGTAGGGTCTCGTCTGCCGCAAGATAGAGCTGGAAGCTCACTACTGACATCATGAGTGATGTCAGTAGGCCGCCCCCAAACGGCAGGCGTTCCTTCGGGAACGCCTCCGTTTGCATAGCTACCCCCCCTCCCTGCCTACAAAATGGGGCGAGCTGTCAATCAATATCGACAGCCACCCTATCTTGTAGTGAGCCCAGGAGCGACGGAGCTGCTGTTGCTCGCTGGGGCTCGCGCATGCGCACGCTGGAGCAGGCTCCAGCGTGCACATGCGCAGTGGCGGACCATCAACCTGAATCGGGTCTGAATCAGGCCCACAGTGCAAACTCTGTCAGTCTATAGGAGATCAAAGACCCAAATGTTCTGCACCCAAACTTCCAGCTTCTTTTAACATTGCAGTTAAATGGGCTGAAATAATAAAGTGATTGAAGAGAATTACAACTTAAGCAGGGAGTTTGAGAGCAGACCATTTTGTACCGGTAGAAATGGTGAAATTGGATGTTTGCTTTTGGTTCTATTCAAACATGAATTTGTTTAATTTTGTTGTGAGTTATTTTATACTGCTTAGCGAGCACTATTTACACATGAATACTCACACCCACCTCCACCATAGCTGACAGCAGGAAAAGCTTGCATTACCTGTTTTCTCTTTGGATCTGTCTGTGTTATTAACAGCTGATCCAATCTGAATGAGATAATATAAATACCACAGGCATTAAAATAGTACCTGAATGACTGAGGGCTGGAGAGCTTAAACAATGAACAATAACTCATAAAAGCAAAAGGAAAGTGTCAATGGTAACTTTCCCACATCTACAAAAACATATTTCAACATGTATCTTACAGCAACTAGCAACAAAATGTGCTTTAATTATTATAAGGGCAGTTTTTACAGTTTCAGTTTGTTAATATGGGATTTATGCATCTGGTAGATTAACCCATTAATGGCCAAATGCATTCTGTACTTTAATTACAATATACATTTTAATTAGTTTGTGATGTGCCAGCTTTCCTACCAACAACTTTTTTTAATGCTAAAGTTAAGGTTAGTGTTATGTAGGCCTTTATTTTGGTAGCAACAAAGGCTTTGTTTTGGGCGACTCCAGCAGGTCTTCCCAACACTTAACCAAACTAAACAATACAGAGTTTATTTGAAATATTGGTCCTCATATATAAAGCATATATACAGTATAGAAGAGCCACAGAACAATGGTACTCAGGGATTGTGCATAGCAGAATAATCACATTTGTATAAGGTACTATTTAAGCAGGTATTAGTGACTCACTATAACCAATATAAGATAAGTAAAGCATGGAAAAGATCCGTATTAACAAGTACTTGGCTTCTACTGTCCCCTGGTGTGTCTGTGACAGTGAATGATCTATAAAATCATGAAGTATATGCATTTATCTATACAAGTCAGTGGGGAAATGTATTTTATAATAGTGACCACCTAAACTACACCATTTAAAAGACAATCAGTGTAAAGCATTTCCATTATAGTACTTTATAGTATGATATCACCAACTTTGGGGGTTTGTATGCTGCACTGAAGTGCACTGAAGAGAGAAAAGGGAAGTAATCCGATTGAATCTTTTAGAGCTGGACAAGGTGGTGAATCATTGATGTCTATGGCTCACAAACATTAATATGCTGCTCTTCCTGCCCTGTTATCTTATTTAGTTATTTATTAACAGTTTATTATATAGCGCAACATATTCCGTTGCGCTTCACAATTGGAAACAATAATAGAACAAAACTGGGTAATAACATACAGACATAGAGGTAGGAAGGCCCTACCTGCAAGTTTACAATCTATAGGGAAACAGGCATTGATACACAAGGATAGTTGCTATATATTGCATTTTGGTCCAGCCAGAATGCAAAGTACCTTGGTGGGCTGTATGATCCAGTCACACAGGAAATTGTGACTCTTATGTTATGGTGACTAAATACCCGTCATTAGGTGCCGTAACCTACATCTCCCGATTTAAGTGCATAGCGTGATGGGGACAATTAAATAGCTCCGGGAACTCATTCTAGGCTTTATTCAACATCACATTTAATTGAATTGCCCCACTGTAGCATTGCATTGTGTAAAATGGGTTTCACTGCATCACCCTAACTTGTGCTCATATTGTTAGTTGAACTTACCCACCACTCTTATGATACGTGGAACTGAAACATCATGTAAAAACAAAAGTGAACAACAAAGACACATCTGTAAATAGAAAGTTTATTGTGGTTCTTTAAAGAATCTGATTTGTTGGAAGCTAAGCCCCCAACTATCCTGTCAATAGGAGCATGAATGTTTCATCAATCCTTTTAGCAGCGCCCCGCTAAAACAGCCTGCCCTGAGCCTTCTCTCAGGTACTCTTAGTCTAAAGCGGTGTTCAGCATTTAACACAAGAAAAGCATATCAGCAATTTAAGACAGCCTAGCCTGTCAAAGTTTAGTCCTGGTGGTGGCTTTTTGGGGGATTCCATGCTGTTTTTATTGTGCAGCTACAATACTAGTTTTTCAGTGCTATTGCTGGCGACACTTAGGAAGGGGGGTTCACTTTTTATTTTTCTGTCTTTTAAAATATGCCAGAATAAGCTAAGAAGTCAGCAATGTGTAAGTTTTAAACCCGCTGCACATTGCCAGCAGCATAATTTGTCACCATCAAAATAGCTGGCAATCACATCCACTTCTGCCATTTGAGGAACCTATTACAACTGGGCCATATATTTTAGGTTGTATCAGAGCTGTTTCACCAAAATACATTTATTTTGTTTATTATTCCATAACTGGAATTTATATACTTAACTTGTCATTAGATTTTGTAATTCAAACTGTTCCCATCACCACTACATATTGCACAGTTATATGCAAATCTGCTTAACAAATAAAATGTTTTTATGTGTATTGTTCTTTGAGGAATTATCTTCTTTTTGGTTCTTTGCAACATGTTACAGGAAAAATATAGATATTGCTATACACTAAATTATAGTAATACGTAATATACAGAGTTTATTTTACTGTGCAAGACTCTAATCATCCATGATAGTATTTGCTGATTTAATGTATATATACAAGTGAAACATATAAGCTGTGTGGCACCATTTCGGCTATTGGTTATGTTAGTGTTTTTGTGCTAAAATTCATATGAGAGTACAGTAATTGCAGACTAAAAGTCTTCCAAAAAAAAACATTTTGATGAAAAATGGCAGTGTTTCAGGGGAGGCGGGATTGGTTTGTACAGAAGTTGGTGCAATTTATTGGAGCATGCTAAATATTTAATACATAGTACTGGGAAAACACTTGACTGCTCCTGCTGACCTCCTTCCTGCATCTTTATATTTGCCATGACAACAGTTGGCGAACATCCTAGGGTGCAGAGAGCAGTCCAAGTACAAATTGTAGTGAGTCAGAATCATATTAAGCATGTAACTGTCTTTTGTATTATTAAGGTACACTACTGCATAATTGGCTGTGCTAAATCTTTTAGCTTTTACTATTCATCTCAGCTTGCTAACTATGCTGCTGAATACAATTTTTTAATTACTAACTGAATTAAAAGGCAAGAAAAATGAAAAGGTACAGAGCAACCCTTATAGCGAGGGGATTAAAAGTAATAGAGTAAATTCAGTCTGCTGTAATTAAAATATAGTAAAAGTCTTTTTTTTAAAACAGAATGTAAATGCATACTCAAGATATTAAGTAGCGTTAATTCACAAACTAAAAAGAAAAAAAAAAGGGATTCACTTAAGTTAAAAAACTAAGCATCCATATACTGCTGGTTAATAGCACAGATGCAGCCAGACACATACAGACACTATATATGTATATAACCTTTTCACACTTATTAACTCTCATTAGATATTTAAAAAAGGCTTCTATATTGTAGTGTGTGTAGTGAGCTCATTCAAAATATATTAGTTATGGTAAAATAAACTTAGAGATCACTACTTTGAAGTGTTAAAGCAATTGAATAGTGACAATGATACCAATTACTTCAGCCTTCTGCGGAACTCTATGGGAAGCTACACAGAAGTGGTGAAGGGGGAGAATAGAGGGAAAGTGTTGGAGGGAACTGGGACACACATCAGCACGCCAAGAAGTGTAGACTGTTCAACAGTGCAAATTACTGCGTGCAGTCTCTCTAAGGCTACAAACCTGTCACTGTGCCACCCTATTGTGGCACCCCAGTAACTGCACTGTAAAGCGCACAGTGCTCGGTTTGCAAACTGCCCATCTAGTCTATAAATGCTTATGGCCAGCCACTCAGCTCCCAACTGTCATGTTACAGGCTGTGTTTGAAAAATGACAGTTAGGAGCTGATTGGTTGGTAGCTTACCACTCTCCAGTTTATCATTTTTCAGAGTTTAGTGTATATGGTCCTGTGACTGTTCTAACCATACCATTGTCCAGCCAGATTCTTTTTTGTGTAAACAAATGGCATCAGTAATGCCCAGCCTTGCCAAACAGCAGGTGCAAACATTAATTCACACTTATAGGGGCCTATTCATCATAACTAAAGTTTCCCAGGAGGTAATTAGGTTTAGAACTCGCATGGAGTTATACCTAATTACCGGAAGAATTCATCATTCCTCCTCCCTCTAACTATCTATTCCGAAAAGCTGTCATTTTTGCGATGACAACTTTTCAGGAAATAGATAGTTATCCCTGCCTGCTCTAAATTATCGCAGCTGGAAGCAGTGCTGCGCATGCGCTGTTACATCTGTAAAACCAGCGCATGCGCAGCACTGCCTACAGATGCGGTAAGTTTGTGTCCCCCCCTCCGCTCACCTGCCCCCCCTCCCTCCTCCGCTCACCTCCCCCTCGTTCAGCACTTACCTGTTCGCACAGCAGCCTCCGGCTCCATCTGCTATGCTGTCATGTGGTCTCCCATCAGCACACAGTACTGTTTGGAGAAAAAAAAAAGTTTTTTGTTTTTTTCTAAACTTTATTGTGCTCACCTGGGGAGAACACATGACAGCATAGCAGACGGAGCCAGAGGAGAGACCAGAGCGCCGGAGGGAGATGCCGGGGGACCTGCACACGCTGACAAAGGTAAGTGTTACCTGCTATTCGCCACCTCACAGTGGCGAATAGTAACTCCATCAAATTTCGAAAATACATAATTTTCGGAATTTGATGAATACCATAATTTCCATACTAATATATGGGGAGTGCGGAAGTTAACGCAGCGGGAATTAGCAAGGAGATATCAGTGTTATCTCCTGTGCTAAGTGGCTTTATGAATACTAAAATAACGTTATTTAAAGAAAATGTCCTTAAAAACGTTATTTTAGTGTTGATGAATAGGCCCCAAAATCTCAAATGTTTCTGTGCATTGATTTTTACATAACCTTTAAACCAAGTATTAGAATGTTCCCCTGTGTTAATTAATTGCCAAATCTCTGAGGGGTAGATGTACTAAGCTCTGGAAAGTGATAAATTGGATAGTGATAAACTAACAACCGATCAGCTCCTAACTGTCATTTTGCAAACACAGCCTGTATCATGACAGTTAGGAGCTGAGTAGTTGGCAGTTTATCACTATCCAATTGATCACTTTTCAGAGCTTAGTACATCTCCCCCATAATGACAGTCTGTAGGAACTTAAGTAATGTGTGAGTGAAGCCAGTCACTAATATCACACATCTCACAAGATTTCAGATGTGTGATTCGGGACAGGTGATGTGGCAATGAATCAATGGGAGTGTGACCCCTTCATGATGGGGGAAAAGCTCCAGTCTGTACCCTTCCTCCTTTATTCCCTTCCAACCTACCACCATCACTCACTGTGTGCACGACAGTGGCAGTAAAGGACTACTATACCTGTTCACATATGCCCCTAACTTTTGGCCCACAATCTTGCCCTGACTGACAAAGAGGGGCAGAGCCATCAAATCAGGACTGTACATTGAAATTGGTACAAATGGGAGATATGTCATCAGTGCTGAAAGTTATTTAAATCGTTGGATTGCTGTGAACAAACAAGTTTGGCTACACTGAGCCATTTTTATATCAGGTTTATTTATACTCTAAGAGATACAGTATAACAGGCAACACACGTCAGGTTGCTGTTTCTGAATATACTGCAATCATTTAAAACCATATATATATATATATTATATATATATATATATATATATATACACAAAGGAGGCACACATGCTGTGATCCAGTCATTATTAATCACTTATCAAATACATGTGTTATCCCAAACATTACAATTTTGATGCGACTGTGCAAAAATATAATTTTAGTGCACATCCAATGTAAGCCTATGGCAAACAGATAGGCTTTATTCTTCTATAGTCTGGTTGCTCTAGGGTGAAAATGTCTCACAGAATACTATTGGATTATTGAGTAACTGATTAGACCATCTAAATTTCAGTGTATTGGAACGATGTTCATTCATTTGTGCTGACATTTACCAATTCAATAAACGATCAGATGTCATTATTGGACTGTAACATGTAAAAAACAAACTCAGGCACTCATGTCCCTTTTAAGAAGATAATATCAATTTCCACAGGCATCCATAAATATATGTATGCATAGAATAAGATCTCCATACTGTAGGTCACTTATTGCAATAGGAGGACTATAAGGCTTTTTGTTCTGTGCCTATGTGCAAATAGGGTCTTGATGCAGCTTTATACCACCCAGCTTTAGGAGTATATTTACTAAAGTGCGGGATTTTAGAAGTAGAGATGTTGCCAATAGCAACCAATCAGATTCTAGCTATTATCTTCTATAAGGTGCTAGATATATGTTTAGCAGAATCTGATTGGTTGCTATGGGCAACATCTCCAGTTTAGTAAATTTACCCCTTATTCTGTAGTATAAATACTCACCATAATTCTCCCTGCTAGTAGCTAGATGAAATACTAAAAATCAATGATAACAAGGACGCTAATGCTCAATCCAAACTAGAACCTAAAACACAGAAAGAAAATGCTGATTGGTTATTCACTTACTTTACTACAATATGTCACGCTTGGCGCTGGGGGAGTGGAAACTCTGGGTCCGGGTTGCGGGAGGAAACAAAGGCGAGGGGCCTGGATATATGTTCTCCTCATCCACAGCTCTCGAGTGTTGACGAGACCTGGGCAATGGTGCGGAGTCTAACCCACAGGATGGTGTTCGCCAGTGACCCCTCCAATGGGGATTTGGGCTTAGCTGCACCCTGTGAGCAGGTCGCGGTCCTTTGACCAGGTACCCGAGCTCAGTGGGAATTGGACACACAAATAACCGTGGCCCTAATAAGAGATGCCTAAGGTTTAAGGCACTGTGGAGTGATCCACAAACAACGTAAAGAAGTCTGGCAATACTGTAGCACAAAGTTCACTAGTGACACGTTTAACACACAGGTAGATATGGTAATTCACTGTTGCACAAGGTTCACTAGAGACACGTTTTAGCACTCAGGCAGATGGTAATTCACTGTTGCAAGAAGTTCACTAGAGACACGTTTAGCACACAGGCAGATGGTAACTCACTGTTGCACAGGGATCACAGTAACGTCTTGGCACACAGGCAGAGATGGAACACACTGTAGAGGAAATAGAACGCCAGGAACCTGGACCGGAACTCAACTAGGGACTAGGAAACAACCGTTGTTCAGGCAGTTTGCAGAAAGGTGGAAGCAGGCTATATACCCCACAGAACCCTTTGATAGGTGCACAGCGATCAGCTGACGCTCACCTATCCCAGGCCAGAAGTACAGTCACATGGGCCGACTGACATGGCGGCGCCCATGCCGGGAACCCCGAGTCCAGACACCGGACCGCCCGCAGTCCCCTACGCACGGGGAGAATGCTCAGCGTCCTCTCAGCCGCCGCGCCAGCTGCCCGACCGCCCGGGAGATCAAAGGAAGCCGGCGAGGAGGTAAGGCCATGCTGATCCCCGGCAGAGCCCTGACAGTACCCCCCCTTTCAGGGTGGGCACCAAACACCCCATAGGCTTATTTGGAAATTTCCTATGGAAGTCTCGGACCAACCGTGGAGCATGCACATCGAAAGCCTTGACCCAAGCCCTTTCTTCGGGACCATAGCCCCTCCAATCGATGAGGTATTGAAGAGTATTAAACTTAAGGCGTGAATCCAAAATCTTCTCCACTTCAAACTCAGTACCCTGTAAAGTCTGTACTTGAGGCAATTTGGGAGGAACAATCTGAAATCGATTGAGCACCAGAGAACGTAAAAGAGAAATATGGAATGTATTGCAGATTTTCATTTGTGGAGGAAGTTCCAACTTATACACTACTGGATTGATTATCTTAATGATACGATAGGGGCCAATAAAGCGTGGAGCAAGTTTCATCGTGGGTACCTTCAAACGAATGTTCTTGGAAGATAACCAAACCCTATCCCCAACTTTTAAAAAGGGAACAGCCAAACGTTTCCTATTGGCAAATCTCTTGTAATTCTTTGAGGATTGTACCAAGGAATGGTGAATCTTATTCCACAGGGTTGAAAATGACTCAATCTCCTTGACTGCTGCCGGAACTTCTACCGCTGGAAGATGTTCGAAGTCAGGGACTCGGGGATGTCTACCGAAGACAGTGAAGAAGGGTGTGGACTTGGATGACGAATGATACTTAAAATTGTGAGAAAATTCTGCCCATGGTAAAAGGTCCACCCAATCATCCTGAGAAGATGATACAAAAAGCCTGATGAAGGTCTCAAGTTCTTGATTAACCCTTTCGGTTTGACCATTCGTCTGAGGGTGGTATGCTGAAGAAAATTTTAATGTAACTCCACATGTATTGCACAGGGCTCTCCAACATTTGGCCACGAATTGGACCCCACGATCAGAGATTACCTCCTTAGGGAGACCGTGTAATCTGAAGATATCCCGGATGAATATTTTAGCCAATTGAGGAGCCGATGGAAGACCAACCAGAGGAACAAAATGTGCCATTTTTGAGAAGCGATCCACGACCACCCATACCGTATTGTGTCCTTTGCATCGAGGTAGCTCGGAAATGAAGTCCATAGAGATATGAGTCCATGGGGCAACTGGAACCGGTAATGGGCGTAATGGACCCATCACCCTCCTGCGAGGTGTCTTATGCAGCGCACATTTAATACAGGACAGGACTAATTCTCTGACATCTCCCTTCATGGTGGGCCACCAGTAGGAACGTAGTAGGAATTGGTAAGTTTTAGTGATTCCTGTATGACCAGCAAATAACGAAGCGTGAGCCCATGTCAACAGTTTTTTACGTAAACTGGGGATAACAAAAAATTTTCCCGGAGGCGGAGAGGATATCTGTGTAGGAGCGAAAACAATTGGATCAAGAATTCAACGTATCTGCGGATGGTCCTCTTCCTCTACCATAGTCATAAAAGAACGGGAGAGAGCATCCGCTTTTTTGTTTAAAATGCCTGGTGGAAATTGAAGCCTTAGATTGAACCTGGAAAAAAAAAGAGACCATCGGGCCTGCCTGGCATTTAATCTATGAGCAGTTTGTAGATAAGTTAGGTTCTTATGGTCTGTAATGACCATAACTGGAAATCTAGCTCCTTCCAGAAGATAACGCCATTCCTCTAGTGCCAAGCGTATAGCTAATAGTTCCTGATCTCCAATAATATAATTTTTCTCTGCGGGAGAGAATTTCTGGGAGAAGAATCCGCAGGGGTGGATCTTCCCATCTTCAGCGATCTGAGACAATACGGCCCCAATTCCAACAGAGGATGCGTCCACTTCTACCATAAATGGTTGATCCAGCTGAGGCTGGCGGAGAATTGGGGCTGTGGAAAATGCAATTTTTAAAAGCTTGTATTGCTGGATCAGGCCAAGAGGATGGGCTGGCTCCCTTCCTTGTGAGAGAAGTGATAGGAGAGACCAATGTGGAGAAATGTGGAATGAACCTCCTATAATAATTTGCAAAACCCAAGAAACGTTGAGTAGCTTTCAACGAAGTAGGCTGAGGCCAATCGGCAATAGCTTTCAGTTTATCAGGGTCCATTTGAAGAATTTTTCCAGAGATTATATGCCCCAGGATGGGTACCGAGGTCTGATTAAAGAGGCATTTTGACAACTTTCCAAAGAGACGATGATTTCGGAGACGAGACAACACTTCTAGTACATGCCGATGATGGTCTTGTAAGTTTGTAGAAAAAATTAAAATATCATCGAGATAAACTACCACAAATTTATAGAGAATGTCCCGAAAAATCTCGTTGACGTAGCCTTGAAATACAGCTGGCGCGTTACAGAGTCCAAAAGGCATTACCAGGTACTCGAAGTGTCCATCCCTAGTATTAAAAGCGGTTTTCCACTCATCCCCTGCCTTTATTAGAATTAAATTGTAGGCCCCGCGTAAGTCTAGTTTGGTGAAAAACTGAGCTCCTCGGACCTTGTCGAAAAGTTCGGAAATCAAGGGTAGTGGATACCGATTCTTTATCGTAATTTGGTTTAGGCCCCGATAATCTATACAAGGGCGGAGCCCTCCATCCTTTTTTCCTACGAAGAAGAACCCTGCTCCAGCAGGAGAGGATGACGGCCGGATAAATCCTTTAGCAAGGTTGTCCTTAATGTACTCTGCCATAGGGATAGTCTCAGCAACATATAATGGATAAACACGGCCATGAGGAGGGGTCTTCCCCGGAAGCAGGTCAATAGCACAATCCCATGGTCGATGCGGAGGGAGTTTATCTGCCGCTTGTTCGCAGAATACATCAGCGAAATCCTGGTAGGGTTCTGGTAAATTGGACTGAGAGGGACCCACAGAGATAGAGGGTGGAGAGAACATCTCGGATGGACAGGTAACTGTGGTTAACTTACGCAAAGGAACCACCTTGGTCAAACACTTCTGTAAACAACTTGATCCCCAGGACAAAATTTGCATCTTATTCCAATTGAACACAGGGTTGTGTTTTTTTAACCAGGGTAGCCCCAACACCAGCTCATAGGGAGATTTAGGTAACACAAATAATTCCAGCCATTCCTGATGAAGACATCCAATCTTGATGGATACTGGATGGGAGAGAGAAGAAAGAGATTCTCCTAGCACTGTTTTACCATCTAAGCCGGAGAGTACTAGTTTATTGGGTAATGGAACGACAGGAATACCTAGAGTCCGAACGAGAGTATCTGAAATGAAATTGCCTGCCGCTCCGGAATCAATTAGAGCTTTAACCCTCTTTGTCCTGGACCCATGGGATAGCGACACTGGTAGAAGACTGTCTGTTATTTGGGATGACTTGGACATAACTCCTAACTGAATGCTCCCTACTTCAGTCAGGGTCTCGCATTTCCCGCAAGCAGAGGACAATTCTTCAAAATGTGGTCGGGAGCAGCACAATAAATACATAATTTATTTTGGAAACGCCTGTTGCGTTCTACAGCTGTAAGCTTGGACTTATTGACCTGCATGGGTTCTTCTTCACTACTAGGAAAGAGAGAAGACTGGTTCACAGGAAGAGTACGGACCTGAAAGCGTTCCCCCCTGCCTCTACTAGCCCAGCGTTCCCGATGGCGAAGGTCAATCTTGCTGCAGAGAGAGATGACATCAGCAAAGGACTCCGGTAAATCTCTGGAGGCAAACTCGTCCTTCATCCTTTCTGATAGTCCATGGAGGAAGGATGCCTTGAGAGCTTCCTCGTTCCACTTTAGCTCAGATGCCAGGGTTTGAAACTGAACTACATACTGACCAACAGATAGGGTCCCCTGGCGCACACAAAGCAAATCGGATGAGGCTGAAGCGGAGCGGCCTGGTTCATCAAAAATCCTTTTAAATGCTGAAACAAATCCTTCATAATTTGACACAATGGGGTCAGCTCGTTCCCACAGGGGAGAGACCCAGTCCAGAGCAGCCCCGGTCAACAGGGAAATAACATATGCCACCTTTGCTCGAGAGGTGGGGAAATTCTGGGGGAGATATTCAAATTGGATCTCGCATTGGTTAATAAACCCTCGGCACCGCCTGGGATTACCATCAAATCTTTCCAGGGTTGCCAACTGGAGGCGAGATTTAGATCCCGAAGCCCCTTGAGGCAAAACAGGTGGAGGGGGTGTAGCGACTGCAGCTGGTGGAACCGGGAGAATAGATGCCAATGTAGTTTGGATCGAGACCAGCTGTCTAGAGAGCTCCTGCAGGTACTGGGCCACTTGCTGTTGGGCTGCCTCCTGGTTATCCATCCGAGAGGCCAGGTCCTGAAGGGACCCTGTACCTTGGGACCCAGCGGCTTCCATTGTGCGGCCTGAACAAACTGTCTCGCTTGGCACTGGGGGAGTGGAAACTCTGGGTCCGGGTTGCGGGAGGAAATGAAAGCGAGGGGCCTGGATATATGTTCTCCTCATCCACAGCTCTCGAGTGTTGACGAGACCTGGGCAATGGTGCGGAGTCTAACCCACAGGATGGTGTTCGCCAGTGACTCCTCCAATCGGGATTTGGGCTTAGCTGCACCCTGTGAGCAGGTCGCGGTCCTTTGACCAGGTACCCGAGCTCAGTGGGAATTGGAGACACAAATAACCGTGGCCCTAATAAGAGATGCCTAAGGTTTAAGGCACTGTGGAGTGATCCACAAACAACGTAAAGAAGTCTGGCAATACTGTAGCAAAGAGTTCACTAGTGACACGTTTAACACACAGGCAGATATGGTAATTCACTGTTGCACAAGGTTCACTAGAGACACGTTTTAGCACTCAGGCAGATGGTAATTCACTGTTGCACAAGGTTCACTAGAGACACGTTTAGCACACAGGCAGATGGTAATACACTGTTGCAAGAAGTTCACTAGAGACACGTTTAGCACACAGGCAGATGGTAACTCACTGTTGCACAGGGATCACAGTAACGTCTTGGCACACAGGCAGAGATGGAACACACTGTAGAGGAAATAGAACGCCAGGAACCTGGACCGGAACTCAACTAGGGACTAGGAGACAACCGTTGTTCAGGCAGTTTGCAGAAAGGTGGAAGCAGGCTATATACCCCACAGAACCCTTTGATAGGTGCACAGCGATCAGCTGATGCTCACCTATCCCAGGCCAGAAGTACAGTCACATGGGTCGACTGACATGGCGGCGCCCATGCCGGGAACCCCGAGTCCAGACACCGGACCGCCCGCAGTCCCCTATGCACGGGGAGAATGCTCAGCGTCCTCTCAGCCGCCGCGCCAGCTGCCCGACCGCCCGGGAGATCAAAGGAAGCCGGCGAGGAGGTAAGGCCGCGCTGATCCCCGGCAGAGCCCTGACACAATACAATATAAAATGCAATCGCTCAATTGAAATATGTGCATATGTTATTAAAATATATACTGTATATAATATAACATAACACAAATAGACCTATTCCCCAGAGTCCAATCCTGATGAATTAGCTGCTCCAGATGATCTCTCAGATGAAAATGTGGTATACAACAATGTCATCAACCGGCCACCACTTATAATGTAAATACAGTAGTTGCTGCTCCACAATACAGTAGTTGTAAATAAATCTCTCATATTGCTGTATTCCAAAGCGGTTAGGAGCATATCATTTTGCAATACAGTAAGCAAACTATCAACTTGTAAGTGATGAATAAACTCAGACTTCATACAGTTAGGGATAAATTTACTAAGATTCGTGTTGGTCCCGATTTGACCCATTTTTAAACACGGATAGGATCGATCAATGCCGATGCTCCAAGATTGTAAGGAAGACGGTGTGTCCGATGCCATGGAACCACCCATGTTCACCTGCTGCCGCAACCCACGCCCTGTCGGCCTCTCACCCTGCTCGGCCTCTCACAATATGTGGGGAGAGACATTGTGACGTCTCCTACAGTGCTGTGGTATCTGTACTGACACTCGGAGCATCCTAAGGACGCTCCAATCAGTGCCCTAGTTACCCAGTGATGCCATTCTTGCCTATCCACCCCATGGGCTGCGACTTTATAATGGTATGTGTGCAGCTCAGGGGGGCAGGTGCTGCACACGGGGCTGCAACGTGCGCCTTCGCTTGAGAGCCCCAACTGGCCCCATTACGCGGCCCATTGTTGATGGCATTTGTCGTCACCTAATATAGCACTTTTATACATCATCAACATTATTAAAAAAAAAAATGATTGATGCCCCAGATCATGTTAATGACTATGCTTTATAGAATGGAGTTTGCAGCATGGTATCCTTCCAACTACTGTAGCTCAGTCAGGAAAGACCTCCACATTATTTTCTAAGTACAGTATTGGACAACACAGTCACACAGTTTTGTTGCTTAACAAAAGTTGGCAGTAACATCAACTTTACTTCTACAAACAGTAGAAAAAGAACATTTTGTTATTGTGAGACTAATTATTGGGAACATAATGATCATTATAACTATTTATCACAATTTTAGTTGTTGACTTAATGAATTAACTATGTCATTTTACTTTTGAATAAATATCAGAAACTATTTCTAAAGTCAAAACAAAATATTAATCTGTAAAGTATGTAAAATGTTTTGTGAAAAAAAATAATTAAGTGGTAATGAGGATAAAAAGTCTCCAGGGGCTGGGACAGCTTAGAAGATAAATCTACTTACACTTTTATTTATTTGTTCTAACATGGGTCATACACGGTCACTTTATTACAGTCAATCTTGTAGCATATAATTACAGATCCTACACTACAGTATCATACATGAAACCACAGCCTGAATGTTGAGGTATTGTACACTGTAGAGCTTGGCTATTGAGGGAGAGTTTGTGTGTGTGCACCTAACAGGTTACACAAACTAGTGAACTTAGAAAAGAAAAGTTTTGGGTTCTGTAGATATGAGGGATAGCAATCATAGCATTTTTGTAGTATGTGGATACTTCATGGGGAATTGGTATGTAATTGGTCCTGTCAAAATACTGACAGTGGTATCCCGGGTTGGTGTCCCAGCAGGGGTTGGGTAAGTATACTTACCCTCCCACCCTTCTCCCCCTAACCCTCCCCATCCCTTTCTGTAGCCTAACCCATTAGTGCCTAAACCTAAGTATCCCCCCTCCATGCCTAACCCTCCCCCCTTAGTGCTTAACCCTAACCAACCCCAAGGGGGTGTTTGACCCTAACCCTCTCAACCTATGGGTGCCTAACCCTAAACTCCCCCCAAAACCTAATGCTAACCCGCTATGCTATCTAAACCTAACCCTCCCCCCCGCGGCTAACACTAAGAGCCGCCTGGCTTACCTTCGTCGTCCTCCTGGATTCCGGTGTCAATATTAATATAGGTGTTGGTATTTCAATGCCTATCTTAAGTCCCTTGTCAGGCTTCCAGCATCGGGATTGAGACCAGTGGCATTGCAGCCGCTGGTCTCATAATTACATCCCCTTCATCGAAGCCCTAGGAGTTTTTATATGAATAACTTTTACACTTCCTAGCACTGCAGTTCTGGATCCATATGCTAATATACCATGCTTCGTTATCTACCATTTATGAACTCAACTCCTTCACAGCATTACCACATCAACTTCTTACATGGACAGATAAGTCTTCCCAGACATGGCAATGAAGCAGTGTGATATGTCTTTATTCTGCCAGGCTGCAGTAGTCAGACCCCTTCTCAAATACGCAAACATATTACATTGGAATGTAATCATATTGTCGACATGCATTATGTCAACATCACAATGTTGAAATGTTGACATTGAACATGTCGGCAAGGGCAGAATGTCAACATGTTCACAATGTCAACATCTGAAATGTCGATGGAGGAGTGGAGTGTTAGGACTAGGCTACGGGAGGGGAGTTTAGGATTAGGCATTATGGGGTAGATTAGGATTAGGCTATGGGAGGGGAGATTAGGGTTAGGCACAGATGGGGTAGGTTAGGATTAGGCTACGTGAGGGAAAGTTAGGGTTAGGCACTATGGGGAGGGTTAGGGTAAGGCCACATGAGGGGAGGTTAGGGTTAGGCACTATGGGGAGGGTAAGGACTAGGCTATGTGAGGGGAAGTTAGGGTTAGGCACCATGGGGAGGGTTAGGGTTAGGCTACGTCTGAGGGGAAGTTTGGGTAAGGGTTAGGCTACCTGAGGGAAGGTCAGGCACTATAGGGAGGGTTAGTATCAGGGGTTAGGATTAGTAATACTCACTGCCACAAGTCACGCAGGATCTGCCAGAAGTCATCCTGATGTCACCACCAGAACTGGGAGACACCTCTGGAGCCACCTGAACTGCCAAAAGTAAGTAACCACTAGTTGTCAGGTTGCGGCCTAGGATCGTCCGTTACTCACCTCAGCGCCGGCTTCCCCTGATCTCTAGAGTGGTCAGTCGCCAGGTGCGGCAGCGAGTGACGTGCTGAGGATTATACCTGGGGTCCACTAGGACATCCATGTGCTCGCTCCGTGATGTGGTGTCTGCAGTTGCCGTCATGGATGCAGCCATGATAGTCTGTTTTCAACTGACTAACCCTTTACCCAATGGTAGCGCTGGTTGCGGTCAGCTGACTGTGTCCTCCAATGGGCCAAGCTTTTGCCCTTCTGCTCCACGGAAGGTTTCTTCGCCTTAGGACACCTGCATTACGATTTGATAGGTGTACCGCCCCAGTCAAACTCCCCACCTTAGGGTATATAACCAGGCTCTGGACAACAGGATGTACAACGTTGTTACTTCCAGTGTTAACTTGCTGTTGCAGCGTTCCAGGTCCTAAGCTCTGTTCCATCTAGTGTTTTCCATGGTGAGTGTACTCAGAACGGTTTCTGAGTACACTCTATTAAGAGTCATCTATTAAGAGTCATCTTCTGTGCTAGCTCCGCGGCTGAATCCTCAGTGTGTGTACTGAATTTATCATTCAAGTACCATCTCGTGATACCATTCTCCTGTGCTGCGTCTGAGGCCACAGTGTGTGCACTGTGTTCATCATTCAAGTACCATCTTGTGATACCATTCTCCTGTGTCAGTGCTGCGTCTAAAGCCACAGTGTGTGTACATCATCCAAGTACACGCTCATTATACCATCTCCTGTGCCAGCACTGAAACCACTAAGAACCTCAATCAGACCCGGTCGCAAACGCTGCGTGCTAGCAACCAATGTTTTGGTCCTGCGCACGCGTAGTGGCCGCACTGCGCGTGTGCAAGCCCCGGAGTGAGAGCTCACTACAAAAGGGCCGGCTGTCGATGTTGATCGACAGCTCAGCCGTTTTGTAGGTGGGGCAGGGAGGTGGCTACACAAATGGAGGCATTCCAGACGGAACGCTTGCTGTTTTATGGCGGCCCCACCGACATCAGCAGTGATGTCAGTGGGGAGCTTCCTGCTCGATCAAAGTTGCAGTTGCCGAGACCCAACCTTAGGGTCTTGTCGCAAGCCCCGATGGTCACAATGGTCTTGACCATCACGACCATCACCCTGGTCAGTCGCTAAGCTGTGGGTGGTAACCCACAGCTTAGCTAGCGACCAGGAGGCCGCACTAAAAAAAAAGAAGCGGCGCCCTCATTCAGAGAGAATGATCGCTTCTTGCGACCACCTCTGAATGAGGGCCAAAGTGTGTTCTCTGTACATCACTTCAGTACAATCCTCCAATAATCTTTCTCCTGTGCTTGCGCTGTGGTAGTGTTCTTCCATTTTTTCCCCACTTGTGCCGGATACCTGACCAAAGGGCCACGACCTGCCTACTGGGTGCAGCTTAAGCCCAAATCCCGCTTGGAGGGGTCACTGGTGAACACCTCCCAGTACGTTAGACTCCACACCTTTGGTCAGGTCTCACCAACATCCGGTACTGGTGGATGAGGAAGGCACTAATCCAGGCACCTCGCTTCCTGATCCCTCCTCAACCTGGGTCCACATCTTCTAATCTTGTGGCGGAGTATCATCTTAGCCAGAGCATGACAGTTTGTATAGACCCTATGGAAGCTGTTGGATCGCAGGGTGCATGGGTGTTGTAAGGTCTCGCATCTCGCATCGAGAATCAGGCGGCAGCACAACACCAGGTGGCTCAATATCTCCAGGAACTCTCCTCCGGTAAATTACTCACCATTCAATCGATGCTGGCCAATATACTTCCTACCCCTTCTGGATCTGCTCCTGTAAACCCTCCTGTAGCAGTAACTCCAAAATCTCATCTGCAGTTGCCCTCTCCTGAGCATTTTGATGGAAACCCCAAACAATGCTGGGGCTTCCTCAATCAGTGCAAGGTATAGTTCAAGTGTCTGCCCCAGAACTTCCCCACTCCAAAGTCAAAAGTGGTGTATATCATTTCTCTACTATCTGGGACCACCTTGGACTGTCTCTCTCCATTATGGGAGCAAGCTGATCCTCTCGTCTTTAATTATGAAATTTTATTTGCTCTTTCAAAAGAGTTTTTGATGAGCCAGGCTGGATTGCCTCAGCTTTCTCAGATCTCCTTCAAGTTCGACGAGGGACACATACAATTGGGCAGTATGTGGTTCAATTCCAGACAATTGCTTCTGAACTAAAGTGGAATGATGAGGTGTTTAAGGCAGCATTTCTTCATGGATTATCTGAAAGAATGAAGAATTAATTGGCCTCTCGAGATGTTCCTGACTCTTTATCAGAAGTGATATCTTTATGTATCAAGATAGACTTGCACCACAGAGAATGGCAGGTTAGTAAAGGGCGTGAAGATCATTTCAAAGATTGATTTCTGCCAGCTGTATGTTCTTCTTCTCCTGCACCAGAAAAGAAGAACCTATGCAGATCAACAGGTCTTGGTTAACTTCAGCTGAACAGACCCACCGATTCCAGAACAAACTTTGCCTCTACTGTGCAGCCTCTGATCATATTCTTAAACTTTGTCCTCTCCTCTCGGGAAATGGGAGATCCTAACTGGCTCTGGGAGCGTCTGGTTGGGGGTGTTAACCAAGTCTTCCCATTTGATGGATAGTCTTCTACCGATGTCTATTTGTTTCAAGACTTGGACAAAAATATGAAATTAATGAACAGATATAACCTGCGTGTTTTTGATCCTGCTGCCAGAGTCCAACTTAGGATCACCACACGTCTTACAAATCAAACAAAAAAATGAGATGGCCAATTGGCACTGGAAATGTGTCTTTAAACCCTCTTTAAAAAAGAGAAAACACAACAAATGTTATTACAATCACTTTAGCAATAACATCCGTTTTAGGGCTGTGTTAGATGACTTCTCACCTTGGTTAGGTGAGATGTATGCACATAAAGGTATCTTTATAATTCTTCTTATGACCCCTTCCTTCCAATCCTCTATGTTATACCTGATGGATCCTCTCCATATACAGTCAGATGCATAAATATTCACCACCACAATGGCTTTGAAATGAAACAAACAAGATGTGCTTTAACTGCTGACTTTCAGATTTCATTTGAGGGTAATTACATCCAAATCAGGTGAACGGTGTAGGAATTACAACGGTTCTATATGTGCCTCCCACTTTTTAAGGGGCCAAAAGTAATGGGACTATCAACTCAAAAGCTATTTCATGGACAGGTGTGGGCTATTCCCTCATTACTTCATTATCAATTAAGCAGGTAAAAGGTTTGGAGTTGATTCTAGGTGTGACATTTGCATTTGGAATCAGTTGCTGTCGACTCTCAATATGAGATCCAAAGAGCTGTCACTATCAGTGAAGCAAGCCATAATTAGGCTGAAAAATCAAAACAAACCCATCAGAGAGATAGCAAAAACATTAGGTGTGGCCAAATCAACTGTTTGGAACATTCTTAAAAAGAAAGAACGCACCGGAGAGCTCAGCAACACCAAAAGACCCGGAAGACCACGGAAAACAACTGTGGTGGATGACAGAAGAATTATTTCCCTGGTGAAGAAAAACCCCTTCACAACAGTTGGCCAAATCAAGAACACTCTCCAGGAGGTAGGTGTATATGTGTCAAAGTCAACAATCAAGAGAAGACTTCAAAAGAGTTCATATAGAGGGTACACCACAAGATGTAAACCATTAGTGAGCCACAAAAACAGGAAGACCAGATTAGAGTTTGCCAAACAACATCTAAAAAAGCCATTACAGTTCTGGAACAACATCCTATTGACAGATGAGACAAAGATCAACTTGTACCAGAGTGATGGGAAGAGAAGAGTATGGAGAAGGAAAGGAACTGCTCATGATCCAAAACATACCACCTCATGAGTGAAGCATGGTGGTGGTAGTGTCATGGTGTGGGCATGTATGGCTGCCAATGGAACTGGTTCCCTTGTATTTATTGATGATGTGACTGTGACAAAAGCAGCAGAATGAATTCTGAAGTGTTTCGGGCATTATTATATGCACATATTCAGTCACATGCTTCAGAACTCATTGGACGGCGCTTCACAGTGCAGATGGACAATGACCCGAAGCATACTGCAAAAGCAACCAAAGAGTTTTTTAAGGCTAAAAAGTGGAATGTTATGCAATGGCCAAGTCAATCCCCTGACCTGAATCCGATTGAGCATGCATTTCACTTGATGAAGACAAAACTGAAGAGAAAATGCCCCAAGAACAAGCAGGAACTGAAAACATTTGCAGTAGAGGCCTGGCAGAGCATCACCAGGGATGAAACCCAGCGTCTGGTGATGTCTATGCGTTCCAGACTTCAGGCTGTAATTGCCTGCAAAGGATTTGCAACAAAGTATTAAAAAGTGAAAGTTAGATTTAGGATTGTTTAGTTTGTCCCATTACTTTTGGTCCCTTAAAAAGTGGGAGGCACATATAGAAACTGTTGTAATTCCTACACCGTTCACCTGATTTGGATGTAATTACCCTCAAATTAAATCTGAAAGTCTGCAGTTAAAGCACATCTTGTTTGTTTCATTTCAAAGCCATTGTGGTGGTGAATAAATGCAAAAATATGAAAATTCTGTCAATGTCCCAATATTTATGCCCCTGACTGTATAACCAGAAGAAACTAATCATAGTGTTTAAAAGTATCACATTTATTCAAACAAAAAACGATAATAATTACTTTGTACCATAAATGGCCTTTCCAGAAAGGCACAGTGTAAGATGTAACACAAAAGTAGAGGATGACACCCGGGTGAATCACCTCACTCCTGATGTACTCTTCACTAGAACAGGTCACCAAGTCTTTAGCAGCATTCCTTCCCCACCAACGAATTTTGGACAAAAACTGTCCTTTTTCAAGGTGTATAGTGAATGCTCCAAAGACTCCCCTTATATACCCTTAATCTTCTCTAATTGGTCATGTGACCTTCAAATCCAAATTGCACAAACTCCCATAAACATATCTTAAAACAACAGCAAACAACTCATTTTCAACTCTGTAAAATAAACAGTATTTTTCTAAGTGTCGCAATACTTCTATTTAAAATAAATAATTAAAAAACATCCTTTCAAAACATGTCCATAAGTCCGGCTCTTTTTCTCAAACACCGGAACGGAGTCCTCCCACAGTTATACATATCCTTATATGGGCAACATTATCAGTCCACTTATGCCAGTCCTGGATATATTCAATACATCCTTCAGACATTCACATGTTACCAGTGGAGTCAGAGATGCAGATAAGATGTCACTTGGCGGCCCGTTTTTCATCGCGTTGGACTTTCAGTTTATCTGAAAACAATGTATGTATACAGTGGTGGCCAAAATTGCAACACTTTTTGAAATTTGAATGTTTTTCAAATTCGAATGCTTAGAAAAACTGTTACACTTCATGCAGTGCAATGATTCATATATCAAATGAAAGGAAAGTTAATGCTGAATTCAACACAATAAACAGAGGTCAAATATTTGCATTACAAGGGAAGTTATGCATTGCACTGCGTGAAGTGAAACAGTTTTTTATAAGCATTCAAAGTTGAAAAACATTCAAATTTCAAAATGTGTCCGCAATTTTGGCCACCAGTGTATATGACGATTCTAATGAACTTTAATTTTTGTTTATATTTTACTATCACGCATTGTTGAGGACCACATATGGAACGCATGATGACATAGTATGTTCCAGAAGGTCTATGAGACACCATTCTCAGACACACCAGTTCCGCTTTGCGTTTCACGGATACTTCCGGTTTGCGTGTCACCCACCGGAAGTCCATCGCGATGAAAAACATCTGTGACTGAAAAGTCTTGGTGTTTTGGGACATGGACAAGATCGAGGGCTGATGTACAGTTTTTTAAATCAATATTACTTCCACGCTTATCAAATGCCAAAGAACAAGCAATAGATTTAATAATTTGGTTGTTTTAGGAAATAAGCTTAGTCTGCTAGTAAGGTTATTTTGCATCAGTTGCAAATTCATTTATGCAAGTTGAAGGTGGTCAGGTGCAGCAAGAAAAATCAATGGGTCTCTCACCTCATATTGAAGAACAAAGTGTAGCCAGAATATGCCTGTAGGGTGTTCCACAACCAAAAAATTATTAATTACAAGAAAATAAAGATTTATTAGTTCTGTTAGTGCACAATCAATGCAGAATCCATTATTATAATACCTCAGTTCTTAAAATCTGTGTGCTTTATTTGAATTCCTAAAATGCATTAGCACAAATATCAGTACATGAGGAAAAAAACAGACCCGTGTTATAAGCGAAAATAAAACGTGTATTGGGAACTCATCCAGCAGCTATAACTTCCCTATATCTTTTGTGCAGCCCATATATCTTTTGTGCTGCTCCAATATTTTTACACCAATCAGAGTTCAGTATTTTGTCATGATATAAGGGCCTGATTCACTACGGATCGCTACTGCGATCGCGGCACGCAGGTCTGCTGCGAAAAAATGCTAATGAATGCAATTGCAAAGCTGTCGCACAGCCAGCATAGAGACGCCCACTACCGCTATCTCATATCCGTAATACCTTGCAGTCCTGCGTATACATTGGGAACATCGAGTAACATCAGTCCCTCACGCACAATTACAACAGGTCTGACTTTTGTCAGAAATTGCTAACCTCGTCGCACACAGTGAGTACACAGGCTGCATACTGTATGCCGTTGCAGTGGCTAATTTATGCACGCCCAAGTAACGGCTTTCAAACGAACAGGCACGCCTGCGTTTCTCCAACCACTCCCCCCTCACCACCCCCAAGTGCTGACATCCCATCCCTCGGTCTGCGATGGCTTTATATCTGCGTAGGAGATCACAGTGCGATCGCAATGCTAACTCACACATGCACACTTCCTAATACATATTCTAAACCTAATTTATATTTACAAATATTAATAATCATCAATCTGTCAGGGATAAGTTCCTATTTCTGTCATTGGAAATCTAAAACTTGAAAAATGTGTTTTCCCAAATTCAGTGTGCTGATGCTTCTAGATTAACAGAATTAGTGGGAATTAGGTCTTATAACTGTTTTGCTATATTTGGCACCCACTGTAAAGCATGACTTATCCTCACTAGACCGAGTAACAACCTAGTCACGTTGGTGCCCTTGTTTTCGATTATGAAACCTAGGGAGTTTTGTGACAATGGTCAGTGTAAAAGATACAGGTTATTTAAAGAAATATCACATTAGATTTTATAACCATATTGTTTCTTGCAAATGATACTATATTTTAAGTTCATTGATATTTAATGCTAGGACCTAAGGATCAATTTTCTAGAATGAAGTCAACCTTGCTGTCCAGAATGTGGTACCCTTAGGGTGACTTGCTATGCACCCCACAAGACCACAAATAAGAAGCCTACCTACTCTATTTGAATTTGGTGCCATGTGTGCAGGTGAATAAATGGAATACAGTAGGAAGGAATCCACAGATCTGAAAATTGGCATTTTTGGACATCAAGCTGGAGTCAAACATTGAAACAGATACTCATACTTTTAGACACATCTTGCTTTAAAAAAAAAAAATAAAAGGTGCGGTATTCAGTTCCTTTGATTCAGACCAGTTTGTTAGGATGCGTTCGCATGCAGCCGTCAGCTGCCAAAGTATGCAAATCCTGCAATAGCTAGCAAGACATTAGCACACTCACTATGTCTTGCTGTGTGATAGCGGTATGTATTTAGACGCCCACAGCCTGTCACAAGATGCCCACTTTCATTTAGCAACACACGTCATCTCCAGGAAGTGTATGAAACAAATCGGCAACATCGAGAAACATCGGACCCATGTACAGCACTTGTGGCTGGCCATACCCTACTGCAAGCACTGCGAGTGCTGCAGCGTGTAATTCAGCCATGTGACGTGTACGCTGACGCTGCGTCTTAACTAAATGGAGTTCAGACGCACAGACATGCCTGCGTTCGCACCACCACACCCTCGTTTCCATCGACCACCCCCTGTAACCACCCACAAATGGCACGTCCTGCCACTCATTCTAGCGGAGCATCTGGGTGGGATACGTTTAAGATGCCGGCGGCCGCAATCCCGACCACCGGCATCTAGAATCCTTAATCCCAGCTAGGGTTAAATGACAGGCATCTATAATCTAGACGCCTGTCATTTTCCCGACACCCGGCAACCCGATCGAAGGGATGCCGGGCGCCGCAAGTGGACAGCCATGGGGGGGAGGGATAGCTTTAGGCCACCCGGGGGGGGACTTAGGGTTAGGCACCCCCCAGGGAGGGTTAGGGTTAGGCTAGGGGGAGGGAGGGTTAGGGTTAATCACCCCCCCTGGGTGTTAGGATTAGGCACCCCCCTGGGAGGGTTAGGCTAGGGGAAGGGAGGGTTAGGGTTAGGCACCCCCTCCCTGGGTCTTAGGGTTAGGCACCCCTCCAGATTTAGGTTTAGGCAGCGGGGAAGGGGGGGTTAGGGTTAGGCACCCCTAAGGAGGGTTAGGGGGTTAGAATAGAATAGTTTATACTTACCTTTAGACGATCTGGATTTCCAGCGCTGCCGGTCTTCCGCTGCCGGGCTCTGCTATTTTGTCGGGCTGCCGCACCCGGGATTCGAACTGCCAGTCAAGCGGCAGCCGGCATTCCATACCGAATGCCATCTGGGTACAGGGTGCGATTGCATCGCGATCGCATGGACTATTTTGCGTACACGCAATGCGTCTTATACGCATGCGCAGATTGTAAACATCAGCAGGCTACGTTCAAGCGCAGCCTAGCGAACAGTCTGAATCAGGCCCTCAGAACACAAACACACAGCAAGGTTTTCTGCTGCACATTTCAGTATTACTGAATCAGTGCATTGAATTAGAAATGGATTACAGTGGAAGGGTGTTTGACATTGGAAGAGAGTTCCTACATACGTGGCATAAATACTGAACTTTAACTTAATTTGTTCTTGTCTAGCTCACGTTACAATAAGTGATTTGCAATGCCAGTTAGTGACATTTGTTTTGTAATTCTAATAAATTCCTAGGTAATAGGTGTTGGAAAGGACGGTTTGTATGGTGCAGAGCTAAAGAAATCTGGAGCCTCTGTCTAGTACATTAAATAGGAAACAAATTTATGGTGTCTACATTTTGAATGTCTACATAATATACCACATCCACAGAAACAGTATGCACAAAACAAGGGAAATAAGGAGACATATTACAGAACATTGCAGGACATGGACAAGGTTTATAAACATTGCTGCATCAGAAGTCATAATACACAAATAAGCAGCGTCGGATGGACCCAAAGGTTTGGTGCCACTGTTGTCAGTGGGAAGGAGATGATGAGTGAGGGAAGGAAAAGCACATGAGGGAAGATTTTCAGCACAGCGCATGCAACAAAGAGCTACTACGGGCGGTTCAGAGTTGTACGATACAGACTTTATGACTGACCTTTCTTAGCATTGAGCTACTAAACTACCAAACATTCCTAGCTGCTACACAAGTTCTTGTGGCATTCTAGGCACCTTTCTACACTGCAGCTCCATGCTGCATTAACTTGGAATATCCAGGGCAGGATTAATAATGGGGCGGGTGGAGCTCCAGGCCCACCCATGAAAACAGGCCCATAGGATCCACTGCAGTGCGGACAGTGTTGACAGGAAAATAAAATTCCCTGTCAAGACTATCTGCACTGCAGTTGAAGGATCCAAAGCCTTGACCACTCACTCCTTCCCCCCTCCCCACATTGGCTATCCGAAGCTCTACCCCTGGACAGTCTGAAGCTCTTCCACTGGGTCATCCAAATAGAATCTTCTTGCAGTCCGAAGGACCACCCCCATGCCACCAAAGCTCCGCCACCAGGTCATGCTAAAGCACCCTTCAGCTGTCCACTGTTATGTACCCTCGGTCATCAGAAGATCTGGTCTCCAGGTCAACTGAAGCCATTCACCCCCCACCCACCTCCCTTAGTAACTGAATTGACAGTTGATGCTAGAACCAAGTGAGCTGAAGGACCTTTGGCATCACAACTAAGTGACCCATGATGACAGGGGAGGGGCATGGCCAGTGGGCTCAGTATTACTATCCACGTGGACATCTATTGTGGCGAGCGAAGCGAGCCCGCAAGAATACACATTGGGTCCTATGTTCTATCCCTTGTACCTCCCCCTGCCGTCGCAGGTGACATGGTTGAGACGTCAGAGGTCCTTCAGCCTACTTGAATATAGACCTAAGTCTGAGTTGACAGCGAGGCACAGAAATTTTGAGAAAAGCCAGCCCTGCAGATGGAGCGCAGAGGATGAGCTGCCTTGCAAAGCACCTTCCCACAGGTCGGTGTAATGTATGGCAACTATGTATGTGTGTATTCATGTATGTGTACAAACATTATATATATATATATATATATGTATGGGGCATATTCAATTGGGAGCGAGATTTTGTCCACAAAAAAAAATATCACCTTGCACCCAATTTTTGAATACTGCGGTATGCACGCTCCCGATACCCGCGGTATTCAATTTAAAAAAATGCAGGCTGGGTTTTCAGTACTGAAAACCCTGTGGTGCAAGAAGAAAAAACTCTACTTACCTCTCCGCTGGCCTCCGGTAGTCTCCACGGCTCCCGGTAATCTCCCCTTCATCTTTGCACTGGGGAGAGAGCTGCTGGGAGTCTAGAGGGCTGCTGGGAGATGTAGTTCTGCCTACTGCTGCCTCCGGGGGGCTCACACACACGGGGGGGTCACTCAGACACTAAACATTCAGACACAGTCACTTACACACATACTACACTTACACTCACACAACATACTTTAATACACCGCTGCTGCAGAAGACCGGGTCCTGACGCTGGAGGGAGAAAACACTGCTTCAGAAGGTGAGTATTTACTGACTAATTAAACTAATTGGAAAATTCCAATTGCTTAATTAGTCATTAGGAGGTGTGCCACCAGGGTCCCAGACCATTTTTCACGACCAATTTTCCTTAAAAATATGGATTTTGGGAAAAAACTGGTCGTGCTCTGGAGGTGCTCAAAAAAAACCTTTCGGTGCTCAAAATATGAAAAGCCCCACACCTAATTGAATAGTAAAAATACAGCACCTGCAGGCAAAACCCCGCAGGTGCGGGATTTTTGCTATTCTCGCACCTAATTGAATATGTCCCTATGTGTATTTGCATGTATATATATATATATATATATATCATAGCTTTGACGCTCGACACTATAATAAATGTACAGGTAGATTGGCGGCACTCACGGATGTTATCAGAAATGGATCACGGAGACCTTCAGTGAGAAATCAACGTTTCGGTTTATACAACCTTCGTCAGGATTCAATAAACAAGTATAAAATCTTACCTTCTATAACCGACATGATCACCCAGTGAATCTTCAAACCTGACGTGTCCGGGAAATATATGCTGATGTCATCAACAGCGCCACAAGAGACGGAAGTGACGCCAGCTACCCGACATCCACTGTTCAGTAATTGTTTATACCATCACCATAGTAACAAACCGCAATCACGCTGTAGCTACAAACTTACAAATTAACAGTTATTCAATAAAGATTATAAAGTATCATAATTGGATAAATATTGTACATACAACCCAAGAGAGATCTCGCAGAAAACAAGATAATGAAAAGCTCCCATTAAAAACTACTTAGGTAGTGTATCCACCATGCTTCCCTCTGTAAAAGGATTCTTGAGTGATCACCTCCTCTGCTATTCTCGGGCACATAATCTATCATCTTATATCTTAACGTAGCTAAAGGATGGTTACATTGTTTAAAATGCCTAGCAACAGGCTGCTCACTGTTCCAACCATCTAAGGAAGACCTAATGGCACTGCGATGAAGTGCCATTTGCTCCTTAAACATTCTCTAAGTCTTCCCCACATAATATAAACTGCAGGGACATCTAATGAAATATACCACAAAGCGTGATGTACAAGTCAGATTATATTTGATATGAATTTTCTTGCCCGAATGTGGGTGGGGAAAAAAGTCACCCACCTCCAAAAACCGAGGAGGCTTCCCCAGCACCCAGCTTACCTCAACGGCATTACAAGAAGAGAAGCCATTGATGATCCGTGCAGCAAACTGCTTTTTAGTCACATACACTGCATGTATGGAACATCAGCGCTGCGGGCCCCCCTCCTCTAATACATCTGTAACTCACAGAGGTGTGGATCCCCGGGCCATGGCCACGCCTCCTCCCAGCTTCAGTGAGGAGAGATGGAGTGGAGCACTTGGCTCAAGATGTAAGGAGTGCGGGGATGGAGGGCGGGGCAAGAATAGCTAGACCTATGGGGGCCCCTTGGAAATTTTGCTATGGGGCCCCCATACTTCTGGTTATGCCCCTGCTGCTGGATACCTTTAAAATGCACCTGCTCTACATGGGTCTAATTGGTGTGTCTGGTGAAGCATAAAGCATTCTGGGATTCAAGGGGAAGGTGCTCCTGATGCTGAATTAGTCAGCCAGGTAATAGTGAGCTGCTAATGTTTAGCTTAGTGTCAGGGAGCCACATGCCAGATGTAGATGTGCTGATATAATATTTTGCAGCAGTAAAAAGCCATCTGACAAGTACACCTGCTGTTGAGAATGTTCTTTGTAAGGACAATCTTATAAAGTGGTGTCAGTTTGTGGGATTCTTCTGCGAGCTGCGATTCGCGTAGCAGAAACAAGACGTTGTCTATAAGGGGTGGCAGTGGTTTAGGAAAAAGTAGTTAACCAACTCTTGGTGCCACAAGTACACGTCCCTTTTGTATTAGCACCAGCCCATACACACCTTATGGGGGTGCATTTGGGGGAGGAAAGAACTGTAATTCAAGTGCTCCAGAGATTTTACTGGCCAGGAGTCCACATGGCCGTTAAGAGATACTGCCAAGCCTGCCCAGTCTGTCAGTGGACCACTCCTAAACCAGATTAATGAGCTCCCCTGATACCTCTTCCTATAATTCCAGTGCAGTTCGAGCAGATTGGCATGGACCTAGTGGGCACCTTAGAGAAGTCGGCCCTGGGCCATTAATATGTTCTGGTAATACTTGACTATGCTACACGATATCCTCAGGCCATACCGCTTTGAAATATTAAGTCAAGTACAATAGCAAAAGAGCTACTACTAGTGTAAACTCATCTAGGAATCCCTATACAAATCCTATTGGATCAGGGCACTCCCTTCATGTCAGGCTTAATGAAGGAGTTGTGTAAATTGCTAGGGGTACAGAGGCTACAGACCTTGTTCTATCACCCACAGACTGATGGGTTGCTTGAGCAGTTTAATAGGACCCTTAAACAAATGATTGTGAGCCATGGCTCAAGAAAAAAAAGACTTGGATACCCTGTTGCCCTGCCTCATGTTTGCAGTACGGGAGGTACCCCAGGCATCAACTTTTATTTGGTAGACAACCCTGAGGAAATTTGGATATATCTATAGAAGGGTGAGAACACCAGGGACCCAGGGAACCAAATGCGGTACAGTTTGTGGCCCAGTTGTATGACCAGTTACAACAGATTGGGCCCATTGAAGCACAGGGATAGCAAAGGAGTTGTTACGATACCTGAGCAACCAGACACACCTTTAATCCAGGTGACAAGGTGCAAGTCCACACAAGTAAATTATATACACGTTGACAAGGCCCTTATGAAGTGATAGAAGCCGTAGGACCTGTTAATTATCGAGTGCGGTAACTGGGTAGACGGTGAATAGAACAAGTGTATAATGTCAAGCTGTTAAAGCCTTGGGTGGAGGAAACTCCAATGCTAACATTGGAAGTGGTAAAAACTGAGTACTGTGAAGCGAGAGATGGATGACATGTTTCGACTTCAGGTAATGGAAGAATCTATTAGTGAGTGGAATAATACCAAAATCCTCATGCCTAAACCCTCTGGAGCCATTCGCTTCTGCAATGACTTTAGAAAATTAAATAATGTGTCTAGGTTCAATGCCTAGCTAATGCCACGGGTGGATGTGCTGGTGGAGAATTTGGCCAGTTGCCAGTATTTGATTACCCTGGCTTTCACAAAAGGGTACTGGCAGATATTGCTTACTACTTCAGCCAAATCCAAAACAGCTTTTTCGACACCAGAAGGGTTGTCCCAGTACAAAATGTTGCTGTTTGGCCTGCATGGGGCACCAGCCACATTCCAGTGGGCAATGGACAGATTACTGGTTACTACTGGCGATTCATTCAAAACTTTGCCACTCCATTGACAGACCTCCTGAACAAAATAAAACAGACAAGTTAGATTGGTCTGAATCCTCGGAAGCCGCTTGGAGGGATTTGAAAAAAGCCTTATGCACAGCACCGATGCTAGAGACACCTAATTTCAAGGAAAGGTTTGTTTTGCAAACTGATGCATCCGGTACGAGTCTGTGGGCAGTGTTATCACAGAGAGTGAAGGACGAAGAGAGACCGGTTCTTTTCCTCAGCTGTAAACTCCTCCCCAGAGAGAAAAAGTATGCCTGGTTATTAAGTGGGCAGTGGAGGCTCTCCAGTACTACCTTCTCAGTAGGAAGTTCACTCTGGTCACTACAGTGGATGCATATGAATAAGGAGGTAAATGCCAGGGTCATGCATTACTTTCTGGTGTTGCAACCTTTCAACTTTGTAGTAGAGCATAGAGCTGGGACTCTCCATAACAATGCCAATGCCCTCACATGGAAGTTTGCATAGCATAGGGCAGCTGTGTCGCCAAAGTTGGCGAAGCTAAGTGAGGGGGTAGTGGGAAAAGGAAAATCCTTTTCAGTTAAAGTGTCTGCTTCACCAAGCATGGCGAAACTAAGGAGAAGGGTATGTGGCAAAGTGGGTACTTTGCCATGTTCTGCTATAAAGAACATAACTCATTACCTGGAACAAACTGGCTGGATAACTTTAAAACACAGCTGCTCCACATGGGTCTGATTGGTGTGTCTGGTGAAGCATAAGCATTCTGGGATTCAAGCGGAAGGTGCTCCTGATGCGGAATTAGTCAGCCAGGTGATAGTGAGCTGCTAATGTTTAGCTTAGTGTCAGGGAGCCACATGCTGGATGTAAATGTGCTGATATGATATTTTGCAGCAGTAAAAAGCCATCTGACAAGTACACCTGCTGTCGAGTGTGTGTATATATATATATATATATATATATATATATATAACATACAGTATATGTGTATGTTTGTGTGTGTTCTGCTGTGGCTGGATCAAGGAAGGGTGATGATGATCAATAATCATCACCCTTCAGAGGTGTCGCAGGCTGTGGACTGCGGCTATGTTGGCCACCTGCTTCAGCTCTGCTTCACTACAGTGCAGTCGCAGGCTCAGTGTGTCTGTGTTGTCACATTGGCTGTAATGCACACAGTATGGAGGGAGACAGGAGTGAAGGATGGAGGAGTTAGGCGGGCACAGGGCTCTGATGTATTATAGATATAGATCTGCCAGCAGCTTGCTATCTGAATTATCCCATTCAGCGGCCATAGTGTGTGGCTATGATGTCTCTGTATTTTGTAGTGGTCATTGGAGTTCTCCGTATTATATGGAACTCAATGCAATATTCTTTCTAGTGTATGGCGCTCACTTGGATGCTTAGTGAATTATATGGCAGGCACTGATGCTCTGTATTATATGGCACTCAATGCGATGCTCTCTGTATTATATAGTGGTCACTGTATTGCCATCTCTATTATATGGTGGTCACTGCGACACTCTCTGTATTATATGGAACTCATTGTGATGCTCTATGTATTATATGGTGGGCACTGATGCTCTGTATTTTACAGCACTCACTGCGATGTTCTCTGTATTATATGGTGGTCACTGGAAATATGGAAGGTTCATTGCACTAATTTGGCTATCATGTCAAACAACAGTGCCCCCTGCCTTGTGCTGTGACACATGTCAAACCACCCTATTTATGACCCTGCTGAACACTAATATGCAGCAGTAAAAAAAAAAAAATCTCCCAGCTCGCCCCCCAGGAATCAAAATGACTGTTCTGGACAATCCTTCAGGACAGTTGGTAGGTAGGTATACATTTATTCTACCTTATTATTCCAGTGGGATATTAAGAACAGTATTTTTTAAATAGAGTTGAACTTTACCTTTAATGTGTTCTCTTTTCTGTAGACTTGAATTTCTCCTGTTAGCTGTTCTTATTATGTGATTATGAATTATGAATTTATATTCCAGCAGGAAGAAACCCGAGTGCCTGCTTTTCTGTCTGTGCTTCTTGTCATGATGTGTGAGGTGTGCACTTTCCATTTAGATGGCTCAGTATTGCCTAATATTGACCTCAGATTTGCAGAAATCATTTGCTAAATATTAAAAAACATTGTTTTGAATCATGGAACATTGCTTTATATGCTATAAGTCCTACTGTATTAGTGGAAATTGATGGCTGCATTTAGCATGTTGCAAATATTAGCAGTGTGGTAACAAGAAAAATGTCATCTCTTTTGAGAATGCCAGGAGTCTCCAGCATTAGGCCAGGAAAGTAAGGAAAGAAAAGACTCATACTGTATCCTGTTTAATCGAATGGAGCTCATACTGTAGATGTCTGGATAACTGGTCATCAGAATGGGTCTCATGCTGCATACTGTTTTTCAGAACTGAGCTCATAATTATATACTGGATATCAGAATGCAGGTCACATAGTTTATTGGACACCACACCAGAATGGGGCCTACCACTATGTATTCAAGGGGCTGACTGACAACTTGTAACCTAGGGACTAACACATGGAAGTGTCCCAGACACTTTTTCCAGTGTGCTGCAATGGAAGATTGTGTGATGAAAACCATGCAGACATGATTTGGCGTTATATACAAATAAAATATTTGAAAAAATCCTATGGCAAAGATCTATATGAAAACACGAAACTATATGATTTGTATTCAATGAATATCCTACTCTAGTGACTGCCATACTATACAGGGAGCACCATACAGAGAACATATTAATGTCTATCAAACAATACAGAGAACATCATAGTGATCACTATACAATACAGAGATCATTCTATGCAACACAAACTGCATATTAATTTCCTATATGCAATACTGAAATCAGAAATCATCTTAATGACATTTGCAAAAGAAAGAGCATTGTAGTGATCACCATACAAGAGAGCACTTTTAGTAAAAGTAATATAAAACAGATATCATCTTAGTAACTACCACACAATATCTAGAATATCTTTGTAATTGACATACAATAGAAACCATATAAGTGACCACCATGCAAGACAGAAAGCATGTGAGGAAGTAGTTAACCCTTTGTTTTAAGGTGATGACTCTACACATTTCACACTGGTGGTAGACTTCTGTGCTGTAGGTGGCTAGTGTGGTGGAAAGATGTTTGTTACCTGTTCATCTGACTGCAAGCTGGAAGTGCTGTTTCTGTGTACAATGTTTGCCATGGACACTGAATAAAGCTCCTGTGTTTGTACCTGAAATAATGTTTAAGTCTATTCTTGAAGGCAACTCACTACAATTTGGTGTTAGAGTGGGATCAAAAATCTTGGTCCTAAGGTTCTTTTTGTTGTTATTTTTTCTGTTGCACCTCAAGGTTCAGGCTTGGGGTTTGCTCACGCTCTTCTGAGAGGAGAGGGCTGTGTACTAAGAACAAGTGAGGAGCTTGATGGTTGGATTTGAAGCAGATGCTGGTAATCAGTAAGTGACCCCTTAACTCTAGGCATGACAGTTGATGCAAACCCTTTTGTGACCATTTTTGAATGGGTATCCATTACTCACAATTAGCTAAAGGAATCCTGGGCTATGCAGAAACTTCCAATGTTAATGGGGGAGGCTCAGTTGTCATTTGCCACACTACCAGCTGAAAAAGCTGGTGATTATGATAAAATTAAATCTGCTACTTTTCACTGCCTTTCAGTTGACCCAGAGATAATGGTTCTGCATGGAATTTTACAAACCTGCTGTTAGGCCCCTGCTTTGGCCCAAACATTTCTGGATTATGTGATCGTTGCTCTGCCTGATGCTTTATACCCCTGACCATATAGTGGAAGCTATAATGCTGGAACAGTTTAACTGCAGTCGTCCACAATGCTTTGCACATTGGAACTGCATACATAGACTGAGAATTTTACTTTACCTATATGTCTGGTATGAACCAATCATATAATTTTTTTCCAATTTACAACAGCTAGTAAGTAGTATTTCAGAACTAAACATTTGACTGTACTCTGTCTAACTATACCCTTATATTCCTCTGCTAACAATTCTTTCCCACACATGCGCAGTATTCCCTATAAGGATAACTGACACATTTATAATTTACACTGCCAATAATTATTACCAAGACACTCATTATTAATCAAACCAAGTAGGGAACAATTAACAAAGAACTCCTATTAAACCTTTTCTGCATCTCCAAGATGATCCCTCCAGCAGTCTTGCAAATAACTTTCAATGTGCCCATCAGTAGTCCCCAGCGAGCTGCCAGGACTAAGGACCTGTCTCTTGGAGATAGCAGCATAAGGATGCCCCTTGTCCATAGATGGATTGTTCTTTTTTCTGTTTGTTTACCATCATGGCTGCAGGCTCGCAGGTGATACAGGTACTCAATTGAATTAAACATAGAGTAGTTAAAGGTATAGTGGACTTGACTCTTGCAGTACCATAGTTTTTCAAGACCTACAGATGTGACCTTAACTAGCTTTGCAATAGAGCACAGGTTCTCAAACTCAGTCCTCAGGACCCCAAACAGTGCATGTTTTTCATGTCTCCACACTGAATCAAGTGAAATAATTAGCTCCACCTGTGGACCTTTTAAAATGTGTCAGTGAGTAATGATTACACCTGTGCACCTGCTAGGTGATCTGCAAAACGTGAACTGTGTGGGGTCCCAAGGACCGAGTTTGAGAACCACTGCAATAGAGAGATGCAAGATTGTTTGCTCCGTTAATGACACTAAGGTTTCATGAGTATATTTTTGCATTGTTGCCACTACTGCATCACTGTATTTTTAACAGCACTTTCAACTACAATAATCCACAAAAAAGTAGTAAAAAATTAAAAAGTACCAGAATATTAGTCACAAGTAGTAAAATATTAGCAAAGAAGAAGCAAAGAACATTATGAATCAATGTTGTGGTCTATCCATAAGGCTGACAATACAGCTAAAACTGGAAAATCATATTGTCGTACATTGATTTGTCACGTATGTCATAGATCACTGTATTATATGTGCAATTTAATTTTCCACGTTATAGCCAGACTGTTATACCCCTTTTGCACCTACCTGAAAATCCCAGGTTGATGCACGTGTATGCGCATCAACCCAGGATTTTTGTCAGTGTAAACGGAACCACCCGGGTCCAGGGACCCGGGGATCCAACTCGAGTAGCTTGCAAGGTTGGCCACGGGTCGTTCGTGTGTCACCTTGCAGTGTATACGGCGCAATCAGGGTGAAGATGACCCGGATCATGCCGCATGCTTCCTGATTGGCCGGCTTCAGTGTCGGTTGGAGATGACATAGTCTCCAAGCATCCACTGCAGTGCAACGCTGAAAGAGCCAGATCACTGCAGACCTGGCTCTGGTGTGGTTAGCTTCAGTGGCACTTGGAGATGACATAATCTCCAAGGGTCCACTGCAACGCCGGAAGGGCCGGGTCACTGCAGAGCTTGCTCCAGTGTGGGTGGCCTCAGCGGCACTTGGAGATGACATCTCCAAGAGTCCACTGCAATGCCAGTAGGGCCGGGTCACTGCAGACCCGGCTCCGGTGTGAATAGTGCCAACCTGGGCATAGCCCAGGTCTACCTAATGCATAGACCGGGTCGGTGCCACGGTGTAAAAGGGGTCTGTCCCGGGTCTGATCCCAGTTGGAAACGTGTTCCAAATACCAGGTCAGACCCAGGACTTTGGGGTAAAATGGATATTAGTCTTATGGATAGATATCAATGTTGATTAGTCTTAATTCTCTCTTCTATTTTTTTATACATTCTGCAACTGTTTTGCTAATTCTACTTATATTCTTTGAATTTTCTTGCATATTTAAGATAGATGAACCGGAATCTTTTGAGAGAATTCACACATTACAATAGGTATCTTGGCTCACCATTATCCATCACTGTGGTGCCAGATAGAGGGATCTTTGGTGTTATTTTAGCAAAGATTAGTAAGGACACATTTGTGCTTCCAGCAGAGAAAGTTTCCTATCATCACCTTTTTCATATTGGCTATATTCATGGGAACATTTAGCCATACCCAACTGCCTCAGTGTCCTTGTCTGCTATGGGGATGGCACTCACCTTGAAGGTTGGTGTTTGCCCATATTTACCAGCACCTGTTATTGAGATGAGACTGGCCAGGCTTTCTTGTGGGGAAGGGAAAATGATGAAGATAGTGATTCATGTCAAACTTGGGGCCTCATTCAGACCCGATCACAAGCGCTGAGCGCTCGCAACCGGGTCGATGTTTGCCCACTGGGCATGCGCACGTTGGAGTCGGCTCCGACGTGCGCATGCACAAGACCCGGCTAGCGACGGGCGTTCTGTCGCTACGGGTCTCGCACCAAAGGGGCGAGCTGTCAATGGTGATTGACAGCTCGCCCCGTTTGGGAGGCGGGCAGGGGGGGTGGCCGGCCAAACGGAGGCATTCCTGACGGAACGCTTGCCATTTGGGGGCGGCCCCACTGACATCAGCAATGATGTCAGTGGGGAGCTTCTTGCTCGATCAGAGCAGGAAGCTCCCTGAGGCTTGCGCTTGCCGAGACCCAACCTTAGGGTCTCGTCGCAAGCCCCGATGGTCGCGATGGTCCTGACCATCGCGACCATCAACCTGGTCGCTCGCTAGAGCTGTGGTTGGTAACCCACAGCTTAGCTAGTGACCAGGAGGCCGCACTTCACACCACAAGCGGCCACCCTCATTCAGAGCGACCACTTGTATCTAGCGATCGACTCTGAATGAGGGCCTTAGTCCCTTGGAGGGAGATTTTCCTTTTCTTCTGATATGTTCCTTAGCTGGGTGAAAACCCCTAAAAGCTGGAAATAAAAGAAAAAAGATCACAAGGACTGGGACTTTGCAGAGGTTCTGGTGGGAGAAGAAATTACAGAGCTAGATGTATATAATAATAATGTGAATTTGCATAATATTAATGTGGATGTGAGTTTACATTATATTAATGACAATGTGGGTCTACCTAATGCTAATGCAAAGTTGTATAATTTTAATGACAGTGTGGAATTGCTAAATATTAATTAGGTATTTTTGGTTCTTTCCCTTTCGCCATTCTCTGCTGTTAGAGTCACCTAAAGGTGTTTATGCTGCGGAGACTACTTTTTTGTGAAGCCTGTCCAGATTATCAGATTCTGTTAGTTTCTCTTCCTATTGTTGATGTTCTCAGAAAATAGAGGTTGACCTGGTAGTTATTATAGAACCTTAATGAAAATGGTCTAAGTACATTATGATGATAGAATACTACTGAAAGGTGTTTCCTTTACAGGATGTTTTAGCTGAACAAGTTGCCACAAAATTAGTGGATTTGTTTCCTAGTGTGGGTTTCCCATTCACAGATGGAAGGTCTAGTTGAGTAGATTAACCTTAATTTAAAATCAATGTTAAGATGGTTTACTGGGTCAGAGAAATGTGGAAAGAAATTCTATTGTTCCTGCTGTTTGCATTTCAAGAGGTGATCCAGGTGTCTCCTCATTTGAGCATCTTTATGGGAGGAAGATTTCTCTATTGTTGGGAGCCTCTACCTCTTCCGGCATTCATGAGAGAAACAGCCAGTAGAGAGGGAGAACATTCTGCAATATGTTTTGAGTATACAAAACTGTCTGGATGTGGCAAGCTAGAGAAATGTATTAAATTTGCAACAGTTCCAAGAGAAGTGGTACAATGGTAATGCCCACACTCACGTCCGTGTATAGCAAAAGGATTTTGTTACTTATTCCCACACGGGTACATAAACTCACAGCAAAATGTCAGTGTCCATCTGTAGTAATCTCAGAAATTTGGAATTTGAATTATGAAACTTCCCAACTTTATATCTGGAAAGGAAAGTAGATTTTTCACATAAACTTGTCGAAAGCTTGGAGAAATAGAATTGCTATTTGTGCATCAATTTTGGCAGTGAAGGTGATCTAGGACTTTGGGTGCCTTGAAGTAGGTCATTGGAAGAGGGGGATCCTAATGATCCGATATTGAATTAGGTCCAGAAAGACTCTTTAGGGTCTCTGCTGGTACTTCCCAGATGTGTTTTAGGATGCCCCCTGGGAGTACATCGTGACCCCACTTGAAGGTGAGGTTCTACAATGGTCATGCAGATTTCTGTGAGAAAACAGTAACAGGTGCTGAAAAAGGTATAGGAAATGCTGAACTTGGGGATTACAGAAGAGTCCACTAGTGAGTGGTGTAATACCATGGAAGTACTTTTTTTAAAATATGCTGCCACCTACTATAATGATATTGTAATTTATAATGTATATTGTCAGATGACTTGTTGACCCAAGTCAGAAACTCTAGGGCTGGCTTTTGTATTAGGAGAGTAATTGAAGCTAGGTGGCTTGATAAGGCTCCTCCTCATGCAGGCTGTTAGTAGTGTGGATAAGAGGCAGAATTTGGAGCAGGATAGTAAGCCACCTTGCAGCCTGAAACACTGAGACAACTGGAACAGTCTTCTAGTGGAGAGCTGATTGAAACATGAAGCAGATTGCACAGACTAGATCAGACTAATAATTGCAGCAGGCACAGGAACAACAGGAGACAGACTGCTGAGTCTCAGCAAATATAGTACACAGCTTAGGCAGGTGAGATATCTAGTTGGATCTTGCTTGCAGCCTGGAATAGTTGGTATGATCTGACTGAGGTTTTGACAGCGACTACTGAATATAGCGCACCACTGGGCACTGGTAATGGAGCATTAATTGATGGAAGGGTTTCTGGAATGTTTCATTCAACCGATGGCATGTATCCATAGTTTGTTAACCTTTTTATGGTTTAACCATCAATTGTATGCTAGTGTGCATGTGCAGTATACAGCTGAAGCTTTTGCATGCACAAAAGAAGTCTTCTACAGACTCAGAGTTTCTCCTTCTGGTGTACACAGCAGGAGTGACATCACCAAACACCAGAAAACAACCATTGTAATGAAGCAGAGATGGTTGCTACCATCTTCCTCATGTAAATGAATTTAAAAAAAAAAAAACACTTTCCAGCACTATCAGGTTGAAAGCATTAATGGTTACGAACCATCCCTAGCTAAACCCTGTGTATATTGTTCATCATAATGGAACTCAGGGCCTGATTCAGACCCGGACACTATTTGCGGCCGGTCGCTGGCTAAAAGGGGCCGGCTATTTAAATCATGTGCTCGCACTGCGTCGCGTAACGCCGCCCCGCTAAGTAATATCGAGCGGCCGCACTATGCACTCGCACCTGTATAAAGACGCCCCCTTTGCCACTTGCAACACACATCATCTCCAGGAGTTGTAGGATTAATCTGGAAAATCGAGAGCCATCGGAGCTGCTCGCAGTGCTTGTGGTAGCCTTTTCCCACCACAACATTGTGAGCAGTTCAGGCTAAACTACAACCCAGTCACGTGTGTAATGACGCTACTTTGCTAATTATGCACACCCATTAAACGCCATTCTGACAGTCGGTCACGCCTGCGTTCGCACATCCACACCCCCATTTACAAGCACCTTCCCCTGTTACCACCCACAAACGGCACTATCTGTCACTCAAAATAGCGGCCCGACTGCAGGCTACGGGCGAGCACTTTCCCATCGCAATGACTGGTTTGCGCAAGCGCATTGCCACTCATACGCATGCGCAGATTGCGAAAAATCGCTCAATGCGAGCGAGCGGGTCTGAATCCTGCCCTCAGTACAGTGAACAGAACAACTGTATAATGGACTTCATTATGGAGGATTGTATAATGGATAAGAGAATGGGGCTCAGCACTGTATATTTGACATTTTAATGGTCTTTTTCATTGTTTACCCTCATTTCATTGCATCCATGCTGATATTTGTGTAACAAGATACTGTAATTGCTTTCAGAGATTTACTTCTTCCTTAAAAGTCCATCCCATAGCTGAAAAGTTTCCCACAAACAATGTGTATTGTATTTACATACTGTCTGTCAATTGCATCATGTAGAGACAGAAATGTATTTTGTACTGTTGTCAGGGATGTATTAAGAGAGGAGGGGGCCAGTGTTCACTCCCCGTCTGGGGCTCCTCTTCTCTCCCCAGCTGTCGTCATCATACTGACAGCAACAGTAGACTCCGGACACTAGTCTGTGCCCGCAGTCTACTGTGCATGTGCAGGTCACTGGGAAAATGGCATGGCAGCCATTTTCCTGGTGATTTCTTACTGTGCATGCGCAAAATGCTGGGAAAATGGCCGCGGCTGCCATTTTCCAGGCGTTTTGTGTAGTGCTACTCCGGGGGACTTCTGAGAGGTAAGTATTAAAAAAAGTTTGGGTCAGGGTGTGCCAGGGGCCCATGTGCACCGAACACCCTGCATCCATTATTAATATGCCCCTCACTGTTGTGTTGTAGTACAATGTTTGCAGTGTGGGTACAGACAGAATACTCAAACCTGAATACATTAAAAGCTTATTAACAGCCACCAGATGGCACTGTTAATCATTGTAGATGCAATATGTGTTGTTTTTCATGAGGCAACCAATGTTAGACACAATTTAAAGAAATAATGAAGAATGAGTCATTATGAAAGGTGTTGATGGAAAATAATGATATTGTGGGGGGTGGGCACATTAACTGAAAATGATGTTGAGTGAGGTTAATGGAAAATGATGATCATAAAAGGGGGTTAATGATGGAGGACTTAATGATAAATGAGGGGAATACGGGGTTAATGATTGAATGATGAATGTTTGACTTTAAAAATTAATGTATATTTTTTGGGTGCACAACCTAATAAAATTTGCTTTGTACCACTACCATGTCAACAACACAATGTCTCTTGTTGTGAGATACTACTGTACTTTGTGTTTTGCAGAGTATACTAAATACATCTTTCTACAGTATTTACTAAATACATCTTTCTACAGAGTTACTAAATACATCTTTCTATACCATACCATGCTGGTTAGTGCAGTAAATGTTAGCATCCTTTGAAACGGATATATTTGTTGCAAAATACATAAATAACCTCTCTATATATACAACCTCTGAAGCATTTTTGCACCACTCCTGTCCCGTATTTGTCTCTTCCGCCAAACCTTGTGTCATTGACAGTTTGTGTCGTTTTATAACTTGTCCTCCACACTGATCTAAGATTCCAATCAATGTGTATAAAAAGGAGGGCATAGGGTATAAAGTGTTTTTTGCTGCCGCAATTTATAGCAATAGAATACAAATATGTTTTTAAAACATTTAAATATGGCTCAAGTAATAATTTCTGGTTTATGCAACATATGTTCTTGTTGTAAAAACAAAAGTATGTTTCTAGAAATGCAAATTATTTAATTATAAAAATGTTATTGGTTTGCATTATGTATAGCTAATATATATATATATATATATATATATATATATATATATATATATTTGCCCAAATTACAATTCTCAACTATTTTGTTTAATTTTCAAGGTACACATACAGACATAGGACTGTAACATATTCAGGGTTCTAAACTGCATTCCCCTGGATACTAGTGGAAACCTTATCCTCCAGCAGACAGCCATACATATGGGACTTGCCCTGCATAATCAGTGGCACAGAATCAATAGTTAACATTCTGGGCCACATGTGCCAGGATATGACAGATCTAGCTACCAGAGAAAAATATCTTTATGGACAACAGCAATAGAGGTAGTTGCTGGCTCAAAGCTTATTTACATTAAAGAAAAATGTGTACAGCATTGAAGATAAAAAAGGAAAATAAAATATATAAACAACAATTTAATTAACATAACGGAAACTGAGGCCGAGTACACACTTGCATGATATCGACCCAATTTGTAGTTTCCGGGCAAATCGGCCATATTGTGACAAACCAGGCATATTGTGCAGTGTGGTATGTCTGATTCGTGGGTCGCATGCGATATAGTGTGATTGGGTGTGCTGCATAGATAGTCGGGGTTGGCAATTACCCAGCGTGCACGCTCATCGCTGGTCCTTGCCGGCTATCCACTTGCAGACTTTCTGCACGATCTGACCAAAACCTCCTGTTTTGGTCGCATCATGCAGAAAGTCGGCAAATAGGATAGGCCCCTTAAGGTTTAAATTTTATGCTAAGAAGAGATAAAACAAAAAACAATCAGAGTTTTCCAAATTTGTATCTTTTATCACAGGGGAGTGTGTTGTGTGTTCCCATATCTATTGTTACCCACTTGGCTGCAGAAATTGCTGTAATTTCATCCACTTTACAGTAAGCAATTGCAGAAACAAAATATGGGCTCCACATCTACTAAGTAAATGTTCTTCATTGTTCTTATAGACAGATCTGCAGTTTTTTACTTTTTATGAACATCTGAGGGCTTTAAAAATACAAATGACTTTTTTCCCCATTATTTCCAAAGAATTTGTCTGTGAATTGTTAGCTATACTTCCTGAACACATGACAAACTTATGATTATCACAGATATTTTATTTTGTATTTTTAAACTGTATTGGTTATTACCAGGGCAGCTGGGTTAATTGACTTAAGAACAAATAGTTCAAATTAAATAAAAGGAAAGCCAGGATGAAAACAAATATTCAAGTTATCAATAGCTGAGGAATACAGGTGGCAGAAGTGTTCATAGAACAAAGGTAAAGCTAATGCTTGCCGAGGATCAACAAGTTTGTAAAATAATGGGCGGAGGACAGGCATAAGATATCCATAGATCTCTGGTTTGAAGAAAATGTATTTGTTTCATGTTCAAAACTTTGCCAAGATCTTATTCAGCATAATCCAGTTCAGTTTGGATTTGACTAACTGGATGTGACTGGTGGCAGTCTGCCCACATTATGCAATGACTGGAGGAAAAGTCAGACATATAAATGTAACAATATTCATATGAACTCTTGTGGCATTAGATATTTTTTCTCACATACCAAGGAGTTCAGCCATACATACACCTATAACCTCTCAAAAACATGAAGCCAGGGGTGGTCTGGTACAAATCATGAAGATACCAGGCACAGTCATAGCAGGAATTTGTAGCTAGATTACAGTAGATGAATGTTAAGGATAATAATAGCAGTAGCAAAACTACATTGTGTCTTCCAGTCCTGAAGGTTAAATGACCTACTGAAATCTGATTCAGTCTAATTTCCTAGCAAAGATGCAGGGGCCTTATTGGCACCGTATAGCAATCAGTAAAGCAGTCTTTCTTAATCAGGGTCCCATGAGCTGGGAACTGGTCACCTCAGTATATTTTTGTTTGTTTTCCTTCCGTTACTTTGAATCCCTGGACTCCAGGATTGAAATTTCCTTTGATAAAGGAGCAGAGTCTCTTGCTTTGAAAGTGTTAAATATTCATATCAAATATTTGAGAATGTAACCTCTGATCCTAGGTTAAATTTGGTTTAATCTATTAAGTATACACTAGATAGGCAGTAGATCAGCATACAAGCTCTACAATTCCAGAATCACCGCTGTGACATTTAACTGAACAGAAGCCAATCATCCTTAATTTCCAAGAACAGTCCTAGGTTTTGAAGAATTGTCTCTGAAAATCTGTGTTATCACATGTCTCCAATGGTTTAGGGTGTGCACATGCGCAGGACCCATTCTGTGCATTTGCAGAACGAGTCCTGCGATCTTGCTCGCAGACCCCCCCACCAAGCCACAGCATGATTGACATGCTATGACATTTGGGGGCAGAGTGGGGACATGGCTGGCCACCATTCCCAGAAATGGGGACATGTCGCCCCTGTTTTCCAGGAGGGACAAGGCAAGGGTCTGCATCGGTGGACCCATGCCTCTCTCATTATAGCTGTATTCTATTTGTGACTTTTTGAGCCTTGAACAAAAAAACTTACCATTACACTATCTTTAATTCACACTTGGAAGAGTTACAGAAGTTATTTACTTGGATTGTTCACCTTGCCTGCTGTATCTCAGTACAAAATGGCAACTTAAAACATCTGGGGACTCTGTTTATATTTTAACACAATACTTTGTTGCATTACTGAAATTCAGGTTCCAACTTGCTTTAATGACTGTTCAGATGGTCATAATAAACAGCTTGGTTACAATTACAAATACATCTTCTGTTTCGTAACAAACAAATATTTCTTTATTACAACTCTAAGGTACAAGGGAAAAAAAGAATTGCTATCAGTAATCTTCCTAAAATCTGATTAAAAAAAACAGTAGCCACACCCAGCTGCTAGTGTGCATGTGCATTGTGCAAAACCTAGTCTGCTGGTCAGGTGCAGCTTCACTGTAAGTGTTGGCAGGGGCAGTACAGTGTGGCATAATGTGGCAGTACAGTGTGGTATAATGTGTTTGCACTACAGTGTGGTTTAATATAGGGGCACTATAGTGTGACATAATGTAGGGACATAGCAATGTGGTATAATGTGTGGGCAGTACTGTGTGGCATACTGTGAGTACACTACACTGTGGCATAATGTGAATGCACTACAGTGTGGCATAATGTGTGAGCACTACAATGTGGCACAATGTGTGGGCACTACAGTGTGGCATAAAATGAATGTACTACAGTGTGGTATAATGTGTGGGTACTATAGTGTAACTTAATGTGTGGGTACTACAGTGTGGCATAATGTGTGGGTACTACAGTGTGGCATAATGTGAATGTACTACAGTGTGGTATAATGTGTGGGCACTACAGCATGGCATACTGTGTGGGCACTACAGTGTGGCTTAATGTGTGGGTACTACAGAGTGGCATAATGTGTGGACAATACAGTGTGGCATAATGTGAGTGTACTACAGTGTGGCACATTGTGTGGGCACTACAGTGTGGCTTAATGTGTGGGTACTACAGTGTGGCATAATGTGTGGACACTACAGTGTGGCATAATGTGAGTGTACTACAGTGTGGTATAATGGATGGGCACTACAGCATGGTATACTGTGTGGGGACTACAGTGTGGCATAATGTGTGGGCACTACAGTGTGGTAAAATATGTGGGCACTACAGTGTGGCATAATGTGTGGACACTACAGTGTGGCATAATGTAAATGTACTACAGTGTGGTATAATGTGTGGGTACTACAGCATGGCATACTGTGTGGTCACTACAGTGTGGCTTAATGTGTGGGCAGTACAGTGTGATATAATGTGTGAGCACTACAGTATGTGCATGGCATACTGTGTGGGCACTACAGTGTGGCTTAATATGTGGGCACTACAGTGTGGCAAAATGTGTGGACACTACAGTGTGGCATAATGTAAATGTACTACAGTGTGGTATAATGTGTGGGCACTACAGCATGGCATACTGTGTGGGGACTACAGTGTGGCATAATGTGTGGCATAATGTGTGGACACTGCAGTGTGGCATAATGTAAATGTACTACAGTGTGGTATAATGTGTGGGCACTACAGCATGGCATACTGTGTAGTGTGGCTTAATGTGTGGGCACTACAGTGTGGCATAATGTGAATGTACTACAGTGTGGGGGGTCTTTTACCCACAGTTAATGTGTGTAAAAGAGAGGGGGAAATAGCCATGTATAAGTGTGGGCACAACAGCATGGCATACTGTGTGGGCACTACAGTGTGGTTTAATTTGTGGGCACTACAGTGTGGCATAATGTGTTGACACTATAGTGTGGCATAATATGAATGTACTACAGTGTGGTATAATGTGTGGGCCCTACAGTGTCACATAATGTGAGTAAGTAGTGATGGGGATGTAAGCGATATCGTGTGGGGTGGGGGGTCAGCGGTTTTGCACATTTATTCATAGCTATTATAAGCAGTTCTTAATTTATGTGTGCAGCTTTCATTCCCAGTGCCAATATATACTAAGGTACTTCTCTTGTAACGTAACTGCCATTATGAACAAACCACTAGCTGAGGAACAATTTAAAACAGTTTTCTGTGACCTTTCAGGAATGTGTTCACACAGGACATACACAGTGCAATTAATATGGCTGTGTATAGTAGTTGAACATTGAGATCCCTTTAAAAACTAGAGCAATTTTGTGTAATGGAAATATTTACAATAATATATAATAAAAGGTGCGGTGGGGTTGAGAATATAGCTGAAGAAAGAGTGGAGGAGATAAATATTGCACAGAATCAATAGAAATAATATTGGTATGTGGAGCGGAGAATATGGCATATAAAATAGTTGAGGGGGATATTGATGATCTCTACTGCCCAGCTCGTTGAAATGTCTAGTTATGGCTATGCTGGTCCCGCCCGAGCAAACATCAGGCAGACGGGAGGAGGTGGAGTCAGAAGAAGAGCCTGAGGCAAGATATGAAGCGTAAAGCCGCATACACACTAGACGAGGTGCTGTTTGAACAATATTGGTGAAAGATTTCCCTTAAACTTTCTGTAGTGCAGGACAAACGATATTGGGACATAAGTGGGAGGCACATATAGAAACCGTTGTAATTCCTACACCGTTCACCTGATTTTGATGTAAATACCCTCAAATTAAATCTGAAAGTCTGCAGTTAAAGCACATTTTATTTGTTTCATTTCAAAGCCATTGCGGTGGTGAATAGATGCCAAAATATGAAAATTCTGTCAATGTCCCAATATTTATGCACCTGACTGTATATATATATATATATATATATATACCTGTATATATATTAATATATATATATATATATATATATATATTAATTTGCTGCATCTGGACTTGAATGTTATAGTATGTTATTCTTAGTATATACAGTATAAGGGTCTTATATTATATGAATACTTTTTCCCAGTCTGGCTGGCTGCACCTGGCTGGCTACACCACCTCCAGTTACTGGCCACACCCCTTTGGATTCCCCTGTGGGCCCTTCATACTCCAGTCCACCACTGATTAAAGTTCACTATGTACAGTATATGCCATAAAATAACCACACTTCCAGTGATCCAATGAAAAAAGTATTACATGCATGTGTCGGCTTTGTTTTGTACATTGTTTTCCAATCATGCTTACTAAAGTGTGAGCAGTGATTACTTAAAAGCAGGTCTTTATATACTGATCGTTTTTCAAATGAAAGTCAAAAGTCATTATCCAAAGACAGAGACGGACTGGGGCTGTAGATCAACCCTGGCATTCCTCTATGCATGCACGAAAAAGGGGTCACGTACCATTAGAGTGTGCGAGTCATGGGGGCATGGCCTCACGGCTATCCCCTGTCTCTGTGCATGCCGGTCAAGCAGCACGATGGGAGGTGGAATACTCGGGTAGGCTTTTGGGCCAGACCAGCCCACGTCAGGCCATCGGCCCTACTGGCATTTGCCAAAAGTGCCATATGGCCTATCCGGCCCTGTCCAAAGGAAATGGTCCTCTCTTTGTAATGCTACAGTATTTATTCTGTGGAACCTGTTTTTGTTGCTTTAAAACCATGTGCAAACAGAGGTAAAATAGCTACAAAGTGTGATTGTGAATAATCCCAAGTGGGTTTTAAAAAATATAGAATTTTTCATACTCTAATGGCGATCTAACAAACTTTTATGCAATAGCCTATTGGACAATATAATTACTGATATGCAGTATCTTTGCATATTTAAAAATGAGTGTATTACACCAGCAGCATTTCCTGTATAGAAGCAGTATGTTTGTTACACACAAACTCCATTCTTTGTGCTTGTGAAGCCTACATCTTATCAAGATCTTACTAACAATCAGCTGTTACAGAGATATATCATGTACCAAATACAAAATTATCTTTTATTATTATCACATTTTACAGCAGCCACAATCTTAGCTATGTAATTTCCCGGACCTTTCCATAATGTCAAAGTACAGAAGAAGCAGTGGAAACATATCATTAGCAGCAGGGTACTCTTCTTGTTATCACGAAACTGGTCTGGATGACATAACTTATTATTATTTCTTTGTTAATGTGATGTAACAAATACAAATATAACCTTTCAAAAACACACAAAATAACAATGTACAGTTTGTAAGATTAATCTGTATGTGTCCTATGCACTCACATTGTATTTGCTTACATAGTTTATTGTAAACCTAGATACAATATTATTAGCGCACACATATTCCACAGTGCTTTACAGAAAATACATTAACATTCACATCTGTCCTTGCCCCAGTGGAGCTTACAATCTATGGCCCTCATTCAGAGCCACTCGCTAGCGGCAGTACGCTCGTTCCGAGCGATGTTCGCACATCTGCGCATGCGCACGGTTTTTAGTACGCATGCGCGAACCAGTCAGTGCGGCCGAAAATCGTTGGTACGCAATATAGCGAGGGCCTGCTATTTTGAGTGACAGAATGAGGTGTATGTGGGTGGTAACAGGGGAAGGTGCTTGAAAACGGGGAGTGGAGATCCGAACGCAGGCGTGCTTAAAGGTCAAAACGGGCGTTTTAAGGGAGTGCATAATTAATACAGCAGCGTCATTGACCACGTCACTTGGTTTTTTTTAACTCAGAACTGCTCGCAAAATAGCGGTTGAAAACACCAACCACAAGAATAGCGAGCAGTTCATACGCTGTACGATGTACTCGATTAATCTAATAAATAGCGGACATGACGTATGGTGCGTGCGGCCAGGGGGCGTTTTTATCAAATAAACGAGCGTATGTTTTGCTCGCTCGTTCAGACTTAGAGGTGGGAACAGACTGCAATTTGCGAACGGATCATTTGAATAGCCACCCCTTGTTTTTGAACGAACGACCACAAATAGCGAACGGCTCTGAATCAGGCCCAATATTCCCTACCACATGCTCACAAACATACACACTATGGGCCTGATTCAGAGCCGGACGCTATTTGCGCTCGCTCGTTCAGAAAAAGGGGCCGGCTATCTAAATTGAGCTCTCGCTCTTTGTGGTCTGTTGACGCCTCTATGTCTGAGCGAGCAAACGAAACATGCGCTCGCTATTTTGTAAAGACGCCCCCTGGCCGCTCGCATCCTATGTCATCTCCGCTATTTATTAGATTAATCGGGTACATCGAAAGGCGTCTGAACTGCTCGCTGTGCTTGTGGTTGGATTTTCCTACCGCAATCATGCGAACAGTTCAGGCTAAGAAACAACCAGGTGACGTGGTCGATGACGCTGCTTTGTTAATTATGCACACCCTTAAAACGCCCGTTTTGACCGTTTGGCACGCCTGCGTTCGGATCTCCACTCCCCTTTTCAAGCACCTTCCCCTGTTACCACCCACAAACGCCTCATCCTGTCACTCAAATTAGCAGGCACTCGCTATTTTGCGAACACACGATTTCCGACCGCACTGACTGGTTGGCACATGCGCATTACGAACCATACGCATGCGCAGTTGTGCGAACATCGCTCGGAGCAAACGAGCGGCCGCTTACGAGCTGCTCTGAATCAGGCCCTATGGTCAATCTTTTGTGGGGAGCCAATTAACCTGCCAGTATATTTTTGGAGTGTGGGAGGAAACACACGCAAGCACAGGGAGAATATACAAACTCCACACAGTTAGGGCCATAGCAGGAATCGAACCCATGTCCTCAGTGCTGTGAGGCAGTAACGCTAACCATTACACCATCTGTGCTGCCCAATACCATTTGCATATGGAGTGCAAACTCCTCCATGTTATGACATACTCTGGAATGAAGTTCCAGCAGAGATACATGTCCAAATACAGTAAGTGAGTTGTCCTGGGTAGAGTGAAAACTTAGGTAGTAGTAAGGAATTCTAGGACATTGGCCATAGTTAAATAGAGCACAGGTTCTCAAACTCGGTCCTCGGGACCCTCAACAATGCAGGTTTTCCAGGTCTCCTCACAGAATCACAAGTGAAATAATTACTCCATCTGTGGATCTTTTAAAACGTGTCAGTGAGTAATGAATACACCTGTGCACCTGCAGGGTAACCTGGAAAATGTGACCTGTGTGGGGTCCTGAGGACCGAGTTTGAGAACCGCTGTCATAGAATATCATACCCAGAAACCATGTAACAGGATCTTAAAACGTGCAGTTAGTTGGTCATATAAAAGAAGATGGCTTTTTATGAGAATATGTGTCAGCAATTCTCCTTGAGGTCATTTGCAATGACCTCTAGGGTTGCACAGTCTATTACCTAGCGCAGAAACTCTGCCATTTTAGTCCAAATTTATATCCATGCTTGAGCACAGGTGACTTAATTAGTACCTCAGTCAATTTGATTTAACCATCTGGTTTAAACATGGACATCCTTAAAACCTGGACTATAATGGCAGAGTTTGGGAACCGCTGACCTAGTAGATAAGGTCTTAACACATGATTTCCATCACTCTGATCGCAGGTTGTATGTCAGCATGTAGATAGAAATAGATGCAGTGATCAGCGTGTACAATCACCCCAAGCAGAGTAAATGGGCAGCGAGCTAGAAGAATAAATTTGTGAATTAAGGCTTGGTACACATCAGAACGACAATATAGCAGTCGGCCGTGCACGCTGCACAATCCGATGTACAACACCGCAATGTAGCCTTCCATCCTTCACCTACCCGCATGCAGTCGTCAGCAATGCCATCCCATCTGACATACAGCACAGCCGACAGGACATCGCTGATGATACTCTGTATCTAATCAAAACATTAGAATAATCACAAAATATGCCATATACCAAATACTGCACAAATAGAAAGAAATGTGCCTCAATATGAAATAGAGTTCATAAGTGTAACCATTCTTTTCTGTTATTTTTATTAGTCAGCTATATATGCACATCAGCAGTAGTGACCCAGTTTTTGCCTGGTAGAAAACATTTACATTGTATTATTTTATAAAGTGTAAGAAAAGACAGGTAAAATTCATGCACTTTAATTATATTAGAGGAATGAAGACAAAACCCCACATGTGGGATAAAAAGTCCTTTCAGACCTCATCTGGGTCAAGTACCTTATAATGACAACTACTATTTATATATATATATATATATATATATATATATACACAATGAATGATGTTTCTTTGGAATACTGTGACCTCATTATTATGTTAATTGTCACTGGTTAAGAATTCTGTAGCTCTTGTCTGGGACCCTTGGGTCGAACTGAAGTACAGGCGAGATATTGTATATAAAGCTGGGTACACACTGGCCGATATATTGGGCAATCAATTGATCGGCCAATATATCATGCCCCCGTCGGCCAGTGTGTACAGACGATGGACCTCATTCAGAGTCAGTCGTTGCGGCTGCACGGTCGTACACCACCGATGTTCGCTAAACTGCGCATGCAAAAACTGCGCATGTAAAATTCGCAATGCACGTGTGCAAACTAGCTATTATGATCAGAAATTTCTCTCGCATTCAATTTGGCCAGGTCGTTAGTTTGAGTGACAGGATGAGGCGTTTGTGGGTGGTGACAGGGGAAGGTGCTTGTGAACGGGGGAGTGGAGATCCGAATGCAGGCGTGCCTGACTATGCAAACGGCATTTTATGGGAGTGCATAATTAACTCAGTAGTGTCATGGCACATGTGACATGGGAGGTTTTTACACTGACTTGATCGTAGTGCTTAAGAGAGGGTATGGTCAACCTTAAGCTCTACGACCAGCTCCGATGGTTCCCGATGGTCTCGATTAATCCTTATATGCCCGGTGATGTGTAATGCGAACAAGAAGGGGGCGTATTTTTAGTCTTACGGCCGCATCCTCCCCTCGCTCATCCAGCTAACGATCCCATCTTAACAACGCAACTTGTGAGTGCTTCATTTGCATATCCGGCCCCTTTTACCTAACGATCGTGCGGGCGCAACGACCGACTCTGAATGAGGTCCTATATGTCTGTGAACAACGTCATTCACAGACATATCGCATTGGCTGTGCTGCACAGCCAATGAACAGATATGTCTGCAGACATATCTGTCCATTGGCAAGTGCGTTTGGGCGATCAGCCGATCGCCCGTACACAGGGGTGCAGAGAGAGGGGGGGGCTGCTGTCTGCTGAGCTGCACTGAGAAACTGTTCGAGGCTGCTAAAGCAGCAGCCCGTGCAGTCTCCTATGCCAAAGGGGGGGAGCAATCACGCTGATCGCGCCCCCCATTGGCTGTGCGCCGGGCTGAGCGGCACACAGCGCTCCCCTCCCCAGCACCGCAAATGTGGGTTTTTTCCTTCAAAGGGGGCATGGCCTCACATACGCCCCCGGGACCCACTGCAGCACAGATGATGGTCGTTCAGTGTGTATGAACGACCACCATCATCTGCAGATATATCTGCAGATCAGTCGATCTGCTTATATATCTTTCAGGTGTGTACCCACCTTAACTCTTGCTTATGAGTCAGATAGATAGTAAGGTACATTAGTGACAGGAATAGGAACCATACAACAGAGAGGGATACGGGCCTGAACCCCTGGAGGGGAATAAACCCACACACTTCTGGGTGACCCTTAGCCCATTGACCAAGATGGCCAGCAGATCTAAGGACACATTCCAGGGACAAAGGTGACCACCCCGGAACTCAGACCAATATTGTACCCGCAGAGTGGAACTCAGAACTCAGGTCAGGAATTGGAGTCTTATGTATGCAGAGCCAAACATGAGGAACCAAGAACTGGAACCCGGTTAGGAATTCAAGTAATGAAGAGTCGATAAGAAATACGGATCTGCCAGTCACCCCGGTGTTAAAACTGTATTCTGCACACTGCTCACAGCCCTGGAACATGCACAGCTTCATCAGTGCCAGCCCCAGACAACAATAATGTTGTCTGGGGCTGGCAAGTCAGTACAATAATGTAACTGGTAACCAGAGATAGACCTGCAGAGAGCTGAGTGTAACAATGGGGGTACTGAATAAGGCTTGCACGTAATGTCCCAATAGTACAGCAACCGGATGACATGAATGACAGGCAAACCTCCACCGTGATGGAGACTTGGCGGTGAAACACAGGAGCAGATCGTAGTAGGTCGTGGATGGTAACACCGGCTCTGTGGAAGACGGAGACAAATATAGCAACGGCACTTGGATGGAGCTGTATGCTGTATGGTGACTGGAGTGCAGGTAACAGAGTACACTTGAAATAACGTATGAAGCAGAGGCACCTGGAAGCCAAAGAGTTAGCAATGCGGCAATTAGTGCAGTCCACGGAAAGGTAGAATATAGTTTATGGGGGAACACTGGAAACAGGAGACAGGAGTACTAAGACCTGGATCCTAGAACTATCCTGGAAGGAATGAAGTTGTTCAGGCAAGGTACTGACTCCAGATGCAGGTTTAAATAGGGAGTGGTTCAAATTCATTGGTCTGGTAGGCTACAGAAAGTGAATCAGGTTATGGCTGTGGAATGTCTCAGAGGCACTTTGTAAGCAGAAACAAAAGAACATCTGAGTCTGTATGGGATGCTAAGACCCCTATATAGATATATAAGCAGTGGTGGCCTATAATAAATACTGACTGTGGGCTTCCTGCTTTACATAACTCTAAGCTGTTACCTTGTTTCACAAGGAATCGAAACATCAGAAATCATCTGGTCCGTTTAGATATTACTGATTTAAGTTGTCAGCAGAAACCTATACATTTCTTAAGTACCAAAGTTGGTATGTTATCGATGTTTGTGGTGTGTGACCTGTAGAACATTATTGACTGGAAACTCTTTTTGTCACCCCGATACTGGAAAATTATATCAAATAAACTTTGCATTAACTTGCTCATCTACATACAGTATGTGGTATATATGCTTACCTGTCCCTGTGGCTTGTCGTATGTAGGTAAGACTCAACTACAATTTAAAGAGCGGATGGCCCTTCACCGCACAGCCATACGACAAGCCATAGAGATAGGGACTAGTGATCAACCTTTAGCTCATCATTGTGCCCAATATAAACATGGGATAGCCTCTATTAGAGTGATAATTATTGATCACATTCACCCATTATCGAGGGGGGGGGTGATAGGAATAAAATCTTAATGCATAGAGAGAGCAAATGGATTGTCACTCCTGACACTATTGCTCCGAAAGGTTTAAATGAAACCTTAGGTCTTCAATGTTTCCTCTAATACAGGGATGGGGAACCTCAGGCCCGGGGGCCGTATAAGGCCCTCGGAATCATTTGGTCTGGCCCTTTGAGCTTTTTTATGCTAGCCTCATCTGGCTAGCAGGGTGCCCAGAATGGCACCCTGCAGCCAGAATCTATGCAGCAGTGCCGCCTGTAGATTCCTTAGGACGCTTCAGATGGTCACACCACTGTCCTTACAGCTCCCTGGAGCATCCTGAGGATGCTCCGGGCATTGGTGTAATCACCGGCGATTGTGGCCCCGACTCTTGTGACATCATATGGAGAGGGGGCGTGGTCTGCTCTAGGCTCGCAAATAATGTTATATATATCAAAATGGCCCTCAGTAGAAAAAAGGTTCCCCACCCCTGCTCTAATATAATATGACTTTTTAGTTAGTGGTTATTTTTTGTTATTGTCTGACATCGATTTTTTTCAACATCGATTGTTTACATCGATTTTGCAAACATTGATGTTGTACTATCATATGTTTTATAACTTGATACACATTAATAGAAATCCACTGTAGAAACATATTATCATAGCATATGGTATATTGTGTAGTGATTTGATCTGTACGTTTTAGAAATTTATATTTATGGTGGTTCGTTGTAAATTGATTGCCATGTGCTTTGTATGTATATAAATTTACACTATGTGATTATATGGGTAACACTGCATTTTAATAAGCTTTATATAGGTGGTATTTAGTTATTTATGACTATGAGTATTGTTTGTTGCCAAGCAACACAAACATAGTGTTGAACCTAGACAGGCGCTGATTGATGACATCATCTTTTCACGACTATACCTCGTGTGTTGATGGTTTGTTATCAGCTTTCTGCAGGTGAGGGTAATTTACTTGATACTTGTGGCTATATATGTTTGTTATTGACATTGTGTTATTGCAACCTGTTGTCCCTGACGAAGGGGGGAACCCCGAAACGTTGGAAAAGGAAAAATAAAGAACTATTTTAAAGATTAACGATACTGACTTAGAACCTCTATATACCCCTGCCTATACCTTCTAATATCCTACCTATAAACCTCTAAGGATGATGCTAATTTGCGTACGCAGTCATACAGTAAATAAAGACTTCAGACCTAGAATCTGTGGTTCCAAAGCACAAAGTATTATTCAAGTAAAAGTACAGCATGATCCTCATATAATCTAAGCGCAAAGAGATTATACAGACCCAAGTACAGTATACATACACAGCACTTCCGGACCAGATGTAGGCATCAGCAAGAAACCCTCGTCAATCAGCATTCAGCAAGAAGACTAAGACCCAGTGTTGGAGCACACATATTTATACCCCCCAGGAATAGACAACACAATAGAGAAGTTTGTTGCTGATGCCATTGGTTCCCAAGGGGGATGCATCTGTTACAGAGCATTTAACAGGCTGATTCAAATAGACACAACCCAGCCTCCAACAACTGGGGGTCTCTGGTTTCCCGCCTCATGCAACATCCTAACAGTTGTTCATATCATGTACATTTTGTTGCTTGAAGTCTCTGCGGTCCATAAGTTGAGAATGCATGATGCGATCTCCACACCGATGGTACCAGAATACTGTTGAGAGAGTACGCATCAGTACAATTCCAAACATGGTTTACTTATCACGTATAAAACCTTAGTTACAAAATAACCTTTATTTCATAGCAATTATAGTAAATGTGCATACTTGAATCTTATACCTTAAAGCTTATTAAACCTTTTATGTGAATATGTAATGTGTAAGTATGCGGGGTGTGATGTAAAGACGCTAGTTAACTTGGGGCAGATGCGTGCGCATGAAGCTAATAAACAGCGTTTTCATACAGGATCTTATGCATTCTCTAATATGCGATTAGTTACCAGCGCAATTGTGCGTATTAATGTGTGTATGAGAAATGGTGCACTTAAATCTCACTTAAACTAAGTGAACACCTAGCAGTGTGGAATGCTGAGCCTTATAGTTCCACACGCCCCCCTCTCTCAGCAGCCCCCACCCTTCCCAGGCACAAAAGTAAAGTCTTTTGTTCTCCCAGGTTCTTGTGTAAATGCAAATTAGCACAGCTACAAGACCCAAACCTCAGATAACACTCTTGGCTTTGAAGGTATTTTATTGCAGGAAGCCTGCTAATGTAAGGTGATTCGAGCAGGGCCACCTGGAGTGAGAGCAGACGTTTTATGTCCAGGAAGCTTATCTACACAGGCTAGTTGTCACGTGGCCATTTGCTCTGTTTAGCTAATGCAATCCAATTTTGAAAATATATCCTTTAGGGGAATTATAATAATATACACTTTATCCAGAGCACCCAAACTACGTAAAGTCATGAAATGGGCTTTTGGTGAATCGCCGTAACTTATGGCGATGGTCACAGATGCAATCACATGATGCTAATAGTAATATCGCCACATGTACTAAAGTGTGAGTTTATCTAAAATGGCGCTTAGGCGGCCATTCACAAAATGGCGTCTTGCGATCTCATTTCCAAGATGGCGTCTTGCGGCCAGTCACAAGATGGTGTTGCTGCAATTCAATTTTAAACTGATCTTGTCTTAGCCAATAATCCAGCTTCGACAAGACTACTGAGTGCTGTCCTGTTTGCGACTTCTATATCTACAGCTATATATATATCTATATATATATATATATATATATAAATATAAATCATACAAACTGCACTCACTTACTTTTCAAACTGTAATTCCTTTAAATACAGGGAATGTTAGTTCCAAAATATTTCAATAATTTGACCAGCTGGCCAACCACGTCAAGGTCTTCCCATCTGGCCAGTCCCTTCACTGACTGTCAAAAATATGAGCATTGCTCTGTCACATTTGGCTTCAGCTAACACACAGGTAAGAGCCTGGGAATAAACTGACAAAGTATATATATATAGATATATATATATTTATATATACAGTATATTGACATAATGAGATTGATAAGGTGCCACCCAGAGGATACGTATATTGACATGATGAGATTGATAAGGAGCCACCCAGGGGAGATGATGTCAGCTTACGCTGTACTGTAGTGCATTCACTGTTGGACTTAAACCTGATGCTAGCACCTTTCTTCACAGGAGTGGTAAGGTTCATAGGCAAACGCAGTGGGGGTTTCCGTCTGCCTGGAAACCCCCCTCCCCAGCCCACACCATGACCACAATAGAAATAGTAATATAATAGATTGTTACTAGAGCTGCATGTTCCTCTCAGTATCACAAATGAAATAATTAGCACCACCTGTGGATCTTTTAACATGTATCAGCCAGTAATAAATAACCTGTGCACCAACTAGAAGATTTGGAAAATATGCACTGTTAGAGATGCACTGCTATAGAGCCCAATATGTACATATACAGTATGTCCAGGGCAGTGCTAGGTTATTCTGCTGCTCCTCCAGGCTCCCAGACTTGCTCCAATAGTCTGGAATGGTGCCCACATCTAAAATAAATATGTTCAGCTCAGGCAGGATGGCCTACTGACGCATCTAATGGCTTACTGTGATCACTGGTCCTGTATATGCTGGAATTAATACACACAATACACTTTGTATGATGCTTATTAAAGCTGGTTAAGTACTAATTATGCCCTCTTCATTGACAGGCCACACTCGCTCTAAAATTAAGCCTTTGGAAACCCCCCTCTGGAAATCCTGCATTTGCCACTGAGGTTCCTGTCACTATGAGGGAATGGTGTTGGCGAGTCCATTCCTATTGGCTGTAGGTTGTACTTATACGAAGATTCCCTATCACAGCTAGGTGCCAGTAGCCCAGATGCTGTCTTTCCTGCTTCTGTTACATATCCTCTTCCAGCATGTAGCAGTAGATCGAAAAGGCATCCCAGGCAATTCACTTCCATACTTCTCTCTCCTGCTGGGCAGAAGTGTGAGAATGTCATTACACGTCATTTGCAAACGGTGTGTGTAAGTGCATAAATCAAAGAAAGGAAAGAAATGGCGATGATGAAAAAGTCAGAATATAAAATAGTTCACTTTGGAATAGCAGCACACAGGTGACACTTCATAACAAATACTCTTATGAGATCCCTTAATAATGTGTTAGTACTGCTCAGCGGACTCCGGTGAGTATTCTACTTCATAGCAAATCCTTTATACAGTAGTTGGTCGGGAACACCGTCAAGATTTTATCTGAATGTATGTTCATAGGATATCTTCAAATCATGCAGCTTGAGGACGTTCAGAAGCGTAGTTGGCAAGTAGTTCTTCTTAATTCCTCAAGTATTTCATTGGCAAGAAAAGACTTCCTCTTCGTAAAATATGTTTTATTTAAACCATCTAAAATCTTTTGTGGAGCAAACCACACTTAAATACAAACAATACACTTTAAGCGGAATCATAAAATATGCAGTATGCTCTGATTGCATGAGCCTGTACCTCAGATAATGTTATATTTAGCATATCACATAGAGGCCGCACATCTAGATGATACAGACAAAGTAAGTAACGGCATCCATTCCTCTATGCTTCCTGCTGTCTATCTCCTCTGTGGGTCAGGATTAATACACAGATAAGCAGGACCTTATACCTGTGTTACCATCCGGAGTCTTAACTGATTAGATCATCCTGTGATATTTCTTTGCTTTACTGCCGATGTATGGAGATTTGGACAGAAAACAAGAAGCAGAAATTATGAAAAGGAAGCATTGTAAATACTATAGGGATAAGGAAGAATTTAGGAAAGCGGATATACTGTATGGAAAATAGATTAAAAATAACCCACAAAAAATATATATATATATATCATGTATTGTATAGAAAGCCTAGTGACACCTCTAGTGGAAAAGGAAAACTCAGACTTCATTGTGGCGGATGAGTGGAAGGAGATTATTCCAAAAGAATGTTTGGTCTGATAAGGGACAAACAAATGATATAAGTACACCTAGAATTTGTTTTGGACAAAAATACATGGACATAAAAGGATATAGATACTGCACAGTGCATCGGCAAATAGGTGGAAATATAGAAAAGGTTATAGGACTGATTAGAAATCAATGTAGAGGAAGAAAGGAAGGTTGAAATTTAGAACCTGAGTCCCCACAATCTAAGTGAAGCAGAAGAAAAGGGCCTTAAAAAAGGCCTAAAATTTGCTAAAGTTTTTGTGAGTGTGCAAAAATGTGACCAAAACTTAACATTGAAAAGGTTCTTCCATAAAGAACAAGAAAAAAAAATAATTGAGGATTAGGATTGGAATATCATAGTCCCGAAGAAGTAAAACAAAATGGATAAATAAACAAATATCCCAATTCAATCCCATCTTTGCAAGGGGCTTTTTTCTAGAGGCCTTTAACAAAATTGTGTGGAAGGATCTAGAATATATAGAACAGGGTTGTAAACAAAATGGAATTTAACTAAAGAAGAAGGGCTCGCACTCCAAAAGCTTAACAAATACAAAGAAATAATTTTAAAACCCACCGATAAGGGGGTAGAGTTGTCATTATAGCTGTGGCTACACATAAGGAAGATATTTTGCAAATCCTAAATGACAGCCACACATATAAATCACTGGGCTCAAATCCAACTAAAAAAAATAAAAAAAAAGTAGTTTGAGGTTCTCCTAAAAAAATATCAGGAGAAAAATGTTTGGTTTTTAAATATCAAAGATGCCTTTATCACAGTCCTGTAAACCTTATGTAAGGCCCATAAAGACCTTAAACTACCTCCTGGAAAACCCGTGGCAGGTGTTCAATCCATTACATCAAGTTTATCTGCTTATATCGACCATTTTCTTCAACCCCTGGTAAAAAGAGACACACTGATTTTTTTAAATCACATTAAGGATGTACAATGGAAGAAAGGGTACTATTTGGTAACAGCAGATGTTACATTTTTATATATGATTATTAACCATCATTAAGGTCTGGAAGCCATAGAACATCAGATGAACATCTCAAATCCTTTATTAAGGAAGGTATTGCATTCATCCCCACAAAAAAAATTTCATTTTAAAAGTAGGTTGTATTTACAGTGGAATGGCACAAATTGCAGCATTGTGTGAGTGTACACTGCATCCGAATAGTTGAACCACCACAACTCAGTGCCTTGTAAAAGCAGTCAGGGCCCAAAGAATAAATCCCCATGGGCAGAGTGCCATACCAGCAGAGCTGTTTAGCTGTGAGAAGGATAAAAATGTACAGTACATGCATTTGCTCCCTGCAAACACTTTCATTAGATTCACTCTGTCCGATTCCTCTGTTTGAAGCAGAAGGTGGCACTTTTACTTGTGTCTCATTTTCTGATCGCTAAAAACTTATCATTATAATATTATTGTCTAAATATACACTTCCATTTCAACAGTGAAATATCACTTCTGGAGTTTATTTAAGTGTAGGATTGTTGTGTGAGGTAAATTATCATTATACACTATTAGGGTATATTTACTGAAGTGCAGGTTTTTAGAAGTGGAGATGTTGCCCATAGCAACCAATCAGATTCTAGCTAGAAGGTGCTAGATAAATGTTAAGTTGAATCTGATTGGATGCTATTGGCAACCTCTCCACTTCTATAAACCCGCACTTTAGTAACTATACCCTTAGTGTAATATAATGAAGGGGCAATAATTAGTTCTTCTTACGCCATCTCTTTACAAATTTACATAAAGTAAAAGTGAGGAAGAACTACCAACAGGGCCGGATTAAGGGGGGGACGACAGGGGCGGTCGTCCCTGGGCCCCCACACACAGAGGGGCCCCCACTAGCAGCGGTGCAGCCGGTGGCTTCACTCGCCGCTAGTGTCTCCTCCGCTAGTGTAGTGTAGACCACGCAGTAAGCCCGGCCACACTACACAGTGACATACACACAGCCGCCGGCGGCAGCTGTGTGTATGTTACAGCAGCCGTTGAGAGTCAGACAGTCTGTAATTGGCTGCTGCTTCAACGGAGGGAGCCGGCTGGAGCTCACTCATGAGCTCCGTCTTCCGGCTCCCCCCCGGGTGATGATGGGAGTGACGTCATGATGCTGACGTCTCTCTCATAGTGCAGGAGAAGAGCCGGAGCGGACAGCAGTGGTCGCGTCAGGAGCGGGGATTCAGGTAAGTTGTTTTTTTTGTTTGTGTGTGTGTGTGTAAGGGGCACTGCATAGGGGAGGCCGCTTCATGGGAGTACTGGGGGCAATGCATAGGACAACTACTGGGGGCAGTGTATAGGGGGGACTACTGGGGTCACTATATAAGGGGCACTGCATAGGGGGGACCACTACTGGGTCTGGGGGCACTATATAAGGGGCACTGTATAGTGGGACCACTACTGGGGCATTCAATAAGGGGCACTGCATAGGGGGGACCACTACTGGGTCTGGGGGCACTATATAAGGGGCACTGTATAGTGGGACCACTACTGGGGCATTCAATAAGGGGCACTGCATAGGGGGGACCACTAGTGGGTCTGGGGGCACTATATAAGGGGCACTGCATAGGGGGACCACTACTGGGGGCACTGCATAAGGGGCATTACTACAGGGGGCACTGCATAGGGGGGGAACTACTACAGGGGCCCCCACAAGTTTGTTGCCCAGGGGCCCCCACAGACCTTAATCCGGCCCTGACTACCAAACATCTGAGGCATACTTGCCAACTTATAATATCTCCTCTCCAGGAGAAGCCTAAAGAAGAGATGCAGCTGGCCACTTTGTCCTATGTAATTAGGCCCCGCGTTGTTGCTTAATTTCATCCCGCCCCCTCCATACGAAACCGTGAACTACGAAGTGGGCTGCCTAAAAGAGGTGCAGACACTTTTTTTTTCCGTGGGTACAGGGGGCTAACCCAAAATTCAGGAGCCTCCAATAACTTACAAGAGAATAGGTAAGTATTATCTGAGGTTAGAGGTCATAGAATGAGACAGGAAGTGGAGGGTGGGCAGTCAAACACTTGGAGAGGACTGTTGCTTTTGGAGTGGACTGGAACAGCAGTAGAGTGGTAGGAAAAAACATGCTTCTGCATGAGAAAAACATCACAGTGGGTTAGTTTGGCCAGCTGTCAGGGCTGAAAAGTATGACACCACTGCCCCTGCCTATGAATCAATTACTCTACACAGAGCATTTCTGTACAGCAAGTCTGCAAATCTGTCACATAATCTCTGCCTGGGATACGCATACCTCCCAACTGTCCCGCATTCAGCGGGACAGTCCTGTTTTTCTGGGACTGTCCCGCTGTCCCACCCCAGGACCGCAGTGTCCTGAAGTGGGGGGGAAGTTGGGGAGAGCAGCGGGTAAGCAGAAGGAGAACAGGTGCCTTGTGCATGCGCACAGCATCTTTTCACCAGTGTACGGAGAGTCTGGGGGCTGCCCAGCATCTCGGAGAGTGCTGAGCACGCCCCCATAGTGACGTAATCGGGGGGAGCTGCAAGGCTCTGTCCCTTTTCCCCAAAGCCCCAGGGAACCTAAAAGTTGGGAGGTATGGATAAGTTTAAGATGCTGGCAGATGAGATCCCGGTTTTGTCGATATACTGGCACCGAAATCCCAACGCCCGGTATAATGCCGACGCCACCATGCTGAACACATAAGGATACTGACGTCCGGCACCCCGACCGCCAGCATCCCGCACATAAGTATGCGGGTAGGTTTTACACTTGGCCCGGGGATGGGAGGTTAGGTTTAGTAAGGGTTAGGCTGCGGTAAGGCAGGGTTAGGGTTAGGCATCACCGGGGAGAGGTTAAGGTTAGGCACCCCCTGGGGAGGGTTAGGTTTAAGGTGCAGGTAGGGGGGTTAGGGTTAGGCACCATCGGGGGGAGGTCAGGGTTAGGCACCACCAAAGGAGGGTTAGGGTACTTACTGGACCCTTTCGGGATTCTGCACGATCGGGATTCCAGCATCGGTATTTGAACTGCCGGCATCTCATACACCGGCATATCATACCAAACCCGTCTGTTAGATATAGAAGAATCTCCTTCCTCCTAACATGGCAGTCTGCTGCAGTGGTGTGAAGAGCTTGATCGACTTACTTTGTATAGTACATAGCCTTTAAAATATACTAATGTATAGTCTAATTACAGTGGCTTTACTATGAATATTAGAAAGATGAAACAGATCCAAGTATATACTTCTGGTATAAAAGAAAGACACCAGTGCTTTGGAAGGAAGACAGGGCCTGATTCAGACCCGCTCGCTCGATTTTTTAGAACGCCCTCCTGGCCGCTCGCATAGCTGTGGGTGACCACCCACAGCTACAGCGAGCGGCCATGATGATGGTCGCGATGGTCAAGACCATCGCGACCATTGGGCTTGCGACGAGACCCTTGTGGTAGGGTCTTGTGGCCGCAAGCCCCAGAGAGATTTTGGCTCTAACAGAGCCTTAATCTCTCCAATGACATCACTCTTGATGTCAGTGGGACCGCTCCCAAATGACAGGCATTCTCATGGGAACGCCTCCGTTTGGGCAGCCACCCCCCCGGCCCGCCCACCAAACGGGGCGAGCTGTCACTCAACATCGACAGCTCGCCCCCTTTGATGCGAGACCCGAAGCAACGGAGTGCCCATCGCTAGCCGGGTCTCTCGCATGCACACGACAGAGCCGGCTCCGTCGTGCGCATGCGCTGTGTGCCACCATCGGTCCGGTTGCGAGCGCTCAGCGCTTGCGACTGGGTCTGAATCAGGCCCACATTACATTTTCGATGAAAACTCATTAATTAACATTTGTGACCTCCTGGGTTTTGTAGCAAAAAGCTCCTCTATAGTACAGCTACAGTTTGGTATAGCCGGTTATATGCTGCACCATCTCCCAACTGTCAGATGAGAGTGAGACAATCAAGCAGCCTAGCCAATTGGTGCCAGTAATTGGAAAATACAGTGTTTTTCAAAATGATGCATGCAACCAGTATCAGGCCATTGTTTCCAGTGTAGTCAAGGCAGAAGTAATTATAGCAATCCATTCTTGCTTTTAAGTTTTAACTCATTGTTAGTTAATCCTTATTTGATATTTTAAACCCTTTATTGTTTCCATCTGCGTAATATGTCCAAACTTTTTTTATTTCATTTGACTAAGGAAATGAACAAAAATTGTTGAAAGAGGTCATCTGAATATTGTAAATACAGCTTATCGTCTCTAATCGGAGTTACAATAGACTGAAATCAAACATGTTATCAGAAAAAAATCCTTTAAAAGTAAACCATGCCTCTTATCCCCTAAGATGTTTTTCAACATGTGCAGCGAGAATTAAAAGCAGCTGCTGTAGCTCCAGCCAGTGCCATATGTTCAGCCATGCATAAAGAACAAGCTGACAGATAGAGAGCAGGACATTAAAATAGGTCACCACTTATATACTATTATGTTTCAGACATTTTGTACTGAGCTTCCAAAAACCTTAAAACAGAGAACTTAAAGTGTGTCATCACAAATATGTGACACCATAATACCAAGAAGTATGTTTACAGATTAGAACAAAACACATCTTTGTAAAGCTGGGTACACACCTCACAAATATACAGTATCTGCACAGATGATGGTTATTCATACGATCTGAACAACCATCATCTGTCATCTGGCCGCGGGTCCCGCTGGCCGGGGGTCGCGTCACATCCCCTCTCAGCGGTCTCTGCAGCAAGTGTACGGGCGGTCAACTGACCGCCCGCACACACAGCACGATGAGCAGATATATCTGCCATCGGCTGTGTAGCACAGCCGACGCGATATGTCTGTGAACTACATAATTCACAGACATATCGCTGATACACACTGGACGATGCACACACGATATATTGGGTGCTGCGAGCAGGACCAAACGCCTTCTGAAGATGGCGAATGCTCCAGCAGTCAGCTCCGAAAATATATGTTCGGTGCTTGATGAATTTCTGTCCCCATACTAGTGTATGGGGATAGCTGGCCACATCAGAAGTGAAAGGTAAGCAGGCAATATCTGTGATATCTCCTACTTTACCCTTATGATGAATGGCCTTGACACTTAATTTCTACAAAAGCAGGTGAAAATTACAATTTTCACCTGCTTTTGTTGAAATTAAGTGATGATGAATAAACCCCTAAGTGTGGTCTGACTGTGAGTGCAGACAATGACTGCACAAACATTCAGACACATTCATCATCCAGTCCATTATTCCAGCAATCACATTTAAAATCTGGAAGCACATTATTGGGATTATACTTTTTGGTCACATAAACAATAGTGGCAATTCAGGTCTACAAATGAAGTACTTGGCAAGCAGATTTAGGGGAAGATGTAGCAAGCCTTGGAGAGAGAGAAAGTGGAGTAGTTGCTCGAAGCAACCAATCAGCTTCTAACTGTTATACCCCTTTTACACTGCTGCAATAACCCGTGTTATTGCTGGGTCTACCTGGGTCGCAGCTCAATGTAAAAGGGTCCCTGAAAATTAACTCCGGTCAAGTGACCCGGCAATCCAACCCAGGTAGCTACAAGGTCGGACCCAGGATGAACCTGGATAATGGTGCTGTGTAAACGGCGCAACCCGGGTTATCCGACCTGGGTCTTGCTTAAAATTAGCTGACTGGTGGTTGTGGAGAAGTCACCAATCACTTTTTATGACCTCACAAGTTTTGCAGGGCAGACCCAGGTTCGGTGTGAACGGGGCTGACCTGAGAATAACCCAGATCGATGGTGCTGTGTAAACGGTGTCTGACCTGGGTTGGAACCATGTCTGAAAACCAAGGTCGGACCCGGGTTTTTGGTGGAAAAGAGGTATTATTTATCTAGCACAGTCTTTGAAATGACAAAAGCTGATTGGTTGCTTTGGGCAATCACTCCACTTTATCTCTCTCCGAGACTTCATACATCTCCTTTTTAGTGCCTGTGCAAACCTTTACCTTTAAAATGTGGATATTTAAGGTAACCACACATAGGACAATCCTGCTGATCGACATGAGAGTCTAGAGACAGATTAATTGTTTAATGTGTGTGTATATATATTCCGACCAGCCGACAAAGGGGGTGCATTGGTAATTTTAAATAACACTGATTATTTAAAAGAGATACAAAGACAACCCAGCGATGACATCACATACCGACTGTTGGAGGGTGACCCCACTAATATATTTAAAAAAGCACTCACGACGATATTACAACATGCAGTGGATGAACAAATAATATCCAGCAATCTTAAGGACGTTTTGATACCTACCTATCCCATGGTTCCCATTATGTATATTACACCAAAAGTGCATAAATCTCTGCAACATCCTCCAGGGCGACCGATCATCGCTGCCAATAACTCATTGTACCAACCTGTGGCGGTTTACTTGGACAGTTTATTCCAACCTTGCATTCGTGCACATCCGAGATATTTATTGGACACCACTACATTATTATTACAACTTAAGGAGTTACCTATATTGGAGGACAATATTTGGCTATGCAGTATAGACATAGCCAATTTGTATACAGTGATCCCCTATAGTATGGGATTGAGTAGTGTCCAACATTTCTTGTTTGATCATCCTCTGTATAATGGACCTAGTATTGATCTTGTTATTTCTTTACTTTCTGAAATTCTCACAAAATTTTTTTTCTTTTTTTTCCTATTTGATGGGAAGTTTTATCTCCAGTGTGTTGGCTGTGCGATGGGGTCCAGTGTGGCCCCATCGTACACCAACATTTTCATGTTCGAGGTGGAGCGTGAGATATTCTTTATGGATAAGGATATATCTAACAATATTGTCTATTATACACGTTTTATAGACGACATTTTGATTTTTTGGAGAGGTAGCAAGGTGGCATTGGAAAAACTTATTGATGACCATAATTGCAGAGAGTCATCCAGTTAAGTTAACGTATACTATTAGCGATACAAAGGTGAACTTCTTGGATGTCCAAATTGAAATTCAAAATGGTAGCATTGTTACATCTCTTTACTCGAAGCCCACTGATCGCAATAATCTTTTGCATAATCTAAGTTTTCATCCTGAACCTCTTAAGAGAGGACTTCCCTATTCTCAATTACTTTGCATAAAAAGAATAACATCAGACCCGTTAATGGCAGAATCCCAAATGAACTCAATGATCAATAAGTTCTTTGAGAGAGGTTATAGTTGGGAATCCCTGATTGAGGCTAAAACGAAGGTGTTGAGCCTTGATAGAGAGCAAGTACTCACTAAAGTAAATGATCATTCTGTAGCACCGATATTCCCATGGGTTATGCAATATAACCCAGTGAGTAAAGTTATTCACCAAACCGCAAAAAAGCTATGGCCATTATTACAATCGGATGGTGAATTGGGTTTACAAGATACTAAATTGATAGCTAGTTTTAAGCGGGGACGTAACCTTAGAGATAGATTAGTCAAACCTATGATCACTAGTGCTAAAGTTATACATCCTAGCAATTTTTTGAAAGGTAGAAATGGATGTTATAGATGCTCTTGTACAACTTGTGGGTTCCTGATTACAGGAGACACCTTTTGCCACCCTCATTCTGGGAGGATGTATCACATCCACCATAGATTAACATGCTCATCCAAATTTGTAGTGTATCAGATCATCTGCCCGTGTGGGCTATCGTACATAGGGAAAACTGAACGCACTTTTAAGGAACGCATGGCAGTCCATAGATCTGCTATTAGAAGTGCTCTGAATACAGGGTATAGCGATCAACCCGTTGCCAGACACTTCTATAATGCCCAACATTCTTTAACATCACTTAGATATAGAATGATTGACCATGTGCCCCTCTCTATTAGAGGAGGTAATCGTGGGTTAAAGTTATTGCAAGTTGAAAGTAAGTGGATATATCGCTTGGGGACCCTTGTTCCCAAGGGTCTCGATGAACATACTGGATTCAACCACTTTGTATAGAGATATATTGCTATTGGGTTATCTTTATTCTCTTATTATATAATGTATTAGATAGTATTGTATGACTCACATATGCATATATTATTTATATGATTATATCATCTGCATTTTAGACTAGTGGATCTATGGGTTCGTTGTGGTATATGTTGTTAATATGTTAATGTGTACTGTGCAATATTGATGCTAAATTCATTACCATATAGGACTATATTGTTATTGATATAATACTGGTCTCAGTTGCAATTTCTTATTCCGAATATTAGGGATTTAGTGTGATATATTAATCATATGGACATGAGCTTGACCAGCGCTGAAGTGGTTATATTCATATATATTGTTGATTGTGTGCCACTGCGTTGGCGGTTTGATATTGGATTATTTACAATATGCATCTATGGCTAATGTCTTTGTTGATTGCTATATGTATGTCACTATCCAGAAACTATATCGCATAGGACGTAGCGGTGAATAAGGTCTATTTTATTTGTATGTGTTTATCTGTAACCATGGTGATGGTAATCACGTATGACTCATCGTGCACGATGACGTCATCATTATGCGTGTCTGACATGTACGCGCTGCCCAGCTGCTTGGGCGCTGATGCACGTGGTGCTAAGTAGATTGTATTTAAACTGTGTTTGTGTGTCATATCATTTAAGCCTGATGACAGTGCGGTAATAAAGGCACTGAAACGTTGCTATATCAAGCCGTTGTCTTGGACTGTTATTAAGAGCAAGGAGTGCTGCACCTTCTGTCGGTTTCTGTAGGTATATATATATATATATATATATATATATAGACAGAGTTGGCACGGGCAGCACTCCTCCAAATATGATTTCACAAAAAATGCAGGTGCCCACCAGTACAGCCAGAGGTAGATCAGGCAGACCAAAACAGAAATCTTGCACCCTGACGAAAATACGCAATGTATTGAAACGTTGGTAACTAACCTTGCCTGCAGAGTCATTATTCTGGACCCGCAGCCAGATGACAGATGATGGTTGTTCAGTTCGTATGAACAACCATCATCTGTGCAGATACTGTATATTTGTGAGGTGTGTCCCTGCTTTACAAAGATGTGTTTTGTTATAATCTGTAAGCATACTTCTTGGTATTATGGTGTCACATTTTTGCGGCAGGAAAGAGTGACCAGCCGGTGGTGCGGCATTTTGCGCAAGCTGGACACAATTTATCCACTTTAAAATATATCATCATTGATCATATCACTGAATCTATCAGGGGTGGTGATAGATCTTTAAAGCTTCTGAGATGTAAAACTCAGTGGATTAAACTCTCTAGCGCCAGATGATGGATGTAACCATATGTTCTTTAAAACCATATTTTCTCAAAAATAAAGACACATACCAAGTTAATGCGGTTCAAAAATAATAGGTCAGCTTTAGTTATTTACAATAATGAGTATGGTATCAGAGGAAAGAACGGTAAAACAACCAGCGCCAACTTGACTTAGGCAAAAGATGTCCACCACTTACCAGGGCCAATTTCCCAATTAAGGGTAAGTGAGATATAAAATACTTGCAAATACTTGAAATTTGAAAGAGCTCTGGCCATACAAGTCACGGATTGAGCGGCCAGATCACTTCCAACTTGAATGCAGCATGTTAGTGCAATTGATGATCTCTCATTCATGCAGATAATGGTCATTTGCTGGCATACCTGATAATTAACCTATTGATCTGAATAGAATCATTATCTGTATTTTGGTCATTTTGAGTCAACACATGCTGCTACACTATATTGGCCAGCTACCACAAGTATTAGCTAACCAACAAAAAAGACAGGGCATTTTTCTCTCCTTCTTGCTTATGTTTCTTGCTTATGTTTACATTCACTAAATTCCACTAAATTCGTTATACCTGCATGTATGCAGGAACCCGTATTTGCTGTTTGCCCACAGAAGCCTGAGGTGAAACTGAGCAACTCGTGAGTGACTGACCCAAGATTCCTACAGAGGTACGTACAGTACAGTAGTTGTAAAGGAGAAATACACCACCACACACCAGGCAAACAGATGGTTACATTATATATGTTACAGAATGTAGCTAATTATATTTTGTTATGTGGGGTACACACTGGAATGACGCATAGACTGGTCAGCAGGCTGTCCGACTGATGTAACGATTATGGTATGCATATACACCAATCGGTCATATGATATGTCTGGACAGAATAACTATTAAAATATGCCCGCCCAGTTTTGATGACGTTTGCAATGGTTAACATAACGTGGTCGTTTCATTGTGTGTACACACTATAAGATGTGAATGATGTTTCTGTATGATATATTACATCTGCCATGCAGCGTGGTGGATGCAATATATCTGTGAAAAACACAATTCATAAATATTATAGGATATGGCCGTAAAGTGGGGTCCACACAAATAAACATATCAGCAGCCTTCCCCTATCCAAAGTAGAAATCATGCTTATATTTTTAAAAACGAGTGTTCAGTACACTGTAATCCTGCTATTATGTCACAGCTGCAGCAGTTATACTACATGTATAAAATTGGGTATATATTAGAAGCTCACATATTGATTATTTATGTAATAGACTGAAGGTAGATATCACCTTGGTGAAGACATTTTGGTGTAGATGTATCAAGTAGTGAAAAGCATGGGGAACTGGACCAGTGGACAATTTGCCCTAGCAACCAATCAGCTCCTACTTATTATTTTATAGATTGTACTTGATAAATGCTACTTCAAAGCTGATTGGTTGCTATGGGCAACTTCTCCACTCCTCCACGCTTTTCACTGCTCAATACATAAACCATGGTCCTTGGCCATCATCATCATCAGCTAACAATGTCCACCAGGTGTCGAGTTCCCACTAGTCCTATCCCTGCAAATACTGCAGGTGAATTTGCATCTCTTAGGTGGCCATCTTGCAAGTATTATGCAACAACACAGCCTTACTATACTTTGGCACAGTAAGGTACACTTGAGTTCTCATAAAAGCCAGTATGAAAGGAGTATGAAAAGCAGAGTTACGAACAAAGTCAACGTCAGTACATAGATAAACCACAAGCTTAACCATGAGAGGAGTCTTCTACACAAGCCTTGGATGAAACATTAGAAGTTCATGGATAAGTCACAGGCATACAGCAGAGAGGAGTCAGATACAAGCCGGATTATACACAGGTCATACACAGTAGAGATTAATAGTGAGCCCACTCTGGCAGTGAAGGGGTATGGCCCCGGTCAGTAAGGTAACTGTGAGGCATGCTCAAGATGTAGAAAGCTGACATGGACAAACTTGTTAGGCACAAATATCACATCAGGCACAGCATTTCATGACACATATGTATTAATTTGGTACAGTTGATATTAGAGATGAGAAGGTTCGGATTCCAGTGATCCTAACCCAACCGAACTTAGGGGATCCAAGTCAGATCCAAGCCAGCTCGGGTTTTCCCGCCTGACTCGGATCTCTCAAGACGGGGCAAAATGTCATCATCCTGCTGTCAGATTCTCGCGGGCTTCGGATTGTATAAAAGGTCCCGCGATCGCCGCCATTTTTCATTCCGGCTGTGGAGAGTGAAGAGAGAGGGGGCTGTGAATGTGCTGTTGCCGACACTGTGCATAGGGGCTGGCTATTGTTGTCATTGTCACTCAGGGGCTGGCTGCTTATGTCCATAGGGGGTGGGGCTGGCTGTTGTCCATATATAGGGTCTGGCTTGCTGTTGTCCTGTCCACTCCAAAGGGGCTGGCTGGCTGTTGTCCATAGGGGCTGGCTGTTGTCCATATAGGGGCTGGCTGTTGTCCATATAGGGGCTGGCTGTTGTCCATATAGGGGCTGGCTGTTGTCCTGTCCATAGGGGCTGGTTTGCAGTTGTCCATAGGGGCTGGCTGGCTGTGCTGTTGTGTTGTGTTGTCCAGGGGGTGCTCTGTCCATCAGGGGTACTCTTCACCTCCTGTCTGAATTTTTTATCTGTGTGTGTTTGCACGTGAGCCACACTTATCAGCAATGTAGGTGCGCAGGGGTGCTGTGCTGCCTGTGTCATTTATCAAGGGGCTGCTGCTTATTTCAGGGGTGCTCTTCACTCCCAGTGTGAAAAAAAAAAAAACATTTTTGTGTGTGCGTGTTAGCCACACTTATCAGCATTGTAGGCGCGCAGGGGTGCTATGCTGCCTGTGTCTCATTTATCAAGGGGCTGCTGCCTCCTTCAGGGGTGCTTCCCCCCTGTGTGAAGAAAATAAAAACAATTTTTTTGTGTGTGCGTGTTACCCACACCTATTAGCAACTTAGGTGTGCAGGGATGCTGTGCTGCCTGTGCCTCATTTATCAAGGGGCTGCTCCCTCATTTAGGGGTGCTCTTCACCCCCAGTGTGAAAAAAAAAATATTTCTTTCTGTGTGTGGTTGTGTGTGCTAGCCGCAACTTAGCTGCACTTTAATTGCTTGGTGACACTGCTGTAAGACCGCAGTGAGTATGGAGGACAGTCACATGACAGCAGAGCAGGATCCACATACTAGTGTTGTAGCTGCCGGCAGCAGTCATGATGACAATGCAAGACTGTCAACGTCATCTATGAAGGCTGATGCATAAGGGGTTAAGTCAGGCCATGTACAAAAATCTACTTTTACCCTGTTAAAGAAAAAAAAATCTAAAGCTAAGTTAGCTTGAAAGAAACAAAAAATTGTCAATATGCCATTCACTACACAAAGTGGCAAGGAAAGGATAAGGCCTTGGCCTTTATTTATGACTGGTGGCTCTAGTGATGATTTCAGCCCTTCTGCTTATAGGAGAGGTGCAAAAAAAATGTACATTGTTAAGACATAGTAAGACACCGGAACCAACTGTGTGCTACGAAAAAATCACAAATCCCTGAGGAGAGTCCAAGTGTGTCCGCGGTTGCCATTTATGAGCTTGACCTTTCTAATATTGTACTTGAAGAGGATTCTCCTTCCACCATTTGTGTGCCCTCTGCAAATGTGGGGATGAGCAGCACAAGTCAACATGCTGATGTAGAAATCGAGGATGCTTCTGTGGAATTGCACCAGGAAAATGAGGAGGATATTTATGTAGTTGGCGATAACAACAAGGATGATGAGGATGTTGATGATGATGAGGATTTTGCTGTGGAGGATGTTTGTGTAAAAACTGTAAATCAGGTAACAGTTGTCCATGGTGGGAAAAATCCCATTGTTGCCATGCCTGGGCAAATGACCAAAAAATCCACTTCCATTGTGTGTAATTATTTCAACCCAAATCCAGACAACCTTTGCCAAGCCATTTGTAACCTTTGCCATGTAACAGTGAGTAGAGGTCAGTACCTTAACCATCTAGGAACCTCCTCCCTGTACGTCACTTGCAGCGCATTCATCAAATTGGAAAGGGTATTTCAAATTCTGAAACTATTGGGACAAAAAAATTAACAACAATCAGTCCAGTGTCACCTAGCTGCTCTTTCCTATCTGGATCCAAGCACCTGCAATCTCCACCACCAACACCTGCATCATTATCAACATCCTCATTCGTGATCAGAATTAGTCCTGCATCCAATTTCCTAAGGACTGACTCCTCCCCTATCCTTGTTCCTCAGAAGGATCCTTGAGTACTGCGCCAGCTTCTGCTGCTGCTGTTGCTGTCAGTGGATCTTCATCCCAGAAGAGGACCAGTAGTTCAACCAAACAATTGACTGTCGCACAATCCTTTGCATTTGCGAGCAAGTATGACAGCAAACACCCAGTTGCATAGCAGATTACTGATGCCATAACAGCTATGCTGGTATTAGATGTGCGTCCAGTATCCGCCATTAATACAGTAGAGTTGATAGAGGTCCTGTGTCCCTGCTACCATGTCTCTTCTAGATTCCACTTCTCTAGAATAGCAATTCCCAATCTATACAAGGACATTAAAAAAACCTTATTAATGTCCTCCGAAATGCCATTGTGCCCACTGTCCTCTTAACCACAGATATGTGAACAAGTGGGACAGGGCAAACTAAAGATTACATGACTGTGACAGCTCACTGGGTAGGTGTATTGTCTCCAACAGTGCAAACAGCAGCAGCATCTAACAAATGCCAGCTCATTCAGAGGCAGGCTACTCTGTGTATCACCGGTTTCACTAAGAGGCATCCTGCTAAGAACCTCTTGGAAAAACTCAGGGAAATCTTTGCAAAATGGCTTACCCCATTTGGACTCTCCTCGGGATGTTTGATTTCTGACAATGCCAGCAATATTGTGCAAGCATTACATGTGGGCGAATTCAAACACAACCCCTTGTTTTGCTCACGCAATTAGTTTGGTGGTGCAACATTTTTTTTAAAATGACAGGGGCTTGCAGGAGATGCTTTCGGTGGCCCAAAAGATTTATGGACATTTTGACATTCAGCAACTGCATGTCAAAGATTGCAGGACTAGCAAGAACTGTTGAATTTGCCCTGCCATTAGCTGAAGCAAGAGGTAGTAACTAGGTGGAATTCTACCCTCTATATGCTTCAGCGGATGGAGAAGCAGAAAAAGGCAATCCAAGGCTACACTACGGCCTTTGACATAGGAAAAAGAGCAGGAATGCACCTTAGTCAAGCGCAGTGGAGAATAATTTCCATGTTGTGCAAGGTTCTCAACCCCTTTGAACTTGCCACATGTTAAGTTAGTTCAAACACTGCCAGCTTGAGTCAGGTCATTCCCTTAATCAGACTTTTGCAAAAGCAGCCGGAGAAACTGAAGGAGGAGCTAAAACTGAGTGATTCCACTAGGTATGTCGGACTTGTAGATCAAGCCTTTCATTCGCTTTGACCGGATCCAAGGGTCATCAATCTCTTGAAATCAGATCACTATATTTTGGCGACCATACTTGATCCTAGGTTTAAGTCATACCTTGTGTCTTTCTTTACGATGTACGTAAATCTGAAAAGATGCAAAGAGCTGTTGGTGAAAAAATTGTCAGCTCAAGCGGCATGTGATGCGGCAGCATCTCTTCCTTCAGTTTCTGCAGCTGCCAGGAAAAAATAAAATTTTCCTAAGAGACCCACTACTGGTGGTGATGCAGATCAGTCAGCAAAATCTAATGACATCTGGTTGGGTCTAAAAGAACTGCCTACAATGAGTGACATGTCTACTGTGACTTTGTCTGATATGGTTACCATTCAGAGAATGGTGGATGATTATTTTAGGGATATCATCCATATAGGCATGTCACTCAGTCCATTTCACTACTGGCAGGAAAAAGAGGCAATTTGGAGTCCCTTACACAAACTGACTTTGCTGTACTTAAGTTGCCCACCCTCCAGTGTGTACTCTGAAAGAGTTTTCAGCGCAGCCGGGAACCTTGTCAGTGATCGGCGTAGGAGGTTACTTCCCCAAAATGTGGAAAAGATGATGTTTATTAAAATGAATTACAAATTCCAGGAAGACCTTTACCAGCACTTAAGTCCAAAAAATACAGAAGCGTCTGTAATGGTGGATTCCAGCGGTGACAAACTAATATTGTGTGAAGGAGACGAGGATGCACACACTGATTGATATGACGATGACGATGACAACATCTAATCTAATGTATTGTAAAGCCAGTTTGTGTATGGGATCATTACCACCAGGTACACTGTGCATTGGCAGCTTGTTTTGTAGGGGGCCCTAATAAACCAATCATTTCAGCCACTAGTGGCAGTCCCTGTCGCGGAAGTGATTGGTTTGTTAAACTGTGAATGTCCTGTTTCATATATACAACATAAGGGTGGGTTGGAGGGCCCAAGGACAATTCCATCTTGCACCTTTTTCCTTTCCATTATGTGCTGTTTGGGGCATTGCTGTCTGACATTTTTAATGTTATGGTTATGAATGTCCAGAAATTGTAATGGCCACAGACAACATCTCCTGCATGCCCCTTTCATTTTTTTTAAAGAAAATTCTGAACCAACTGCTGCTTGTTATGTCAACCCGGTGGCACAAGTTGCACAACAGTGATATTCAGCCAAGGGTTCTCAGCCCTCAAGGCTGCTACACAGCCCAAATGCCACATCCTGCTTCACGGCCCAAAGGCCACCTGTCATCGCTCCTCATCAGCCCTCAGGGCTGTAATGGCTGCAACTTGCCAAGAGTTCCAGCCCTCAAGGCTGTTGCAGGACTGGTTAGTTCCTAATCATAGCCCTGTATTCCACTACTACTCAGCCCGGAGGCTGCATCAACAATTAACTATCAACTATCAATTCTTCAGCCAGTGGCTGCCCCAATTATCAAGTATCAGCTTTTTTTATTTAAACCAGTGGCTGCGCCAACTATCAACTATCAATTCTTCAGCCAGTGGCTGCACCAATTATCAAGTATCAGCTTTTTTATTTAAACCAGTGGCTGCGCCAACTATCAATTCTTCAGCCAGTGGCTGCACCAATTATCAAGTATCAACTCTTCTTATTTCAGTCAGTGGCTGCACCAATTATCAAGTATCAACTCTTTTCTTACTTCAGTAAGTGTCTGCGCCAACTATCAATACTTGAGCCAGTGGCTGAACCAATTAGCAAGTATCAACTCTTCTTACTTCAGCGAGTGGCTACACCAATTATCAAGTATCAACTCTTCTTACTTCAGCCAGTGGCTTCACCAATTATCAAGTATCAACTCTTCTTACTTCAGTAAGTGTCTGCGCCAACTACCAATACTTGAGCCAGTGGCTGTACCAATTATCAAGTATCAACTCTTCTTACTTCAGTAAGTGTCTGCGCCAACTACCAATACTTGAGCCAGTGGCTGTACCAATTATCAAGTATCAACTCTTCTTACTTCAGCCAGTGGCTACACCAATTATCAAGTATCAACTCTTACTTCAGCCAATGGCTACGCCAACTATCAATTCTTCAGCCAGTGGCTGCACCAATTATCAAGTCTCAACTCTTCTTACTTCAGCCAGTGGCTGCGCCAACTATCAACTATCAATTCTTACTTCAGACAGTGGCTGCACCAATTATCAAATATCAACTCTTCTTACTTCAGCCAGAGCCCCCCGTGACTCACGTCCACTGATTTTTAAGATTTGTTTCTCATGATAATAAAAATGGACACAACCAAGTCCAGTTCCATGGGATGAGGGGTGGGGTGGGGGGTGGCTTTATCAGATTCTAGGACCATGCTTCTTAATAGACTGTAATAAGACAGCAGAGAAGAGTACCAGTCTATGGGGCTCACTTATACCACATATAACGTTTATAATTCTAAAATTCTAAATTGTATTATGAAAAATAGACTCACCTAAACATACCATACATAAAACAAAGTGTATAATAGCATAGACGGATGAGGGGACAAATCAGGTGCATGCAAGTAATGAGTGGCATGGTAATGAGCCAATAGTGAACCTGGCTGTTTTATTTGCATGAGCTGTGGTTATTGGCGTTTAAGACATACAATATTGAGCACGTCTGATTCTGATAGTACATAGTAATTACACTGATAGGTAAACATGCTGTCCACTGTTTACTGAAGCTTAATATTCGCTATTGTTCATTTTGAGAGAAAAAAAGAAGAAAAGAGAAAGGGGGACAAATTGTTCATTTTAAGTAATCTAGCTAGTGTTGTGCATATGATTATGCCAGACCAGACATATTCAGAGATGGACGCGAATGGAATTTTTATGCAGATCTAACATTTGTGTTACAAGTCGCAGTCACAACCTGCCTCCTGCTAGCATTTTACCTCCTACTGATGCTGTTGTTCCAGCGCCATCAGTTGCTAGGCAATCCAGATGCTGCAGGATGTCATGTGTTCCCCACAACACGCCGTGATTGGTCTCTTCGCCTATTTGTGCACGCTGGTCTCTTGCCACTTTGCCAACTACAGCATTCTTGTAGTTTCTCCGGCTCAGCTGCCTGGTCAGTTTTCCGAATCTCCTCGTGGTATCGTATTCTGGTTCTCTGAATTGCCTTGCCACCAGCTCCCAAGCCTCTCCGTTGGCTCCCTAGCCTCACCAGCAGCTTCCATGCTGCCACTGGCTCACCAGACACTACATCGGCTTCCCAGCCACACCAGCAGCTTCTATGCTGCCACCGGCTCACCAGGCACTACATCGGCTTTCCAGCCGCACCAGCAGCTTCTGTGCTGCCACCGGCTCACCATCCACTACATTGGCTTTCCAGCTGCACCAGCAGCTTCCATGCTGCCACCGGCTCACCAGCCACTACATCAGCTTTCCAGCTGCTCCAGCAGCTTCCGTGCTGCCACTGTCTCCCAAGCCACTCCATCGGCTTCCCAGCCACACCAGCAGCTTTTGTGCTGTCACCGGCTGTCAAATCCGAATCACAAGTACACCAACTTCTGTACCGGCTCTCAAGCCACACCATCGGCGCTCAAAGCCGCATCTCCAGTACACCCACTTATGTACCGGCTCCCTAGCTGCACCATCGGCTCTCAAAGCTGCATCTCAAGTATACCCACTTGTGTAGCAGATCCCTAGCCGCATCATTGGCTCTCAAAGTCGCATCACAAGTACACCAACTTGTGTACCAGCTCCAAAGCCACACCATCGGCTCTCAAATCAGCATCTCAAGTACACCAACTTGTGTATCAGCTCCCAAACTGCACCATTGGCTCTCAAAGTCGCATTGCATGTACACCAACTACCGGCTCCAAAGCCGCACCATTGGCTCACAAAGCCATATATCAAATACACCAACTCCTCCTACTGGTTCAAAGCCATACCATTGGCACCTTAGCTGCACTATCGGCTCTCAAAGCCGCACCATCAACTCACTTATTTCTGCTACCGGCTTCTGCAGCACCATCAGTTCCAAAGCCGCATCATCGGCTCTCAAAACCACACCACTTGTACACAATTCCTGCTTCCGGCTCTTGCCACATAATCGGCTTCTATTCTGCATCATCGGCTGTCAAAGCCGCACCACTTGTACCTAAACTTCTGCTCCCGTCTCTCAGCCACACCATCGACTCCCAAGTCACTTCATTGGCTTATAAGCCGCATCATCGGCTCCCAAGCCGAAACACTGACTGTACCTATTCCTGCTGTTTCACTCACCATCAGATCCCTACATTCTTGTGAACCACTACTACCCCAAGTATTAAGACCAGGCGGCCACCTAAGTACCGGTGATCATTTATAGATCTAATGGAACAACGGGTGGCTGTTAATGGCGGAAGACCTCACTAACCTGAGTTCTAGGGGGTTCACACTGAGTGAGCTTTGGGATTCATAACAGATTGTTTGCCATTGCACATGCATATAAGCTGCACTGCATATGCGCTGTGATTGTCTTGCGATTCCGCATGCACAGAGGATCCATTTGCAAAGTGAGTGACAGGTAGTCAGCATTTGGGGGAGGTAACGGGGTGGTGGTCAATAAAACGTAGGCAAGTCTGACTGTTAACTGCTGTTACATGGGCGTGCATAAATTAGTCCTTGTGATCGCCTATGCAGCATGAGAGCCCTCTGCGTGTCTGGAGAGTTGCCAAGTCTGCGACTGGTCAGAGCTGCTACAAGGGCAAGATGGCTGCTTGATGTGCGTCGATGTTACCGATATTTCCACAGGTAAGAGACGTCATACACATATGAAAAGGCAGCAGTGGGCGTCCTTATGCTCGGGAAAGCTTTGGAACTATTAGCATATTTTTGCAGCTGCATTTAGCGCAAATTGCAGCTGCAATCTTATTAGCGTCCATCTCTGAGTCAGGTACACAGTAAATATGTGTCCTAAGAAACTTCAAGACAGATTTAAAAAAAGAGGCTACAGCAAGTGTTCCAACAAACATGCCCGCTATTCAGTATCCCAACGAGACTGGGATTCTTTCATTTTTCACAAGAATGAGAAAAATATCAACAAAAACAAAATCTGTTTCATTGTAAATGATTGTAAGGAATGGAAGATTCTAAAATCCATTTTGTAAAAGTATTGGCCTATACTAATGTTGGATGATGATCTCAAACAATACTTTTTAAACTCATTATAGTTCTTAACTGATTATGGCAACTGGGATATCTGACTTTTGACTTATAATACATAACTAATATCTAAGCAAAAATACCAAATTTTTGCACTATGGTCCTGATTCAGAGCCGGACGCTATTTGCGCTCGCTTGTTCAGAAAAATGGGGTGGCTATTCAAATGAACCGTTTGCTCTTTGCTGTCTGTTCACGTCTCTAGGTCTGAACGAGCGAACCAAACATGCGGTAGTTTTTTGGAAAACTACGCCCCCTGGCCGCTCGCATCCTACGTCATGTCCGCTATTTATTAGATTAATCGAGTACATCGACCAGCGTATGAACTGCTCGCTATTCTTGTGGTTGGTTTTTCCTACCGCAATCTTGCGAGCAGTTCTGACTATAAAATAACCCAGTGACGTGGTCAATGACGCTGCTGTATTAATTATGCACACCCATAAAACGCCCGTTTTGACCTTTAAGTACGCCTGCGTTCGGATCTCCACTCCCCGTTTTCAAGCACCTTCCCCTGTTACCACCCACATACGCCTCCTCCTGTCACTCAAAATAGCAGGCATTCGCTATTTAGCAAACAAACGATTTTCGGCCGCACTGACTGGTTCGCGCATGCGTATTACGATCCGTACGCATGCGCAGTTGTGCAAACATTGCTCGGAATGAACGAGCGGCCGCTTACGAGCGGCTCTGAATCAGGCCCCATATTTGTTATTTAGGAATCGGTATGAAATACCAACAGCGGCATTCCGATAACTGAAGAACCCGACAGGGATGATAAGTATACCATCCCTACCCCTCTCCCCCCCTTAACCCTCCCTTAGTGGTGCCTAACTCTAACCTACCACCAATGATGCCTAACCCTAACCCCCCCATTCCCGCACCCTAAACCTAACCCTCCTGGTGGGGTGCCTAACCCTAACACCCTTCGGTGGCGCCTAACCCTAACCCCCCTACCCATAGCGTAACCCTAACCCTCCTCAGGGGGTGCCTAACCCTAAGTCCCCCTAGGGGTGCCTAAACCTAACCCTGTCCCTCCGTGGCTATCACCTAACCTGTCCCCACTTACCTTCGTTCGGGATGCCGGCTGTCGGGATTTCGACGCCTATCTTTAGTCCCGTGTCGGGCTTCCACTGTCAGCCACCGGTAATCTGACTACATACCGTTTAGGTCTGTGTATTTTTCATTAAAAAAAATTCGATTTTTAAACTCTATGGGGCATATTCAATTAGCTGTGGGGTTAACCCACGGCTAATTTTCGCGCTGGACGGGATTCAATTAGTGGGGATACCACGCGCGGGTGTCCCTGAGACCCCGCGCATGAGTCCCCGCTGTTTGACTTTACCTCGCACCTCATGTAGGTGCAAGGTAAAATCACCGTGAGGCCGCCCTATTCGGCCTCGCACGAGAGGTTATTACACACTGATTCTGCAGTTCTCGCGGAATCAGTGTGTTCTCGCACAGGAGTCCTGGTTTAGTGACGCGGGGAAATAGCTATTTAATTGAATAGCTAAACCCTGTGTCGCGGGACTTTTGCCTGTCAATTAGCCACGGGTGAAACCCCGCGGCTAATTGAATATGCCCCTATATTTGGGATTAGTGTGCCCAATAGAGAAGTACTTTTCTCTTTCTGTCCTATTACTGTTCTAATATACTTCGGGGAATAATAATTTATTTTGGAATTAAGACAAATTTGGATGAAATTATATGAGATATACAAGACGACAATAATACTAACCAAGTCCTCAATTCAACGGATATCACAGTACCTGTAATGGACCAAACAGTAGATCCTCTCTCCTAATCAGCTTTTCTCAAACTGCCCACAGGGTGAGAGAACTTTGGGCCTGATTCACTACGGAACGCAATATAGCGAACGCATGCAGTTTCACTACGAATGTATGCTAATCCATAGCGATCGCAATGCCGCCGCACTACATAAGGACGCCCACTTCAACTACATGCACATCTGTAATGTTTAGCAAGACTGCAAAAATATCGGTACAAACAAATACCATCAAAAACCTCACGCACAGTTAAGACAGGTCAGACCTCACTCAAGAATTGCTTATTTAAGCGCACGCTATGAGACCTCAGGCTGCGTATGGTATTTCAGTGGATAATTTATGCACGCCCCTGCAACGTTGTTGAAACACACTGGCAGCCTGCGTTTCTCCGATCAGCCCCTTGTCGCCACCTCCAAACTGTACTTCCTGTCAATCACTCTGCGATGGGCCTGCGTAGTCACAGCTATTGCAGCCCCAATCACAGTGGCTAGTTCGCCCACGTGCACGCACACTTCGATGCATACCCATGCGCAGTACTAACAATTGGCCGATTGAATACGTATAAGTAACTGTGGGCCAGATTCAGAGCCGGACGCTATTTGCGCTCGCTCGTTCAGAAAAAGGGGCCGGATATTTAAATTGAGCGCCCGCTCTTTGCAGTCTGTTGACACCTCTATGTCTGAGCGAGCGAACGAAACATGCGCTCGCTATTTTGTAAAGACGCCCCCTGGCTGCTCGCATCCTACGTCATCTCCACTATTTATTTGATTAATCGAGTACATCGAAAGGCGTCTGAACTGCTCGCAGTGCTTGTGGTAAGATTTTCCTACCGCAATCATGCGAACAGTCCAGGCTAAGAAACAACCAAGTGACATGGTCGATGACGCTGCTTTGTTAATTATGCACAACCTTAAAACGCCCGTTTTGACCGTTTGGCACGCCGGCGTTCAGATCACCACTCCCCATTTTCAAGCACCTTCCCCTGTTACCACCCACAAACGCCTCATTCTGTCACTCAAATTAGCAGGCACTCGCTATTTTGCGAGCGCTCGATTTCCGACCGCAATGACTGGTTGGCGCATGCGCATTACGACCCATACACATGCGCAGATGTGCGAACATCGCTCGGAGCGAACGAGCGGCCGCTTACGAGCGGCTCTGAATCAGGCCCTGTGTTCCTTGCTGAATCAGGCCCATTGACAATACTGCTATAGGTTTATAGAAATCTAGGTCTCATGAGCAGCGAACTTAGGGCCTGATTCAGCACGGATCGCACAGCCTTAAACTGTGTACACACTGGAGCGATGTCGGGACCATATGCCGTTTCGTAACAACATATCGCCTACATCGCTCAGTGTGTACGTATGTTTGTGCACTCCCTCCGGTCGCTAGCGACAGTCGCCAGGTTTGATATGCTGCACATAATTACATAATTCATTACATAATTAATGAATTATGTAATGGTGATCGTTATGTCGTTCATGTCGTCCAGTGGTGACATTTTATTCTTCCATTTACAAAAATAATGGAACTTTTAATTTTGAAGGGAGTTTGACTTATGCAAAAAAAAAAGTTTTTTAACAAGTCTTCTGGTTATCCTGTTCTAGAATTTACTCACAGCTATTAAAAATACTTCTGTACTTTTCAAAGAATAAGTACAAAGAAGTCTTTCAGTTTCCAACCCTGTGCAGACCCCATATCTCTGCAAGTTCAGAATACCCATTTACGTAATTGTCATCATAACATAACTGGCAAGATGTCAGTCTAAGGATTCATTAACCTACTTACTGAAAGAGACCATTGTGTGGCCTGCGTACTATGCACTACTGCGTTTCTACTATATGGGTATTTTTACAGTGATAGCACTTACAGAGTATCTGAGTGTTTTTTTTATACATCCAACACATCATTAATTAAACATGTCCAATTGAGATCTGAGGTTTAGTTTGAGTCTATTGTTTGAAGTTTGTAGTTCATAATATATGTATAATAAATATCACTGATTAGGTGTAGGCTAACAAATTAGAATTTTATATTTATGTGTCAGACAAGAATGACAACGGACAACCTGTATCACATTTTGCAGAAGCATACACCTATGTAATCCATACAATACTTCCACCTAATTTGTTGTCTGGGTGTTCTTATTTATTAAGCACTCAACAGCGATTGATTCGTTTATTCTTATATATACTATAAGTATTTATTATTATGACATGTAAGGTCAAGCTCTGATAAGAGCAGCAGTCAAAAATATAAATTTCTAAGTGTTTTTACTGGATGTGGTATATTTTGTCCAAAATCATTATGTCGACAGTCATAATAGCAACATGGGAATGTCGACATGGACATAATGCGAACATGCAGCATGTCGACATGCTCACTATATTAACATTTACCAGGTTGACATAATTAGCATGTCAACAAAACTTCCCGGGTGGTCTTACCTGGTTAGGCGGGTTCTGCTGCTCTAGCGATATCTTCTGGGTCCGGAGGCTAGCTGATGACTTCCAGCAGATCCAGCGGCACTTCCGGCAGTGAGTATGCCTAACCCCTTGTGCTTAACCATAACTTCCCCTCCCGCAGCCTAACTTTCCTGTCCCACAGCCTAGCTCTTACCATTTTATATATTAGAGTGTATATTTTAGAGTGTATATTTTAGAGTGTATTTTTATTTATCTGAATAAAGCTGATTCCACAAGGGCAAACACACATAGGTGGCCGCGATTCAATTCAAAGCGATGCTGAATAGCCCCAGGAGGGAGCTCCCGAAGCTATTCAATTAATTTGTTAAGGCGGAGAATGCCAGTTCTCGCGACTTAACCTGGGTGTTTAGTTACGAGAACCAGCATTCTCCAGCCGCGAGGCTGTTAGTGCCGCACTAAGCCGGCAAACAGCCATGTGGCCGGCACTTTAGTCGGATTTCTCCTCACACCCTCAGGAGGGTGCGAGAAGAAATCATGAGTCGGACCAAACAGCGCACTGAATTGAATAGCTCCGGGACATCACTCCTCGGGCTATTCAGCATCGCTTTAAATTGATTTGCGGCCATAGATATATATGTTCGTGCAGCAGTACAGCTGAGTGAGTGCACCCCATGGTTTCCTGTTAGAGCTTCTGGCAGATGGCAGAAAATGATCATCAGCCAATGGGATTTAAAAATTATTGAATTTTGAATTTTGCAGAGTTCTCAATTGTTCTGGAGCCAATTTGCCTATGTAACAAGTGGTAAATCTGTATATGCACACAGAATTAAAACTGACCCAATTGCACTTTATATTTGCGTTTTCTAATTAATGATGGTTAATTACTCTAGTTGGTAATGAGACATTTTAATAAAAGTTCAATGGTTTTACCACATCTAATAATCATGTTGATTGTACTTTTACAATACGGTTTAAGGTTTCCTCAAATAATTATGCATGTTATCATCTGTTGTTACCATTTATTACATATTTTATTTATAGTGTAGTACTAGATACTAATAAAGACAAAATCATGTCACAATGCTTTCTGATTCCATATATATTATACATGAAGAGTATCAGAGTGAGAGGTAATAAGGGAAGCTAACAAAAAGAGGGATCTGGTCGCCACTGTTGTAGTACATTCAAATCTCTTACTGTGTGGCCTATTTATCATAAGTATCACTCCTTATCCGCTGTCTAGGAGTTATCAATGACTCCACCCCTTCCTTCATACCCCACATTCAGCCCCTAGCCCAGAATTGTCACTTCCATCATCAAAAAATCTCCAAGATCAGATTCTTTCTCATCCTAGGGGAGATGTACTAAGCCTTGGAGAGTGATAACGTGGAGAGTGATAAAGTACCAACCAATCAGCTCCTAACTTTAATTTTTCAAACACAGGGCCTGATTCCGACCTGGACTCTTTCCGCTATTGCTCGCTACGGGTGGTTGTCGCCCATCTGTCCATGCGTATGCGTCAATATGAGCATACGCAAGACACTCGCTGCACTCCGGAATTGTGCGCTCGTAGTACACAGACTGGACGCTACTTTGAGTGACAGTGCTGTTTGTGGGTGGTAACAGGGGAAGGTGCTTGTGAACAGGGGAATGGTGCTGCGAATGCTGGTGTGTCTGGGCACCAATACGGCGTTTTTAGGATGTGCATAATTAGCATGGAAGCGTCATTGTACAAGTCAGCTGGTTAGATTTCAGCCTGCAGAGATCGCAGTGCTTGTGGTGGGGTAGGGTCAACCTCAAGGGCTGCGAGCAACTCCGATGGTTCTCGATGGTTCTGATTAATCATACTCTTCCTGGAGATTACATGTGTTAAGATAGAAAGGTGGGCGTCTTTACACCGGCGTGCGTTCACTCTGCCGTCGTTCTCTAAGACATAGGGTGCGTCCTTATGCCTGGCCGTGCAATCGCGGAATTTGCATACCCAGTCCCTGATGGCTGCGAAAGTGTGCTGCGTTGCGTCCGGGTCTGAATCGCCCCCACAGTCTGTAACATGACAGGAGCTGATTGGTTGGTACTTTATCTCTCTCTCCAATTTATCACTCACTCCAATTATCCACTCTCCAAGTACAAAGACCCTCATCCATTCACTGGTCATCTCCTGATTGGACTACAGTAACCTCCTCCTATCTGGCCTCCCTAACTCCAGCATCTCTCCACCCCAATCTATCCCCATAGCTGCTGCTCATGTTCCACTCCAGATGAACTGCTTCTGCCTCCAGTTAAATAATACAATAATAACACTTCAAGCTCATCTATGCATGCTCAGGGAGAAAGAACAACAGCATGCAGACCAAATGGACCTATTGGATGTCTTTTATACTATTTATAAGGGATCGGTATGAAATTCCGCTGAGCGGATGGAAGACCAGTGGTTCTAATCCTGACAGGTAAGTATTTTCCTATTCACTAACTTAACACCCCGCTAACCCTAACCCTCCCTTAGGGGTGCCTAACCCTAACCTCCCCCCAACTGCCTAACTCTAACCCCCCCTGTAAGTGCCTAAACCTAACCCCCCCTTCCCCGCAGCCTATCCCCAAGTCTCCGGGGGCGGTGCCTAACCCTAACCTCCCCCCTGGGGTGTCTAACCCCCCTCCCCTAGCCTAGCCCTAACCCTCCCGGTGGGGGTGCCTAACCCTAAGTCCCCCCCGTAACCTAACCCTCTCCCCCCCCGCGCGGCTGTCTGCAACAACCGCCCGGCTTACCTTTGAACGGGATGCCGGGCGTTGGGCTCCCGGCGAAGGTAAAATGACAGGCAATGGGATCTCGACTCCTGTCATTAGACTCTTGCTGGGATTAGACAGTCGGGATGTCGACGGTCGGCATTTAGACCGTCGGCATCCCAACTGCATACCATTTATAATATATATATTTACTATAAGACATGTGCTATATAACACAAATATATTTTAAGATCAGTCTCCTTTTCAAAATGTTATACATTATTATCACAAATGCTATTCCTGGCACATTACAAATGTGCATTTGTAATATAGCGTGCTAAATGTAATAGAGTGTGAGCTGGCGCCACTGAGGGAATACAAGCGAGTGTGGCCGTATTTTTAAAGCAGCAAGCATGTTAAAGGCTAAACCAAGCTGGTTTAGCCTTTAACATGCTTGCTGCTTTAAAAATACAGGCATATTCACATGTATTCCCTCAGCGTCGCCGACTTGCTCTCTATTACATTTAGCCCATCCTGTGTAATTGCTAAGAATCCTAGTAAAAAGAAGTAGTTTTGTTTTTTACTAGAAATCTTGGAGATTTTTGTATTCATCAGTTACATATAATCCTGTAAGAGTATAAAGTTCATCCATGTATTCCCGTGTAATCATTGGAGGTTTATCTACAGCAGGAATTTGCATTCCCTGGCTGGCCGGGAACCCAGGTGCTGTGAATAGTTGGGTTTGAAGTCTGAGCACTGGATGGAAAAATAAGCAGGAATCTCCACTGCAATAAATCAGGATTTTTTTGTGGGCAAACCTGAATGTTTTCAGTTCTCAAATGCCAAATAGAAACCATCTGATTTAATGTGAAAGAAAGTTTTTTCAATGCATTTTTTATGGTTACCTGGAGGGAACTGATCTTAGCGTTTTCTTTTTACAATCCTGTTTTTCATTTTATGTTGCCTCAAAAGCACAGCTAATGCAGTTCATAAGTACTTGTGTGTGTGTGTGTGTGTGTGTATATTAGGGGTGAGCGGGTTCGGATTTCTGAAATCTGAACCCCCCCGAGCCCCCCCGATCCGAGGTCGATCCGAGTCAGGCTCGACTTTTCCCGCCTGACTCGGATCTGAAATCGAGGCAAAATGTCATCATCCCGCCTTCCGGGTCTCGCGGATTTTGGATTCTATATAAGGTACCCGCGTCTGCGCCATTTTCTCACTTGGCTGTGGACAGTGAAGAGGGAGGGTGGGAGTTAGGGCTGTGGCTGGGCTGTGTAGTGTAGTGTAGTGTTGTAGTGTAGTGTAGTGCAGTGTAGTGTTGTGCTAAGCTGTGCTGTGCTGCGCTGTGCTGCTGTTGTCCATAGGGGCTGTGTCCACTCCTCCAAAGTCCATAGGGGCTGGCTGGACTGTGTTGTGCAGTCAGTTGTCCATAGGGGCTGTGTCCACTCCAAAGTCCTGTGCCGTGTCCCAGTCCTAAAGGGGTGCTGTAGTGTTGTCCAGGGGGTGCTCTGTCCATCAGGGGTGCTCCCCCCAAGTGCAAAAAAAAATAATATTTTTTCTGTGTTTGTGAATTGTGTGCGCAGTAGCTGCACGTGCATCAACAAAGTAGTGCCAAACGTGCGCCTGTGTCATAAGAAAAGGGCCAGCTGGCTTGTCTGTTAAAGGGTGCTGTAACCCCCAAAGGACACTCCAAACAAAATAAAGAAATTTTTTCTGTGTTTATGAATTGTGTGAACTGCGGCTGCACGTGCATCAACAAAGGAGCAGCGCCAAGCGTGCGCCTGTGTCCCATAGGTAAAGGGCTGGCTGGCTTGACCTTTAAAGGGTGCTGTAACCCCCAAAGTGCACTCCAAACAAAATAAAGAAATATTTTCTGTGTTTATGAATTGTGTGCACTGTGGCTGCACGTGCATCAACAAAGGAGCAGCGCCAAGCGTGCACCTGTGTCCCATAAGTAAAGGGCCAGCTGGCTTGTCTGTTAAAGGGTGCTGGAACCCCAAAAGGGCACTCCAAACAAAATAAAAAAATAAATTTTTTTGTGTTTGTGAATTGTGTGCGCAGTAGCCGCACGTGCATCAACAAAGTAGTGCCAAGCGTGCGCCTGTGTCCCATAAGTAAAGGGCCAGCTGGCTTGTCCGTTAATGGGTGCTGGAACCCCCAAAGTGCACTCCAAACAAAATAAAAAAATATTTTCTGTGTTTGTGAATTGTGTGCACTGTGGCAGCATGTGCATCAACAAAGAAGCAGCGCCAAGCGTGCGTCTGTTTGTTAAAGGGTGGTGTAACCCCCAAAGTGCACTCCAACAAAAATAAAACATTTTCTTCTGTGTTTGTGAATTGTCTGCACTGTACGTGCATCCTCAAAGCAGCAGCGCCAAGCGTGCATCTGTCTGTTAAAGGGTGGTGTAACCCCCAAAGTGCGCTCCACAAAGAATAAAAAAAATCTTCTTTTTTTTCTGTCTTTGTGAATTGTGTGGGCTGTAGCTGCACGTGCATCAACAAAGGAGCAGTGCCAAGCGTGCGCCTATGTCCCATAAGTAAAGAGCTGGCTGGCTCATTTCTTAAAGGGTGGTGTAACCCACAAAGTGCACTAGTCTCCAACAAAAACTAAAAAAAAAATTTCTGTGTTTGTGTGCGCCTTAGCCGCACGTATATATCAATATAACATAAATGGAGGACCAAACTTTCTCCGATAAAAATAAAATAGGGAAAGATCAAGAAACACTTCCTCCTAGTGCTGAAGCTGCTGCCACTAGTCATGACATAGACGATAACATGCCATCAACGTCGTCTGCCAAGGCCGATGCCCAATGTCATAGTAGAGGGCACATACAATCCCAAATGTCAAAGTTCAGGAAAATGACCTTGAAAAAAACATTTAAATCATCTGAAGAGAAACGTAAACTTGCCAATATGCCATTTACGACACGGAGTGGCAAGGAACGGCTAAGGTCTTTCCCGATGTTCATGACTAGTGGTTCAGCTTCACATGATGATGGAAGCCCTACTCCCACTAAAAAAATCAAACAAGTTAAGCTGGCAAAAGCACAGCGAAGAACTGTGCATTCTAAGAAGATATCACAAATCTCCAAGGAGAGTCCAAGTGTGGTGACGGTTGCGATGCCTGACCTTCCCAGCACTGGACGGGAAGAGGTGGCTCTTTCCACCATTTGCACGCCCCCTGCAAGTGCTGAAAGGAGCACCCACTGTCCACTTGCTGATATGCAAACTGAAGATGTCACTGTTGAAGTACAACAGGATGAGGATACTGGTGTAGCTGGCGCTGAGGAGGAAGTTGGCGAGGAGGATTCTGATGGTGATGTGGTTTGTTTAAATCAGGCTCCAGGGGAGACAGTTGTTGTCCGTGGGATGAAAAAGCCCATCACGGTCATGCCTGGGCAGAAGACCAAACATTCCACCTCTTTGGTCTGGCAATATTTCTATCCAAATCCGGACAACAACTGTCTTGCCATATGTACCATATGTAAAGGTGAAATAAGTAGGGGTAGGAACGTTAACCACCTAGGAACATCCTCTCTTATACGGCACCTGCAGCGCGTTCATAAAAAGTTACTGTCAAGTTCAGAAACTTTGGCTAAGACCATAAGCAGTCCAGGGACACCTAAATCCCATTGTCCTGTTGTATCCAAGTGCCTGCAAACCACACCGTCAACTCCCTCCTCGTCAATTTCCTCCTTAGTCAGGATCGGAAGTAGTCCTGCAGGCCATGTCACTGGCATGACTGACTCTCCTATCCGGGATTCCTCCGGAGGATCCTGCACTGCTACGCCTATTACTGCTGCCGCTGCTGCTATTGCTGCTGCTGGGAGTCGTTCATCATACCAGAGAGGAAGTAGGAACACCACTACTTTTACTAAACAATTGACCCTCCAACAGTCCTTAGCGAGGAGGATGAAGTACGATAGCAGTCATCCTGAAGCAAAACGTATAACTGAGGCCTTGACTGCTATGTTGGTGTTAGACGTGCATCCGGTATCCGCCATTGGTGCAGTGGGATTTAGACAATTGATGGAGGTAGTGTGTCCCCGGTTCCAAATCTGGTCTAGATTCCACTTCACCAGGCAGGCGATACCGAGACTGTACAGAAATGTCAGAAAAAGTGTCCTCAGTGTCCTGAAAAATGCGGTTGTACCCAATGTCCACTTAACCACGGACATGTGGACAAGTGGAACAGGGCAGACTAAGGACTATATGACTGTGACAGCCCACTGGGTAGATGTATCACCTTATGCAGCAACAACAGCAGCGTCACCAGTAGCAGCATCTCAGAAATGCCAGCTCGTTCCAAGGCAGACTACACTGTGTATCACCAGTTTCAGTAAGAGGCACACCACCGACAACCTCTTAGAGAAACTGAGGGAAATCATCGCCCAGTGGCTTGCCCCACTTAGATTCTCCAGGGGATTTATGATATCTGACAACGCCACCAATATTCTGCGGGCATTACATCTGCGCAAATTCCAGCACGTCCCATGTTTTGCTCACACAATAAACTTGGTGGTGCAGAATTTTCTGAAAAGCGACAGGGGCGTGCAGGAGACGCTTTGGGTGGCCTGAAAAATTTCTGGCCACTTTCGCCATTCAGCGACTGCGTGCCGAAGACTGGAACGCCAGCAAACACTCTTGAACCTGCCCCGCCATCACCTGAAGCAAGAGGTTGTGACACGGTGGAACTCAACCCTCTATATGCTTCAGAGGATGGAGGAGCAGCAAAAGGCCATTCAAGCCTATACATCCACCTATGACATAGGCAAAGGAGGGGGTATGCACCTGACTCAAGTGCAGTGGAGAATGATTTCCATGTTGTGCAAGGTTCTCCAGCCCTTCAAACTTGCCACACGGGAAGTCAGTTCAGACACTGCCAGCTTGAGTCAGGTCATTCCCCTCATCAGGCTTTTGCAGAAGCAGCTGGAGAAAGTGAAGGAGGAGCTAAGATGGGGGGATTCTGCTCGGCATGTGGGACTTGTGGATGAAGCCCTTCATTCGCTTTGCCAGGATTCCAGGGTGGTCAATCTGTTGAAATCAGACCACTAAATTTTGGCCACCGTGCTCGATCCTAGGTTTAAAGCCTATGTGGAGTCTCTCTTCCCGGCCGACACAAGCCTGCAGAGGTGCAAAGACATGCTGGTAAAAACACTGTCAGCTGAAGCAGAACATGACACGTCAACAGCTCCTTCTTCATTTTCTCCCGCAACTGGGGCTGCCAGGAAAAAACTTAGGTATCCTAAGCAATCCGCTGGCAGTGATGCAGGGCAGGCAGGACCAAGTTTGGACATCTGGTCTGGACTGAAGGACCTGGCAACAATTTATGACATGTCTACTGTCACTGCATATGATACTGTCACCATTGACAGAATGGTGGAGGATTACATCGGTGACAGCATCCAAGTAGGCATGTCAGACAATCCGTACCTGTACTGGCAGGAAAAAGAGGCAATTTGGAGGCCCCTGTACAAACTGGCTCTATTTTACCTGAGTTGCCCCCCCTCTAGTGTGTACTCCGAAAGTGTTTAGTGCAGCCGGGAACCTTATCAGCGAAAGGCGTAGGAGGTTGCTTCCACAAAATGTGGAGAAGATGATGTTCATAAAAATGAATTATCAACTCTTCCAGGGAGACCAGCCTCCAGAACGTACAGAGGGACCTGTGGTGGTGGATTCCAACGGGGACGAGTTAATACTCTGTGAGGATGAGGATGTACACAACACTGAAGAGGGTGAGGAATCGGTGGATGAGAAGGATGAGGATGACATCTTGCCTCCGTAGAGCCAGTTTGTGCAGGGACAGATTAATTGCCAGCTTGTTTTGTGGGGGCCCAAACGAACCAATCATTTCAGCCACAGTCGTGTGGCAGATCCTGGTGCTGAAATGATTGGTTTGTTAAAGTGTGCATGTCCTGTTTATACAACATAAAGGTGGGTGGGAGGGCCCAAGGACAATTCCATCTTGCACCTCTTTTTTTTTTCTTTGCATTATGTACTGTTTGGGGCCTAGTTTTTCAAACTGCCATCCTGTCTGCCACTGCAGTGTCACTCCTAGATGGGCCACGTGTTTGTGCCGCCCACTCGTATCTCTTAGCATAGTCATCCAGCTACCTCGGTGCAACTTTTTGGACATAAAAACACTATTGTGAGGTGTGAGGTGTTCAGAATAGACTGGAAATTAGTGGAAATTAAGGTTATTGAGGTTAATAATAGCATAGGACCAGAAAAGCCCACAAATTCTGTGATGTTAGCTGTTTTTATGCTTTTTAAAAGAAAAATACAGATCCGAAACACAAAACCCAGAACCCAAAACACGGAAGGGTGGTTTTGGCAAAACCAATCCAGATCCAAAACACGAAGAAAGATCCAGATCCAAAACCAAAACACAAAAAGTGGCCGCTGCAAACCCCTAGTGTATATATGTGTGCAAAATAAATACACTCTTTTATTTTTCAATGCCTTAGAAGAAATTAAAGCATACTTTCCTACTTTTGAAAAATTATTTGAGGAAGATTGTGAAAGCACCACCTATGAGTGTGGGGGTAAGGTGGACATGTACTGCAAGTGTACACCTGAGAGCTGTTTCATAAAATTGACTTCCATCCAAATGTAAAAGAGCCCCAAAGCAGTTAGTAAGATTTACTTGTTGATGTAAACACACTGATACTTTTCAGGGCTTGCTGGTGTATTATGTTTTACAAGTGGTTCCCATATAAATGGCCAAGAGGAACCTTATATGAAAATGTATGTAGCCATAGGGATCATTGTGCCTTATAATAATCAATGCAGGGAAATGGTACTGACTATACCATTTGTACTAAATAAATAAAAATAGACCTTTCCTATATGGGGGTTACCTCTGCACAGTAGATGGGACAATGCAATAAATGATACAGTATATATTGCACTGTCGTACAGTGGATCATGTAGTGTGTACGGCGGGTCAATGTATCGTTACATTGCGTCATTCCGTCGCTGGGTACACACATCGTATTGTGTGTACCCAGCTTAACTCTACACATGTGCACGAATCATGGTGCATGCACAGTGCCAAAAATAAGAGATTCTCATATACAAAATGTGTAAACTAACTCATAGGACAGCTCTTTACACATGGACTTGTCTGGCATATGCTTTTCTATAAATAAGCTGAGAATTAAAATGCAAAAATAGGGTAAAAATATGCAAGTTTAGTTTATTAAATATACCTCTACATCATTTAACTAGTATATTCTAAAAAATGACAGCTAGAATCTGATTAGTTGCTAATAAGCAATTCCATCGGTTTTCCTTTATAAGAGGTTTGATAAATCTCTCCTGTAATCCCCACAGAGGTTGCATTTGGTTTTCCCAGAGTTTTACACTGGATGTAACACTGTAGCATAATAATAAAAATTATAATAATAATAATAATAGTAATAATAATAGTAATAATAATAATAATAGTGATGATGATAATATAATAATAGTGATAATAATAATAATAATATAATAATTGTGATGATAATAATAATAATAATAATAATAGTGATGATAATAATAATAATAATATAATAATTGTGATGATAATAATAATAATAATAATAATAATAATAATAATAATAATAATAATAATAATAATAATAATAAGTTACACATCTGGAAGCTCACATAAAGTTGGACTTACAAGTTTCTTTGTGTAAGATACACCTTTCTATTCTGTACTCGATCACTTAAATTGCATACACATACTGTACATACATATGTATAGTATTTTGCATATTGTTGACATGTGTCTCCTTATAACTTGAGAGACAAAGCAAAAATAGAGGTATAGACCGAGTACAATAAGGGCATATTCAGATAATCAGGACCCAATTAGATGTGATGCTTCCAATGAGATGTCCTTTTGGAAGCATCTAATGGGGCCCATCCATCAGCGATGGATTGCCGAGATCCCGCGATGCTGCAATACAGCATGGTGGGATCGCAGAAATCCAACATTTTGGATTTTCCCGATTTGACGATCGCAATCAAAAAATTATTGTGATCGTCAAATCGGGGACATTTAACATGTAATATTTCAGCGATCGTCAAATCAGGGACATTTAACATGTAATATTTCAGTGAACCTGCGACGGATCGCTGAACATCGATGTTGGTCGGCCAGCGTTTCCACCCGGCAGATCGGCATTTCCTATCATGTTGCAGGATCACGGAAATATCGGTCAGATGTATGGGCACCTTCACTTGCGAGTACTCCAGGACTGGTGCAATAATAGTCAATGATGATGATGTTAATAATCAGAAGCACTATCTAGCTACTGATTGGCTAATTGTGTAATGACCTCATCAGCTGATAGTACTTAATTCATTAGCATTGTAACTATAGTATATGAAGTTGTAGCCATCACATTCTATGGCGTAAGTTCATCCTAAACACCCAGAGGCAAGTTATAATTTGGTGCCCCCCCTAAAAAAAGGTAAAATAAATATGGTGCATATCTATCTATCTATCTATCTATCTATCTATCTATCTATCTATCTATCTATCCATGAGCACAAAATACTAATGTAGAATATGTGAATTTGTTTCTATTAGACCTATTTACTAAACTAAATTTGCAGGATATCCCCCCAAAACACCCTTTTTTGGGTATATACAGCTATGCAGTAGTCACAGACCTGTATAGTGCAATTAGCATGAGGCTCAGAGGGCCTGATTCAAACCCGGTCGCAAGCGCAGAGCGCTCGCAACCGGGTCGATGGTGGCCCACAGCGCATGCGCACAACGGAGCCAGCTCCGTCGTGCGCATGCGCGAGACCCGGCTAGCGACGGGCAATCCATCGCTCCGGGTCTCGCACCAAAGGGGGCGAGCTGTCGATGTTGAGTCTCAAGGGTCTCGTTGCAAGCCCGATGGTCGCGATGGTCTTGACCATCGCGACCATCATCATGGCCGCTCCTAAAAAAACAGCGCTCGCCCTGATTCAGAGCGAGCGCTCGCTTTTTGTGAGCGCCTCTGAATCAGGCCTTGAGTCCTCCTGATGGAGGAGAAAGCCATTTGATGTGGAGTGGGGAGCCCTCCTGATACCCCACATAGATGGGAAAACCACCTGATGTTGGGTCTTTGAGGACTGAGGACCTCATTTAGAGTCTCTCGCTAGGGCACGCTCGCTCGCTGGGAGCGATTTTCGCTCATCTGCGCATGCGTATAATTCGCAGTGTGCGTACGCAAGTCATTTGTTGCGATCTGATTTTGGTAGCTCGCAAGCTACTTTCAGGTCGCTGCTTTGAGTGACAGATAGTGTTATTTGTGGGTGGTAACAGGGGAAGGTGCTTGTGAACGAGGGAGTGGTTGTGCGAATGCAGGCATGTCTGACCGTCAGAACGGTGTGTAATGGGTGTGCATAATTAGCAAAGTAGTGTCATTGCACACGTGACTTGGTTGTTTTTTAGCCTGAACTACTCGCAGTGCTTGCGATAGGTTAGGTCAACCCCAAGCACTGCGAGCAGCTCAGATGGCCCTCGATGTTCACGGTTAATCAGACTCTTCCCGGAGATGACGTGTGCTGCGAGTGACAGGTGGGAGGTTTTATAGTCCAGCGTACGCTAACTGCTGTCGCTCACTAAGACATAGAGGGCGTCCTTACAGCGCAAAGAGCGATCACTTGATTTGCATACCGGCCCCTTTTTGCAATTGAGCGATCGCATCTTGCGAGCGGCTCTGAATGAGGTCCTGAGTTTGAGTCAAGATACTGTAAGACTGCTACTGTGGTGGAATTACAAATCACAAAATACCCAGTCTACTGCCCAGTGTCGGACTGGGGCATAAAGGGCTCACCAGGGGAATGCAGTGATAGGGGCCCATACTTAGGGGTGTGGCCAGCCTCCAGAGGGGGTCTGGGCCCCTTTAAATATATACATATATATAGTAAATACCGCTAGTGAATGCATGATAATGTACCAGATTAATAACAGCAGTGCATTGTAGAAAATACACAATAGTCCTGTCCAGTATAATTCAAGTGCACAGTCTGGAACCTGATCCCTAAAGAAGGGGGTGGGCCCTCAGGCACTGGGGCCCACCGGGGGTTTCCCCTGTATCCCTGTTGGCCAGTCCAGCCCTGCTACTGCCGACTGCTTCACATGCTGAGAAGTTGCTCCACCAAAGATCTACCCCCAGAGTAAGTCGCTGGTGCCCCAGTTCCCCCGCCTCCCATGCCCTCTTACCCGCAGCTCCATCTGGTGCATTCTTGTTGACATCCAGCTCCTGGAAGATCTGCAGCCACAATTATGCTCAGGCCCACCCCACAGGTCTGCAGCTAGAGCTGCCACCGGGAAGGAGTGGGACGGGGAGTTGTGGGTGAGGGTCACACTGGCAGGAGAAGCTGCTGAGGAGCAGCAACACCAATGAGCTGGGACAGGCTATAGATAGACGGAAGCGGCAGCTGATTGTCTGACATGGGGCCCTACACTAGTATATGGCTATGATGGCTTTTCAGGTGCCGGGAAGAGGTGTCATGTATTGGGCGGCTGTGACGGTACACTCTGGGTACATATTTACAGCCCTAAGTAGGGTATATTGTGGGCAATGGAGGAGGTGCCCCTTCAGTGCTGGCCCCCGGCGGAAGGCGCCTCCATTGTCTCCCATAGTTGAGTTTAAAAGGGAAAACAATAGTTGCTTATACTTAGTTTAATTAGTATTTTGCTACATTTTATTTGGAATATGAGACTTTCACATAAAATAATACTGACAATACTACTATGCATATGACACTTTATTACATTATTATGTGGCACATAAATTGGGTAATGCATTAATATAAACAGTCAAGTCACTTATCTATGCTATCTCTTCAGTTTTTATAAGCTTAAATATACCCACTTGCTACACCAGAGCTATACCTTGTGCAAGCGCTACTATTTTTGACCTGGATATATCTTGAGATATGTCAAACTGAACATATGCACATAAATATGCTTTTTGCACAGTATCTTTTCCCCTGTGTATGCACTCCTGATGAGCCTTTCCTATCAGTGCCTGGAATAAGATTTGGCTGGTTACTTGGGTTCTATTGCCTACGGCTCCAGAAGGAATCAGTATGTAATGCCGGCGGCTGAATAGCCGCCGGATCATATACCGACAGCAAATGACCGAAGGACTGAAATCCTGACTGAGGCTGGTAAGCACACTAACCCTCCCCTCTCCCTTCCCTAAACCTCCTGTAGTGGTGCCTAACCCTAATACCCTAAACCTAACCCTCCAGGGCGGGTGCCTAACCCTAATTTCCCCCCTAGTGCCTAACCCTAACCTCCCCATGTTAGTGCCTAACCCTAACCCTAGCCCTCCCGGGGGGGCCCTAACCCTAACACCCCCTCCCTGCACCCTAAACCTAACCCTCCAGGGCGGGTGCCTAACCCTAGCCCCTCTTTCCCTACCCTAACCCTCCCAGGGGGTGCCTAACCCTAAGTTCCCCCGGGGGCCCCTAAACCTAACCCTCCCCCCCACAGCTAGAACCTAAGACACTTGGCTTACCTTCGTTCGGTAAGCCGGGTGTCGGGATTTCGTAGTGGGGTTAATGATAAGCGTTGGGATTTCGCCGCCTATCTTTAGTCCCATGTCCGGCTTTCAGTGTCGAGATATCGGCGGGCGGGATAGCTCCCGCCGGTATCCTTACTACATCCCACTCTGGACGTATCTCTTACTGTAGCTAATTGTCTTTTCTGCAGGGAATGGCTGTAAGGAGTAATTTGATGCAAATCATTTGGGATGCTACAGTAGCCATATAACTCACATCTTATATGTTTAAATAGTGTATTACAGTACCTTTCAATTTGCTCTTACCTATGCTTTCCATTCCAAAAATATTCCATAATTTATAGGTGTCTTAACTTTGTTTCATGTAGATTGCATTTATTTATTGCCTGATTATTGACTTATTATTTGGGTAGGTTATGTTGTCTTCATGCCCCTGTGAGGTATTGTCGAAGTGACATCTGTATTAAATAAAGTGTTAAAAGGATAACTTGGAGAATTTAATTACTGGAATTGCCATAATAGAGAACAGCCATCTGAAACAGCGCACTTTACGGTAGGGGTGCTCAATAAGCGCCCCCCCAGCTGTTGTAGAACTACACATCCCAGCATGCCCTGCCACAGTTTTGCTACTGCAACCTCTGCAATTCTGGTGGGGCAATTCCATACTAAACTATTTTTTCAGGTAGTCCCCCTGGCTCCTGGAAGAGTGGTTGATCCTCCCGCATCTCGCACAGTTCCCAGTGAAGTGGGCAAGATGGGAGAATAATGTCATGGTCTAGATCAGTGGGGAGGGGACAGGGCCAATCTAATGTGATTCTATGATAATCCCATTATTTTGGCCCCACCTCCACTTCATAGACATGAAATTCATAACATTTTGCTGCAATGGGGTGGGGCCTAATAACACAAATAGTGTGGCCACTCCCCCATCAGCTGCCACCTGCATCTCCTCTCCAGGCTTCTCGGAGAGGAGATGCAGTGCCGCGGCCAACACCCCACACATTCATGTTGGCACTCTCAGGGGGAGGAAGCGCTGGTTTGCCTCCCTCCTCTACTGTCCAGCCCCTGCCTGTCCTCCATATTCCACAAGGAGACTGCCAGGCTCCTCCCAAGTCTCCCTCTTAACACTATTGACGCTAGAGTCAGACTGCTGGGAGTAGATCTTCAGCGGCCTCTCACTGCTAAGCACAGGAATGACTGAGTTTCAGAACACAGACTCAGGGCCGGATTCAATTAGCCGCGAAAAAAGCCTTTTTGGCAAAAACTGTTCGCAGGTGCAAACTTTTTTCGCACAAAACTGCACATCGTACAGTCGTATTTCCGAAGTTTTCATATGTGCGAAAACTCCATATACAAAAAACGACAAAAAGCTTTCACCATCTCAGTGCAGATTATAAAATGTGCAAATCCCCTATTTTTGGCAAGAGATTCAGGCTCCAAAGGCTAACATCACTTTGCTTGTACAGGCATAACAGCATAGAGAACTCTACACTTCTATCCTGTGTTTTCCTGGATATAGCAGACAGAATATGTGCTAAATTCCTGACACCCAAATACTGATTAGCTGCCGACAGCATTCACAGAACGAATCAGTGTTCATGTGTCAGGAAGTTAGAGTCTTTGCTATCTGCTATGTGCAGTGAAATATAAGTATAGAGTGACCAAGACTATACAATAGTATACAATACAATAAATGCAGCTGTTCAACACACCCTTATGTTATTAGTCTACTCACTGGTGTAAAGCTGGCCACACATCTAAAGATTATCTGTCCAAGCAGCCTACTAGTTGACTGGTTGGAATGAAAATCTGGTAAGGTATGAAAGCAAATGACAATCAGCAATTTGCTCCCAAACTGCCGGAAAATGGACAAAAACTGTTGTTTGAACAAATTGTTTAGGTCAAACATTTAACAAACTTGTCTGACCGACCATTTTCATCTGTTTTCTGGCATATAGGAGCAAATTGCTGATCATCATTTACTCCCACTCCTTACCAGATTTTTATTCCAACCAATCAACTAGTTGGAGGGTTGGATGAAAGTTGGTCTAGTGTGTGGACTGCCTTTATCAATACATACCGCCCAACATGACCCATTCCAAGAGTGACAAAATGCTCTGTTCATAGACTTCTCTCTTAATTTATGATTACCGTCACCTGTGTTGAAACATCTTTATTATCAATTAACTAGTTCAACACAGGCGACGGCAATCATAAATTAGTCCGGGAACAGAGCATATTGTCCCTTCTAGAATGGGTCATGTTGGCAGATATGTCAATAGTTTGAAACATACAGGCATAGCTTTCAGCATACAGGATTTAAAATATCCATGACTATGATTTATCTAGGCCATACCCACTATCCAGTTACAGTCAGTCTTGGAATCACTTCAAAATAATTATGTCATGCCCATTTTTCTGTGATATGTGTTCCTGTCCTAGGAAAAGCAAGACTTGAAGGATTAGGCATATATTATATACATACAATTTAACCAGGTTTTGGGTTTACAGAAAATGTTGACTTGCTCTCATTAACCTTTTGTGCATAAAATACACAAGCCAGGGCCATAGCTAGGGTAGTGCGGCCAGTGCCATCGCACAGGGCACCACAGGTCAGGGGGCGCTGTTTGGGCCTGCCAAATTTCTGTTTATTATCATTCTCACTTGTAGCTTCCTCTTATTTCATCCCCATTATCTCCTGGCCTCTGCTATCTCTTCCCTGGCCCTTCCCCATGAGGCCATTCCCCTTTTTTGGGTTTATTATGTCCCTTTGAAAAATGAGGAGGCGCCAATGCTGTTTCTGGCACAGGGCACCAAAAAGTCTAGTTACGGCTCTGACACAAGCCATAAAACATATGAACCCTCACTGCTTCTTTATCTACACAGTTCACCTGTAGGCCTACCACCGTTTAAGATATTGCCCTTTACAGTAACAGTTCTTCATAAGAGTAGAATTCACCTACATTTGTGGGGGGTTTTCAGATACATCGGGTAACATGCATCGTGTTTGCAGTAAAAATAGTACTGAAAAGTCTAAATCTAAATAGATTTTGCCTAATTAATAAGGAATTTAGAAGGTATTACATGTGACCGATTAAAACTGCAGGACAAAATCGGGTTTCCAATTCAGCAACGAAAGTTACTGAAAAGCTGTTAACTATCCCAAAATGAGTCTTCAAGACCTTGTCAGTTCATTTAAAAAGTTCCATCATAAAATCTTGTTCTTCCTTTTCATCACTGACGAAGGCCCAGAAGCCAACACACTTACCCATTTATAAGTTGTTAAAGGTTTCGCAAAGGTAGATGCATAACACAAAAGAGCATTTGCAAGTTCTTGCAATGAAACATGTATTATGGACCATTTTGTAATTAAATAAAACAGTTTATTAACACAGAATGGCTTAGTGAAAATGAGGCATCATCCACAGACCCAAAAACACTGGCCAATGCCTCAAGCTTCGTCCAATCATAGTCCTACTAAGCTGTAATCAAATGACTCTTCCTAATTTTTGAGAGTATACATTTTTATTCTATTGTATTGAAAAACAAGGGTTTAAAAATAAATAAATAAAATACCAGTAAATGTGATTGTTTTTCGGGAGCACACCGGTTCCTTGTGATCAGTTCCAGTGTTTGTCCCACCATGGAAATATCTTTACAATCATTATTTTGTGTGTCCTTACTGCTTTTTAAGAATTATGTCATCATCGTACTGAATGATAATATTTTACTTTGCTGCTTTCTTATTCCTATTGATGACTCTACCTGCTGAAGTGACTATCAATTCCTCTTGGGATGTGAGGGGTAACCAAGAATTGCAGGACACTATGTTCAGCATTTCAGCTGTTGTCTTACTGCAAGTCTGATCATGCAGGCATAACCAGATGGTGTCTATTTATCAATACAGCTGTTGACAGATATACTATATTGAGAGTGTCTTGCCAGTAGCTGGAGACAGCAGTGTGTTACAGGTTAATGTTTGGGGTGAGTAAACAGGACATCACAGGCAGATGGAGAATTTACTCCAGGCCTGACAGCTGAATCTACTAATATAGAAATGGGGCAACTTGTTCCACCCTAGATACCATGGATTGCTCTGTGTCATTTGTCCTTTACGAACCAAAATATATAGTTCACATACACAGTGCTGATTGCATTTGCGACTTGAAAACTGCATAGTAAGTACCTGTGTTTCAGTGTATATTCAGTGCGGATTCTCGCAGCTTTGGATTCTAAATAAGGCACCGCAGACGGAACTTGCCCCATTTCTTTGTCAGGCACGCTGATGTATGCTGCACTTATCTCTGCTGTATAGGCTGTGCTGTGTTCATTATCACAAGTGGCTGTGCTGTTTAGTGAATATGTATAAGGGGGGTTGCACGCTTCTGTATTATGTGTTGTACTCTGCTGTATAGGCTGTTTCCAGACTCACAAGTCACAACAAGTGGCTGTGCTCCTTAGTCAATGTGTATAGGTGGTTCACACTGCTGTAAGCTGTGCTGTACTCTGCTGTATTGGAAGTGTTGTGTCCATCAGTAAGACATTCACATGCATAATATATATGTCCTGTCACTCCACTCCACACTGTTTGAATAGACCTGTGCCTGCAACATAAAAAAAAGAAAAAAAGAAAATAAAATAATTGTACTGTTTTATGTGCATATATATGGTAAGCCCTGCGGCTCCAGTCCATGCAGGAATAGATTGTATTGTATGTTTGGTGCGCTTTGTTCACGTGCATATATATAAGCCCCGTGGCACCGGAATAAAGCTGTGACATAAAAAATATTGCATTGTTTGTACTGTTTGGTACACTTTGTTTACGTGCATATATATAAGCCCTGTGGCTCCAGTCCATGCAGGAATAGAGCTGTGACATCAAAAACCTAAATTGCATTGCTGTACTGTTTGATGTGCCTTGTTCACGTACATATAGAAGCCACGCAGCGATCTGCAAATTGAAAAATGGGTAACATTTAGTTTAGTGAAGAGCAACCATATACTGTTGCTGCAGCTGCTGCCACCAGTAATGATGACAATGCTAGTCCTTCAATGTCATCTACTAAAGTTGATGCTCAAGGGCATAGAGGGTCTATCCACTAGCAGTTGGGTACATGACAGTACGATTACGACATCATAATCGTACCATTGTTCCCCATCCCCTGCAGTGCCTACACTGAATGATCAGTCGTTCAGTGTAAGCACCCTCCGTCATCCCCGAACATGGTCAATCTGTCATTATCGGCAGATTGACCAGCATGTTCAGGCGATGATAGATGTAAAAAATGACCAGCGGGAGCGCACATCGCTGGTCATTTTTTACATTAAGCTTCCCGATTTGTGCCCGATTAACAAGTGATTGAACGATAACAATGTTGTTATCGTTCAATTGCTCTGTTTAATCTGGTAGTGGATACCAGCCTTTAGTCAGGGCATCTAAAATAAAAAAACAATATACAGTGCTAAAGATAAAAAACACATCTAATAAAGGGAAAGTTGGTGCAGAAAAAAATTAAATTCCTAACATGCCATTCACCACATACAGTGGCAAAGAAAGACTGAGTATTTATGAGTGGTGGTTCTGCAAGTGTCAGTGAGGCATCTTCCTCTATCTCTCATGAAGATTCAAGACCTTATCTCTCAGAGTGTAGAAGAGGTCTAGAAAAAATTTAAAACCACTAAGGCAGTAGAATAAACTGTGCGTCCAGAAACAGAAATGTCACAAATCCCTGAGAAGAGTCTAAAAGGTAAATTTACTAAAGTGAGAGTTTTTAGAAGCAGAGATGTTGCCCATAGCAACCAATCAGATTCTACTTAATATTTAACTAGCATCTTCTAGAAGATAATAGCTAGAATCTGATTGGTTGCTATGGGCAACATCTCCACTTCTAAAACTTTCACTTTAGTAAATGTACCCCTAAGTGTGTCCACGACTGCAATGCGTGAGCCTGACCTTTTTGATACTCTTGTACTCACAGAGAAGCTGCCTTCCACCATTTCTGCTCCCTCTGCAAATGTGGGAATGAGCAGCGCAAATATAGCTGATGACATAGAAATTGAGGATGCCACCGAGGAAGTGCAAGAGGATGAGGGGAATAATTGTGTAGCTGATGCCAGCACTAATGAGGATGTTGAGGATGAGGATGTTTTTTGTGTAAGTCAGGCACCAATGGAAGCAGCTCTTGGCCATGATAAGAGGAAGGTCATTGTCATGCCTGGGCATAGGACCAACAAATATAACAAATACACCTCTTATGTGTGGAATTATTTTTCCCCAAATCCTGACAACAATTGTCAAGCCATATGTAGCATTTGTAAAACCACAATAAGTAGAAGTAGGGATGTGAATCAACTAGGAACCTACTCCCTGTTATGTCTTTTGCAGCGAACTCATGAAAAGTTTTTGACAACATCAGAAACTGGTGCTAAAAAAAATAACAAACAGTCCAGCATCAGCTAGCTCCCTTCTCTCAAGTTCAACTAGATCCCAGTACCTGCAATCTCTACTGCCAACACCTTCATCCTCAATATCCACAGTAATGAATGGAGGTAGTCCTGCGTCCAATATGTTAAGGCTAGATGACTCCTTCCCTATCTAGGATTCCTCAGAAGAATCCTTCAGCGCTAGGCCTGTTGCTGCTGGGGATGGATCTTCATCACAGAAGGGGACCAAGAAGACTACTATTTAAAGTAAAACAACTGACTATGAAACAATCCTTTGCAAGGGGCAGGAAGTATGACAACTGTCACCCAGTGCAAAATTGAATATTGAAAACAATATTGTGAGCTATGAGGTGGTCAAAATTGACTGGAAATGAGTGGAAATTAGTTGTTATTTAAGTTAATAATACTATAGGAACAAAAAAAACACTAAAATTATGTAATTTTTAGCCAATGTTTGGAAAAAATATCTAAAACCAAAACAAGTCACAGCGGTTTGGCAAAACAAATCTGGCTGGCGAATCAAAACCAAAACCAACAAAAATGGTCCGGTGTATGTCTCTAGTTACACGCAGTATATTTCCGGATCAATAAACTCTATATTCTTCTACCCTAAGGGCTAGTTACCGGGATCCAGTCACATTGTCAACAGTTACAGTACCATGTTAACATTTTGAATGTTGTCACCACAATGTCGATACTAGAATGTAGACATAGTTTGAATATGTCAACACATTCACGTCAACCTGATATGTGTCAACATGTTAACTTCCAACCTAACATACCACATTCCTAGTTTCCACCCATGTGCTGTTAATGTTTTTATTACCTACATGAAAAAATCATTGGAGTTGGGCTGAATATTCTTCTAAATCACAAGTGCAATATATACTATAGCTTGCAGAGCTGGCCATATAAGCAAGATAGATCCAGTTCAAAAAGAGTGGCATATTTGCCTTGTTTGTATGAGACGGGGCTTTCTCAGTGATAGTAGTACAGTAAATGTTAAAATTACAGTACACAATTCATAAACATGTCCGGACAGTTTTAATAAATGCAAAGGCAAAATTAAAAAAAGTTCAAATCAATACACACATGTTGCCTTCCCTTTAGGATAACAAATTGAAATCTACTTTATTGCTTCAGAGTCATACCGTAATAAACTTTTTGACCACACTTACATGTAGGGTTACCATGCATCAGGAATTCCTCCTGGCAGTATGGAAATCAGCAGCACTGGGGTCCAGAGGCTGCCCATTCATGGATGGATGGTGTCTGGAATTTCCAGGGCAGGCAGAGAGCAGCACCGGTGAAGTCCCTGTCAGTGTGTCACTGGCGGGCCTTCTGTTACTCAAGCATTCCCTGCGGCCACCCTCTGAACACGACGTCTGCATGTGCTGGAGAGTAAGCAATGAAGCCGGGGAGCCCCAGGTCACCCTATGCCTGGCCCCTCTGGGTTTAGCAGCCATTTTACCCCATCTGACCACTGTTACCAGGGAAATGTAACGTCAGAGACACTCGTGGGCCAGGTGCATTTGGGTCACATGACTGGTTACCATTCTAGAGCTCCTTAGCGCCATTACTAGATGATATCAGCCATAAAGTGTCTCCTACTGGCTATGTTCTCAAAGTCAAGTTACAGAAGCTTTGTCTGCTGTGTGAGTTCTATGGGTTTCTATAGAGTTATTTAATTGCAACTTTATTGCAATTAAAGACAATATAACAAATTACAACTAGGGGTGAGCAGGTTCGGATTTCTGAAATCCGAACCCTCCCAACCCCCCCGATCCGAGGCCGATCCGAGTCAGGCTCGACTTTTCCCACCTGACTCGGATCTGAAATCGAGGCAAAACGTCATCAGCCAGCCTTCCGGGTCTCGTGGGTTTTGGATCCTATATAAGGTACCCACGTCTGCACCATTTTCCAGTTAGGGCTGGCTGGGCTGTGTAGTGTAGTGTAGTGCAGTGTAGTGTTGTGCTGTGCTGTGCTACGCTGTGCTGCTGTTGTCCATAGGGGCTGTGTCCACTCCTCTAAAGTCCATAGGGGCTGGCTGGACTGTGTTATGCAGTCAGTTGTCCATAGGGGCTGTGTCCACTCCAAAGTCCTGTGCAGTGTCCCAGTCCTAAAGGGGTGCTGTAGTGTTGTCCAGGGGGTGCTCTGTCCATCAGGGATGCTCCCCCCAAGTGCAAAAAAAAATATATTATTTCTGTGTTTGTGAATTGTGTGCACTGTGGCTGAACGTGCATCAACAAAGGAGCAGCGCCAAGCGTGCGCCTGTGTCCCATAAGTAAAAGGCCGGCTAGCTTGTCCATTAAAGGGTGCTGTAACCCCCAAAGGGCACACCAAACAAAATAAAAAAATATATTTTTTTGTGTTTGTGAATTGTGTGCGCAGTAGCCGCACGTGCATCAACAAAGTAGTGCCAATCGTGCGCCTGTGTCCCATAAATAAAAGGCCGGCTGGATAGACCACTAAAGGGTGCTGTAACCCCCAAAGGGCACTCCAAACAAAATTTTAAAAAAATTTCTGTGTTTGTGAATTGTGTGCACTGTGGCTGCACGTGCATCAACAAAGGAGCAGCGCCAAGCGTGCGCCTGTGTCCCATAAATAAAGGGCCAGCTGGATTGACCGCTAAAGGGTGCTGTAACCCCCAAAGGGCACTCCAAACAAAATAAAAAAATATATTTTTTTGTGTTTGTGAATTGTGTGCGCAGCAGCCCCACGTGCATCAACAAAGTAGTGGAAAGCGTGCGCCTGTGTCCCATAAATAAAGGGCCGGCTGGATTGATCGCTAAAGGGTGCTTTAACCAAAAGGGCACTCCAAACAAAATGTAAAAAAATTTCTGTGTTTGTGAATTGTGTGCACTGTGGCTGCACGTGCATCAACAAAGGAGCAGCGCCAAGCGTGCGCCTGTGTCCCATAAGTAAAAGGCCAGCTGGCTTGTCCGTTAAAGGGTGCTGTAACCCCCAAAGGGCACTCCTAACAAATTAAAAAAATATTTTTTTTTCTGTTTGTGAATTGTGTGCGCAGTAGCCGCACGTGCATCAACAAAGTAGTGCCAAGCGTGCGCCTGTTTCCCATAAATAAAGGGCTGGCTGGATTGACCAATAAAGGGTGCTGTAACCCCCAAAGGGCACTCCAAACAAAATAAAAAAAAAAATTCTGTGTTTGTGAATTGTGTGCACTGTGGCTGCACGTGCATCAACAAAGAAGCAGCGCCAAGCGTGCGCCTGTGTCCCATAAGTAAAAGGCCAGCTGGCTTGTCCATTAAAGGGGGCTGTAACCCCAAAAAGGGCACTCCAAACAAAATAAAAATAAAAAAAATTTTGTGTTTGTGAATTGTGTGCGCAGTAGCCGCACGTGCATCAACAAAGTAGTGCCAAGCGTGCGCCTAAGTCCCATAAATAAAGGGCCAGCTGGATTGACCGCTAAAGGGTGCTGTAACCCCCAAAGGACACTCCAAACAAAATAAAAAAACATATTTTTTTGTGTTTGTGAATTGTGTGCGCAGTAGCATCACGTGCATCAACAAAGTAGTGCCAAGCGTGCGCCTGTGTCCCATAAATAAAGGGCCAGCTGGATTGACCGCTAAAGGGTGCTGTAGCCCCCAAAGGGCACTCCAAACAAAATAAAAAATATATTTTTTTGTGTTTGTGAATTGTGTGCGCAGTAGCCGCACGTGCATCAACAAAGTAGTGCCAAGCGAGCGCCTGTGTCCCATAAGTAAAGGGCCGGCTGGATTGACTGCTAAAGGGTGCTTTAACCCCCAAAGGGCACTCCAAACAAAATGTAAAAAAAAATTCTGTGTTTGTGAATTGTGTGCACTGTGGATGCACGTGCATCAACAAAGGAGCAGCGCCAAGCGTGCACCTGTGTCCCATAAGTAAAAGGCCAGCTGGCTTGTCCGTTAAAGGGTGCTGTAACCCCCAAAGGGCACTCCAAACAAAATAATAAAATATATTTTTTTGTGTTTGTGAATTGTGTGCGCAGTAGCCGCACGTGCATCAACAAAGTAGTGCCAAGCGTGCGCCTGTGTCCCATAAATAAAGGGCCGGCTGGATTGACCGCTAAAGGGTTTTGTAACCCACAAAGGGCACTCCGAACAAAAAAAAAAAAAAAATTCTGTGTTTGTGAATTGTGTGCACTGTGGCTTGCCGTGCATCAACAAAGGAGCAGCGCCAAGCATGCGCCTGTGTCCCATAAGTAAAAGGCCAGCTGGCTTGTCCGTTAAAGGGTGCTGTAACCCCCAAAGGGCACTCCAAACAAAATAAAAAATTATTTTTTTTTGTGTTTGTGAATTGTGTGCGCAGTAGCCGCACGTGCATCAACAAAGTAGTGCCAAGCGTGCGCCTGTGTCCCATAAATAAAGGGCCAACTGGATTGACCGCTAAAGGGTGCTGTAACCACCAAAGGGCACTCCAAACAAAATAAAAAAATATATTTTTTTGTGTTTGTGAATTGTGTGCGCTGTAGCCGCACGTGCATCAACAAAGTAGTGGCAAGCGTGCGCCTGTGTCCCATTATTAAAAGGCCGGCTGGATTGATCACTAAAGGGTGCTTTAACCCCCAAAGGGCACTCCAAACAAAATGTTAAAAAAATTTTGGTGTTTGTGAATTGTGTGCACTGTGGCTGCACGTGCCTCAACAAAGGAGCAGCGCCAAGCGTGCGCCTGTGTCCCATAAGTAAAAGGCCAGCTGGCTTGTCCTTTAAAGGGTTCTGTAACCCCCAAAGGACACTCCAAACAAAATAAAAAATTTTTTTTTTTGTGTTTGTGAATTGTGTGCGCAGTAGCCGCACGTGCATCAACAAAGTAGTGCCAAGCGTGCGCCTGTTTCCCATAAATAAAGGGCTGGCTGGATTGACCACTAAAGGGTGCTATAAACCCCAAAGGGCACTCCAAACAAAATAAAAAAAAAAATTCTGTGTTTGTGAATTGTGTGCACTGTGGCTGCACGAGCATCAACAAAGGAGCACCGCCTTTTACTTATGCGCCTGTGTCCCATAAGTAAAAGGTCAGCTGGCTTGTCCGTTAAAGGGTGCTGTAACCCCCAAAGGGCACTCCAAACAAAATTAAAAAATATATTTTTTTGTGTTTGTGAATTGTGTGCGCAGTAGCAGCACGTGCATCAACAAAGTAGTGCAAAGCGTGCGCCTTTGTCCCATAAGTAAAGGGCCGGCTGGGTTGACTGCTAAAGGGTGCTTTAACCCCCAAAGGGCACTCCAATCAAAATTTAAAAAAAAAATCTGTGTTTGTGAATTGTGTGCACTGTAGATGCACATGCATCAACAAAGGAGCAGCGCCAAGCGTGCGCCTGTGTACCATAAGTAAAAGGCCAGCTGGCTTGTCCGTTAAAGGGTGCTGTAACCCCCAAAGGGCACTCCAAACAAAATAAAAAAATATTTTTTTTTGTGTTTGTGAATTGTGTGCGCAGTAGCCGCACGTGCATCAACAAAGTAGTGCCAAGCGTGCGCCTGTGTCCCATAAATAAAGGGCTGGCTGGATTAACCGCTAAAGGGTTTTGTAACCCCCAAAGGGCACTCCAAACAAAATAAAAAAAAAAATTCTGTGTTTGTGAATTGTGTGCACTGTGGCTGCATGTGCATCAACAAAGGAGCAGCGCCAAGCGTGCGCCTGTGTCCCATAAGTAAAAGGCCAGCTGGCTTGTCCATTAAAGGGTGCTGTAACCCCCAAAGGACACTCCAAACAAAATAAAAAAACAAATTTTTTTGTGTTTGTGAATTGTGTGCGCAGTAGCATCATGTGCATCAACAAAGTAGTGCCAAGCGTGCGCCTGTGTCCCATAAATAAAGGGCCAGCTGGATTGACCGCTAAAGGGTGCTGTAACCCCCAAAGGGCACTCCAAACAAAATAAAAAATATATTTTTTTGTGTTTGTGAATTGTGTGCGCAGTAGCTGCACGTGCATCAACAAAGTAGTGCCAAGCGTGCGCCTGTTTCCATAAATAAAGGGCCAGCTGGATTGACCACTAAAGGGTGCTGTAACCCCCAATGGGCACTCCAAACAAAATAAAAAATATATTTTTTTGTGTTTGTGAATTGTGTGCGCAGTAGCCGCACGTGCATCAACAAAGGAGCAGCGCCAAGCGTGCGCCTGTGTCCCATAAGTAAAAGGCCGGCTGGCTTGTCCGTTAAACGGTGCTGTAACCCCCAAAGGGCACTCCAAACAAAATAAAAAAATATTTTTTTTTGTGTTTGTGAATTGTGTGCGCAGTAGCCGCACGTGCATCAACAAAGTAGTGCCAAGTGTGCGCCTGTTTCCCATAAATAAAGGGCCGGCTGGATTGACCAATAAAGGGTGCTGTAACCCCCAAAGGGCACTCCAAACAAAATAAAAAAAAAAATTCTGTGTTTGTGAATTGTGTGCACTGTGGCCGCACGTGCATCAACAAAGTAGTGCCAAGCGTGCGCCTGTGTCCCATAAATAAAGGGCCAGCTGGATTGACCGCTAAAGGGTTCTGTAACCCCCAAAGGGCACTCCAAACAAAATAAAAAAAAAATTCTGTGTTTGTGAATTGTGTGCACTGTGGCTGCATGTGCATCAAAAAAGGAGCAGCGCCAAGCGTGCGCCTGTGTCCCATAAGTAAAAGGCCAGCTGGCTTGTCCATTAAAGGGTGCTGTAACCCCCAAAGGGCACTCCAAACAAAATAAAAAAATATATTTTTTTGTGTTTGTGAATTGTGTGCGCAGTAGCCGCACGTGCATAAACAAAGTAGTGCCAAGCGTGCACCTGTGTCCCATAAATAAAGGGCCAGCTGGATTGACCGCTAAAGGGTGCTGTAACCCCAAAGGGCACTCCAAACAAAATTTAAAAAAAAATTCAGTGTTTGTGAATTGTGTGCACTGTGGCTGCACGTGCATCAACAAAGGAGCAGCGCCAAGCGTGCGCCTCTGTCCCATAAGTAAAAGGCCGGCTAGCTTGTCCGTTAAAGGGTGCTGTAACCCCCAAAGGGCACTCCAAACAAAATAAAAAAATATATTTTTTTGTGTTTGTGAATTGTGAGCGCAGTAGCCGCACGTGCATCAACAAAGTAGTGCCAAGCGAGTGCCTGTGTCCCATAAATAAAGGGCCGGCTTGATTGACCACTAAAGGGTGCTTTAACCCCCAAAGGGCACTCCAAACAAAATTTAAAAAAAAATTCTGTGTTTGTGAATTGTGAGCACTGTGGCTGCACGTGCATCAACAAAGGAGCAACGCCAAGCGTGCGCCTGTGTCCCATAAGTAAAAGGCCGGCTGGCTTGTCCGTTAAAGGGTGCTGTAACCCCCAAAGGGCACTCCAAACAAAATAAAAAAAAAATTCTGTGTTTGTGAATTGTGTGCACTGTGGCTGCACTTGCATCAAAAAAGGAGCAGCGCCAAGCGTGCGCCTGTGTCCCATAAGTAAAGGGCCGGCTGGCTTGTCCATTAAAGGGTGCTGTAACCCCCAAAGGGCACTCCAAACAAAATAAAAAAATATATTTTTTTGTGTTTGTGAATTGTGTGTGCAGTAGCCGCACGTGCATAAACAAAGTAGGGCCAAGCGTGCGCCTGTGTCCCATAAATAAAGGGCCAGCTGGATTGACCGCTAAAGGGTGCTTTAACCCCCAAAGGGCACTCCAAACAAAATTTTAAAAAAAATTCTGTGTTTGTGAATTGTGTGCACTGTGGCTGAATGTGCATCAACAAAGGAGCAGCGCCAAGCGTGCGCCTGTGTCCCATAAGTAAAAGGCCGGCTAGCTTGTCCGTTAAAGGGTGCTGTAACCCCCAAAGGGCACTCCAAACAAAATAAAAAAATATATTTTTTTGTGTTTGTGAATTGTGTGCGCAGTAGCCGCACGTGCATCAACAAAGTAGTGCCAATCGTGCGCCTGTGTCCCATAAATAAAAGGCCGGCTGGATAGACCACTAAAGGGTGCTGTAACCCCCAAAGGGCACTCCAAACAAAATCAAAAAAAAATTTCTGTGTTTGTGAATTGTGTGCACTGTGGCTGCACGTGCATCAACAAAGGAGCAGCGCCAAGCGTGCGCCTGTGTCCCATAAGTAAAAGGCTGGCTGGCTTGTCCGTTAAAGGGTGCTGTAACCCCCAAAGGGTACTCCAAACAAAATAAAAAAATATATTTTTCTGTGTTTGTGAATTGTGTGCGCAGTAGCCGCACGTGCATCAACAAAGTATTGCCAAGCGTGCGCCTGTGTCCCATAAGTAAAGGGCCAGCTGGATTGACTGCTAAAGGGTGCTTTAACCCCCAAAGGGCACTCCAAATAAAATTTTAAAAAAATGTCTGTGTTTGTGAATTGTGTGCACTGTGGCTGCACGTGCATCAACAAAGGAGCAGCGCCAAGCGTGCGCCTGTGTCCCATAAATAAACGGCCAGCTGGATTGACCGCAAAAGGGTGCTGTAACCCCCAAAGTGCACTCCAAACAAAATAAAAAAATATGTTTTTTGTGTTTGTGAATTGTGTGCGCAGCAGCCCCACGTGCATCAACAAAGTAGTGGAAAGCGTGCGCCTGTGTCCCATAAATAAAGGGCTGGCTGGATTGATCGCTAAAGGGTGCTTTAACCCCAAAGGGCACTCCAAACAAAATGTAAAAAAAATTCTGTGTTTGTGAATTGTGTGCACTGTGGCTGCACGTGCATCAACAAAGGAGCAGCACCAAGCGTGCGCCTGTGTCCCATAAGTAAAAGGCCAGCTGGCTTGTCCGTTAAAGGGTGCTGTAACCCCCAAAGGGCACTCCAAACAAAATAAAAAAATATTTTTTTTTGTGTTTGTGAATTGTGTGCGCAGTAGCCGCACGTGCATCAACAAAGTAGTGCCAAGCGTGCGCCTGTTTCCCATAAATAAAGGGCTGGCTGGATTGACCAATAAATGATGCTGTAACCCCCAAAGGGCACTCCAAACAAAATAAAAAAAAAAATTCTGTGTTTGTGAATTGTGTGCACTGTGGCTGCACGTGCATCAACAAAGAAGCAGCGCCAAGCATGCGCCTGTGTCCCATAAGTAAAAGGCCAGCTGGCTTGTCCATTAAAGGGTGCTGTAACCCCAAAAAGGGCACTCCAAACAAAATAAAAATAAAAAAAAATTTGTGTTTGTGAATTGTGTGTGCAGTAGCCGCACGTGCATCAACAAAGTAGTGCCAAGCATGCGCCTGTGTCCCATAAATAAAGGGCCAGCTGGATTGACCGCTAAAGGGTTCTGTAACCCCCAAAGGGCACTCCAAACAAAATAAAAAAAAATTCTGTGTTTGTGAATTGTGTGCACTGTGGCTGCATGTGCATCAAAAAAGGAGCAGCGCCAAGCGTGCGCCTATGTCCCATAAGTAAATGGCCGGCTGGCTTGTCCATTAAAGGGTGCTGTAACCCCCAAAGGGCACTCCAAACAAAATAAATAAATATATTTTTTTGTGTTTGTGATATGTGTGCGCAGTAGCCGCACGTGCATAAACAAAGTAGTGCCAAGCGTGCACCTGTGTCCCATAAATAAAGGGCCAGCTGGATTGACCGGTAAAGGGTGCTGTAACCCCAAAGGGCACTCCAAACAAAATTTAAAAAAAAATTCTGTGTTTGTGAATTGTGTGCACTGTGGCTGCACGTGCATCAACAAAGGAGCAGCGCCAAGCGTGCCCCTCTGTCCCATAAGTAAAAGGCTGGCTGGCTTGTCCGTTAAAGGGTGCTGTAACCCCGAAAGGGCACTGCAAACAAAATAAAAAAATATATTTTTTTGTGTTTGTGAATTGTGTGCGCAGTAGCCGCACGTGCATCAACAAAGTAGTGCCAAGCGTGTGCCTGTGTCCCATAAATAAAGAGCTGGCTGGATTGACCATTAAAGGGTGCTGTAACCCCCAAAGGGCACTCCAAACAAAATAAAAAAAAATTCTGTGTTTGTGAATTGTGTGCACTGTGGCTACACGTGCATCAACAAAGGAGCAGTGCCAAGCGTGTGCCTGTGTCCCATAAGTAAAAGGCCGGCTGGCTTGTCCATTAAAGGGTGCTGTAACCCCCAAATGGCACTCCAAACAAAATAAAAAAATGTATTTTTTTGTGTGTGTGAATTGTGTGCGCAGTAGCCGCACATGCATCAACAAAGTATTGCCAAGCGTGCGCCTGTGTCCCATAAGTAAAGGGCCAGCTGGATTGACCGCTAAAGGGTGCTTTAACCCCCAAAGGGCAGTCCATACAAAATTTTAAAAAAATGTCTGTGTTTGTGAATTGTGTGCACTGTGGCTGCACGTGCAACAACAAAGGAGCAACGCCAAGCGTGCGCCTCTGTCCCATAACTAAAAGGACGGCTGGCTTGTCCGTTAAAGGGTGCTGTAACCCCCAAAGGGCACTCCAAACAAAATAAAAAAATATATTTTTTGTGTTTGTGAATTGTGTGCGCAGTAGCCGCACGTGCATCAACAAAGTAGTGCCAAGCATGCGCCTGTGTCCCATAAATAAAGGGCCGGCTGGATTGACCACTAAAGGGTGCTGTAACCCCCAAAGGGCACTCCAAAGAAAATAAAAAAAAAAATTCTGTGTTTGTGAATTGTGTGCACTGTGGCTGCACGTGCATCAACAAAGGAGCAGCGCCAAGCGTGCGCCTGTGTCCCATAAGTAAAAGGCCGGCTGGCTTGTCCGTTAAAGGGTGCTGTAACCCCCAAAGGGCACTCCAAACAAAATAAAAAAATATATTTTTTTGTGTTTGTGAATTGTGTGCGCAGTAGCCGCACATGCATCAACAAAGTAGTGGCAAGCGTGCGCCTGTGTCCCATAAATAAAGGGCCGGCTGGATTGATCGCTAAAGGGTGCTTTAACCCCAATGGGCACTCCAAACAAAATGTAAAAAAAATGTCTGTGTTTGTGAGTTGTGTGCACTGTGGATGCACGTGCATCAACAAAGGAGCAGCGCCAAGCGTGCGCCTGTGTCCCATAAGTAAAAGGCCAGCTGGCTTGTCCATTAAAGGGTGCTGTAACCCCCAAAGGGCACTCCAAACAAAATAAAAAAATATTTTTTTGTGTTTGTGAATTGTGTGCGCAGTAGCCGCACGTGCATCAACAAAGTAGTGCCAAGCGTGTGCCTGTGTCCCATAAATAAAGAGCCGGCTGGATTGACCATTAAAGGGTGCTGTAACCCCCAAAGGGCACTCCAAACAAAATAAAAAAAAATTCTGTGTTTGTGAATTGTGTGCACTGTGGCTACACGTGCATCAACAAAGGAGCAGTGCCAAGCGTGTGCCTGTGTCCCATAAGTAAAAGGCTGGCTGGCTTGTCCATTAAAGGGTGCTGTAACCCCCAAATGGCACTCCAAACAAAATAAAAAAAATTATTTTTTTGTGTGTGTGAATTGTGTGCGCAGTAGCCGCACATGCATCAACAAAGTATTGCCAAGCGTGCGCCTGTGTCCCATAAGTAAAGGGCCGGCTGGATTGACCGCTAAAGGGTGCTTTAACCCCCAAAGTGCACTCCATACAAAATTTTAAAAAAATGTCTGTGTTTGTGAATTGTGTGCACTGTGGCTGCACGTGCATCAACAAAGGAGCAGCGCCAAGCGTGCGCCTGTGTCCCATAAGAAAAAGGCCAGCTGGCTTGTCCGTTAAAGGGTGCTGTAACCCCCAAACGGCACTCCAAACAAAATAAAAAAATATTTTTTTTGTGTTTGTGAATTGAGTGCGCAGTAGCCGCACGTGCATCAACAAAGTAGTGCCAAGCGTGCGCCTGTTTCCCATAAATAAAGGGCCGGCTGGATTGACCACTAAAGGGTGCTGTAACCCCCAAAGGGCACTCCAAACAAAATTTAAAAAAAATGTCTGTGTTTGTGAGTTGTGTGCACTGTGGATGCACGTGCATCAACAAAGGAGCAGCGCCAAGCGTGCTCCTGTGTCCCATAAGTAAAAGGCCAGCTGGCTTGTCCATTAAAGGGTGCTGTAACCCCCAAAGGGCACTCCAAACAAAATAAAAATAAAAAAAAATTTGTGTTTGTGAATTGTGTGCGCAATAGCCGCACGTGCATCAACAAAGTAGTGCCAAGCGTGCGCCTGTGTCCCATAAATAAAGGGCCAGCTGGATTGACCGCTAAAGGGTTCTGTAACCCCCAAAGGGCACTCCAAACAAAATAAAAAAAAATTCTGTGTTTGTGAATTGTGTGCACTGTGGCTGCATGTGCATCAAAAAAGGAGCAGCGCCAAGCGTGCGCCTGTGTCCCATAAGTAAAAGGCCGGCTGGCTTGTCCATTAAAGGGTGCTGTAACCCCCAAAGGGCACTCCAAACAAAATAAATAAATATATTTTTTTGTGTTTGTGATATGTGTGCGCAGTAGCCGCACGTGCATAAACAAAGTAGTGCCAAGCGTGCACCTGTGTCCCATAAATAAAGGGCCAGCTGGATTGACCGCTAAAGGGTGCTGTAACCCCAAAGGGCACTCCAAACAAAATTTAAAAAAAAATTCTGTGTTTGTGAATTGTGTGCACTGTGGCTGCACGTGCATCAACAAAGGAGCAGCGCCAAGCGTGCCCCTCTGTCCCATAAGTAAAAGGCTGGCTGGCTTGTCCGTTAAAGGGTGCTGTAACCCCCAAAGGGCACTCCAAACAAAATAAAAAAATATTTTTTTTTGTGTTTGTGAATTGTGTGCACAGTAGCCGCACGTGCATCAACAAAGTAGTGCCAAGCATGCGCCTGTGTCCCATAAATAAAGGGCCAGCTGGATTGACCACTAAAGGGTGCTGTTACCCCCAAAGGGCACTCCAAAGAAAATAAAAAAAAAAATTCTGTGTTTGTGAATTGTGTGCACTGTGGCTGCACGTGCATCAACAAAGGAGCAGTGCCAAGCGTGCGCCTGTGTCCCATAAGTAAAAGGCCAGCCGGCTTGTCCGTTAAAGGGTGCTGTAACCCCCAAAGTGCACTCCAAACAAAATAAAAAAATATATTTTTTTGTGTTTGTGAATTGTGTGCGCAGTAGCCGCACATGCATCAACAAAGTAGTGGCAAGCGTGCGCCTGTGCCCCATAAATAAAGGGCCGGCTGGATTGATCGCTAAAGGGTGCTTTAACCCCAATGGGCACTCCAAACAAAATGTAAAAAAAATGTCTGTGTTTGTTAATTGTGTGCACTGTGGCTGCACGTGCATCAACAAAGGAGCAGCGCCAAGCGTGCTCCTGTGTCCCATAAGTAAAAGGCCAGCTGGCTTGTCCATTAAAGGGTGCTGTAACCCCCAAAGGGCACTCCAAACAAAATAAAAAAATATTTTTTTGTGTTTGTGAATTGTGTGCGCAGTAGCTGCACGTGCATAAACAAAGGAGTGCCAAGCATGCACCTGTGTCCCATAAATAAAGGGCCAGCTGGATTGACCGCTAAAGGGTGCTGTAACCCCCAAAGGGCACTCCAAACAAAATGTAAAAAAAAATTCTGTGTTTGTGAATTGTGTGCACTGTGGCTGCACGTGCATCAACATAGGAGCAGCGCCAAGCGTGCGCCTGTATCCCATAAGTAAAAGGCCGGCTAGCTTGTCCATTAAAGGGTGCTGTAACCCCCAAAGGGCACTCCAAACAAAATAAAAAAATATTTTTTTTTGTGTTTGTGAATTGTGTGAGCAGTAGCCGCACGTGCATCAACAAAGTAGTGCCAAGCATGTGCCTGTGTCCCATAAATAAAGGGCCGGCTGGATTGACCACTAAAGGGTGCTGTAACCCCCAAAGGGCACTCCAAACAAAATAAAAAAAAAATTCTGTGTTTGTGAATTGTGTGCACTGTGGCTGCACGTGCATCAACAAAGGAGCAGCGCCAAGCGTTTGCCTGTGTCCCATAAGTAAAAGGCCAGCTGGCTTGTCCGTTAAAGGGTGCTGTAACCCCCAAAGGGCACTCCAAACAAAATAAAAAAATATATTTTTTTGTGTTTGTGAATTGTGTGCGCAGTAGCCGCATGTGCATAAACAAAGTAGTGCCAAGCATGCGCCTGTGTCCCATAAATAAAGGGCCAGCTGGATTGACCACTAAAGGGTGCTGTAACCCCAAAAGGGCACTCCAAACAAAATGTAAAAAAAAATTCTGTGTTTGTGAATTGTGTGCACTGTGGCTGCACGTGCATCAACAAAGGAGCAGCGCCAAGCGTTTGCCTGTGTCCCATAAGTAAAAGGCCGGCTGGCTTGTCTGTTAAAGGGTGCTGTAACCCCCAAAGGGTACTCCAAACAAAATAAAAAAAAATATTTTTTTGTGTTTGTGAATTGTGTGCGCAGTAGCCGCATGTGCATAAACAAAGTAGTGCCAAGCGTGCGCCTGTGTCCCATAAATAAAGGGCTAGCTGGATTGACCACTAAAGGGTGTTGTAACCCCGAAAGGGCACTCCAAACAAAATAAAAAAAAATATTTTTTTGTGTTTGTGAATTGTGTGCGCAGTAGCCGCATGTGCATAAACAAAGTATTGCCAAGCGTGCGCCTGTGTCCCATAAGTAAAGGGCCGGCTGGATTGACCGCTAAAGGGTGCTTTAACCCCCAAAGGGCACTCCAAACAAAATTTAAAAAAAAATTCTGTGTTTGTGAATTGTGTGCACTGTGGCTGCACGTGCATCAACAAAGGAGCAGCGCCAAGCGTGCGCCTGTGTCCCATAAGTAAAAGGCCGGCTGGCTTGTCCGTTAAAGGGTGCTGTAACCCCCAAAGGGCACTCCAAACAAAATAAAAAAAAATATTTTTTTGTGTTTGTGAATTGTGTGCGCAGTAGCCGCATGTGCATAAACAAAGTAGTGCCAAGCGTGCGCCTGTGTCCCATAAATAAAGGGCCAGCTGGATTGACCACTAAAGGGTGCTGTAACCCCAAAAGGGCACTCCAAACAAAATGTAAAAAAAAATTCTGTGTTTGTGAATTGTGTGCACTGTGGCTGCACATGCATCAACAAAGGAGCAGCGCCAAGCGTGCGCCTGTGGCCCATAAGTAAAAGGCCAGCTGGCTTGTCCATTAACGGGTGCTGTAACCCCCAAAGGGCACTCCAAACAAAATCAAAAAATATATTTTTTTGTGTTTGTGAATTGTGTGCGCAGTAGCCGCACGTGCATCAACAAAGTAGTGCCAAGCGTGCGCCTGTGTCCCATAAATAATGGGCCAGCTGGATTGACCGCTAAAGGGTTTTGTAACCCCCAATGGGCACTCCGAACCAAAAAAAAAAAAAATTCTGTGTTTGTGAATTGTGTGCACTGTGGCTGCACGTGCATCAACAAAGGAGCAGCGCCAAGCATGCGCCTGTGTCCCATAAGAAAAAGGCCAGCTGGCTTGTCCGTTAAAGGGTGCTGTAACCCCCAAAGGGCACTCCAAACAAAATAAAAAAACATATTTTTTTGTGTTTGTGAATTGTGTGCGCAGTAGCCGCACGTGCATCAACAAAGTAGTGCCAAGCGTGTGCCTGTGTCCCATAAATAAAGGGCCGGCTGGATTGACCACTAAAGGGTGCTGTAACCCCCAAAGGGCACTCCAAACAAAATAAAAAAAAAAATCTGTGTTTGTGAATTGTGTGCACTGTGGCTGCACGTGCATCAACAAAGGAGCAGCGCCAAGCGTTTGCCTGTGTCCCATAAGTAAAAGGCCAGCTGGCTTGTCCGTTAAAGGGTGCTGTAACCCCCAAAGGGCACTCCAAACAAAATAAAAAAATATATTTTTTTGTGTTTGTGAATTGTGTGCGCAGTAGCCGCACACGTCAATGAACAAAGTATTGCCAAGCGTGCGCCTGTGTCCCATAAGTAAAGGGCCGGCTGGATTGACCGCTAAAGGGTGCTTTAACCCCCAAAGGGCACTCCAAACAAAATTTTAAAAAAAATTCTGTGTTTGTGAATTGTGTGCACTGTGGCTGCACGTGCATCAACAAAGGAGCAGCGCCAAGCGTGCGCCTGTGTCCCATAAGTAAAAGGCCGGCTGGCTTGTCCGTTAAAGGGTGCTGTAACCCCCAAAGGGCACTCCAAACAAAATAAAAAAAAATATTTTTTTGTGTTTGTGAATTGTGTGCGCAGTAGCCGCATGTGCATAAACAAAGTAGTGCCAAGCGTGCACCTGTGTCCCATAAATAAAGGGCCAGCTGGATTGACCACTAAAGGGTGCTGTAACCCCGAAAGGGCACTCCAAACAAAATGTAAAAAAAAATTCTGTGTTTGTGAATTGTGTGCACTGTGGCTGCACATGCATCAACAAAGGAGCAGCGCCAAGCGTGCGCCTGTGGCCCATAAGTAAAAGGCCAGCTGGCTTGTCCATTAACGGGTGCTGTAACACCAAAAAGGGCACTCCAAACAAAATAAAAAAATATATTTTTTTGTGTTTGTGAATTGTGCGCGCAGTAGCCGCACGTGCATCAACAAAGTAGTGCCAAGCGTGCGCCTGTGTCCCATAAATAAAGGGCCAGCTGGATTGACCACTAAAGGGTGCTGTAACCACCAAAGGGCACTCCAAACAAAATAAAATTAAAATTTCTGTGTTTGTGAATTGTGTGCACTGTGGCTGCACGTGCATCAACAAAGGAGCACCGCCTTTTACTTATGCGCCTGTGTCCCATAAGTAAAAGGCCAGCTGGCTTGTCCATTAAAGGGTGCTGTAACCCCCAAAGGGCACTCCAAACAAAATGAAAAAATATATTTTTTTGTGTTTGTGAATTGTGTGCGCAGTAGCCGCACGTGCATCAACAAAGTAGTGCCAAGCATGCGCCTGTGTCCCATAAATAATGGGCCAGCTGGATTGACCGCTAAAGGGTTTTGTAACCCCCAATGGGCACTCCGAACCAAAAAAAAAAAAAATTCTGTGTTTGTGAATTGTGTGCACTGTGGCTGCACGTGCATCAACAAAGGAGCAGCGCCAAGCATGCACCTGTGTCCCATAAGAAAAAGGCCAGCTGGCTTGTCCGTTAAAGGGTGCTGTAACCCCCAAAGGGCACTCCAAACAAAATAAAAAAACATATTTTTTTGTGTTTGTGAATTGTGTGCGCAGTAGCCGCACGTGCATCAACAAAGTAGTGCCAAGCGTGCGCCTGTGTCCCATAAATAAAGGGCCAACTGGATTGACCGCTAAAGGGTTCTGTAACCACCAAAGGGCACTCCAAACAAAATGAAAAAATAAATTTTTTTGTGTTTGTGAATTGTGTGCACAGTAGCCGCACGTGCATCAACAAAGTAGTGGCAAGCGTGAGCCTGTGTCCCATAAATAAAGGGCCAGCTGGATTGACCACTAAAGGGTGCTGTAACCACCAAAGGGCACTCCAAACAAAATAAAATTAAAATTTCTGTGTTTGTGAATTGTGTGCACTGTGGCTGCACGTGCATCAACAAAGGAGCACCGCCTTTTACTTATGCGCCTGTGTCCCATAAGTAAAAGGCCAGCTGGCTTGTCCGTTAAAGGGTGCTGTAACCCCCAAAGGGCACTCCAAACAAAATGAAAAAATATTTTTTTTTGTGTTTGTGAATTGTGTGCGCAGTAGCCGCACGTGCATCAACAAAGTAGTGCCAAGCGTGCGCCTGTGTCCCATAAATAAAGGGCCAACTGGATTGACCGCTAAAGGGTTCTGTAACCACCAAAGGGCACTCCAAACAAAATGAAAAAATAAATTTTTTTGTGTTTGTGAATTGTGTGCACAGTAGCCGCACGTGCATCAACAAAGTAGTGGCAAGCGTGAGCCTGTGTCCCATTATTAAAAGGCCGGCTGGATTGATCGCTAAAGGGTGCTTTATCCCCCAAAGGGCACTCCAAACAAAATGTAAAAAAAATTCGGTGTTTGTGAATTGTGTGCACTGTGGCTGCACGTGCCTCAACAAAGGAGCAGCGCCAAGCGTGCGCCTGTGTCCCATAAGTAAAAGGCCAGCTGGCTTGTCCTTTAAAGGGTTCTGTAACCCCCAAGGGGCTCTCCAAACAAAATAAAAAATTTTTTTTTTGTGTGTTTGTGAATTGTGTGCGCAGTAGCCGCACGTGCATCAACAAAGTAGTGCCAAGCGTGCGCCTGTTTCCCATAAATAAAGGGCTGGCTGGATTGACCACTAAAGGGTGCTGTAACCCCCAAAGGGCACTCCAACCAAAATAAAATAAAAAATTCTGTGTTTGTGAATTGTGTGCACTGTGGCTGCACGAGCATCAACAATGGAGCACCGCCTTTTACTTTTGCGCCTGTGTCCCATAAGTAAAAGGTCGGCTGGCTTGTCCATTAAAGGGTGCTGTAACCCCCAAAGGGCACTCCAAATAAAATAAAAAAATATATTTTTTTGTGTTTGTGAATTGTGTGCGCAGTAGCCGCACGTGCATCAACAAAGTAGTGCAAAGCGTGCGCCTTTGTCCCATAAGTAAAGGGCCGGCTGGGTTGACTGCTAAAGGGTGCTTTAACCCCCAAAGGGCACTCCAAACAAAATTGAAAAAAAAATTCTGTGTTTGTGAATTGTGTGCACTGTAGATGCACATGCATCAACAAAGGAGCAGCGCCAAGCGTGCGCCTGTGTACCATAAGTAAAAGGCCAGCTGGCTTGTCCATTAAAGGGTGCTGTAACCCCCAAAGGGCACTCCAAACAAAATAAAAAAAAAAAATTTTTTTGTGTTTGTGAATTGTGTGCGCAGTAGCCGCACGTGCATCAAAAAAGTAGTGCCAAGCGTGCGCCTGTGTCCCATAAATAAAGGGCTTGCTGGATTAACCGCTAAAGTGTTTTGTAACCCCCAAAGGGCACTCCAAACAAAATTAAAAAAAAAATTCTGTGTTTGTGAATTGTGTGCACTGTGGCTGCACGTGCATCAACAAAGGAGCAGCGCCAAGCGTGCGCCTGTGTCCCATAAGTAAAAGGCCAGCTGGCTTGTCCATTATAGGGTGCTGTAACCCCCAAAGGACACTCCAAACAAAATAAAAAAACATATTTTTTTGTGTTTGTGAATTCTGTGCGCAGTAGCATCACGTGCATCAACAAAGTAGTGCCAAGCGTGCGCCTGTGTCCCATAAATAAAGGGCCAGCTGGATTTACCGCTAAAGGGTGCTGTAACCCCCAAAGGGCACTCCAAACAAAATAAAAAATATATTTTTTTGTGTTTGTGAATTGTGTGCGCAGTAGCAGCACGTGCATCAACAAAGTAGTGCCAAGCGTGCGCCTGTTTCCCATTAATATAGGGCCAGCTGGATTGACCGCTAAAGGGTGCTGTAACCCCCAATGGTCACTCCAAACAAAATAAAAAATATATTTTTTTGTGTTTGTGAATTGTGTGCGCAGTAGCATCACGTGCATCAACAAAGTATTGCCAAGCGTGCGCCTGTTTCCCATAAATAAAGGGCCAGCTGGATTGATCGCTAAAGGGTGCTTTAACCCCAATGGGCACTCCAAACAAAATGTAAAAAAAATGTCTGTGTTTGTGAATTGTGTGCACTGTGGCTGCACGTGCATCAACAAAGGAGCAGCGCCAAGCGTGCGCCTGTGTCCCATAAGAAAAAGGCCAGCTGGCTTGTCCGTTAAAGGGTGCTGTAACTCCCAAAGGGCACTCCAAACAAAATAAAAAAATATTTTTTTTGTGTTTGTGAATTGAGTGCGCAGTAGCCGCATGTGCATCAACAAAGTATTGCCAAGCATGCGCCTGTTTCCCATAAATAAAGGGCTGGCTGGATTGACCACTAAAGGGTGCTGTAACCCCCAAAGGGCACTCCAAACAAAATAAAAAAAAATTCTGTGTTTGTGAATTGTGTGCACTGTGGCTGCACGTGCATCAACAAAGGAGCACTGCCAAGCATGCGCCTGTGTCCCAAAAGTAAAAGGCCAGCTGGCTTGTCCGTTAAAGGGTGCTGTAACCCCCAAAGGGCACTCCAAACAAAATAAAAAAATATATTTTTTTGTGTTTGTGAATTGTGTGCGCAGTAGCCGCACGTGCATCAACAAAGTAGTGCCAAGTGTGCGCCTGTGTCCCATAAGTAAAGGGGCAACTGGATTGACCACTAAAGGGTGCTTTAAACCGCAATGGGTACTCCAAACAAAATTTTAAAAAAATGTCTGTGTTTGTGAATTGTGTGCACTGTGGATGCACGTGCATCAACAAAGGAGCAGCGCCAAGCGTGCGCCTGTGTCCCATAAGTAAAAGGCCAGCTGGCTTGTCCATTAAAAAGTGCTGTAACCCCCAAAGGGCACTCCAACCAAAATAAAAAATATATTTTTTTGTGTTTGTGAATTGTGTGCGCAGAAGCCGCACGTGCATAAACAAAGGAGTGCCAAGCGTGCGCCTGTGTCCCATAAATAAAGGGCGAGCTGGATTGACCACTAAAGGGTGCTGTAACCCCCAAAGGGCACTCCAAACAAAATGTAAAAAAAATTCTGTGTTTGTGAATTGTGTGCACTGTGGCTGCACGTGCATCAACCAAGTAGCAGTGCCAAGCGTGCGCCTGTATCCCATAAGTAAAAGGCCGGCTAGCTTGTCCATTAAAGGGTGCTGTAACCCCCAAAGGGCACTCCAAACAAAATAAAAAAATATATTTTTTTGTGTTTGTGAATTGTGTGCGCAGTAGCCGCACGTGCATCAACAAAGTAGTGCCAAGCGTGTGCCTGTGTCCCATAAATAAAGGGCCGGCTGGATTGACCACTAAAGGGTGCTGTAACCCCCAAAGGGCACTCCAAACAAAATAAAAAAAAAATTCTCTGTTTGTGAATTGTGTGCACTGTGGCTGCACGTGCATCAACAAAGGAGCAGCGCCAAGCGTGTGCCTGTGTCCCATAAGTAAAAGGCCAGCTGGCTTGTCCGTTAAAGGGTGCTGTAACCCCCAAAGGGCACTCCAAACAAAATAAAAAATATATTTTTTTGTGTTTGTGAATTGTGTGCGCAGTAGCCGCACACGTCAATGAGCAAAGTATTGCCAAGCGTGCGCCTGTGTCCCATAAGTAAAGGGCCAGCTGGATTGACCGCTAAAGGGTGCGTTAACCCCCAAAGGGCACTCCAAACAAAATTTTAAAAAAAAATCTGTGTTTGAGAATTGTGTGCACTGTGGCTGCACGTGCATCAACAAAGGAGCAGCGCCAAGCGTGCGCCTGTGTCCCATAAGTAAATGGCCGGCTGGCTTATCCGTTAAAGGGTGCTGTAACCCCCAAAGGGCTCTCCAAACAAAATAAAAAAAAATATTTTTTTGTGTTTGTGAATTGTGTGCGCAGTAGCCGCACGTGCATAAACAAAGTAGTGCCAAGCGTGCGCCTGTGTCCCATAAATAAAGGGCCGGCTGGCTTGACCACTAAAGGGTGCTGTAACCCCGAAAGGGCACTCCAAACAAAATTTAAAAAAAAATTCTGTGTTTGTGAATTGTGTGCACTGTGGCTGCACGTGCATCAACAAAGGAGCAGCGCCAAGCGTGCGCCTGTGTCCCATAAGTAAAAGGCCAGCTGGCTTGTCCGTTAACGGGTGCTGTAACCCCAAAAAGGGCACTCCAAACAAATTAAAAAAATATATTTTTTTGTGTTTGTGAATTGTGTGCGCAGTAACCGCACGTGCATCAACAAAGTAGTGCCAAGCGTGCGCCTGTGTCCCATAAATAAAGGGCCAGCTGGATTAACCACTAAAGGGTGCTGTAACCACCAAAGGGCACTCCAAACAAAATAAAATTAAAATTTCTGTGTTTGTGAATTGTGTGCACTGTGGCTGCACGTGCATCAACAAAGGAGCACCGCCTTTTACTTATGCGCCTGTGTCCCATAAGTAAAAGGCCGGCTGGCTTGTCCATTAAAGGGTGCTGTAACCCCCAAAGGGCACTCCAAACAAAATAAAAAAATATATTTTTTTGTGTTTGTGAATTGTGTGCGCAGTAGCCGCACGTGCATCAACAAAGTATTGCCAAGCGTACGCCTGTGTCCCATAAGTAAAGGGCCGGCTGGATTGAATGCTAAAGGGTGCTTTAACCCCCAAAGGGCACTCCAAACAAAATGTAAAAAAAAATTCTGTGTTTGTGAATTGTGTGCACTGTGGATGCACGTGCATCAACAAAGGAGCAGCGCCAAGCGTGCGCCTGTGTCCCATAAGTAAAAGGCCAGCTGGCTTGTCCGTTAAAGGGTGCTGTAACCCGCAAAGGGCACTCCAAACAAAATAAAAAAATATTTTTTTTGTGTTTGTGAATTGTGTGCGCAGTAGCCGCACGTGCATCAACAAAGTAGTGCCAAGCGTGCGCCTGTGTCCCATAAATAAAGGGCTGGCTGGATTGACCGCTAAAGGGTTTTGTAACCCCCAAAGGGCACTCCGAACAAAAAAAAATTCTGTGTTTGTGAATTGTGTGCACTGTGGCTGCACGTGCATCAACAAAGGAGCAGCGCCAAGCATGCGCCTGTGTCCCATAAGTAAAAGGCCAGCTGGCTTGTCCGTTAAATGGTGCTGTAACCCCCAAAGGGCACTCCAAACAAAATAAAAAAACATATTTTTTTGTGTTTGTGAATTGTGTGCGCAGTAGCCGCACGTGCATCAACAAAGTAGTGCCAAGCATGCGCCTGTTTCCCATAAATAAAGGGCCAACTGGATTGACCGCTAAAGGGTGCTGTAACCACCAAAGGGCACTCCAAACAAAATAAAAAAATATATTTTTTTGTGTTTGTGAATTGTGTGCACAGTAGCCGCACGTGCATCAACAAAGTAGTGGCAAGCGTGCGCCTGTGTCCCATTATTAAAAGGCCGGCTGGATTGTTCGCTAAAGGGTGCTTTAACCCCCCAAAGGGCACTCCAAACAAAATGTAAAAAAAAATTCGGTGTTTGTGAATTGTGTGCACTGTGGCTGCACGTGCCTCAACAAAGGAGCAGCGCCAAGCGTGCGCCTGTGTCCCATAAGTAAAAGGCCAGCTGGCTTGTACTTTAAAGAGTTCTGTAACCCCCAAAGGGCACTCCAAACAAAATAAAAAAATTATTTTTTTTGTGTTTGTGAATTGTGTGCGCAGTAGCCGCACGTGCATCAGCAAAGTAGTGCCAAGCGTGCGCCTGTTTCCCATAAATAAAGGGCTGGCTGGATTGACCACTAAAGGGTGCTGTAACCCCCAAAGGGCACTCCAAACAAAATAAAAAATAAAAATCTGTGTTTGTGAATTGTGTGCACTGTGGCTGCACGAGCATCAACAAAGGAGCACCGCCTTTTACTTTTGCGCCTGTGTCCCATAAGTAAAAGGTCGGCTGGCTTGTCCGTTAAAGGGTGCTGTAACCCCCAAAGGGCACTCCAAACAAAATAAAAAAATATATTTTTTTGTGTTTGTGAATTGTGTGCGCAGTAGCCGCACGTGCATCAACAAAGTAGTGCCAAGCGTGCGCCTGTGTCCCATAAATAAAGGGCTGGCTGGATTAACCACTAAAGGGTTTTGTAACCCCCAAAGGGCACTCCAAACAAAATAAAAAAAAAATTCTGTGTTTGTGAATTGTGTGCACTGTGGCTGCACGTGCATCAACAAAGGAGCAGCGCCAAGCGTGCGCCTGTGTCCCATAAGTAAAAGGCAAGCTGGCTTGTCCATTAAAGGGTGCTGTAACCCCCAAAGGACACTCCAAACAAAATAAAAAAACATATTTTTTTGTGTTTGTGAATTGTGTGCGCAGTAGCATCACGTGCATCAACAAAGTAGTGCCAAGCGTGCGCCTGTGTCCCATAAATAAAGGGCCAGCTGGATTGACCGCTAAAGGGTGCTGTAACCCCCAAAGGGCACTCCAAACAAAATAAAATATATATTTTTTTTGTGTTTGTGAATTGTGTGCGCAGTAGCAGCACGTGCATCAACAAAGTAGTGCCAAGCGTGCGCCTCTTTCCCATAAATAAAGGGCCAGCTGGATTGACCACTAAAGGGTGCTGTAACCCCCAATGGGCACTCCAAACAAAGTAAAAAATATATTTTTTTGTGTTTGTGAATTGTGTGCGCAGTAGCCGCACGTGCATCAACAAAGGAGCAGCGCCAAGCGTGCGCCTGTGTCCCATAAGTAAAAGGCCGGCTGGCTTGTCCATTAAAGGGTGCTGTAACCCCCAAAGGGCACTCCAAACAAAATAAAAAAATATATTTTTTTGTGTTTGTGAATTGTGTGCACAGTAGCCGCACGTGCATCAACAAAGTAGTGCCAAGCGTGCGCCTGTGTCCCATAAATAAAGGGCCAGCTGGATTGACCGCTAAAGGGTTTTATAACCCCCAAAGGGCACTCCAATCAAAATAAAGTAAAAAATTCTGTGTTTGTGAATTGTGTGCACTGTGGCTGCACGTGCATCAACAAAGGAGCAGCGCCAAGCGTGCGCCTGTGTCCCATAAGTAAAAGGCCAGCTGGCTTGTCCGTTAAAGGGTGCTGTAACCCCCAAAGGGCACTCCAAACAAAATAAAAAAAAAAAATTTTTTGTGTTTGTGAATTGTGTGCACAGTAGCCGCACGTGCATCAACAAAGTAGTGCCAAGCGTGCGCCTGTGTCCCATAAATAAAGGGCCGGATGGATTGACCGCTAAAGGGTTTTATAACCCCCAAAGGGCACTCCAATCAAAATAAAGTAAAAAATTCTGTGTTTGTGAATTGTGTGCACTGTGGCTGCACGTGCATCAAAAAAGGAGCAGCGCCAAGCGAGCGCCTGTGTCCCATAAGTAAAAGGCCGGCTGGCTTGTCCGTTAAAGGGAGCTGTAACCCCCAAAGGACACTCCAAACAAAAAAAAACCATATTTTTTTGTGTTTGTGAATTGTGTGCGCAGTAGCAACACGAGCATCAACAAAGTAGTGCCAAGCGTGCGCCTGTGTCCCATAAATAAAGGGCCAGCTGGAATGACAGCTAAAGGGTGCTGTAACCCCCAAAGGGCTCTCCAAGCAAAATAAAAAAATATATTATTTTGTGTTTGTGAATTGTGTGCAGAGTAGCCGCACGTGCATAAACAAAGTAGTGCCAAGCGTGCGCCTGTGTCCCATAAATAAAGGGCCGGCTGGATTGACCACTAAAGGGTGCTGTAACCCCGAAAGGGCACTCCAAACAAAATTTAAAAAAAAATTCTGTGTTTGTGAATTGTGTGCACTGTGGCTGCACGTGCATCAACAAAGGAGCAGCGCCAAGCGTGCGCCTGTGTCCCATAAGTAAAAGGCCAGCTGGCTTGTCCGTTAACGGGTGCTGTAACCCCAAAAAGGGCACTCCAAACAAATTAAAAAAATATATTTTTTTGTGTTTGTGAATTGTGTGCGCAGTAACCGCACGTGCATCAACAAAGTAGTGCCAAGCGTGCGCCTGTGTCCCATAAATAAAGGGCCAGCTGGATTGACCACTAAAGGGTGCTGTAACCACCAAAGGGCACTCCAAACAAAATAAAATTAAAATTTCTGTGTTTGTGAATTGTGTGCACTGTGGCTGCACGTGCATCAACAAAGGAGCACCGCCTTTTACTTATGCGCCTGTGTCCCATAAGTAAAAGGCCGGCTGGCTTGTCCATTAAAGGGTGCTGTAACCCCCAAAGGGCACTCCAAACAAAATAAAAAAATATATTTTTTTGTGTTTGTGAATTGTGTGCGCAGTAGCCGCACGTGCATCAACAAAGTATTGCCAAGCGTACGCCTGTGTCCCATAAGTAAAGGGCCGGCTGGATTGACTGCTAAAGGGTGCTTTAACCCCCAAAGGGCACTCCAAACAAAATGTAAAAAAAAATTCTGTGTTTGTGAATTGTGTGCACTGTGGATGCACGTGCATCAACAAAGGAGCAGCGCCAAGCGTGCGCCTGTGTCCCATAAGTAAAAGGCCAGCTGGCTTGTCCGTTAAAGGGTGCTGTAACCCGCAAAGGGCACTCCAAACAAAATAAAAAAATATATTTTTTTGTGTTTGTGAATTGTGTGCGCAGTAGCCGCACGTGCATCAACAAAGTAGTGCAAAGCGTGCGCCTGTGTCCCATAAATAAAGGGCTGGCTGGATTGACCGCTAAAGGGTTTTGTAACCCCCAAAGGGCACTCCGAACAAAAAAAAATTCTGTGTTTGTGAATTGTGTGCACTGTGGCTGCACGTGCATCAACAAAGGAGCAGCGCCAAGCATGCGCCTGTGTCCCATAAGTAAAAGGCCAGCTGGCTTGTCCGTTAAAGGGTGCTGTAACCCCCAAAGGGCACTCCAAACAAAATAAAAAAACATATTTTTTTGTGTTTGTGAATTGTGTGCGCAGTAGCCGCACGTGCATCAACAAAGTAGTGCCAAGCATGCGCCTGTTTCCCATAAATAAAGGGCCAACTGGATTGACCACTAAAGGGTGCTGTAACCACCAAAGGGCACTCCAAACAAAATAAAAAAATATATTTTTTTGTGTTTGTGAATTGTGTGCACAGTAGCCGCACGTGCATCAACAAAGTAGTGGCAAGCGTGCGCCTGTGTCCCATTATTAAAAGGCCGGCTGGATTGTTCGCTAAAGGGTGCTTTAACCCCCCAAAGGGCACTCCAAACAAAATGTAAAAAAAATTTCGGTGTTTGTGAATTGTGTGCACTGTGGCTGCACGTGCCTCAACAAAGGAGCAGCGCCAAGCGTGCGCCTGTGTCCCATAAGTAAAAGGCCAGCTGGCTTGTACTTTAAAGAGTTCTGTAACCCCCAAAGGGCACTCCAAACAAAATAAAAAAATTATTTTTTTTGTGTTTGTGAATTGTGTGCGCAGTAGCCGCACGTGCATCAGCAAAGTAGTGCCAAGCGTGCGCCTGTTTCCCATAAATAAAGGGCTGGCTGGATTGACCACTAAAGGGTGCTGTAACCCCCAAAGGGCACTCCAAACAAAATAAAAAATAAAAATCTGTGTTTGTGAATTGTGTGCACTGTGGCTGCACGAGCATCAAGAAAGGAGCACCGCCTTTTACTTTTGCGCCTGTGTCCCATAAGTAAAAGGTCGGCTGGCTTGTCCGTTAAAGGGTGCTGTAACCCCCAAAGGGCACTCCAAACAAAATAAAAAAATATATTTTTTTGTGTTTGTGAATTGTGTGCGCAGTAGCCGCAGGTGCATCAACAAAGTAGTGCAAAGCGTGCGCCTTTGTCCCATAAGTAAAGGGCCGGCTGGGTTGACTGCTAAAGGGTGCTTTAACCCCCAAAGGGCACTCCAAACAAAATTTAAAAAAAAATTCTGTGTTTGTGAATTGTGTGCACTGTAGATGCCCATGCATCAACAAAGGAGCAGCGCCAAGCGTGCGCCTGTGTACCATAAGTAAAAGGCCAGCTGGCTTGTCCGTTAAAGGGTGCTGTAACCCCCAAAGGGCACTCCAAACAAAATAAAAAAATAATTTTTTTTGTGTTTGTGAATTGTGTGCGCAGTAGCCGCACGTGCATCAACAAAGTAGTGCCAAGCGTGCGCCTGTGTCCCATAAATAAAGGGCTGGCTGGATTAACCACTAAAGGGTTTTGTAACCCCCAAAGGGCACTCCAAACAAAATAAAAAAAAAATTCTGTGTTTGTGAATTGTGTGCACTGTGGCTGCACGTGCATCAACAAAGGAGCAGTGCCAAGCGTGCGCCTGTGTCCCATAAGTAAAAGGCAAGCTGGCTTGTCCATTAAAGGGTGCTGTAACCCCCAAAGGACACTCCAAACAAAATAAAAAAACATATTTTTTTGTGTTTGTGAATTGTGTGCGCAGTAGCATCACGTGCATCAACAAAGTAGTGCCAAGCGTGCGCCTGTGTCCCATAAATAAAGGGCCAGCTGGATTGACCGCTAAAGGGTGCTGTAACCCCCAAAGGGCACTCCAAACAAAATAAAATATATATTTTTTTTGTGTTTGTGAATTGTGTGCGCAGTAGCAGCACGTGCATCAACAAAGTAGTGCCAAGCGTGTGCCTGTTTCCCATAAATAAAGGGCCAGCTGGATTGACCGCTAAAGGGTGCTGTAACCCCCAATGGGCACTCCAAACAAAGTAAAAAATATATTTTTTGTGTTTGTGAATTGTGTGCGCAGTAGCCGCACGTGCATCAACAAAGGAGCAGCGCCAAGCGTGCGCCTGTGTCCCATAAGTAAAAGGCCGGCTGGCTTGTCCGTTAAAGGGTGCTGTAACCCCCAAAGGGCACTCCAAACAAAATAAAAAAATATATTTTTTTGTGTTTGTGAATTGTGTGCACAGTAGCCGCACGTGCATCAACAAAGTAGTGCCAAGCGTGCGCCTGTGTCCCATAAATAAAGGGCCAGCTGGATTGACCGCTAAAGGGTTTTATAACCCCCAAAGGGCACTCCAATCAAAATAAAGTAAAAAATTCTGTGTTTGTGAATTGTGTGCACTGTGGCTGCACGTGCATCAACAAAGGAGCAGCGCCAAGCGTGCGCCTGTGTCCCATAAGTAAAAGGCCAGCTGGCTTGTCCGTTAAAGGGTGCTGTAACCCCCAAAGGGCACTCCAAACAAAATAAAAAAAAATTTTTTTTTGTGTTTGTGAATTGTGTGCACAGTAGCCGCACGTGCATCAACAAAGTAGTGCCAAGCGTGCGCCTGTGTCCCATAAATAAAGGGCCGGATGGATTGACCGCTAAAGGGTTTTATAACCCCCAAAGGGCACTCCAATCAAAATAAAGTAAAAAATTCTGTGTTTGTGAATTGTGTGCACTGTGGTTGCACGTGCATCAAAAAAGAGCAGCGCCAAGCGAGCGCCTGTGTCCCATAAGTAAAAGGCCGGCTGGCTTGTCCGTTAAAGGGAGCTGTAACCCCCAAAGGACACTCCAAACAAAAAAAAAACATATTTTTTTGTGTTTGTGAATTGTGTGCGCAGTAGCAACACGAGCATCAACAAAGTAGTGCCAAGCGTGCGCCTGTGTCCCATAAATAAAGGGCCAGCTGGAATGACAGCTAAAGGGTGCTGTAACCCCCAAAGGGCTCTCCAAGCAAAATAAAAAAATATATTATTTTGTGTTTGTGAATTGTGTGCGCAGTAGCTGCACGTGCAGCAACAAAGTAGTGCCAAGCGTGCGCCTGTGTCCCATAAGTAAAGGGCCGGCTGGATTGACCGCTAAAGGGTTTTGTAACCCCCAAAGGGCACTCCGAACAAAAAAAAATTCTGTGTTTGTGAATTGTGTGCACTGTGGCTGCACGTGCATCAACAAAGGAGCAGCGCCAAGCATGCGCCTGTGTCCCATAAGTAAAAGGCCGGCTGGCTTGTCCGTTAAAGGGTGCTGTAACCCCCAAAGGGCACTCCAAACAAAATAAAAAAACATATTTTTTTGTGTTTGTGAATTGTGTGCGCAGTAGCCGCACGTGCATCAACAAAGTAGTGCCAAGCGTGCGCCTGTGTCCCATAAATAAAGGGCCAACTGGATTGACCGCTAAAGGGTGCTGTAACCACCAAAGGGCACTCCAAACAAAATAAAAAAATATATTTTTTTGTGTTTGTGAATTGTGTGCACAGTAGCCGCACGTGCATCAACAAAGTAGTGGCAAGCGTGCGCCTGTGTCCCATTATTAAAAGGCCAGCTGGATTGTTCGCTAAAGGGTGCTTTAACCCCCAAAGGACACTCCAAACAAAATGTAAAAAAAATTTCGGTGTTTGTGAATTGTGTGCACTGTGGCTGCACGTGCCTCAACAAAGGAGCAGCGCCAAGCGTGCGCCTGTGTCCCATAAGTAAAAGGCCAGCTGGCTTGTACTTTAAAGAGTTCTGTAAACCCCAAAGGGCACTCCAAACAAAGTAAAAAAAATTTTTTTTTTGTGTTTGTGAATTGTGTGCGCAGTAGCCGCACGTGCATCAACAAAGTAGTGCCAAGCGTGCGCCTGTTTCCCATAAATAAAGGGCTGGCTGGATTGACCACTAAAGGGTGCTGTAACCCCCAAAGGGCACTCCAAACAAAATAAAAAATAAAATTATGTGTTTGTGAATTGTGTGCACTGTGGCTGCACGAGCATCAACAAAGGAGCACCGCCTTTTACTTATGCGCCTGTGTCCCATAAGTAAAAGGTCAGCTGGCTTGTCCATTAAAGGGTGCTGTAACCCCCAAAGGTCACTCCAAACAAAAAAAAAACATATTTTTTTGTGTTTGTGAATTGTGTGCGCAGTAGCAACACGAGCATCAACAAAGTAGTGCCAAGCGTGCGCCTGTGTCCCATAAATAAAGGGCCAGCTGGAATGACAGCTAAAGGGTGCTGTAACCCCCAAAGGTTACTCCAAACAAAATTTAAAAAAAAATTCTGTGTTTGTGAATTGTGTGCACTGTAGATGCACATGTATCAACAAAGGAGCAGCGCCAAGCGTGCGCCTGTGTACCATAAGTAAAAGGCCAGCTGGCTTGTCCGTTAAAGGGTGCTGTAACCCCCAAAGGGCACTCCAAACAAAATAAAAAAATATATTTTTTTGTGTTTGTGAATTGTGTGCGCAGTAGCCGCACGTGCATCAACAATGTAGTGCAAAGCGTGCGCCTTTGTCCCATAAGTAAAGGGCCGGCTGGGTTGACTGCTAAAGGGGGCTTTAACCCCCAAAGGGCACTCCAAACAAAATTTTTAAAAAAATTCTGTGTTTGTGAATTGTGTGCACTGTAGATGCACATGTATCAACAAAGGAGCAGCGCCAAGCGTGCGCCTGTGTACCATAAGTAAAAGGCCAGCTGGCTTGTCCATTAAAGGGTGCTGTAACCCCCAAAGGGCACTCCAAACAAAATAAAAAAAAAATTTTTTTGTGTTTGTGAATTGTGTTCGCAGTAGCCGCACGTGCATCAACAAAGTAGTGCCAAGCGTACGCCTGTGTCCCATAAATAAAGGGCTGGCTGGATTAACCGCTAAAGGGTTTTGTAACCCCCAAAGGGAACTCCAAACAAAATAAAAAAAAAAATTCTGTGTTTGTGAATTGTGTGCACTGTGGCTGCACGTGCATCAACAAAGGAGCAGCGCCAAGCGTGCGCCTGTGTCCCATATGTAAAAGGCCAGCTGGCTTGTCCATTGAAGGGTGCTGTAACCCCCAAAGGACACTCCAAACAAAATAAAAAAACATATTTTTTTGTGTTTGTGAATTGTGTGCGCAGTAGCATCACGTGCATCAACAAAGTAGTGCCAAGCGTGCGCCTGTGTCCCATAAATAAAGGGCCAGCTGGATTGACCGCTAAAGGGTGCTGTAACCCCCAAAGGGCACTCCAAACAAAATAAAAAATATTTTTTTTTGTGTTTGTGAATTGTGTGCGCAGTAGCAGCACGTGCATCAACAAAGTAGTGCCAAGCGTGCGCCTGTTTCCCATAAATAAAGGGCCAGCTGGATTGACCGCTAAAGGGTGCTGTAACCCCCAATGGGCACTCCAAACAAAATAAAAAATATATTTTTTTGTGTTTGTGAATTGTGTGCGCAGTAGCCGCACGTGCATCAACAAAGGAGCAGCGCCAAGCATGCGCCTGTGTCCCATAAGTAAAAGGCCAGCTGGCTTGTCCGTTAAAGGGTGCTGTAACCCCCAAAGGGCACTCCAAACAAAATAAAAAAAAATATTTTTTTGTGATTGTGAATTGTGTGCACAGTAGCCGCACGTGCATCAACAAAGTAGTGCCAAGCGTGCGCCTGTGTCCCATAAATAAAGGGCCGGCTGGATTGACTGCTAAAGGGTTTTATAACCCCCAAAGGGCACGCCAAACAAAATAAAATAAAAAATTCTGTGTTTGTGAATTGTGTGCACTGTGGCTGCACGTGCATCAAAAAAGGAGCAGCGCCAAGCGAGCGCCTGTGTCACATAAGTAAAAGGCCAGCTGGCTTGTCCGTTAAAGGGAGCTGTAACCCCCAAAGGACACTCCAAACAAAAAAAAAACATATTTTTTTGTGTTTGTGAATTGTGTGCGCAGTAGCAACACGAGCATCAACAAAGTAGTGCCAAGCGTGCTCCTGTGTCCCATAAATAAAGGGCCAGCTGGAATGACCGCTAAAGGGTGCTGTAACCCCCAAAGGCCACTCCAAGCAAAATAAAAAAATATATTATTTTGTGTTTGTGAATTGTGTGCGCAGTAGCCGCACGTGCATCAACAAAGTAGTGCCAAGCGTGCGCCAGTGTCCACTAAGTAAAGGGCCGGCTGGATTGGCCACTAAAGGGTGCTTTAACCCCCAAAGGTTACTCCAAACAAAATGTAAAAAAAAATTCTGTGTTTGTGAATTGTGTGCACTGTGGATGCACGTGCATCAACAAAGGAGCAGCGCCAAGCGTGCGCCTGTGTCCCATAAGTAAAAGGCCAGCTGGCTTGTCCATTAAAGGGTGCTGTAACCCCCAAAGGGCACTCCAAACAAAATAAAAAAAAAAATTTTTTTGTGTTTGTGAATTGTGTGCACAGTAGCCGCACGTGCATCAACAAAGTAGTGCCAAGCGTGCGCCTGTGTCCCATAAATAAAGGGCCAGCTGGATTGACCGCTAAAGGGTGCTGTAACCCCCAAAGGGCACTCCAAACAAAATAAAATATATATTTTTTTGTGTTTGTGAATTGTGTGCGCAGTAGCAGCACGTGCATCAACAAAGTAGTGCCAAGCGTGCGCCTGTTTCCCATAAATAAAGGGCCAGCTGGATTGACCTCTAAAGGGTGCTGTAACCCCCAATGGGCACTCCAAACAAAGTAAAAAATATATTTTTTTGTGTTTGTGAATTGTGTGCGCAGTAGCCGCACGTGCATCAACAAAGGAGCAGCGCCAAGCGTGCGCCTGTGTCCCATAAGTAAAAGGCCGGCTGGCTTGTCCGTTAAAGGGTGCTGTAACCCCCAAAGGGCACTCCAAACAAAATAAAAAAATATATTTTTTTGTGTTTGTGAATTGTGTGCACAGTAGCCGCACGTGCATCAACAAAGTAGTGCCAAGCGTGTGCCTGTGTCCCATAAATAAAGGGCCAGCTGGATTGACCGCTAAAGGGTTTTATAACCCCCAAAGGGCACTCCAATCAAAATAAAGTAAAAAATTCTGTGTTTGTGAATTGTGTGCACTGTGGCTGCACGTGCATCAACAAAGGAGCAGCGCCAAGCGTGCGCCTGTGTCCCATAAGTAAAAGGCCAGCTGGCTTGTCCGTTAAAGGGTGCTGTAAACCCCAAAGGGCACTCCAAACAAAATAAAAAAAAAATTTTTTTTGTGTTTGTGAATTGTGTGCACAGTAGCCGCACGTGCATCAACAAAGTAGTGCCAAGCGTGCGCCTGTGTCCCATAAATAAAGGGCCGGATGGATTTACCGCTAAAGGGTTTTATAACCCCCAAAGGGCACTCCAATCAAAATAAAGTAAAAAATTCTGTGTTTGTGAATTGTGTGCACTGTGGCTGCACGTGCATCAAAAAAGGAGCAGCGCCAAGCGAGCGCCTGTGTCCCATAAGTAAAAGGCCGGCTGGCTTGTCCGTTAAAGGGAGCTGTAACCCCCAAAGGACACTCCAAACAAAAAAAAACCATATTTTTTTGTGTTTGTGAATTGTGTGCGCAGTAGCAACACGAGCATCAACAAAGTAGTGCCAAGCGTGCGCCTGTGTCCCATAAATAAAGGGCCAGCTGGAATGACCGCTAAAGGGTGCTGTAACCCCCAAAGGGCACTCCAAGCAAAATAAAAAAATATATTATTTTGTGTTTGTGAATTGTGTGCGCAGTAGCTGCACGTGCAGCAACAAAGTAGTGCCAAGCGTGCGCCTGTGTCCCATAAGTAAAGGGCCAGCTGGATTGACTGCTAAAGGGTGCTTTAACCCCCAAAGGGCACTCCAAACAAAATGTAAAAAAAAATTCTCTGTTTGTGAATTGTGTGCACTGTGGATGCACGTGCATCAACAAAGGAGCAGCGCCAAGCGTGCGCCTGTGTCCCGTAAGTAAAAGGCCAGCTGGCTTGTCCGTTAAAGGGTGCTGTAACCCCCAAAGGGCACTCCAAACAAAATAAAAAAATATATTTTTTTGTGTTTGCGAATTGTGTGCACAGTAGCCGCACGTGCATCAACAAAGTAGTGCCAAGCGTGCGCCTGTGTCCCATAAATAAAGGGCCGGCTGGATTGACCACTAAAGGGTTTTGTAACCCCCAAAGGGCACTCCAAACAAAATGAAAAAAAGAATTCTGTGTTTGTGAATTGTGTGCACTGTGGCTGCATGTGCATCAAAAAAGGAGCAGCGCCAAGCGTGCGCCTGTGTCCCACAAGTAAAAGGTCGGCTGGCTTGTCCATTAAAGGGTGCTGTAACCCCCAAAGGGCACTCCAAACAAAATAAAAAATATATTTTTTTGTGTTTGTGAATTGTGTGCGCAGTAGCCGCACGTGCATCAACAAAGTAGTGCCAAGCGTGCGCCTGTGTCCCATAGATAAAGGGCCAGCTGGATTGACCGCTAAAGGGTTTTGTAACCCCCAAAGGGCACTCCGAACAAAAAAAAATTCTGTGTTTGTGAATTGTGTGCACTGTGGCTGCACGTGCATCAACAAAGGAGCAGCGCCAAGCATGCGCCTGTGTCCCATAAGTAAAAGGCCGGCTGGCTTGTCCGTTAAAGGGTGCTGTAACCCCCAAAGAGCACTCCAAACAAAATAAAAAAACATATTTTTTTGTGTTTGTGAATTGTGTGCGCAGTAGCCGCACGTGCATCAACAAAGTAGTGCCAAGCGTGCGCCTGTGTCCCATAAATAAAGGGCCAACTGGATTGACCGCTAAAGGGTGCTGTAACCACCAAAGGGCACTCCAAACAAAATAAAAAAATATATTTTTTTGTGTTTGTGAATTGTGTGCACAGTAGCCGCACGTGCATCAACAAAGTAGTGGCAAGCGTGCGCCTGTGTCCCATTATTAAAAGGCCGGCTGGATTGTTCGCTAAAGGGTGCTTTAACCCCCAAAGGGCACTCCAAACAAAATGTAAAAAAAATTTCGGTGTTTGTGAATTGTGTGCACTGTGGCTGCACGTGCCTCAACAAAGGAGTAGCGCCAAGCGTGCGCCTGTGTCCCATAAGTAAAAGGCCAGCTGGCTTGTACTTTAAAGAGTTCTGTAAACCCCAAAGGGCACTCCAAACAAAGTAAAAAAATTTTTTTTTTTGTGTTTGTGAATTGTGTGCGCAGTAGCCGCACGTGCATCAACAAAGTAGTGCCAAGCGTGCGCCTGTTTCCCATAAATAAAGGGCTGGCTGGATTGACCACTAAAGGGTGCTGTAACCCCCAAAGGGCACTCCAAACAAAATAAAAAATAAAATTATGTGTTTGTGAATTGTGTGCACTGTGGCTGCACGAGCATCAACAAAGGAGCACCGCGTTTTACTTATGCGCCTGTGTCCCATAAGTAAAAGGTCGGCTGGCTTGTCCATTAAAGGGTGCTGTAACCCCCAAAGGGCACTCCAAACAAAATTAAAAAATATATTTTTTTGTGTTTGTGAATTGTGTGCGCAGTAGCCGCACGTGCATCAACAATGTAGTGCAAAGCGTGCGCCTTTGTCCCATAAGTAAAGGGCCGGCTGAGTTGACTGCTAAAGGGGGCTTTAACCCCCAAAGGGCACTCCAAACAAAATGTAAAAAAAAATTCTGTGTTTGTGAATTGTGTGCACTGTAGATGCACATGTATCAACAAAGGAGCAGCGCCAAGCGTGCGCCTGTGTACCATAAGTAAAAGGCCAGCTGGCTTGTCCGTTAAAGGGTGCTGTAACCCCCAAAGGGCACTCCAAACAAAATAAAAAAATAATTTTTTGTGTGTTTGTGAATTGTGTTCGCAGTAGCCGCACGTGCATCAACAAAGTAGTGCCAAGCGTACGCCTGTGTCCCATAAATAAAGGGCTGGCTGGATTAACCGCTAAAGGGTTTTATAACCCCCAAAGGGCACTCCAAGCAAAATAAAAAAATATATTATTTTGTGTTTGTGAATTGTGTGCGCAGTAGCCGCACGTGCATCAACAAAGTAGTGCCAAGCGTGCGCCTGTGTCCCATAAGTAAAGGGCCAGCTGGATTGACCGCTAAAGGGTTTTATAACCCCCAAAGGGCACTCCAATCAAAATAAAGTAAAAAATTCTGTGTTTGTGAATTGTGTGCACTGTGGCTGCACGTGCATCAACAAAGGAGCAGCGCCAAGCGTGCGCCTGTGTCCCATAAGTAAAAGGCCAGCTGGCTTGTCCGTTAAAGGGTGCTGTAAACCCCAAAGGGCACTCCAAACAAAATAAAAAAAATTTTTTTTTTTTGTTTGTGAATTGTGTGCACAGTAGCCGCACGTGCATCAACAAAGTAGTGCCAAGCGTGCGCCTGTGTCCCATAAATAAAGGGCCGGATGGATTTACCGCTAAAGGGTTTTATAACCCCCAAAGGGCACTCCAATCAAAATAAAGTAAAAAATTCTGTGTTTGTGAATTGTGTGCACTGTGGCTGCACGTGCATCAAAAAAGGAGCAGCGCCAAGCGAGCGCCTGTGTCCCATAAGTAAAAGGCCGGCTGGCTTGTCCGTTAAAGGGAGCTGTAACCCCCAAAGGACACTCCAAACAAAAAAAAACCATATTTTTTTGTGTTTGTGAATTGTGTGCGCAGTAGCAACACGAGCATCAACAAAGTAGTGCCAAGCGTGCGCCTGTGTCCCATAAATAAAGGGCCAGCTGGAATGACCGCTAAAGGGTGCTGTAACCCCCAAAGGGCACTCCAAGCAAAATAAAAAAATATATTATTTTGTGTTTGTGAATTGTGTGCGCAGTAGCTGCACGTGCAGCAACAAAGTAGTGCCAAGCGTGCGCCTGTGTCCCATAAGTTGGGGCCAGCTGGATTGACTGCTAAAGGGTGCTTTAACCCCCAAAGGGCACTCCAAACAAAATGTAAAAAAAAATTCTCTGTTTGTGAATTGTGTGCACTGTGGATGCACGTGCATCAACAAAGGAGCAGCGCCAAGCGTGCGCCTGTGTCCCGTAAGTAAAAGGCCAGCTGGCTTGTCCGTTAAAGGGTGCTGTAACCCCCAAAGGGCACTCCAAACAAAATAAAAAAATATATTTTTTTGTGTTTGCGAATTGTGTGCACAGTAGCCGCACGTGCATCAACAAAGTAGTGCCAAGCGTGCGCCTGTGTCCCATAAATAAAGGGCCGGCTGGATTGACCACTAAAGGGTTTTGTAACCCCCAAAGGGCACTCCAAACAAAATGAAAAAAAGAATTCTGTGTTTGTGAATTGTGTGCACTGTGGCTGCATGTGCATCAAAAAAGGAGCAGCGCCAAGCGTGCGCCTGTGTCCCACAAGTAAAATGTCGGCTGGCTTGTCCATTAAAGGGTGCTGTAACCCCCAAAGGGCACTCCAAACAAAATAAAAAATATATTTTTTTGTGTTTGTGAATTGTGTGCGCAGTAGCCGCACGTGCATCAACAAAGTAGTGCCAAGCGTGCGCCTGTGTCCCATAAATAAAGGGCCGGCTGGATTGACCGCTAAAGGGTTTTGTAACCCCCAAAGGGCACTCCGAACAAAAAAAAATTCTGTGTTTGTGAATTGTGTGCACTGTGGCTGCACGTGCATCAACAAAGGAGCAGCGCCAAGCATGCGCCTGTGTCCCATAAGTAAAAGGCCGGCTGGCTTGTCCGTTAAAGGGTGCTGTAACCCCCAAAGAGCACTCCAAACAAAATAAAAAAACATATTTTTTTGTGTTTGTGAATTGTGTGCGCAGTAGCCGCACGTGCATCAACAAAGTAGTGCCAAGCGTGCGCCTGTGTCCCATAAATAAAGGGCCAACTGGATTGACCGCTAAAGGGTGCTGTAACCACCAAAGGGCACTCCAAACAAAATAAAAAAATATATTTTTTTGTGTTTGTGAATTGTGTGCACAGTAGCCGCACGTGCATCAACAAAGTAGTGGCAAGCGTGCGCCTGTGTCCCATTATTAAAAGGCCGGCTGGATTGTTCGCTAAAGGGTGCTTTAACCCCCAAAGGGCACTCCAAACAAAATGTAAAAAAAATTTCGGTGTTTGTGAATTGTGTGCACTGTGGCTGCACGTGCCTCAACAAAGGAGCAGCGCCAAGCGTACGCCTGTGTCCCATAAGTAAAAGGCCAGCTGGCTTGTACTTTAAAGAGTTCTGTAAACCCCAAAGGGCACTCCAAACAAAGTAAAAACATTTTTTTTTTTGTGTTTGTGAATTGTGTGCGCAGTAGCCGCACGTGCATCAACAAAGTAGTGCCAAGTGTGCGCCTGTTTCCCATAAATAAAGGGCTGGCTGGATTGACCACTAAAGGGTGCTGTAACCCCCAAAGGGCACTCCAAACAAAATAAAAAATAAAATTATGTGTTTGTGAATTGTGTGCACTGTGGCTGCACGAGCATCAACAAAGGAGCACCGCCTTTTACTTATGCGCCTGTGTCCCATAAGTAAAAGGTCGGCTGGCTTGTCCATTAAAGGGTGCTGTAACCCCCAAAGGGCACTCCAAACAAAATTAAAAAATATATTTTTTTGTGTTTGTGAATTGTGTGCGCAGTAGCCGCACGTGCATCAACAATGTAGTGCAAAGCGTGCGCCTTTGTCCCATAAGTAAAGGGCCGGCTGGGTTGACTGCTAAAGGGGGCTTTAACCCCCAAAGGGCACTCCAAACAAAATGTAAAAAAAAATTCTGTGTTTGTGAATTGTGTGCACTGTAGATGCACATGTATCAACAAAGGAGCAGCGCCAAGCGTGCGCCTGTGTACCATAAGTAAAAGGCCAGCTGGCTTGTCCGTTAAAGGGTGCTGTAACCCCCAAAGGGCACTCCAAACAAAATAAAAAAATAATTTTTTGTGTGTTTGTGAATTGTGTTCGCAGTAGCCGCACGTGCATCAACAAAGTAGTGCCAAGCGTACGCCTGTGTCCCATAAATAAAGGGCTGGCTGGATTAACCGCTAAAGGGTTTTGTAACCCCCAAAGGGCACTCCAAAAAAAAAAAAAAAAAAATTCTGTGTTTGTGAATTGTGTGCACTGTGGCTGCACGTGCATCAACAAAGGAGCAGCGCCAAGCGTGCGCCTGTGTCCCATATGTAAAAGGCCAGCTGGCTTGTCCATTGAAGGGTGCTGTAACCCCCAAAGGGCACTCCAAACAAAATAAAAAATATTTTTTTTTGTGTTTGTGAATTGTGTGCGCAGTAGCAGCACGTGCATCAACAAAGTAGTGCCAAGCGTGCGCCTGTGTCCCATAAATAAAGGGCCGGATGGATTGACCGCTAAAGGGTGCTGTAACCCCCAATGGGCACTCCAAACAAAATAAAAAATATTTTTTTTGTGTTTGTGAATTGTGTGCGCAGTAGCCGCACGTGCATCAACAAAGGAGCAGCGCCAAGCATGCGCCTGTGTCCCATAAGTAAAAGGCCAGCTGGCTTGTCCGTTAAAGGGTGCTGTAACCCCCAAAGGGCACTCCAAACAAAATAAAAAAATATATTTTTTTGTGATTGTGAATTGTGTGCACAGTAGCCGCACGTGCATCAACAAAGTAGTGCCAAGCGTGCGCCTGTGTCCCATAAATAAAGGGCCGGCTGGATTGACTGCTAAAGGGTTTTATAACCCCCAAAGGGCACGCCAAACAAAATAAAATAAAACATTCTGTGTTTGTGAATTGTGTGCACTGTGGCTGCACGTGCATCAAAAAAGGAGCAGCGCCAAGCGAGCGCCTGTGTCACATAAGTAAAAGGCCAGCTGGCTTGTCCGTTAAAGGGTGCTGTAACCCCCAAAGGACACTCCAAACAAAAAAAAAACATATTTTTTTGTGTTTGTGAATTGTGTGCGCAGTAGCAACACGAGCATCAACAAAGTAGTGCCAAGCGTGCTCCTGTGTCCCATAAATAAAGGGCCAGCTGGAATGACCGCTAAAGGGTGCTGTAACCCCCAAAGGGCACTCCAAGCAAAATAAAAAAATATATTATTTTGTGTTTGTGAATTGTGTGCGCAGTAGCCGCACGTGCATCAACAAAGTAGTGCCAAGCGTGCGCCTGTGTCCACTAAGTAAAGGGCCGGCTGGATTGACCACTAAAGGGTGCTTTAACCCCCAAAGGTTACTCCAAACAAAATGTAAAAAAAAATTCTGTGTTTGTGAATTGTGTGCACTGTGGATGCACGTGCATCAACAAAGGAGCAGCGCCAAGCATGCGCCTGTGTCCCATAAGTAAAAGGCCAGCTGGCTTGTCCATTAAAGGGTGTTGTAACCCCCAAAGGGCACTCCAAACAAAATAAAAAAAAAAAATTTTTGTGTTTGTGAATTGTGTGCACAGTAGCCGCACGTGCATCAACAAAGTAGTGCCAAGCGTGCGCCTGTGTCCCATAAATAAAGGGCCGGCTGGATTGACCGCTAAAGGGTTTTATAACCCCCAAAGGGCACGCCAAACAAAATAAAATAAAAAATTCTGTGTTTGTGAATTGTGTGCACTGTGGCTGCACGTGCATCAAAAAAGGAGCAGCGCCAAGCGAGCGCCTGTGTCACATAAGTAAAAGGCCGGCTGGCTTGTCCGTTAAAGGGAGCTGTAACCCCCAAAGGACACTCCAAACAAAAAAAAAAACATTTTTTTTGTGTTTGTGAATTGTGTGCGCAGTAGCAACACGAGCATCAACAAAGTAGTGCCAAGCGTGCGCCTGTGTCCCATAAATAAACGGCCAGCTGGAATGACCGCTAAAGGGAGCTGTAACCCCCAAAGGGCACTCCAAGCAAAATAAAAAAATATATTATTTTGTGTTTGTGAATTGTGTGCGCAGTAGCCGCACGTGCATCAACAAAGTAGTGCCAAGCGTGCGCCTGTGTCCCATAAATAAAGGGCCAACTGGATTGACCGCTAAAGGGTGCTGTAACCACCAAAGGGCACTCCAAACAAAATAAAAAAATATATTTTTTTGTGTTTGTGAATTGTGTGCACAGTAGCCGCACGTGCATCAACAAAGTAGTGGCAAGCGTGCGCCTGTGTCCCATTATTAAAAGGCCGGCTGGATTGTTCGCTAAAGGGTGCTTTAACCCCCAAAGGGCACTCCAAACAAAATGTAAAAAAAATTTCGGTGTTTGTGAATTGTGTGCACTGTGGCTGCACGTGCCTCAACAAAGGAGCAGCGCCAAGCGTGCGCCTGTGTCCCATAAGTAAAAGGCCAGCTGGCTTGTACTTTAAAGAGTTCTGTAAACCCCAAAGGGCACTCCAAACAAAGTAAAAACATTTTTTTTGTGTGTTTGTGAATTGTGTGCGCAGTAGCCGCACGTGCATCAACAAAGTAGTGCCAAGCGTGCGCCTGTTTCCCATAAATAAAGGGCTGGCTGGATTGACCACTAAAGGGTGCTGTAACCCCCAAAGGGCACTCCAAACAAAATAAAAAATAAAATTATGTGTTTGTGAATTGTGTGCACTGTGGCTGCACGAGCATCAACAAAGGAGCACCGCCTTTTACTTATGCGCCTGTGTCCCATAAGTAAAAGGTCGGCTGGCTTGTCCATTAAAGGGTGCTGTAACCCCCAAAGGGCACTCCAAACAAAATTAAAAAATATATTTTTTTGTGTTTGTGAATTGTGTGCGCAGTAGCCGCACGTGCATCAACAATGTAGTGCAAAGCATGCGCCTTTGTCCCATAAGTAAAGGGCCGGCTGGGTTGACTGCTAAAGGGGGCTTTAACCCCCAAAGGGCACTCCAAACAAAATGTAAAAAAAAATTCTGTGTTTGTGAATTGTGTGCACTGTAGATGCACATGTATCAACAAAGGAGCAGCGCCAAGCGTGCGCCTGTGTACCATAAGTAAAAGGCCAGCTGGCTTGTCCGTTAAAGGGTGCTGTAACCCCCAAAGGGCACTCCAAACAAAATAAAAAAATAATTTTTTGTGTGTTTGTGAATTGTGTTCGCAGTATCCGCACGTGCATCAACAAAGTAGTGCCAAGCGTACGCCTGTGTCCCATAAATAAAGGGCTGGCTGGATTAACCGCTAAAGGGTTTTGTAACCCCCAAAGGGCACTCCAAAAAAAAAAAAAAAAAAATTCTGTGTTTGTGAATTGTGTGCACTGTGGCTGCACGTGCATCAACAAAGGAGCAGCGCCAAGCGTGCGCCTGTGTCCCATATGTAAAAGGCCAGCTGGCTTGTCCATTGAAGGGTGCTGTAACCCCCAAAGGACACTCCAAACAAAAAAAAAAACATATTTTTTTGTGTTTGTGAATTGTGTGCGCAGTAGCATCACGTGCATCAACAAAGTAGTGCCAAGCGTGCGCCTGTGTCCCATAAATAAAGGGCCAGCTGGATTGACCGCTAAAGGGTGCTGTAACCCCCAAAGGGCACTCCAAACAAAATAAAAAATATTTTTTTTTGTGTTTGTGAATTGTGTGCGCAGTAGCAGCACGTGCATCAACAAAGTAGTGCCAAGCGTGCGCCTGTGTCCCATAAATAAAGGGCCGGATGGATTGACCGCTAAAGGGTGCTGTAACCCCCAATGGGCACTCCAAACAAAATAAAAAATATATTTTTTTGTGTTTGTGAATTGTGTGCGCAGTAGCCGCACGTGCATCAACAAAGGAGCAGCGCCAAGCATGCGCCTGTGTCCCATAAGTAAAAGGCCAGCTGGCTTGTCCGTTAAAGGGTGCTGTAACCCCCAAAGGGCACTCCAAACAAAATAAAAAAATATATTTTTTTGTGATTGTGAATTGTGTGCACAGTAGCCGCACGTGCATCAACAAAGTAGTGCCAAGCGTGCGCCTGTGTCCCATAAATAAAGGGCCGGCTGGATTGACTGCTAAAGGGTTTTATAACCCCCAAAGGGCACGCCAAACAAAATAAAATAAAAAATTCTGTGTTTGTGAATTGTGTGCACTGTGGCTGCACGTGCATCAAAAAAGGAGCAGCGCCAAGCGAGCGCCTGTGTCACATAAGTAAAAGGCCAGCTGGCTTGTCCGTTAAAGGGTGCTGTAACCCCCAAAGGACACTTCAAACAAAAAAAAAACATATTTTTTTGTGTTTGTGAATTGTGTGCGCAGTAGCAACACGAGCATCAACAAAGTAGTGCCAAGCGTGCTCCTGTGTCCCATAAATAAAGGGCCAGCTGGAATGACCGCTAAAGGGTGCTGTAACCCCCAAAGGGCACTCCAAGCAAAATAAAAAAATATATTATTTTGTGTTTGTGAATTGTGTGCGCAGTAGCCGCACGTGCATCAACAAAGTAGTGCCAAGCGTGCGCCTGTGTCCACTAAGTAAAGGGCCGGCTGGATTGACCACTAAAGGGTGCTTTAACCCCCAAAGGTTACTCCAAACAAAATGTAAAAAAAAATTCTGTGTTTGTGAATTGTGTGCACTGTGGATGCACGTGCATCAACAAAGGAGCAGCGCCAAGCGTGCGCCTGTGTCCCATAAGTAAAAGGCCAGCTGGCTTGTCCATTAAAGGGTGCTGTAACCCCCAAAGGGCACTCCAAACAAAATAAAAAATTATTTTTTTTTGTGTTTGTGAATTGTGTGCACAGTAGCGGCACGTGCATCAACAAAGTAGTGCCAAGCGTGCGCCTGTGTCCCATAAATATAGGGCCGGCTGGATTGACCACTAAAGGGTTTTGTAACCCCCAAAGGGCACTCCAAACAAAATAAAAAAAAGAATTCTGTGTTTGTGAATTGTGTGCACTGTGGCTGCATGTGCATCAAAAAAGGAGCAGCGCCAAGCGTGCGCCTGTGTCCCATAAGTAAAAGGTCGGCTGGCTTGTCCGTTAAAGGGTGCTGTAACCCCCAAAGGACACTCCAAACAAAATAAAAAAACATATTTGTTTGTGTTTGTGAATTGTGTGCGCAGTAGCAACACGAGCATCAACAAAGTAGTGCCAAGCGTGCGCCTGTGTCCCATAAATAAACGGCCAGCTGGATTGACCGCTAAAGGGTGCTGTAACCCCCAAAGGGCACTCCAAACAAAATAAAAAATATATTTTTTTGTGTTTGTGAATTGTGTGCGCAGTAGCCGCACGTGCATCAACAAAGTAGTGCCAAGCGTGCGCCTGTGTCCCATAAATAAAGGGCCGGCTGGATTGACAACTAAAGGGTGCTGTAACCCCCAAAGGGCACTCCAAATAAAATGTAAAAAAAATTTCTGTGCTTGTGAATTGTGTGCACTGTGGCTGCACAGGCATCAGCAAAGGTTCAGCGCCAAGCGTGCGCCTGTGTCCCATAAGTAAAAGGCCAGCTGGCTTGTCCGTTAAAGGGTTCTGTAACCCCCAAAGGGCACTCCAAACAAAATAAAAAAATATATTTTTTTGTGTTTGTGAATTGTGTGCGCAGTAGCCGCACGTGCATCAACAAAGTAGTGCCAAGCGTACGCCTGTTTCCCATAAATAAAGGGCTGGCTGCATTGACCACTAAAGGGTGCTGTAACCCCCAAAGTGCACTCCAAACAAAATAAAAAAAAAATTTCCGTGTTTGTGAATTGGGTGCACTGTGGCTGCACGTGCATCAACAAAGGAGCACCGCCTTTTACTTATGCGCCTGTGTCCCATAAGTAAAAGGCCAGCTGGCTTGTCCGTTAAAGTGTGCTGTAACCCCCAAAGGGCACTCCAAACAAAATAAAAAAATATATTTTTTTGTGTTTGTGAATTGTGTGCGCAGTAGCCGCACGTGCATCAACAAAGTAGTGCCAAGCATGCGCCTGTGTCCCATAAGTAAAGGGCCGGCTGGATTGACTGCTAAAGGGTGCTTTAACCCCCAAAGGGCACTCCAAACAAAATTTAAAAAAAAATTCTGTGTTTGTGAAATGTGTGCACTGTGGATGCACGTGCATCAACAAAGGAGCAGCGCCAAGCGTCCGCCTGTGTCCCATAAGTAAAAGGCCAGCTGGCTTGTCCGTTAAAGGGTGCTGTAACCCCCAAAGGGCACTCCAAACAAAATAAAAATATATATTTTTTTGTGTTTGTGAATTGTGTGCGCAGTAGCCGCACATGCATCAACAAAGTATTGCCAAGCATGCGCCTGTGTCCCATAAGTAAAAGGCCGGCTGGTTTGATCGCTAAAGGGTGCTTTAACCCCCAAAGGGCACTCCAAACAAAATGTGAAAAAAATTTCTGTGTTTGTGAATTGTGTGCACTGTGGCTGCACGTGCATCAACAAAGGAGCAGCGCCAAGCGTGCGCCTGTGTACCATAAGTAAAAGGCCAGCTGGCTTGTCCGTTAAAGGGTGCTGTAACCCACAAAGGGCACTCCAAACAAAATAAAAAAATATTTTTTTTTGTGTTTGTGAATTGTGTGCGCAGTAGCCGCACGTGCATCAACAAAGTAGTGCCAAGCGTGCGCCTGTATCCCATAAATAAAGGGCCGGCTGGATTGACCGCTAAAGGGTTCTGTAACCCCCAAAGGGCACTCCAAACAAAATAAAAAAAAATTCTGTGTTTGTGAATTGTGTGCACTGTGGCTGCACGTGCATCAAAAAAGGAGCAGTGCCAAGCGTGCATCTGTGTTCCATAAGTAAAATGCCGGCTGGCTTGTCCGTTAAAGGGTGCTGTAACCCCCAAAGGGCACTCCAAACAATATAAAAATATATATTTTTTTGTGTTTGTGAATTGTGTGCGCAGTAGCCGCACGTGCATAAACAAAGTAGTGCCAAGCGTGCACCTGTGTCCCATAAATAAAGGGCCAGCTGGATTGACCACTAAAGGGTGCTGCAACCCCCAAAGGGCACTCCAAACAAAATTAAAAAAAAAATTCTGTGTTCGTGAATTGTGTGCACTGTGGCAGCACGTGCATCAACAAAGGAACAGCGCCAAGCGTACGCCTGTGTCCCATAAGTAAAAGTCCAGCTAGCTTGTCCGTTAAAGGGTGCTGTAACCCCCAAAGGGCACTCCAAACAAAATAAAAAAATATATTTTTTGGTGTTTGTGAATTGTGTGCGCTGTAGCCACACGTGCATCAACAAAGTAGTGCCAAGCGTGTGCTTGTGTCCCATAAATAAAGGGCCGGCTGGATTGACCACTAAAGGGTGCTGTAACCCCCAAAGGGCACTCCAAACAAAATAAACAAAAAATTTCTGTGTTTGTGAATTGTGTGCACTGTGGCTGCACGTGCATCAACAAAGGAGCAGCGCAAAGCGTGCACCTGTGTCCCATAAGTAAAATGCCAGCTGGCTTGTCCGTTAAAGGGAGCTGTAACCCCCAAAGGGCACTCCAAACAAAATAAAAAAACATTTTTTTGTGTTTGTGAATTGTGTGCGCAGTAGCCGCACATGCATAAGCAAAGTAGTGCCAAGCGTGCGCCTGTGTCCCATAAATAAAGGGCCAGCTGGATTGACCGCTAAAGGGTGCTGTAACCAACAAAGGGCACTCCAAACAAAATAAAAAAATATATTTTTTTGTGTTTGTGAAATGTGTGTGCAGTAGTCGCACGTGCATCAACAAAGTAGTGGAAAGTGTGCGCCTGTGTCCCATAAATAAAAGGCCGGCTGGATTGATCGCTAAAGGGTGCTTTAACCCCCAAAGGGCACTCCATCCAAAATGTAAAAAAAATTTCTGTGTTTGTGAATTGTGTGCACTGTGGCTGCACGTGCATCAACAAAGGAGCAGCGCCAAGCGTGTGCCTGTGTCCCATAAGTAAAAGGCCAGCTGGCTTGTCCATTAAAGGGTTCTGTAACCCCCAAAGGGCACTCCAAACAAAATAAAAAAATATATTTTTTTGTGTTTGTGAATTGTGTGCGCAGTAGCCTCACGTGCATCAACAAACTAGTGCCAAGCGTGCGCCTGTTTCCCATAAATAAAGGGCTGGCTGGATTGACCACTAAAGAGTGCTTTAACCCCCAAAGGGCACTCCAAACAAAATAAAAAAAAATGTATGTGTCTGTGAATTGTGTGCACTGTGGCTGCACGTGCATCAACAAAGGAGCACCGCCAAGCATGCTCCTGTGTCCCATAAGTAAAAGGCCGGCTGGCTTGTCCATTAAAGGGTGCTTTAACCCCCAATGGGCACTCCAAACAAAATGTAACAAAAATTTCTGTGTTTGTGAATTGTGTGCACTGTGGCTGCACGTGCATCAACAAAGGAGCAGCGCCAAGCGTGCGCCTGTGTACCATAAGTAAAAGGCCAGCTGGCTTGTCCGTTAAAGGGTGCTGTAACCCCCAAAGGGCACTCCAAACAAAATAAAAAAATATTTTTTTTGTGTTTGTGAATTGAGTGTGCAGTAGCCGCAGGTGCATCAACAAAGTAGTGCCAAGCGTGCGCCTGTGTCCCATAAATAAAGGGCCAGCTGGATTGACCGCTAAAGCGTGCTGTAACCCCCAAAGGGCACTCCAAACAAAATAAAAAACAATTTTCTGTGTTTGTGAATTGTGTGTACTGTGGCTGCATTTGCCTCAAGAAACGAGCAGCGCCAAGCGTGCACCTGTGTCCCATAAGTAAACGACCGGCTGGCCTGTCCGCTAACGGATGCTGTAACCCCCAAAGGGCATTCCAAACAAAATAAAAAAATATATTTTTTTGTGTTTGTGAATTGTGTGCGCAGTAGCCGCACGTGCATCATCAAAGTAGTGCCAAGCGTACGCCTGTGTCCCATAAGTAAAGGGCCGGCTGGATTGATTGCTAAAGGGTGCTTTAACCCCCAAAGGGCACTCCAAACAAAATGTAAAAAAAAATTCTGTGTTTGTGAATTGTGTGCACTGTGGCTGCACGTGCATCAACAAAGGTGCAGCGCCAAGCGTGCGCCTTTGTACCATAAGTAAAAGGCCAGCTGGCTTGCCCATTAAAGGGTGCTGTAACCCACAAAGGACACTCCAAACAAAATAAAAAAATATATTTTTTTGTGTTTGTGAATTGTGTGCGCAGTAGCCGCACGTGCATCAACAAAGTAATGCCAAGCGTGCGCCTGTTTCCCATAAATAAAGGGCCAGCTGGATTGACCACTAAAGCATGCTGTAACCCCCAAAGGGCACTCCAAATAAAATAAAAAACATTTTTCTGTGTTTGTGAATTGTGTGTACTGTGGCTGCATGTGCCTCAACAAAGGAGCAGCGCCAAGCGTGCACCTGTGTCCCATAAGTAAAAGGCCGGCTGGCTTGTCCGTTAATGGATGCTGAAACCCCCAAAGGGCACTCCAACAAAATAAAAAAAAAAATTTTTTTGTGTTTGTGAATTGTGTGCGCAGTAGCCGCACGTACCTGAACAAAGCAGTGCCAAGCGTGCACCTGTGTCCCATAAATAAAGGGCCAGCTGGATTGACCGCTAAAGCGTGCTGTAACCCCCAAAGGGCACTCCAAACAAAATAAAAAACATTTTTCTGTGTTTGTGAATTGTGTGTACTGTGGCTGTATGTGCATCAACAAAGAAGCAGCGCCAAGCGTGCACCTGTGTCCCATAAGTAAAAGGCCGGCTGGCTTGTCCATTAAAGGGAGCTATAACCCCCAAAGGGCACTCCAAACAAAATAAAAAAATATATTTTTTTGTGTTTGTGAATTGTGTGCGCAGTAGCCGCACGTGCATCAAGAAAGTATTGCCAAGCGTGCGCCTGTGTCCCATAAGTAAAGGGCCGGCTGGATTGATCGCTAAAGTTGCTTTAACCCCCAAAGGGCACTCCAAACAAAATGTAAAAAAAATTCTGTGTTTGTGAATTGTGTGCACTGTGGCTGCACGTGCATCAACAAAGGAGCAGCGCCAAGCGTGCGCCTGTGTCCCATAAGTAAAAGGCCGGCTGGCTTGTCCATTAATGGGACCTGTACCCCCAAAGGGCACTCCAAACAAAATAAAAAAATATATTTTTTTGTGTTTGTGAATTGTGTGCGCAGTAGCCGCACGTGCATCAACAAAGTATTGCCAAGCATGCGCCTGTTTCCCATAAGTAAAGGGCAGGCTGGATTGACCGCTAAATGGTGCTTTAACCCCCAAAGGGCACTCCAAACAAAATTTTAAAAAAATTCTGTGTTTGTGAATTGTGTGCACTGTGGCTGCACGTGCATCAACAAAGGAGCAGCGCCAAGCGTGCGCCTGTGTCCCATAAGTAAAAGGCCAGCTGGCTTGTCCATTAAAGGGTGCTGTAACCCCCAAAGGGCACTCCAAACAAAATAAAAAAACATTTTTTTGTGTTTGTGAATTGTGTGCGCAGTAGCCGCACATGCATAAGCAAAGTAGTGCCAAGCGTGCGCCTGTGTCCCATAAATAAAGGGCCAGCTGGATTGACCGCTAAAGGGTGCTGTAACCACCAAAGGGCACTCCAAACAAAATAAAAAAATATATTTTTTTGTGTTTGTGAATTGTGTGCGCAGTAGCCGCACGTGCATCAACAAAGTAGTGGCAAGCGTGCGCCTGTGTCCCATAAATAAAGGGCCGGCTGGATTGATCGCTAAAGGTTGCTTTAACCCCCAGTGGGCACTCCAAACAAAATGTAAAAAAAATTTCTGTTTGTGAATTGTGTGCACTGTAGCTGCACGTGCATCAACAAAGGAGCAGCGCCAAGCGTGCGCCTGTGTCCCATAAGTAAAAGGCCAGCTGGCTTGTCCGTTAAAAGGTTCTGTAACCCCCAAAGGGCACTCCAAACAAAATAAAAATATATATTTTTTTGTGTTTGTGAATTGTGTGCGAAGTAGCCGCACGTGCATCAACAAAGTAGTGCCAAGCGTGCGCCTGTTTCCCATAAATAAAGGGCTGGCTGGATTGACCACTAAAGGGTGCTTTAACCCCCAAAGGGCACTCCAAACAAAATTAAAAAAAAATGTATGTGTTTGTGAATTGTGTGCACTGTGGCTGCACGTGCATCAACAAAGGAGCACCGCCAAGCGTGCTCCTGTGTCCCATAAGTAAAAGGCCGGCTGGCTTGTCCGTTAACGGATGCTGTAACCCCCAAAAGGCACTCCAAACAAAATAAAAAACATTTTTCTGTGTTTGTGAATTGTGTGTACTGTGGCTGCATGTGCCTCAACAAAGGAGCAGCGCCAAGCGTGCACCTGTGTCCCATAAGTAAAAGGCCGGCTGGCTTGTCCGTTAACGGATGCTGTAACCCCCAAAGGGCACTCCAAACAAAATAAAAAATATATTTTTTTGTGTTTGTGAATTGTGTGCGCAGTAGCCGCACGTACCTGAACAAAGCAGTGCAAAGCATGCACCTGTGTCCCATAAATAAAATGCCAGCTGGATTGACCGCTAAAGCATGCTGTAACCCCCAAAGGGTACTCCAAACAAAATAAAAAACATTTTTCTGTGTTTGTGAATTGTGTGTACTGTGGCTGCATGTGCCTCAACAAAGGAGCAGCGCCAAGCGTGCACCTGTGTCCCATAAGTAAAAGGCCGGCTGGCTTGTCCGTTAAAGGGAGCTATAACCCCCAAAGGGCACTCCAAACAAAATAAAAAAATATATTTTTTTGTGTTTGTGAATTGTGTGCGCAGTAGCCGCACGTGCATCAAGAAAGTATTGCCAAGCGTGCGCCTGTGTCCCATAAGTAAAGGGCCGGCTGGATTGACCGCTAAAGGGTGCTTTAACCCCCAAAGGGCACTCCAAACAAAATTTAAAAAAAATTCTGTGTTTGTGAATTGTGTGCACTGTGGCTGCACGTGCATCAACAAAGGAGCAGCGCCAAGCGTGCGCCTGTGTCCCATAAGTAAAAGGCCGGCTGGCTTGTCCGTTAATGGGACCTGTAACCCCCAAAGGGCACTCCAAACAAAATAAAAAAATATATTTTTTTGTGTTTGTGAATTGTGTGCGCAGTAGCCGCACGTGCATCAACAAAGTATTGCCAAGCGTGCGCCTTTGTCCCATAAGTAAAGGGCAGGCTGGATTGACCGCTAAATGGTGCTTTAACCCCCAAAGGGCACTCCAAACAAAATTTAAAAAAAATTCTGTGTTTGTGAATTGTGTGCACTGTGGCTGCACGTGCATCAACAAAGGAGCAGCGCCAAGCGTGCGCCTGTGTCCCATAAGTAAAAGGCCAGCTGGCTTGTCCATTAAAGGGTGCTGTAACCCCCAAAGGGCACTCCAAACAAAATAAAAAAACATTTTTTTGTGTTTGTGAATTGTGTGCGCAGTAGCCGCACGTGCATCAACAAAGTAGTGCCAAGCATGCGCCTGTGTCCCATAAGTAAAGGGCCGGCTGGATTGACTGCTAAAGGGTGCTTTAACCCCCAAAGGGCACTCCAAACAAAATTTAAAAAAAAATTCTGTGTTTGTGAAATGTGTGCACTGTGGATGCACGTGCATCAACAAAGGAGCAGCGCCAAGCGTCCGCCTGTGTCCCATAAGTAAAAGGCCAGCTGGCTTGTCCGTTAAAGGGTGCTGTAACCCCCAAAGGGCACTCCAAACAAAATAAAAAAATATTTTTTTTTGTGTTTGTGAATTGTGTGCGCAGTAGCCGCACGTGCATCAACAAAGTAGTGCCAAGCGTGCGCCTGTATCCCATAAATAAAGGGCCGGCTGGATTGACCGCTAAAGGGTTCTGTAACCCCCAAAGGGCACTCCAAACAAAATAAAAAAAAATTCTGTGTTTGTGAATTGTGTGCACTGTGGCTGCACGTGCATCAAAAAAGGAGCAGTGCCAAGCGTGCATCTGTGTTCCATAAGTAAAATGCCGGCTGGCTTGTCCGTTAAAGGGTGCTGTAACCCCCAAAGGGCACTCCAAACAATATAAAAAAATATATTTTTTTGTGTTTGTGAAATGTGTGCGCAGTAGTCGCACGTGCATCAACAAAGTAGTGGCAAGCGTGCGCCTGTGTCCCATAAATAAAAGGCCGGCTGGATTGATCGCTAAAGGGTGCTTTAACCCCCAAAGGGCACTCCATCCAAAATGTAAAAAAAATTTCTGTGTTTGTGAATTGTGTGCACTGTGGCTGCACGTGCATCAACAAAGGAGCAGCACCAAGCGTGTGCCTGTGTCCCATAAGTAAAAGGCCAGCTGGCTTGTCCATTAAAGGGTTCTGTAACCCCCAAAGGGCACTCCAAACAAAATAATAAAATATATTTTTTTGTGTTTGTGAATTGTGTGCGCAGTAGCCTCACGTGCATCAACAAACTAGTGCCAAGCGTGCGCCTGTTTCCCATAAATAAAGGGCTGGCTGGATTGACCACTAAAGAGTGCTTTAACCCCCAAAGGGCACTCCAAACAAAATAAAAAAAAAATGTATGTGTCTGTGAATTGTGTGCACTGTGGCTGCACGTGCATCAACAAAGGAGCACCGCCAAGCATGCTCCTGTGTCCCATAAGTAAAAGGCCGGCTGGCTTGTCCATTAAAGGGTGCTTTAACCCCCAATGGGCACTCCAAACAAAATGTAACAAAAATTTCTGTGTTTGTGAATTGTGTGCACTGTGGCTGCACGTGCATCAACAAAGGAGCAGCGCCAAGCGTGCGCTTGTGTACCATAAGTAAAAGGCCAGCTGGCTTGTCCGTTAAAGGGTGCTGTAACCCCCAAAGGGCACTCCAAACAAAATCAAAAAATATTTTTTTTGTGTTTGTGAATTGAGTGCGCAGTAGCCGCAGGTGCATCAACAAAGTAGTGCCAAGCGTGCGCCTGTGTCCCATAAATAAAGGGCCAGCTGGATTGACCGCTAAAGCGTGCTGTAACCCCCAAAGGGCACTCCAAATAAAATAAAAAACAATTTTCTGTGTTTGTGAATTGTGTGTACTGTGGCTGCATTTGCCTCAACAAACGAGCAGCGCCAAGCGTGCACCTGTGTCCCATAAGTAAACGACCGGCTGGCCTGTCCGCTAACGGATGCTGTAACCCCCAAAGGGCATTCCAAACAAAATAAAAAAATATATTTTTTTGTGTTTGTGAATTGTGTGCGCAGTAGCCGCACGTGCATCAACAAAGTAGTGCCAAGCGTACGCCTGTGTCCCATAAGTAAAGGGCCGGCTGGATTGATCGCTAAAGGGTGCTTTAACCCCCAAAGGGCACTCCAAACAAAATGTAAAAAAAAATTCTGTGTTTGTGAATTGTGTGCACTGTGGCTGCACGTGCATCAACAAAGGAGCAGCGCCAAGCGTGCGCCTTTGTACCATAAGTAAAAGGCCAGCTGGCTTGCCCATTAAAGGGTGCTGTAACCCACAAAGGGCACTCCAAACAAAATAAAAAAATATATTTTTTTGTGTTTGTGAATTGTGTGCGCAGTAGCCGCACGTGCATCAACAAAGTAATGCCAAGCGTGCGCCTGTTTCCCATAAATAAAGGGCCAGCTGGATTGACCACTAAAGCATGCTGTAACCCCCAAAGGGCACTCCAAACAAAATAAAAAACATTTTTCTGTGTTTGTGAATTGTGTGTACTGTGGCTGCATGTGCCTCAACAAAGGAGCAGCGCCAAGCGTGCAACTGTGTCCCATAAGTAAAAGGCCGGCTGGCTTGTCCGTTAACGGATGCTGAAACCCCCAAAGGGCACTCCAACAAAATAAAAAAAAATTTTTTTTGTGTTTGTGAATTGTGTGCGCAGTAGCCGCACGTACCTGAACAAAGCAGTGCCAAGCGTGCACCTGTGTCCCATAAATAAAGGGCCAGCTGGATTGACCGCTAAAGCGTGCTGTAACCCCCAAAGGGCACTCCAAACAAAATAAAAAACATTTTTCTGTGTTTGTGAATTGTGTGTACTGTGGCTGCATGTGCATCAACAAAGAAGCAGCGCCAAGCGTGCACCTGTGTCCCATAAGTAAAAGGCCGGCTGGCTTGTCCATTAAAGGGAGCTATAACCCCCAAAGGGCACTCCAAACAAAATAAAAAAATATATTTTTTTGTGTTTGTGAATTGTGTGCGCAGTAGCCGCACGTGCATCAAGAAAGTATTGCCAAGCGTGCGCCTGTGTCCCATAAGTAAAGGGCCGGCTGGATTGATCGCTAAAGGGTGCTTTAACCCCCAAAGGGCACTCCAAACAAAATGTAAAAAAAATTCTGTGTTTGTGAATTGTGTGCACTGTGGCTGCACGTGCATCAACAAAGGAGCAGCGCCAAGCGTGCGCCTGTGTCCCATAAGTAAAAGGCCGGCTGGCTTGTCCGTTAATGGGACCTGTAACCCCCAAAGGGCACTCCAAACAAAATAAAAAAATATATTTTTTTGTGTTTGTGAATTGTGTGCGCAGTAGCCGCACGTGCATCAACAAAGTATTGCCAAGCATGCGCCTGTGTCCCATAAGTAAAGGGCAGGCTGGATTGACCGCTAAATGGTGCTTTAACCCCCAAAGGGCACTCCAAAGAAAATTTAAAAAAAATTCTGTGTTTGTGAATTGTGTGCACTGTGGCTGCACGTGCATCAACAAAGGAGCAGCGCCAAGCGTGCGCCTGTGTCCCATAAGTAAAAGGCCAGCTGGCTTGTCCATTAAAGGGTGCTGTAACCCCCAAAGGGCACTCCAAACAAAATAAAAAAACATTTTTTTGTGTTTGTGAATTGTGTGCGCAGTAGCCGCACATGCATAAGCAAAGTAGTGCCAAGCGTGCGCCTGTGTCCCATAAATAAAGGGCCAGCTGGATTGACCGCTAAAGGGTGCTGTAACCACCAAAGGGCACTCCAAACAAAATAAAAAAATATATTTTTTTGTGTTTGTGAATTGTGTGCGCAGTAGCCGCACGTGCATCAACAAAGTAGTGGCAAGCGTGCGCCTGTGTCCCATAAATAAAGGGCCGGCTGGATTGATCGCTAAAGGTTGCTTTAACCCCCAGTGGGCACTCCAAACAAAATGTAAAAAAAATTTCTGTTTGTGAATTGTGTGCACTGTAGCTGCACGTGCATCAACAAAGGAGCAGCGCCAAGCGTGCGCCTGTGTCCCATAAGTAAAAGGCCAGCTGGCTTGTCCGTTAAAGGGTTCTGTAACCCCCAAAGGGCACTCCAAACAAAATAAAAAAATATATTTTTTTGTGTTTGTGAATTGTGTGCGCAGTAGCCGCACGTGCATCAACAAAGTAGTGCCAAGCGTGCGCCTGTTTCCCATAAATAAAGGGCTGGCTGGATTGACCACTAAAGGGTGCTTTAACCCCCAAAGGGCACTCCAAACAAAATTAAAAAAAAATGTATGTGTTTGTGAATTGTGTGCACTGTGGCTGCACGTGCATCAACAAAGGAGCACCGCCAAGCGTGCTCCTGTGTCCCATAAGTAAAAGGCCGGCTGGCTTGTCTGTTAACGGATGCTGTAACCCCCAAAAGGCACTCCAAACAAAATAAAAAACATTTTTCTGTGTTTGTGAATTGTGTGTACTGTGGCTGCATGTGCCTCAACAAAGGAGCAGCGCCAAGCGTGCACCTGTGTCCCATAAGTAAAAGGCCAGCTGGCTTGTCCGTTAACGGATGCTGTAACCCCCAAAGGGCACTCCAAACAAAATAAAAAATATATTTTTTTGTGTTTGTGAATTGTGTGCGCAGTAGCCGCACGTGCATCAACAAAGTAGTGGCAAGCGTGCGCCTGTGTCCCATAAATAAAGGGCCGGCTGGATTGATCGCTAAAGGTTGCTTTAACCCCCAGTGGGCACTCCAAACAAAATGTAAAAAAAATTTCTGTTTGTGAATTGTGTGCACTGTAGCTGCACGTGCATCAACAAAGGAGCAGCGCCAAGCGTGCGCCTGTGTCCCATAAGTAAAAGGCCAGCTGGCTTGTCCGTTAAAGGGTTCTGTAACCCCCAAAGGGCACTCCAAACAAAATAAAAAAATATATTTTTTTGTGTTTGTGAATTGTGTGCGCAGTAGCCGCACGTGCATCAACAAAGTAGTGCCAAGCGTGCGCCTGTTTCCCATAAATAAAGGGCTGGCTGGATTGACCACTAAAGGGTGCTTTAACCCCCAAAGGGCACTCCAAACAAAATTAAAAAAAAATGTATGTGTTTGTGAATTGTGTGCACTGTGGCTGCACGTGCATCAACAAAGGAGCACCGCCAAGCGTGCTCCTGTGTCCCATAAGTAAAAGGCCGGCTGGCTTGTCTGTTAACGGATGCTGTAACCCCCAAAAGGCACTCCAAACAAAATAAAAAACATTTTTCTGTGTTTGTGAATTGTGTGTACTGTGGCTGCATGTGCCTCAACAAAGGAGCAGCGCCAAGCGTGCACCTGTGTCCCATAAGTAAAAGGCCAGCTGGCTTGTCCGTTAACGGATGCTGTAACCCCCAAAGGGCACTCCAAACAAAATAAAAAATATATTTTTTTGTGTTTGTGAATTGTGTGCGCAGTAGCCGCACGTACCTGAACAAAGCAGTGCAAAGCATGCACCTGTGTCCCATAAATAAAGTGCCAGCTGGATTGACCGCTAAAGCATGCTGTAACCCCCAAAGGGTACTCCAAACAAAATAAAAAACATTTTTCTGTGTTTGTAAATTGTGTGTACTGTGGCTGCATGTGCCTCAACAAAGGAGCAGCGCCAAGCGTGCACCTGTGTCCCATAAGTAAAAGGCCGGCTGGCTTGTCCGTTAAAGGGAGCTATAACCCCCAAAGGGCACTCCAAACAAAATAAAAAAATATATTTTTTTGTGTTTGTGAATTGTGTGCGCAGTAGCCGCACGTGCATCAAGAAAGTATTGCCAAGCGTGCGCCTGTGTCCCATAAGTAAAGGGCCGGCTGGATTGACCGCTAAAGGGTGCTTTAACCCCCAAAGGGCACTCCAAACAAAATTTAAAAAAAATTCTGTGTTTGTGAATTGTGTGCACTGTGGCTGCACGTGCATCAACAAAGGAGCAGCGCCAAGCGTGCGCCTGTGTCCCATAAGTAAAAGGCCGGCTGGCTTGTCCGTTAATGGGACCTGTAACCCCCAAAGGGCACTCCAAACAAAATAAAAAAATATATTTTTTTGTGTTTGTGAATTGTGTGCGCAGTAGCCGCACGTGCATCAACAAAGTATTGCCAAGCGTGCGCCTTTGTCCCATAAGTAAAGGGCAGGCTGGATTGACCGCTAAATGGTGCTTTAACCCCCAAAGGGCACTCCAAACAAAATTTAAAAAAAATTCTGTGTTTGTGAATTGTGTGCACTGTGGCTGCACGTGCATCAACAAAGGAGCAGCGCCAAGCGTGCGCCTGTGTCCCATAAGTAAAAGGCCAGCTGGCTTGTCCATTATAGGGTGCTGTAACCCCCAAAGGGCACTCCAAACAAAATAAAAAAACATTTTTTTGTGTTTGTGAATTGTGTGCGCAGTAGCCGCACATGCATAAGCAAAGTAGTGCCAAGCGTGCGCCTGTGTCCCATAAATAAAGGGCCAGCTGGATTGACCGCTAAAGGGTGCTGTAACCACCAAAGGGCACTCCAAACAAAATAAAAAAATATATTTTTTTGTGTTTGTGAATTGTGTGCGCAGTAGCCGCACGTGCATCAACAAAGTAGTGGCAAGCGTGCGCCTGTGTCCCATAAATAAAGGGCCGGCTGGATTGATCGCTAAAGGTTGCTTTAACCCCCAGTGGGCACTCCAAACAAAATGTAAAAAAAATTTCTGTGTTTGTGAATTGTGTGCACTGTAGCTGCACGTGCATCAACAAAGGAGCAGCGCCAAGCGTGCGCCTGTGTCCCATAAGTAAAAGGCCAGCTGGCTTGTCCGGTAAAGGGTTCTGTAACCCCCAAAGGGCACTCCAAACAAAATAAAAAAATATATTTTTTTGTGTTTGTGAATTGTGTGCGCAGTAGCCGCACGTGCATCAACAAAGTAGTGCCAAGCGTGCGCCTGTTTCCCATAAATAAAGGGCTGGCTGGATTGACCACTAAAGGGTGCTTTAACCCCCAAAGGGCACTCCAAACAAAATTAAAAAAAAATGTATGTGTTTGTGAATTGTGTGCACTGTGGCTGCACGTGCATCAACAAAGGAGCACCGCCAAGCGTGCTCCTGTGTCCCATAAGTAAAAGGCCGGCTGGCTTGTCCGTTAACGGATGCTGTAACCCCCAAAAGGCACTCCAAACAAAATAAAAAACATTTTTCTGTGTTTGTGAATTGTGTGTACTGTGGCTGCATGTGCCTCAACAAAGGAGCAGCGCCAAGCGTGCACCTGTGTCCCATAAGTAAAAGGCCAGCTGGCTTGTCCGTTAACGGATGCTGTAACCCCCAAAGGGCACTCCAAACAAAATAAAAAATATATTTTTTTGTGTTTGTGAATTGTGTGCGCAGTAGCCGCACGTACCTGAACAAAGCAGTGCAAAGCGTGCACCTGTGTACCATAAATAAAGTGCCAGCTGGATTGACCGCTAAAGCATGCTGTAACCCCCAAAGGGTACTCCAAACAAAATAAAAAACATTTTTCTGTGTTTGTGAATTGTGTGTACTGTGGCTGCATGTGCCTCAACAAAGAAGCAGCGCCAAGCGTGCACCTGTGTCCCATAAGTAAAAGGCCGGCTGGCTTGTCCGTTAAAGGGTGCTGTAACCCCCAAAGGGCACTCCAAATAAAATAAAAAAAAATATTTTTTTCTGTTTGTGAATTGTGTGCGCAGTAGCCGCACGTGCATCAACAAAGTAGTGCCAAGCGTGCGCCTGTGTCCCATAAGTAAAGGGCCAGCTGGATTGATCGCTAAAGGGTGCTTTAACCCCCAAAGGGCACTCCAAACAAAATGTAAAAAAAATTTCTCTGTTTGTGAATTGTGTGCACTGTGGCTGCACGTGCATCAACAAAGGAGCAGCGCCAAGCGTGCGCCTGTGTACCATAAGTAAAAGGCCAGCTGGCTTGTCCGTTAAAGGGTGCTGTAACCCCCAAAGGGCACTCCAAACAAAATAAAAAAATATATTTTTTTGTGTTTTTGAATTGTGTGCGCAGTAGCCGCACGTGCATCAACAAAGTAGTGCCAAGCGTGCGCCAGTGTCCCTTAAATAAAGGGCCAGCTGGATTGACCGCTAAAGCGTGCTGCAACCCCCAAAGGGCACTCCAAACAAAATAAAAAACATTTTTCTGTGTTTGTGAATTGTGTGTACTGTGGCTGCATGTGCCTCAACAAAGGAGCAGCGCCAAGCGTGCACCTGTGTCCCATAAGTAAAAGGCCGGCTGGCTTGTCCGTTAACGGGTGCTGTAACCCCCAAAGGGCACTCCAAACAAAATAAAAAAATATATTTTTTTGTGTTTGTGAATTGTGTGCGCAGTAGCCGCACGTGCATCAACAAAGTAGTGCCAAGCGTGCGCCTGTGTCCCATAAGTAAAGGGCCAGCTGGATTGATCGCTAAAGGGTGCTTTAACCCCCAAAGGGCACTCCAAACAAAATGTAAAAAAAATTTCTGTGTTTGTGAATTGTGTGCAGTGTGGCTGCACGTGCATCAACAAAGGAGCAGCGCCAAGCGTGCGCCTGTGTACCATAAGTAAAAGGCCAGCTGGCTTGTCCGTTAAAGGGTGCTGTAACCCCCAAAGGGCACTCCAAACAAAATAAAAAAATATATTTTTTTGTGTTTGTGAATTGTGTGCGCAGTAGCCGCACGTGCATCAACAAAGTAGTGCCAAGCGTGCGCCTGTGTCCCATAAATAAAGGGCCAGCTGGATTGACCGCTAAAGCGTGCTGCAACCCCCAAAGGGCACTCCAAACAAAATAAAAAACATTTTTCTGTGTTTGTGAATTGTGTGTACTGTGGCTGCATGTGCCTCAACAAAGGAGCAGCGCCAAGCGTGCACCTGTGTCCCATAAGTAAAAGGCCGGCTGGCTTGTCCGTTAACGGGTGCTGTAACCCCCAAAGGGCACTCCAAACAAAATAAAAAAATATATTTTTTTGTGTTTGTGAATTGTGTGCGCAGTAGCCGCACGTGCATCAACAAAGTAGTGCCAAGCGTGCACCTGTGTCCCATAAATAAAGGGCCAGCTGGATTGACCGCTAAAGCATGCTGTAACCCCCAAAGGGCACTCCAAACAAAATAAAAAACATTTTTCTGTGTTTGTGAATTGTGTGTACTGTGGCTGCATGTCCATCAACAAAGGAGCAGCGCCAAGCGTGCACCTGATTCCCATAAGTAAAAGGCCAGCTGGCTTGTCCGTTAAAGGGTGCTGTAACCCCCAAAGGGCACTCCAAATAAAATAAAAAAATATTTTTTTTTGTGTTTGTGAATTGTGTGCGCAGTAGCCGCACGTGCATCAACAAATTAGTGCCAAGCGTGTGCCTGTGTCCCATAAATAAAGGGCCAGCTTGATTGACCGCTAAATTGTGCTTTAACCCCCAAAGGGCACTCCAAACAAAATTTTAAAAAAAATTCTTTGTTTGTGAATTGTGTGCGCAGTAGCCGCACGTGCATCAACAATGTAGTGCCAAGCGTGCGCCTGTTTCCCATAAAAAATGGCCAGCTGGATTGATCACTAAAGGGTGCTGTAACCCCCAAAGGGCATTCCAAACAAAATAAAAAAAAAATTTCTGTGTTTGTGAATTGTGTGCACTGTGGCTGCACGTGCATCAACAAAGGAGCAGCGCCAAGCATGCGCCTGTGTCCCATAAGTAAAAGGCCGGCTGGCTTGTCCATTAAAGGGTGCTGTACCCCCCAAAGGGCACTCCAAACAAAATAAAAAAATATTTTTTTTTGCGTTTGTGAATTGTGTGCGCAGTAGCCGCACGTGCATCAACAAAGTAGTGCCAAGCGTGCACCTGTGTCCCATAAATAAAGGGCCAGCTGGATTATCTGCTAAAGGGTGCTGTAACCCCCAAAGGGCACTCCAAACAAAATAAAAAAAATGTTTCTGTGTTTGTGAATTGTGTGCACTGTGGCTGCACGTGCATCAACAAAGGAGCAGCGCCAAGCGTGCGCCTGTGTCCTATGAGTAAAAGGCCGGCTGGCTTGTCCGTTAAAGGGTGCTGTGACCCCCAAAGGGCACTCCAAACAAAATAAAAAAATATTTTTTGTGTTTGTGAATTGTGTGGGCTGTAGCTGCACGTGCATCAACAAAGGAGCAGCGCCAAGTGTGCACCTGTGTCCTATAAGTAAAGGGCCAGCTGGCTCATTTCTTAAAGGGTGGTGTAACCCACAAAGTGCACTAGTCTCCAACAAAATTAAAAAATTATTTTCTGTGTTTGTGTGCGCCTTAGCCGCACGTATATATCAATATAACATAAATGGAGGACCAAACTTTCTCCGATAAAAATAAAATAGGGAAAGATCAAGAACCACTTCCTCCTAGTGCTGAAGCTGCTGCCACTAGTCATGACATAGACGATAACCTGCCATCACCGTCGTCTGCCAAGGCCGATGCCCAATGTCATAGTAGAGGGCACATACAATCCCAAATTACAAAGTTCAGGAAAATGACCTTGAAAAAAACATTTAATTCATCTGAAGAGAAACGTAAACTTGCCAATATGCCATTTACGACACGGAGTGGCAAGGAACGGCTAAGGTCTTTCCCTATGTTCATGACTAGTGGTTCAGCTTCACATGAAGCCCTCCTCCCGCTAAAAAAATCAAACAAGTTAAGCTGGCAAAAGCACAGCGAAGAACTGTGCATTCTAAGTAGATATCACAAATCCCCAAGGAGAGTCCAAGTGTGGTGGCGGTTGCGATGCCTGACCTTCCCAGCACTGGACGGGAAGAGGTGGCTCTTTCCACCATTTGCACGCCCCCTGCAAGTGCTGAAAGGAGCAGTCCACTTGCTGATATGCAAATTGAAGATGTCACTGTTGAAGTACAACAGGATGAGGATACTGGTGTAGCTGGCACTGAGGAGGAAGTTGGCGAGGAGGATTCTGATGGTGATGTGGTTTGTTTAAATCAGGCTCCGGGGGAGACAGTTGTTGTCCGTGGGATGAAAAAGCCCATCACGGTCATGCCTGGGCAGAAGACCAAACATTCCACCTCTTTGGTCTGGCAATATTTCTATCCAAATCCGGACAACAACTGTCTTGCCATATGTACCATATGTAAAGGTGAAATAAGTAGGGGTAGGGACGTTAACCACCTAGGAACATCCTCCCTTATACGGCACCTGCAGCGCGTTCATAAAAAGTTACTGTCAAGTTCAGAAACTTTGGCTAAGACCGTAAGCAGTCCAGGGACACCTAAATCCCTTTTTCCTGTTTTATCCAAGGAATCGGTGGATGAGGAGGATGAGGACGACACCTTGCCTCCGTAGAGCCAGTTTGTTCAGGGACACATTAATTGCCAGCTTGTTTTGTGGGGGCCCAAACGAACCAATCATTTCAGCCACAGTCATGTGGCCGACCCTGGCGCTGAAATGATTGGTTTGTTAAAGTGTGCATGTCCTATTTATACAACATAAGGGTGGGTGGGAGGGCCCAAGGACAATTCCATCTTGCACCTCTTTTTTTTCTTTGCAGTATGTACTGTTTGGGGCCTAGTTTTTCAAACTGCTATCCTGTCTGCCACTGCAGTGTCACTCCTAGATGGGCCACGTGTTTGTGCCGCCCACTTGTGTCGCTTAGCATAGTCATCCAGCTACCTCAGTGCAATCTTTTGGCCATAAAAACAATATTGTGAGGTGTGAGGTGTTCAGAATAGACTGGAAATGAGTAGAAATGAAGGTTTTTGAGGTTAATAATTGCATAGGAGCAGAAAAACCCACAAATTCTGTGATTTAAGCTGTTTTTATGCTTTTTTTTTCAAAAAAATACAGATCCAAAACACAAAACCCAGAACCCAAAACACGGAAGGGTGGTTTTGGCAAAACCAATCCAGATCCAAAACACGAAGAAAGATCCAGATCCAAAACCAAAACACAAAACACGAAAATGGCCGGTGCACACCCCTACTTACAACTAACTTATACTAAAATAAAGACACAGACACAGACTGTTTTGGTTAAATGGTCATAACTTGCTTTATTGAAGGTATGACCCTGAGTTTTTCATTTAATTTTGGGAGACAAAGAAGGATGCTACAAACGCTCAGCTCCAGCCATATGTTTCTTAACCAATATTAGGGAGCGACTGATGGCCAGTGATGGCCATTGTAAGCTGAGTTGTGAAGACTCACAACCCCTATAATACTACATAGTATGAGTGTCTCCACAGAGATGGATGCCCAAAGTCCTCCTGCAGAGGACCCTTCAAAAGATATGTGCTTCACAATGTTTTCTTACACCTTACGTGGCCACTGGTTTGTAGCACCTTCTCGCCCATCATTATAATATAAACAATAGTGCTAGTAAGAACACAACACAATAAAGAGCATAACAAAAAGAAAAGGGAGGAAGGGACAAACACTATCCAGAAAGAAAGCTGCTGGGCATACAGCAGCCTTATAAAGCACCCATATAGGCACTCCCAAAAGCTCAAACATTGCCAAAAACAACCAACCATAATTAACCCCCATACTACTCTACCTATCAACTGTTAGGATCTGCGGTTAGCAGATCGTATTGTTTGTAGTTCCCAGTCTTAGTTGCTGCTTTTTTACCTGTCTTTATGTGTGCTGATCTCATGTGTTTCTATTTACTGCCTGTCTGTGTGCAGTATCATCTGCACACTAATTGATTGTCCTGTCTGTGCACAGCCCAGGTGCACACTAGTCTGTCATTAGGGAGGCTTGCTAGGCTTGCTCTGATTGGCCCTGTATCTGGTAAATTTCAGCCAGCCCTTCACTCCATGCCGGTGATAGCGTTCATGTGTTTCCGGGTGTGGTCAGTCTCCTGAGTATTCCAGTTGAGCTCCAGTAATCCTGTTTGCCTTAGCTTAATGCCGTTTGTGTCATCTAGGTGGCACAGTCCACATACCATCTACCAGCCATTTGCGTCACCCAGGTGGCACGGTCCGCATACCAGCTTCTTGCCATTTGTGTCATCTAGGCAGCATGGATCACACTCCTGAGTGCCTCATCTCATGTGCTGCTGCTTGTGTCAACCCAGCGGCACAGGCCCCACTTTTGCATCCCAAGTACGCAATCTTGCGTACTACCGCTACTGTCATCCCGGAGGCATTTAGCACATCCCAGTGTCATATTGCCAAGCATACCAGCCCTCAAGGTTGCTACACAGCCCAAAGGCTGCTACTCGGCTCAAAAGCCGCCTCTCGCCAAGCATACCAGTCCTCAAGGCTGCTACACAGCCCAAAGGCCGCTTACTCAGCTCAAAAGCCGCATCTCGCCAAGCATACCAGCCCTCAAGGCTGCTACACAGCCCAAATCTGCTACTTGGTCCATAGGCCACATCTCGCCAAGTATTTCAGTATTCAAGACTGTTGCGGGACTTTCTACCCGGACGTTACTGGTAGTTCTTCACAATTATCTACATGATTACCCTCTGTGTCAGATCAGCAACAGTTGACCAAATTCCACCCAATTACAAAAATCTAAGGACTCTTACATAGCCTTAAGCCTATGCAGCTCTCGTCTCATCATATTAAGGTTTTAGTGTTTGGCCCCTGGAAATATCCCTGTGTTTCAGTATTGGCCATTTCCATAGCATTACTCCTTCTTTCAGCCTCTGACGTAAGAGAAATTTCTTTCCATCACTGGTCTTTGAGTTGAGCTGTATGTTTGTATTCTGGGATGGTGGTCACAATAGGTGCACAGCGGATGTGAAAGTTACTATTAGGCCTCACAGCGAGTCCTTAACCAGGATGCTGGGTTTATTGGTAAACAGCAGGTAACAGAGTAACAACGATTATACAGGAACGCAGTGGTAATGCAGAGGTTAACAGTGGTAACAAACGGTGGTATCAGATAGTAGTATTGCAGCTAATGGGTGTCGCACTAGCAGGAGCTAAGTGCTGTGAATCTGCACAGCACTGTATCACTTTATACAGTAAAATGGGTGCAGTATGCACATGTGCAGGTCAGAGGTTGCACCTCCCTGCAGACACTGGGTCCTAGGGGCCGGATTCATTACGGATAGCAACTGTGATCACGCATGCAGAAAGATGATTGTTGTGTACTGCGCATGCATCGCAGTGCGCATGCGCAAATGCTTCATTGCAATCACACTGCGATTGCAGTGACTACGCAGACCCATCGCAGAGTGATTGACAGGAAGTGCCCGTTTGGGGGTGTTGACAAGAGGGTGGTCAGCGAAACACAGGCGTGTCAGTGCGTTTGAACGCCATTGCAGGGGCGTGCATAAATTAGCCACTGCGATGGCATATGCAGCTTGAGCTTTCAATGCGTGCTATGAGGCTAGCAAATTCTGGGTAAAGTCAGACCTGTTGTAAATGTGCGTGAGGCTCCAATGGTACTTAATGTTACTGATGGTTTTGCAGACTTGCAATGTATTACGGATGTGAGTAAGGGGAAGTGGGCGTCCTTATGTTAGGCTGCGACGGCATTGCGATTGCAAAACATTAGCATATTTGTGCGTAATAGCAATCCGTAATGAATCCATAATGATACCCTAGTGTCCAGATTTATGCACAGAGAGGATACTGTGCTAGAGCTAACATTCCATGCTTAGGCTGCCCGGCTTAACGTCCAACTCTGTAACCGGAATCGGTAAGGGATTTCGGCAGTCGGGATCCCAGCTGTCAGAATCTCGACATCATCATCACAACAGGATAGCATACTGACACTTGTTGTTCTGTATGCTAACCCTCTCCCTACCCTAAACCTAACCTAGTGCCTAACCCTAACCCTCCCCCTAGTGCCTAATCCTAACCCCGCACCCTAACCCTTCCCCCCACCCTGCTACTTACCTTCTGTATCCCAGCGGTCAGGATGTCGGCGTCGGGAATTGTGACAGGCGTCAGTATTCCGGCACTGGTAATATCAGTGCCAGCATAGCGGCCGCCAGGATACTGCCTGTATCCCCTCCAACCAGTGTAAGTGGTTCCAGGGGCCATATTACATAAATATTAGTTAGATGGTTTTGACACTTACCTTGCCAGGTGAGATTGCCAGACTCCAGCTTCTTCCCGACACCTAATTATTATTAATTAATAGCATTAATTATTTTGCACCAGCATATTTGGTAGTGTTTTGACAGGTTGACACTCTTAGAGAGAGACTTAGAATTACCACCCATCAAGGATTTCTCCATTTTGGCCTGGAACTCAGGAGAGCTGTCCAGAGTCTGGACATCAGTCCCGGATAGGTGGTGTCCGGAATTCTCACGTTAGGCATGACGCAGCATGGGTGACGGCACTGTCAGTGCGTCACCAGCCATCCCTATGTACCGCTCTAGTCCTCCCTGCAGCCTGCCACCTCCTCTGTATTTTGGCCGCAAGGCAGGCTTGAATGGCTCAAGTCAGTTACTTGTTGACAGTTTGACAGGCGGAGGCAGAGAGACTCAATAGTAGAACCTTTGATAGAACATACAGAGCACAGTCAGGACTCCTGCATCCAACTGCACCTCAGCAGTGATGAGTAGTCTGGTGCTGCTCAACATCAGTCCCTGTCTTTGCGAGCAGGGGGACACCACCAGAACCCTACATATTCCTGCTGGATCAGCAGTGAAATAAAACATTTCCATTCTTTACACATTTTGACATTTATACTTTTTTGTTCATACACAAAGCACATAAATTGAATTATTATATTGCTGGTGCACTTTAAGATTATGATGAGGTGAGCTAAAGGAAACCAAGTCCTGTAATTAACAATAGTATTATAATAACTTTCTAAAAACAGAATGTATTCACATTTCTATGCTATGAAAATATATGAATGCTTATATAAATATCTTTTTGCAGTTCTGCATTATCTGGGCTGGCATATATGGAGACATGAGGGATCACTGAGGCATATATAGTGGCATGATGCGTCTGTGAGGCACATAAAGCGGCATGAGAGGGTTCTGGGTTGGCATGTTAGGGCATTTGGGGGCTGCATGCGTAATCGCTATTGCATTCGCAGTTGTAATCGTTAGTGAATCAGGCCCAGAGTTTGGAAAACCTTGGTATAAATCCTTTGCTGGGCTTTACCAAGTTTTCCATTATAGTGATAATAGTAATATGTACACACCTGGGGTTACAGACAATGATGCAAGCTGGGATAAATGTATGTAAATATAGAAAAGTAAATAAGAAGAGTCTAACAACTGTATGTGATACAGAGCTGTGGTTTTTCACACAATATTGTGTTGTACATTAACAAAGTAGCCTGTATGCTTTTTTTCAACATCAGCTTCTTGTCACAGGCATAATCATGAAGTGTTGCCTTAATAACAACTGCTTCAACTCATTATGATAATGCCTTGTTGGCTGAAGCTCCTATTTGTTGCTAACCCTGGATCACAATTATATGACTGTTTAAAATGTCAGTTACTCCCATTTGTTACTTATATTCAAGTAATCTGTGAGACAAACCATTCATTCATGCACAATACACAATATGCAAAACATGAATATACTCAACAAAGGCCGCCATTGCATTGCATATAAAAGTATGTCACACATACTGGGATGATTGCGTTCTAAATGAACTAGGTCAATTCATAGTGTATCCATGCTCTTCATTAGGCACAGACATGTCACATGCATTATTTGTATGGCAAGTCCTGTGAATTCTTTATCAGTTACACTGCAAATACTATTGACAATGAATGCAAGAATAATGTAGCGAGCACATATCACTAGCAAATGAAAAACAGTAATAATAAAACAAAACAGTTATAAACCTGAAGCAAATACATATATACAGTGAATATAAAAGTCTACACACCGTTATGAAAATCGCATTGTTTCTGAAAATTAAATCAAGATAAATAATTTCTGACCTTTTATCTGCCTTTACTGTGACCTTGTAGCCAACAATATACAAATAAAAAACATATATCTGATAGGCAAAATAAGTGAAACAAACAAAATACCCTATTTGTATTATTATGCACACTCAGAGGCGCTTAAGAGAGGACTGGGCCCGTGTGCAGGCTCTGTTCGGGCCCCCTACTCTCCAGCGGTGCAGTAGACTCTGGCATCTGACATCTGTTATTTCTCACAGGTCGCTAGCCAATCAGCGGCCGGTTTACATGTAGCAGCCGCTCATTGGCTGGGACCCACGTGGAACCAGCCAATGAGCGGCCGCTACATGTAAACCGGCCGCTGATTGGCTAGTGGCCCGTGAGAAATAACAGATGGTTTTGGTCATCCGTCATTTTGCGAGGTGTAAGTATATTTTACAACATATACTTACACATGTCCAGTATGGTTCGCATAAGTCGTTTTCTTTTTTTGCCAAGTTCGTGGATGCTACGGAGAGCGGCACCAGGATGGAGGTGAGTATGGGATCTTTTTTCCAGGTACATCCGTGGAATCTACATGTGTGAGTGGGTTAAGTGTATGCAATAAAGTTTTACTAGATACCGGTGTGTGTGTCCTGTGGTTTTTGAACTATTTATTTTACAATGGGGGTATGGGTGCCGGCTGCCTGCTGACACTTGTAGCTCCACAAGTGTCAAAAGGCAGGTATACTGGCACCTGTAGTTCCACTGTAAAATATAATAGTTTTCTTCTATTTTACACTTCATTACCCCCATACCCACCGCTCCAGGGGTGCGGGATAGAGCCCCGGCTTCAATCCAAGCCTGGGGTTTCAGGTGAGGGGGGATCCCTTTTTAGGGCGGTCCCCACCTACCCTGAGATCCCTGGCTTGGCCTGACTAGCTTGGGGTGAGAATGCTTTGGCCATGGAGACCCGGTAATAGGGTCTCCTGGCTGTGGCATTACACGCCGGTTGTTTTGGGTCCGGGCCTTGTTTTAAATATAGGGGGAACCCTACACATTTTTTCCCCTATATTAAAACCAGTACTGGCCCAGCAGGCATGTGGTGGTTCCTAAATTATGGTGGAACCATACTCGTTTTGTTCCTCATAATTTTTTGAACCAGGACTGGCTGACCACTCCAGGGCTGGTTACGGCTTTTGGGGGGGGGGGACCCTACGTCTTTTTTTTTTTTTTAAATTAACCCTTCTTTTACAGGTATAACACACAAGCAGCTTACACATATCTCACTGATATGTGCAGGCTGCAAGCTCGGTAGAGATTTGCAGAGTGAAAACACTGCAATCTCGGGTGAGTAATCTCATCTAAACTTGCAACTCGGGGGAGAAATCTCGATCTACTTCACCATCGTAAAACTCACTTTCAGCTAAACTCACTGAAAAACTGGAAAATCACCCAAGATTCGGTGATGCAATTCGAGATTAAAAGAAGCAAAGCTCGACCAAACTCGAATCTTAGTAAATTTACCCCTAAGTATGGTGTTCTGTGTGTGATGAGCTGTTGTCTGTGTGTCAAACATATCTTTTAGAATTATGGTAAAAAAATTCAACCTGGGTCTCATCAGGTCATCATACATGATCTCACATGGCTCGGGGTGAGTGAATGCATGTTTTTGCAAAGTTAAATGGCCAATGATGTTCTTTTTTGTAAGAAATGTCTTCCATCTTGCCAGCCTACCTCATAACCCAGACATGCAAAATACTGTTGCACGTGCGAGGAGTGACCAGTTCCTGACAGAAATTCCTTCAGTTCCTTTATTTTTTATATAAGTCTCTTGGTAGCCTGATGAGTTTTCTCCTTATCCTGTCATCAACTTTGGCGGGACATCCTGTTCTTGGCAATGTACCCATTGTGCTACATTTTATCCACTTATTGAGTAACGTCTTTACAGTGTTCCATGGTACAATACAATAGAATACACCTTTATTGTTATTAACAAAACAACAATGAAATGGCAAGTAAAAGCACTCCAGCTCAGTAAAACAACAATCAAGCAATACACCTTCTTCCATAAAACTGAAATTAGTCATTTTGACAATTAAACATACATTAGCTATTGGGAATTTTTTTTTATATAACCACTTTGTACATGTTCGCACAAGCCTAACATGTCTGTTTGATGGTAATTTTTTACTAGCCACCCCCGTTAGCTCCCCCAAATGCTGACTACCCATCACTCACTTTGCGAGTGAATCCTCTGTGCAAACATAATTGCAATTCAATCACTGCGCATGCACAGTGCGGCTCACACGCATGCACAATGGCAAACAATCGCTGTGTAAATATTGGCATTACGTCCATCTCTGAATCAGGCCCACAGTACAAGTATAAAACGCTGTGCACACTTATGCAGCCAGGGTTTTCTAGGTTTTGTATTTCACCTCTATTTCGTAAAAATAAATCTATTTGTGCTTGACTTCCATTTTGTTGACTACAAGGTAACATAAACAGTGGAAAATGTTCTGACATGATTTATCTTGATTTCAGGTTTCTATAAAAAAAAAACTGTAACTTCAAAATAAGTGATAGATACCCCTTTTACACCACAGCTAAAACTTGGGTTATTGCCGGGATAACCCGGGTTGCTGCTGGGTGTAAAAGGGACTAGAGTTGGATACTCGGGTTGAATGACCCTGCACTCCGACCCGGGTAGGTTGCAGGGCTTAACACAGGAGCAACCCGTTTAACCCTGCAGTGTAAAAGGGTAAGCCGTGTCATCCAACCTAAGTCCCGTTTACAGGATTCAGAGTTCCGGATTTTCCGGTACTTGGAGATGATGTCATCTCCAAGATCTGTGTGCAGTGTGAATGGCGACGCGGTCTGAAGGGGGTATGTCCTGGGTATGACCGGGTTTGGAGCCTTGTTCCAAATACTGGGTCAGACCTGGGACATTGGTGTGTGTATTACCACTTTTACACTAATCAGCCATTACACTAAAACCACTGACAGGTGAAGTGAATAACATTGATTATCTTGTAACAATATCAAGGTGTGGGATATATTAGGTAGCAAGTGAACACTCAGTTATTGAAGTTGATGAGTTGAATGCAGGAAAATGGGCAAGCATAAGGATCTGGGTGACTCTGACAAAGGACAAATTGTGATGGCTAGATGACTGGGTCAGAGCTTCCCCAAACTGGCAGGTGTAGTGTGTTCCTGGTATGCATTGGTTAGTACTAGGGATGTGCGCCAGACCATTGTTGCCGGATTTGGATTTGGTTCTAATTCGTCGTCCGACTTTGTATTTGGATTTGGATTTGCCAAACTGCGGTGACTGGCTTTGGCTTTGGATTTGGATTTTTTTTCCAAAAATTGACAAAAGAAAGCTAAAATCACACAAATTGGTCCTTTTTTTTTCTTAGAGTATCATTAACCTCAATAACATTAATTTCCAGTCATTTGTAGTCAATTTAGACCACCTCACAGCTTATAATATTGATTTCAACATTATTGGCCAAAGATTGCAATGAGCTGACTGGTTACTAAGCGACAAAGCAGCGGCGCAGCGGCACAGACACCACAATTTAAAGCACATCTATGAAACATTGCCGCACAGCTGTGGCAGAAATGAAGTGTAGTGCACCCACCCAGTGGGGTATGGCCAGCAGAATCACAGTACTTGTTTACATAGTGGGCTACGGCCCAAGGAGTCACAGTGCACAATCTAATTCACATTCCATCACATAGTGCCCCTGATTCACATTACACCATAAAGTAGTGTCTCATATTTATGTTACGACACACAGTAGTGCCCCTTTTACACAATGCCCACAGTAGTGACCCTTTTACACAATGCCCACAGTAGTGACCCTTATACACAAAGCCCACAGTAGTAATGTCCCTTATACAATGCCCACAGTAGTAGTGTCCCATTAACATGCCCCCAGTAGTAGTGCCCCCATTAACATGCCCCCAGTAGTAGTGCCCCCATTAACATGTCCCCAGTAGTGGTATGCCCCCCATTAGCAGGCCCCCAATAGTAGTATGCCCCCCCTTAGCAGGCCCTCAGTAGTAGTATGCCCCCCCTTAGCAGGCCTCCAGTAGTAGTATGCCACCCTTAGCAGGCCTCCAGTAGTAGTATGCCCCTCATTAGCAGGCCCCCAGTAGTAGTATGCCCCCCCCTTAGCAGGCCCCCAGTAGTAGTATGCCTCCCCTTAGCAGGCCCCCAGTAGTGGTATGCCCCCCATTAGCAGGCCCCCAGTAGTAGTATGCCCCCACTTAGCAGGCCCCCAGTAGTAGTATGCCCCCCCTTAGCAGGCCCCAGTAGTAGTATGTCCCCCCTTAGCAGGCCCTCAGTAGTAATATGCCCCCCCTTAGCAGGCCCCCAGTAGAAGTATGCACCCCTTAGCAGGCCCCCAGAAGTAGTATGCCTCCCCTTAGCAGGCCCCCAGTAGTGGTATGCCCCCCATTAGCAGGCCCCCAGTAGAAGTATGCCCCCACTTAGCAGGCCCTCAGTAGTAGTATGCCCCCCCTTAGCAGGCCCCAGTAGTAGTATGTCCCCCCTTAGCAGGCCCTCAGTAGTAATATGCCCCCCCTTAGCAGGCCCCCAGTAGTAGTATGCACCCCTTAGCAGGCCCCCAGTAGTAGTATGCCCCCCCTTAGCAGGCCCCCACTAGTAGTATGCCCCCCATTAGCAGGCCCCCAGTAGTAGTATGCCCCCCCTTAGTAGGCCCCCAGTAGTAGTATGCCCCCCCCTTAGCAGGCCCCCAGTAGTAGTAGTGTCCCCATTATCAGGCCCCCAATAGTAGTATGCCACCCCTTAGCAGGCCCCCAGTAGTAGTAGTGCCCCCATTAACATGCCCCCAGTAGTGGTATGCCCCCCATTAGCAGGCCCCCAGTAGTAGTATGCCCCCCCTTAGCAGGCCCCCAGTAGTAGGATGCCCCTCCTTAGCAGGCCCCCAGTAGTAGTATGCCCCCCTTAGCAGGCCCCCAGTAGTAGTATGCCCCCCATTAGCAGGCCCCCAGTTGTAATATGCCCCCCTTAGCAGGCCTCCAGTAGTAGTATCCCCCCCGTAGCAGGCCCCCAGTAGTAGTATGCCCCCCATTAGCAGGCCCTCAGTAGTAGTATGCCCCCATTAGCAGTTCCCCAATAGTAGTATGCACCCCCTTAGCAGGCCCCCAGTAGTAGTATGCCCCCCCTTAAGAGGCCCCCAGTAGTAGTATGCCCCCCCTTAGCAGGCCTCCAGTAGTAGTATGCCCCCCATTAGCAGGCCCCCAGTAGTAGTATGCCCCCCTTAGCAGGCCTCCAGTAGTAGTAGTGCCCCCCCTTAGCAGGACCCCAGTAGTGGTATCCCCCCCTTAGCAAGCCCCCAGTAGTAGTGCCCCCATTAACATGCCCCCAGTAGTGGTATGCCCCCCATTAGCAGGCCCCCAGTAGTAGTATGCCCCCCCTTAGCAGGCCCCCAGTAGTAGTATGCCCCCCCCTTAGCAGGCCCCCAGTAGTAGTATGCCCCCCATTAGCAGGCCCCCAGTAGTAATATGCCCCCCTTAGCAGGCCTCCAGTAGTAGTATCCCCCCGTAGCAGGCCCCCAGTAGTAGTAGTGCCCCCATTAACATGCCCACAGTAGTGGTATGCCCCCCATTAGCAGGCCCTCAGTAGTAGTATGCCCCCATTAGTAGGCCCCCATTAGTAGGCCCCCAGTAGTAGTATGCTCCCCACTAGCAGGCACCCAGTAGTAGTAGTGCCCCTCCTTAGCAGGCCCCCACTTAGCAGGCCCCCAGTAGTAGTATGCCCCCCAGTAATGCCCCCTTACACACACACATAAAAAAAAAAAACTTACCTGAATCCCCGCTCCCGCCGCCGTCCACTCTGCTCTGCTGTATAACGCACAGTGGGAGCCGGAAGACGGAGCTCATGAGTGAGCTCCAACCGGCTCCCTCCGTGCAGCAGTCAATGAGAGTCTGTGTGACTCTCATTGGCTGCTATTACAAACACATAGCTGCAGCTGGCGGCTGTGTGTTTGATTTGTGTAGGGAAGACCACTATCACAGCTGTCTGCCCTACACTAGAGGAGCCCTGACATCGGAGAATCCGATGTCAGGAGGCTGCGGCTCGGCCTCGAACAGGGATCCGAGTCAGGCAGGGAACACCCGAACAGCGTTCAGGTGGACTTGGATCCGCAATGTTCGGAGCGGTTCGGATTCCACAGAATCCGAACCGCTCATCTCTAGTTAGTACCAAACAAAAATGGTCCAAGGAAGGCCAGCCTGGGAACCAGGTGATAGGGTCTTGGGTGCCCGAAACTCATTGATGTGTGTGGAGAGCGAAGGCTAGCCCGTCTGGTCCAATCCCACAGAAGAGCTACTATAGCACAAATTGCTGAAAAAGTTAATGCTGGCTATAAAAGAAAGGTGTCAGAACACACAGTGCATCTCTGCAGACCGATCAGTGTGCCCATGATGACTCCTATACACCACCAAAAGCTCCTACAAATGGCATGTGAGCATCAGAACTGGACCAAGGCGCAATGGAAGAATGTGACCTGGTCTGAAGAATAATATTTTATTTTACCTCATGTGGACAGCTGGGTGTGTGTACATCGTGTACCTGGAGAAGAGATGGCACCAGAATGCACTATGAGAAGAAGACAAGCTGGAAGAAGCAAGGTGATGCTCTGGGCAATGCTTTGCTGGGAAACCTGACATTTATGTGGATGTTATTTTTGTATGTACCACCAACCTAAACATTATTGTAGACCAAGTATGCCCCTTCATGGCAACGGTATTCCCTAATGGCAAAAATAACATATACACAATCAATCAAAACAAGAGCTGTTTTAACATATAGAAAAAGTAGGAACCACTTTTCCTAAATGTTAGACTTTGTAATTCATACCATTTACTGTGTTCTTTCCAACAGATTCAGCAGAAAACATAATTTCATTTTCTTTGGTTACCACATACTTGACAGTTTCAGTTTTGGGTGGTTTTAGGAACTAGGGCCTTTCCGAAGACAAAAGTTATAAAACTTAACATGCAAATGAGGTCTATGTGCATACAACACTTTACAGTGGTTAAGCAAAACGTAAATACACTACATTTATTGCCACTAGCGATTATAAACATGGCAAATAACTGTCACTATTTAACAGACAATAGTTAGACTTTGTTGTTGCCGCACAAATAAAATCTGACTGAAATTGTCCAATAAAGATAATATATAATATGTAATTAAACTGGAAAAATATGATTTCCATATTGTGATATTCACATCTATATTATGATATGAGCAAGTCTCTATATATACTTTGTCATGGTGAATAAATCATCCTTAAGTTAATGAATTATTTTCACCCTTCCTTGCCCAATACCCAGGGCAATGATTACCATATACAGTACTTCGCATAGTCTTGTACGCAGGACAGTGCTGTTCATGGGATTGTATAAAGATAAGGTTGGCTACGTCAGTGCATATTTTTGTATACTGATCTACACCCTCCTTTTGGATGCAGTTGTTAAGAAAACGAGGATAAAATAGCATAAAACTAATCATGTCATAGGAATGTTCACAGCAAGAACAGAGTATTATAGGGAATGAGTTTGTTGAACCTATTGTAAGCAGTGACCTGTCCACTCATGTGTGTAACTTGGGACAGGATCAGATGTGATAGAGGTCGAGATGGTTAGGGTTTTCTTTTTAAAGACTTTTCTTTTTTAATTTTTGAATTTTTTGCTAGTGGTCTATAACAAACACCTAATTCTCCACAATGCTGTTCTATAGACAAAATAAAAGTTTATATGTCCTACTAGCTGTTGCCCGCGGCTACGCCCATGGTGAAATCGCTTCTGGCAACATTTTATTTATTTGAGGTGTTCTAGTTGTGTTGCGTTGCATAGGGGCCCTGTTGCGGGTGTGGCCCACATGACCAGCAGCGCTATACAGACTGGTGGCAGCAGCACTTTCACTCACACCAGTGAGTGAAAGCACCAAAGCACCTCTCACCCCACCCCTTATCAGCCACACATATGGTGCCACACCTATCATGTTTGAGAAAATGAAAAATCCAAATACAAAGTAAGTGAAGTATCCAAATGATAAAAAACTATCAAAATGTTAAGTCCTTAGCAGTGGTGACTCCAGAGGTGAGGCTGCAGTACAGTCCAGTATTCTAATAGGAGAGCCACACTAACTGTCTGTCGCAATTCTAGGATAGGTAACGGATGTGACCCATATGGGCATTGGCTAGACCTATAACTGAGGTGTGGAGTCTAACGTGCCGGCGGTGTTCACCAGGGACTCCCGCAAGGACGTATGGACTTAGCTGTGTCCGACGCGCACGTCACAGCCCTGGGTTCCCTTATACAGGTGCTGGTGAACTCTGGATGAAGTGGAGGTAAACAAGCCAGGACAGAATCCAAAAGAGCAAACGGTACCAGGGGTCAGACAATATTGGAGTCAGGAGCAGAGCCAAGGTCAGAATCGGAATATCAAGTGCAGTACCAGGGAGGAGACGGATACAGATCAGGAACAAGCCAAGGTCAAAACGAGGAGTCTGTAAAATGGGTATGAACGCTGGAGTAAGGTAATTGAGCCTATACTCTGGCACTGGAGTGCTCCCAGGAACTTCCTAATATAGGTCAGGGCAGGGCCGGACTGGGACTAAAAATAGGCCCTGGCATTTTAAGAGCACATAGGCCCACCTCGCGTCAGCATCATGCTCCTGGCATAGACTCCTCCCCTTACTATTCTTGACTCCTCCCATTTCTTAATCTATGCTCCTACAAATATAATTAATATTAGAATAACATACAAGTACACATACAACAGAGAACATCCTGCAGGGGATTCAAACTTGTTCCATAGTCAAACATTTGGTATTGTGTTGGTTCTGTTACGCTGTGTACACAACTATAGAAATATCTGTCCAATCCATGTGGTGTGAAGGAAAATCTGGGAATGTATGGGAACAAATAACAATAGAAATTTGCTCCCAGATGCTGGAAAATGGACCAGATTTTCCTTCCCCCCAGATTGGAGAGATATCTATAAGTGTGTACACAGCCTTGGGTAAAGCTGGCACTTCACTGTTGCAGGTCACACACAAGAAAAGGAAAGACAGGAAAGAGAGAGGAGGGAGGAAAGGAGGGAGCAGGGAGAAAAAGAGGAGGAATTCGGGGAGCTGGGGGAGAGAGAAAAGGAAAGATGGGATCCAACATAGGAGAGAGAGACAGAGAGAGCCAGACAGCCAGAGAGAGAGAGCCAGAGAGAGAGAGAGAGCCAGAGAGAGAGAGAGCAAGATGGAACAGGGAGAGCCCAGAGAGAGGGAAAAGGAAAAGCCCTGAGAGAGAGAGCTAGAGCCAGAGAGAGAGCAGGGGGTGAGAGAGAGAGAGAGAGAGAGAGAGAGATCAGGGAGAGTGAGAGAGAGAGAAGTAACAGGGAGAGCCGAGAGAGAGAAGAACTTGGAGAAGCCGGGAGAGACACACAGTAGGAGAAAGAGGGGGACCTGCTAGAGAGAGATGAGGAATAGGGGAAGCCAGGAAAGACATAGGAGAAAGAGGAGGACCTGCTAGAGAGAGATGAGGAATAGGGGAAGCCAGGAGAGACATAGGAGAAAGAGGGGGACCTGCTAGAGAGAGATGAGGAAAAGGGGAAACCAGGAGAGACATAGGAGAAAGAGGGGGACCTGCTAGAGAGAGAGGAGGAATAGGGGAAGCCGGGAGAGACATAGGAGAAAGAGGGGGACCTGCTAGAGAGAGAGGAGGAATAGGGGGGAGATGGGAGATAGAGGGAAGGAATAGGGAAATACAGGATACAGGAGGAATAGGGGACACAGGAGGAATAAGGGAAGATGGCAGTTTAGGTATAGGGGGAGATAAGAGGAGAATAGGGGAAACAGAAAAAAGAGAGAGAAGAAATCAGGGGAGATGGAAGAGAAAGTAAGAGGAGGAGGAATATGGTGAGATGAGAGACAGAAGGAAACTAAAGGTGGAGATGGCAGAGAGAGATATCTCATGTCGTTTTGGAGTGTGCAGAGAAGGTTTTAAACAGTCTCCTTATGCAGTCCTCTGACTCTGCGTCCCGCTGCACTTCTGACGCTGATGCCCGGGTGTAAGCTACCATTTCATTACCGGCCTTTAACCCGGAAGTGCGGCTCCTCTGAAAGAGGAGCGGCTCGTGCGGTTCCACCTCCAGGCCAGCAGACTATATCTATACAGCGCGCCGCTCAGCGCTCACCCTCCCACCCAGATTGACAATGCCCCCATTGCCAAGGGGCTTGGACGCTTGGCCGCATCATCACGTCATCACGCAATGACATTATCGCGCATTACTGAAAAATCGTTGCTGAGCATGGCACCGCCCGGGAGGTTGCACTGTCCGGTAAGCATGCGCTCAGCCAAACTGGCCCATTTAGCCATCAGCCCTTCTGGCATTTGCCAGAAGTGCCCGATGGCCAGTCCGGCCCTGGGTCAGGGTTCAATACAGTGCCAATCAGCTTCCCCCTAATCCCACGCCCGCCCCTTTAATTTGAAACAGAGCGGCGTGCGTGTCCCTTTGGGAGCTGCGGCCGCCTGCACACAGAGCCGCCGTGGAGAGAGAGCAGCTGACAGTGGGTGCCGGGGATCCTGTCTATCGCCAGCCTGTACCCAAATGCCGCCGGACCCGGTAAGTGACCATCGGGTTCAGCTGCACTGTGACACGGTCACCCCAAATGCTGGCAAACAACAGTGGCAGTTGGTGTTGCTCCCCTATTGGAATATTGGACTGTGCTGCATCTCCACCTCTGAAGCTGCCACTCGACCGAGATAATGAGCAAACAGTTCCACAGCATGTGGAATATGTTGCTTTGTCACCTCGGTCAAAAGGAAACATTTTACCACTTTTCACCCTCTTAAGGGGTCGAATTTCAAAAAATCCTTGCTTAGTGGGTGCTTATCATGGAAAGCATTTGCTCCCCGAACTACAAGTTCCTATGTCCAGGGGTTTGTGATGGGCGTTGAAGAGTCATTCAATTAGTCATTAAGGACATTTGTTTTTATATACTGTACATATACTAGCTGATGTAGTCAGTTTCACACAGGTAGACCGTAGATATTTACTGTTTCCATTCCATCTCACTTCTCCCGTAACACATTAATCCTTCACCTCCCTCACCTATGTACTAACACATTCTATTCCCTCACCTCTGTAGTAACACCTTATCCTTGCTCACCTCTTTAGTAATACATTTCCCTCCCTCGCTCATGTTGTAACACATTCCCTTCCTTCACCCTGTAGTAGCACATTTGACTTTCCCCTCCCTCTCCTGTGTAGTAACACCTTATCCTTGCAGACCTCTTTAGAAACACATTTCTCTCCCTTGCCCATGTTATAACACATTCCCTTCCTTCACCCTGTAGTAACACATTTGACTTTCCCCTCCCTCACCTCTGTAGTAACACCTTATCCTTGCTCACCTCTTTAGAAACACATTTCCCACCCTCACCTATGTTATAACACATTCCCTTCCTTCACCCTGTAATAACACATTTGACTTTCCCCTCCCTCACCTATGTAGAAATACGTATTCCCCTCCGTCACCTCTGGAATAACACATTCCCCTGCTCACCCCTGTAGTAACTGTAAGACGTTCCCCTCCCTCGCCCATGTTGTTACACTTTCCCTTCCTTCACCCCGTAATAACACATTTGACATTATCCTCCCTCACCTGTGTAGTAACACATTTCCTTCCCTCACTATTCAAGAGGGTAGCCACACCAACTGCCAGTGATGTTTAGCAGCACTGCGGATGACAGTTGGTGTTTGAATAAACCACGATGAGACAGTCATGTAGGACACTGCTCAGGGGGAGGGAAAATGTTAGCCCACTTAGGAGATGAATTTTGAAAAATCTTTACTTAGTGAGCACCTATGTTATGGAAGAAAAATACTCTATTTTCATGTTTCCAGGTCCAGGGGTTTGGGTTGGGCATTGATGAGTCAGTGAGTCAGGACATTTGATATATATATATATATATATATATATATATATATTCCATAGACAAAAAACCTTATGGTTTCACATGTCCCATTAAGACTTCTTAGACATGATCTGAGATTTCAAAAAACCTATAGAATTTCTGCCAAACTTGAAAAAAGCAATGGAAATCTGATCATTAAAAGCTGACACCTTAATGGACATGTTCCTTGCACAATATGTATGCCATCACATCCTGTAGTTAACTGCAGATTTAGCACTCTCACAGAGTGAGATTGCTGTCACTCACAAAATTGTGGAGCAATTCACAGAATTGTGTGCTCATTGGAATACACACATGCAGTCTATGCAACTGAGGTCTTAGAATATAGAGCTTTGCAGATGAGATAAGGTGGTGTGTACGGGGGGAGGAGACAGAGCGGCGTGGATGGGTGAGACAGAAAGGTGTGTAGAGGGGGGAAGATTTAGCAGTACAGAGGGGGGGGCAAAGTGATGCAGATGGGTGAAAAACAGTGGTGCGGATAGGGGGGAGGAACAAAGTGACGCAAATGGGTGGAAAACAGTGGTGCGGATGGGGGGGAAACAGAGTGGCATGTTTTGGGGGGACAGAGCGACGTGGATGGGGGGGTAGAGAGTGGCATGAACATGGGAAGACAGAGCAGTGCAGATGGGTAGAAACAGATTGGTGCAGATGAGGGAATACAGACTAGGACAGACTCCCCCTAGTGCCTATGTGCCTAAACCTAACCTCCCCCTCCACTACCTTAAACCTATCCCTCCACCCTTAGTGTCTAACCTTAACCTTAATGCTAACCCTCCCCCTAACCCCTCTACTGACCTCTGGGATTCCAGCGGTCGGGATGCTGGTGCCGTGATTCTGACAGGTGTCGGTATCCAGTGCCGGCATTCTGAGTACTGGAATCCCCATGGTCAGGATTATGACCGCATTCCTGGGTTGGGGTACAATTGTTCCATGTGGGAGCTGACGTGGTGGTGTATTACACAAACACACAGTCTATTTATAATCCATTCTCATGACAGGAGATAAAAAAATCAACACATCGCGAAAGTATGAAAAAATTAAAGATGAACATTTAATGCAAACATTTCCTCAGGTGTGTTTGATAGGTACTTATCAAACTGTCATGGAAGAGCAATTCACCATGCAAAGGTAGCGTCTGACGGCCGTTTCAGTGCAAACATGCACCTTCCTAAAGGGCTCCATAACACAAATGGGGAGCTGAACTCCCTACACTGCCACCCAAAGTATCACAGACTAATAGTGCAACCAATCAACTATACTATACAAAGTAAATTTACCTGTTGAATGAGGATCCGGCATAATCTCAATGCAGTCACCGCTAACCCAGAAGTGACATCATCGGGAAAGACATGTGACATTGTGTTACTTTAGTTTGTATATATATACACATACATTCCGATACTGATTATGGTGCTTGTTAACTATATTGGACCCACTTGACATGATGCTACAATGAGCTGTGCAGGAACTGGGTCACTGCAGTACAAGTGGGAGTGTTGCTGTTTAGTTTCTACAGTAGTGGCTATATAATTAACAATTACCTATACTGACACAATATGTATATATACAGAAGAGGAGATTGGTGGATTGGAGCAGAAAAAAGCAGTGGTAAGTAGTTGTAGCATGCACACACTCTGTGGGGCTGATTCAGAGGTGGACGCTAATATTGTCACTGCTGTGTTTTCTTTTGGATTCGCTATAGCTATAATATGCAAATGATGGAAAGCCCTGAGACGCCCACTTTCAGTGTCGGTGGTTAATGGAAATCTGGCAATAAACTCAAACCCTGCACCAACGGCGCACCATCGCGATGACCATCGACACTAATGACACCCTATGGCTGGTGCAACGTCTCCTTCTGAACTTTCTCTAATCATGGCCTCTTTAGCTGTGGCTCTGCATATGACAACACAGCCGTGTTCACTGACACACCCTTGACACTCCCATAACGCGCCCATGAGATGTTCACTTCAGGCCACCTCCCAAGAATGACCATGGCTGTTCGCCGCCAGATCTATTACAAGTGACTATGTTTGCAACAGTGTTCTCTGCATACACTCAGTGGTAACCATGCAGCATAGGGGCTTCTCAGACTCTTTGCAGATGTGTAGTAATAAATAATAGCTCAACTGTGTAAACATCAACAATGAGTTTCCTCTGAATCAGGTCCAATATTATAAAATATACATACATAAATATTTATGGCCATGGGGGCCCTCCTGTCTTCATTGCCCTGGACCCCAAAGCCTTGATTTGGCTGTGGTCTAAGAGCATATATTACATGTTTAGTTATATTGTTTCATCCAATCACTTCTAATATCATTTGTTTTCAACTAATTTTCCACTCACTTCTCCCTTTACACACGTTTTATATATTGTCATCCTTTTCTTTAACTGTTTTCTGGTCCTCTCCATACCCCGCCTACTATAACCCAATCGGTAACACTCCATAGAGTTCAAGTAGTGTACGTCGCAATTGCACATTTCTGAAAATTGTATTTAGTGTAATACAAAACACCACTAACTTTAAAAAAGAGAGAAGTTGTTTTGGTTACAGACTCATGGCAGGACACATCAAGTATCATATTTTGAATGTGATACACCCCCGCCACTGATCACATGTATAAGGGCGTTTAGTAACGCCATATGTATGTACAATTGCTAATAAAATCGCAAAAGGCAGCTCTTCCAAAAAGAGATGTCCTTTGCAGTGCGAGGACTTTCGGGTTTATAACAAGGGAGTTCCTCTGCGCATTCATGGCTGTCGGCCAGCGCATGAATGACCCGCGGGGGACACTGGGAGGGACCTATTGGATCCCTCTCAGGGAATACAGCAGTGAGAAGCTCATAGGCTTCTGTTAGGCAATGCCATCTATGGATGGTGTTGCCTGTGGGATACAAGCTCTGGAGCTTGATGCATATGGAGATTGAGGTCGAGCCTCCGAAAGCAGCAGTTTTCTGATTTTTTTACCTCATTTTGGGCTTGATGCTTTTGAAAATATTACACTTCTACCCAAAAATATTAGCTAACTCAAAACTAAGAGGGATATTTTTCAAATCTTGGAGAGAGATAAAGTGGAGACGTTGCCCTTACCAACCAATCAGCTCCTAAATGTAATTTTACAGGCTGTGCTAGAAAAATAACAGAAGCTGATTGGTTCTCAAGAGCAACTTCTCCATTTATCTCTCTGGTAAATTTGATAATAAAAATGTTTATTGTATACAGAAATGAGTATCCCTCTTCTTAATATAGTTCACATCAGCTTCCAGGCTTATTTAATAAGTATTATTATATTTATTTAGAACGTGCCAATATATTACACAGTGATGTGTATCGAGCCTATCATGACACCATAAACAGAATGTAAACATGTCCCTGCCCAAATAATCTTACAATGTAAGATGGGAACGCGATACATAAGGTAGCAGTGTAACAACTGCAGTTTCTGATGGGGTACAAACAGGAGGCTAGAAAGCAGCGTTATCAGCTTTCAATAAGAGCAGTCAGTGACAACTGACATTTCTGTGCAACTACTGTGGTGGTGTAGCATGGTTAGAATGCGGAGAGAGGAAGGTGGAACCTGAAACATGAATCACTCACTGTAGAAATCTTAAAACAGTAGCTACTGTCAACCGTGACTTTACTTGTCATGCTGGCTGCTCTAAACATCCCCAGAACAGTTGTTCCCAATGGTTGGTGGCAATGGGGGATCACCAAAATTGTAACAGAGCTGACAACTGCAATGACAGTTGAACTCATTGGGTCCAGTAACTGAACTGTGATGGTACTCAGTAGATCTTTGAAACAAGCCTGTCCTTGGTGTGATGACACTTCTTTATACTACAATGTAATTCCCCAACTGCTGTCCACATAAATATATGAAATTATGGATGAATTAAATGCATATTTTTCTGTTCAAATCAGAAAACACTTCATGCTATTATGAGTAGGGATGAGCGGTTCGCGCTCCGAACATACTGTATCCAAGTCCACCCGAGCCGCGGCTCGGGTATTCCCGACTGACTCGGATCCCACTTCGTCGTCATCCTCCCAACGTCGGATTCTCACAAGACTTGGATGACGTTCGGCCTCTATATAAGGCGCCGCGCCCGGGACTCTGCGCAATTTCACTGTTACTTGCATGCTGTGCACTACTCTGCATTAGAACTTAGAAGTGGCTGTGTCCAGACAAGTGACTAGAGGCTGTGCTGTAATAATAAGTGACTGTGGGGGCACACTGCATGCTGATGTACGCTGTGCTACTCTGCTCTGCTAAAGTGGCTGTAGTAGCCTATCTCCTGACTCCAGTGGCTGTGCTGTGTTAACTGTTAAGTGACTGTGTTGGGGTCACACTGTACTCTGAATGTATGCTGCACTACTCTGCTACTGATTAAGTACTCCAGTGTAAAAAAAATAAAAATAATATATAAATCAAATAAAATAGTATAAAAACAAGGAAAAAAAAAATTATTAAAAGTTAATAAGTAGCCTTTGTGTATGCAAGTACTGTGACTCATTGGGCATAAGCCCTATGTGTGTACAAGCACCGTGACTCCTTGGGCATAAGCCCTATGTGTGTATAAGCACCGTGACTCCTTGGGCAATAGCCCTCTGTGTGTATAAGCACCGTGACTCCTTGGGCAATAGTCCTCTGTGTGTATAAGTACCGTGACTCCTTGGGCAATAGTCCTCTGTGTGTATAAGTACTGTGACTCCTTGGGCAATAGTCCTCCTTGTGTATAAGTACCGTGACTCCTTGGGCAATAGCCCTTTGTATGTATAAGCACTGTGACTTCTTGGTCAATAGTCCTCTGTGTGTATAAGAACCATGACTCCTTGGGCAATAGCCCTCTGTGTGTATAGGCACCGTGAATCCTTGGGCAATAGCCCTTTGTGTGTATAAGCACCGTGACTCCATAACACACAAGTACGGTGACTCGCAGTGAGTAAATAAATACATAATATTAGTAACTTAGTAGTTTTGTACAACTTGAGTGTTTTCATCAATATGGATCATGACAACCAACCGAGTGTAGAGTGTAGAAGCAGTATGAAAATGCTAGCAGTGCGGCTGCTGAAACCAGTCATGATGATGATACTAGTCATTCACTATCATCTAAACCTGATGCTCAAGGACGTAGAGCAGTGGTTCCCAAACTGTGCGCCGTGGCACCCTGGGGTGCCTCGGGACACTTGTAGGGGTACCTCAGGTTGGTGGTTCAGCACCAAATCAAATTGTTTATGGTCAATGTAATGTAAATATGTGGTCAAACAGAAGCACAAACCTGTCCAGCAACACATAACTGACCCTAAGGATGACAGGTAAGCACAATTTACTTCACTTTACTTTTTTTCTGAATCTCTCAATAACAAACCTAAACTTAGGGGTGCCGTGAAAACAATGCTGATGCTCTTGGGTGTCGTGATTCAAAAAAGTTTGGGAACCACTGACATAAAAGCTTTAAAAAATCAGGGTATCTTAAATTAAAAAAAATCGAGATTTCACAGGGGTAAAGACAAAAAAAACCTCCAAAGTTTAGTGCAGAAAAACAGAAAATTGGCAACATACCATTCACCACATGCAGTGGCAATGAAAGGCTCAGGCCTTGGCCTTTATTTCTTAGTGATGGTTCTGCACCTGTCAGTGAGGCATCTTCTGCTCTCATGACAATGAAAGACCTTTTCACTCCGACTATAGTAGAAGTGTAAAAAAACTAAAAACCACTAAGGCAGTAGATCAAACTGTGCATTCAGAAACACAAATGTCAGAAATCCCATAGGAGAGTTGAAGTGTGTCCATGAGTGTTATGTGTGAGCCTGACCTTTAAGAGAAGCCGCCTTCCACAGTTTCTGCTCCCCCTGTATTTGTGGGGATGAGAAGAATAAGTAGTGCTGATGACATAGAAATTAAGGATGCCAACGTGGAATTGCAAGAGGATGATGGGGATATTTTTGTAGCTGACCCTGGCACTAATGAGGATTTTGAGGATGAGGATGTTGTTTGTGTAAGTCAGGCATCGGTGGCAGCAGCTCTTGGCCATGATAAGAAGGCCATTGTCATGCCAACAAATCCACCTCTTATGTCTGGAATTATTTTTACTCAAATCCTGACAACATTTGTCAAGCCATCTGTAGCCATTGTGGAACCACAGTAAGTAGAGGTAGGGACGTTAAGCATCTAGGAACCTTCACGCTATTACGTCGTCTGCAGCGAGCTCATGACAAGTATTTTATAACATCAGAAACTGGTGCTAAAAAAATTACAACAAGCAGTCCAGCATCAGCTAGCTCCCTTCTCTCTACTAGATCCCAGTATCTGCAATCTCCACCTCCAACACCTTCATCCTCAATATCCACAGTACTGATCAACGGTAGTCCGGCATCCAATTTGCTAGGTGACTCATCCACTTTCCTGGACTCCTCTGGAGAAACTTTGAGCGCTAGGCCTGCTACTGCTGATGCTGGGGGTGGATCTTCAGCCCAGAAGTTGACCAAGAAGACTACGAGTAATAGTTTAACAAAAAAATTAACTGTTAAACAATCTTTTGCAAGGGGAAGCAAGTATGACAGCTCGCACCCAGTCACACAGTGGATCACTGACGCCATGACGGCTTTGCTAGTATTAGATCTGCATCCAATATCCGCAATTAATGCGTGGGTTTTACACAGTTAATTGAGGTCCTGTGTCCCCAGTACCAAATTCCATCTCGATTTCATGTTACCCGAAAAGCCTTTCCTCGGCTGTACCAGGACGTTAAAAGAACCTAATTATTGCCCTACAAAATGCCATTGTAACAACTGTTCACTTAAACACAGATATGTGGACAAGCGGTAGTGGGCAAACTAAAGATTACATGACTGTGACAGCCCACTGGGTGAGTGAATCATCTTCAGCAGCAGCAGAAGCAGCATCTAACAAACAACACCAGCTCATTCAGAGGCAGGCTAGTCTGTGTATCACCGGATTCAATAAGAGGCATACCGCTGACAACCTCTTAGAACAACTAAGATGTCATAGAAACATGGCTTACCCCACTTGGACTCTCCTCAGGATTTGTGATTTCTGATAACTCCACAAATATTGTAAAAGCATTTCAGCTGGGTGAATTTCAACACATCCCCTGTTTTGCTCACATGATCAACTTAGTAGTGCAGGGTTTTTAAAAAAAATGACAGGGGTGTGCAGGAGATGCTGTCTGTGACCCAAAAAATGTCAGGACATTTTCGGCATTCAGCAACAGCATGCAGGAGATTGCAGTACCTGTAAGAGCAGTTTAATTTGCCCTGCTTTCAACTGAAGCAAGAGGTGGTAACAAGGTGGAACTCCATCCTTTATGTGGTTCAGCGGATGGAGGAACAGCAAAAGCCATCCATAGCTATACAATAAGCCATGACATTGGGAGAGGAGGTGGAATGTACCTTAGTCCATCAAAGTGGAGAGTACTTTCTGCCTTGTGCAAGGTGCTCAAACCATTTGAAGTAGCCACATGTGAAGTGAGTGCTGACACTGCTAGTTTGAGTAAGTTGATACCCCTAATTAGGCTTTTGGAAAATCAGCTGGAGAAATTGAAGGAGGAGAATAAACAAAGCGAGTCAGCAAAGTATGCTGAGCTTGTAGATCAAGACCTTTATTTGCTTCGCCAGGATCCACGGGTGGCCATGATCTTGAAATCTGATCACTACATATTAGCAACCATGCTTGATCCCAGGTTTAAATCGTATGCTGTGTCTTTCTTTCCAACTGACCCAGATCTTAAAAGATGCAAAGAGCTACTGGGGAGCAAGTTGGCAAGTATCACTAGCACTACGACATCTCCTCCTTCAATTTCTTCAGCAGCAGCCAGAAAAAAATTGGCTTTCCCAAAAGATGCAGTGTTGATGCAGATAAGTTAACAAACATTTTGACATCTGGTCGGGTCTAAAAGAATTGGCCAACATTAGTGACACCTCTACCGTAACTCCATCTGATACGATCACTATCCACAGAATGGTGGAGGATTATTTTCATGACATCGTACAAATAGACATGTCACAGAGTCCCTTCAAGTACTGGAAGGAAGAAGAGGAAATTTGGAGGCCCTTATATGAACTGGCTTTGCATTACTTAAGCTGCCCACCCTCAGAGAGAGTTTTCAGCATGGCCGGGAACCTTGTGAGCAAACGGCGTAGGAGGCTACTTCCTCAAAATGTGGAAAAGATGATGTTCATAAAAATGAACTGGAAATTCCATGAGGAATACCTTTTCCGGCAATTACGTCACAGTACAGAGTCTTCTGTAATGGTGGATTCCAGCGGTGATGAATTAATATTGTGTGAGGATGATGTACACACTGATGAGAGTGAGTATGGCAATGACAGTGACATTTTGCCACTGTAGATCTGTTGCCTTAAGCCGATTGGTAGCTTGTTTTGTGGGGGCCCAAACAAACCAAGCACTTCAGCCACAAAAGTGGCAGTCCCTGTTTTTGAAATGCTTGGTTTGTTAAAGTGCACATGTCCTTTTTAATATCCAATATAAGAGTTGGTGGGAGGGCCCAAGGACAATTTGTGGGTATCACTGTATATACAATACAAGGGAGCACTGCGGGACATATTGGGGGAGCACAGTGGGGCATATAGAGAGGGCACTGTGGGGCATATTGGGAAATCACTGTGGGGCACATTAGAGTGGACACAGAATGGCATATAGGGGGAGCACTATGAGGCATATTGGGGGGCACCGTGTGGCAAATAGGGAAGGGCACTGTGGGGAAAAGTTGGGGCACAGTGGCAGGGTAGAGGGGGATCCCACAACTTAGCTGCCCCAGGGCCCCAACGAGCCTTAATCCAGCCCTGCTGGGCTATGATGTCACAGAGGAGAGATGCCAGTTAGACCACACCAGGTAAGAAGCGGAGAGTGGGGAGGGTGCACATGGTGGTCCTGGGAACTAGTTACATTGTTTATTGCTATAGAGAAAGATATAGACTGCGCTACTGTGACTGGATACTGACATGTGCTTGATTTATCAGAAAATCACATTAGCCTCTCTGAATCAAAAAATAACCAACAACATTTATTGAACATACAATAAAACAATATGTATAAATTCATAAGATGTAACTCTTAAATAAGAGTATATATCACAGTGATACAGTTGTTGCAACAACTCATATGGCCATTTCAAAAGTATCCGTTCAGTAAATCTTTACCCAATAAGGGATTTTTCTTTGTTGTGAGTTCAAATTGTAAAAATAACAGGTCAAATGCTCACCATTTTCCACATACAAATGTTTTGGAATATTCAGCAAAAGCCTGATGTGAATTGGTTTCCAACTGGCACTTGTAGTGCGCCGGGCTTGCTGAGGAAAAGTATCGTTGGAGATGGAATGGTCCGCAATGCTAGGTAGCCCTTAGCATTGATGGAGCCATGAATTACCACCTGGCATGTGAGGTGAAGTGGTGGCTGTGCTGGGGCCGGTGTCCGTCCAACACCGCAGTTTTATACCAATCTCCCGTTACCAAAAAGTGGTGTGTAGAGCGGCACTGCACTAGATCCTAGGCAGCCGGCTTTTGACACTCTGGTGTAATTGGAGCTCCCGTCTCTCTGTGCCTCATGGGTGATGGTGGCAGGTAGCAGATTGCTGAGTTGCTGAACACTGTTCACAGTGTTTAACCCCTTCGATGCATTTCACTCCCCTCTTGGAGCTTTTTCAAGATACAAAAGCTCCAAGAGGGGAGCGAAACGTGTCAAATGGTTTAAACACTGTGAACTGTGTTCAGCAACTGAGCAATCTGCTACCTGCCACCATCACGCACGAGGCACAGAGAGACGGGAGCTCCAATTACACCAGAGCGTCAAAAGCTGGCAGCCTAGGATCTAGTGCAGTGCCGCTCTACACACTGCTTGTCGGTAACGGGAGATTGGTATAAGACTGCGGTGTTGGACGGACACCGGCCCCAGCACAGCCGCCACTTCGCCTCACATGCCAGGTGGTAATTCACGGCTCCGTCACTGCTGAGGGCTACCTAGCCTCGCGGACCATTCCATCTCCAACAATACTTTTCCTCAGCAAGCCCGGCGCACTACAAGTGCCAGTTGGAAACCAATTCACATCAGGCTTTTGCCAAATATTCCAAAACATTTGTATGTGCAAAATAGTGAGCATTTGACCCGTTATTTTTACAAATTGAACTCACAACAAAGAATTATCCCTTATTGGGTAAAGATTTACTAAACGGATACTTTTTAAATGGCCATATGAGTTGTTGCAACAACTGTATCACTGTGATATATACTCTTATTTAAGAGTTACATCTTATGAATTTATACATATTGTTTTATTGTATGTTCAATAAATGTTGGTTATTTTTTGATTCAGAGAGGCTAATGTGATTTTCTGATCAATCAAGCACATGTCAGTATCCAGTCACAGTAGCGCAGTCTATTTCTTTTTCTATGGTTGTGTTTGTTTTATGTCAGACTAGCAACTGACATTTAGGCTCTGCAGCACTGTGAACTGAGATATTTATATCAAATTTTCGAGATTTACAATATATTTAATTAAACTATTATACAATTAAAAATTTGTTCTCTTGAGCGCCGGGTGTTGGCTGGGGTCGTCTGTTTTTTTGGATTGACCTCAGGTGATATAGGCCCTGATTCAGAGCCGGACGCTCTGACCAGAGCGCTCGCTCTGAATCAGGGCCCACCTCCATAATTATGGAGCGTCCTCCTGGACGCTCGTATAGTTGTGGGTCACCACCCACAGCCTATACGAGCGTGCAGGATGATGGTCGCGATGGTCTTGACCATCGCGACCATCGCCAGTGCGAGCAGAAGCCTGCGGTTGAGTTTCTCAACCGCAAGGCCAGGAGTGATTTTGGCTCTATCAGAGCCAAAATCAGTCCCACTGACATCACTAGTGATGTCAGTGGGGCCGGCTTCTGACGGTAGGCATTCCCTACGTCTGGCAGGCACGCCCCCGCACGCCCACCAAAGGGGGCGTGCTGTCAATCAACATCGACAGCACGTCCCCTTTGATCAGACACTACGAGCGAAGGAAAGTCCTTCGCTCGTCGCGTCTCACGCATGCGCACGACGGAGCTCCCTCCGTCGTGCGCATGTGCAGTGCACACCATCGACCCACTTGTGAGCGGACAGCCGCTCGCGAGTTTGTCTGAATCAGGCCCATAGTTTGTTCTAATTGTGTATTGCTATATACACACAAAACCCAATAAATTCTAGGGATTTCAAATTCCAGCTTTACAGAATGCATTTTGTAATGACCACTGATCATCTGAATGAAACAAACAGTTCAAGTGTTTGAAGCTGCCTGACAAATATGAAAATAATTTATTCAAAAGTCATTGAGATGAAAATCCAGGGGGTTGATGGGAGTGATTCTGCATGTCCAATAGGCCATCTTCTTTATTGGACGCTGTCCAATAAAGAGACTGTATCATTCAGAGAATATACAATATGGATTATAACAAAAAAATCTAAACAGCTGTATTGTTTGTATTATGATGTGTTATGATGTATGCCTTTATGATGTACACCTTTGTTTAAACAAAAGTAATGTTTACTTGGAGGGAAATTCCATCCTCCTACTGATTAGAAACAGGGGTTTCTGAGGAAGTGGTTGTACAAGGGGAAAGGGAAGTATGATTGTTTAGGTGGGGGAGTGTTATTAGCAAGTGTGGTGGGGAAATCCCCCACTAGCAAACTATAGTACAATACAACAAGACCTTTGTATTGGCAATAACCAAAAGTCTATTACATAGAATATAAGTAAACAATAAAGACTGTGGGGCTGCTGCTGAACTGGGTGCACACCTGTTTACTTGTGTTAATAGTTCTTGCACCTCTTTACTCTCAGATACTGTAGGTAGAACAGGGGAGGGATGGAATGGTGAAAGGTTAGCAGAGGGGTTTTATAAGGGTGTTTTATCACATGAAGAATACATGTTTTTAGCTTTCTCAAAATCTGTATATTAAACGTTTTTGGGAGGTACAGAAAATGAAAAACATTAGCATGGATAGTTACAAGACCGGTATTAATAGAGAATCAAGAAGTTACAATAAATATCTCTTTATGACATTGGGGTAAAATTGTAACAAGTGAAAAGATAAAATAATGTTGGCTAATTAAATATAACAACATTTATTAAACAGGGGTGTGGTAAAAAGGGGTGTTTGGTTCAGCAAATTGTTTTTAGCATTAATAACAAAAAAAACACAACATTTGGAGTGCTCATGACCTACACTAGCTAGGTGTAATGGTGTGTACACATGGTCTGATTAAAATGCACGATATGAACGATAACAATATCGATAATATCGTTATTGTTCATATTGTGCATTTTCCGGTGCCTCCAACACACGAATGACCTGCGATGCACGGGCACGTATAGACAATAAAGATGTCGTCCATCGACAAAGCATGCAGGCCAACCTGGTCGATATCGACCAGGTTACTATAGGGGCTTGCAATCGTTGATCCCGGGTCGCTGGCTATCATTGGCGGGTTGGTGGTGTGCTGGATGATCTCGTTATAGCTGACGGTCATCCCGTGTGTATGCACCATAAGTGTATCTGATGTATGCCTGCAAGTTGCAGCAAATCACACCATTATAGCCACCCACCTGCTGCATTATGCTGCAAATCAGGGCTGTAATTATGTGAATTGTGTCCCATGGAGTTGACCATTGATCCTGGATCTCCCCAGCGGGGAGCAGGAAAAAGTAGGTAAATATAAACTACTACTACAAGGTAAATATCTACTACTACTACTACTACTACAGAAGATGTCTAATAAAAATATGAATAATTCAATATAATTTGTGTATTTTACTCAATAATAAAATTAGTTTAAAGTAAACATCTTCAAATGCTCTGTAACTAAAGACTGCACAAAGCATAGTGTTGATTGTGAGCTATTTGTACTGTATGCACTATGAGAAATACAATGATGTTTACTCCCTTTAACAGAACACAGCACCTGTTACTCAGTAAGAAGCTAAATTAGTTTGGCACGTAACAGAGAAGCAGATGGCTGCTCACTGCTCTTTGTACAGTATATCTATTAGTTTATTAGACAATTTGCTATGTTACAACTGAGGTTTTACTTTGTAGCATTATCTTTTCTAGAAGTTGTGAAGCTATAAAGTGTTGCTTTTGAGTTCAAAGCAATTGCACAATATTTGTGACATACACAGAGATCTCCAGATTAGGGATGGCCAATAGGAGGTCCCATATTGATCTGGAGTGATACAGAACGCCATCTTTGATACATTTAAAAATTGTGGAAATAATATTGATCTTTTCCAGGATAGATATTATTTCCATACATGCACAGTTGCACAGGGAGAAAAGGTCACACATATTCAGATTCATTGGAGATGGAGAGGAAGGTAAGTACATCGCTGCCACCATTGTGACTTCTGGATCGATCCTGTCAATACACCATGTCTCCAGGATTGATCCAAAGATCATGATGTATTAGACAAGGAAATTGATCAATATTAAATGCCCATCCATACTCCAGATTTATAGGTGTGATGACAAAAACACAAATACAAAACCTCTTTCTTGTGTGTATAGGGGTATTTATTATGATTATGATCTGAAAGCCACAGCTATTTTAAGGTTTTTATATATTTATGCAGTATGTATGTAATCCATGAAGCCTGTGCTGTCTTCTCTTTAACAGTTTACATCAATTTAGATTTTAGAGCTCTCTACACTGCTTTGGTGTGTGGGAGAATTGGGCAACAAATGCCAACCAGCAGAAAAATCTATGAACATTTTTATTTGCAGTTTCAGAAGTACCAGATCAAAACAGAACATATAATCCAGTGCAATATAGTTCTCTTAAAGGTAAAGCTACAACAATTCACCCATTTCCACTACTTTGCAAATGCTCTCTGTGAATTCATACGTATGTTCTGGCAGAATGAAAATGTACCAGCTTCTCACATTTATAGGTTACTGTGGCTTATGCTGTATAGTCTGAATGTTTTAGTACTAGTAAGTAGAACTACTCCAGTTTGATGAGGTTACATTTGTACCGATGCTGGAGAGGTAATTCTACGACATATTTGTGATGAGAGAAACCATTAATAACAGCTTTAATGTGTCTGTGTTAGGACTAAGACATCATACTTTGTCAGAGTTGAACATCGGAATCACTATACATGTACAGGAAAAACAGACTCAGGTTAAAAGCTTCTGAGGTACAATATACTTCCTTAATAGTTAAATAATCTATATTGGAATCACTCAATAGATCAAAGAAAGTGTCAGTAAGAAAGTGTTTCAATCAAAAATTAGTGTCAATTAATATAGTCACTCATCAGCAGACTTGTTTCTCCTCAAAGTTAGCAGTTGGCCAAAAAATATACGATAATGTATTCATCAAGTTTTTTAGGAGATATATCACAAGAATCCTGGTTCCTCCTCACGTCTAGGTTTTAAACACTCTTACCCCTCAGTGTCAATAATATCATCAATTCAACATATTAAAGACAAGGTAGAGAAGCATATAGTGTAAAACCAAACATATGTATTTATACAATCAAAAGGTAAAATAGCCATGTACCATAAAAGACCTTTTATGAAAGGTGCAATATCACACATATAGGGGAATATATGCTCCCCCTATTGAGCAGTACCTTCACCAGGTAAAAATGGCAGCAGTGCCAGATCCTCCACCCTAGATTGTATACATAAATGTGTTTGCTTTTACACTATATACGTCTCCCCTACCTTGTCTTTCATTTCTTGTCGACTTGATGATATTATTCCGGATGAATACATTATCGAATATTCTATTGCCAACCACTGACTTTGAGGAGAAACAAGTCTGCTGATGAGTGACTATATTAATTGACACTAATTTTTAATTGAAACACCTTCTTATTGACACTTTCTTTGAACTATTGAGTGAATTCCAATATAGATTATTTGACTATTAAGGAAGACTATTGTACCTCAGAAGGTCGCTTTTAACCTGAATCTGTTTTTTCAATCAAAGTCTTTGTCACCAAGGATGAATTTCAGGGACTACAGTGAAACATAATAATAATACAATGAAACAAAATAATATAAATGGTTTCAGTCTGTGATGAGAATCAAATAACCATCTTCATTAAAGTCATTCTCTCTGTTGGGCCTAGTTCCTTCTCAGTCTGATGCTATAGGCTGTGCGCAGTGCATTCACACAGTCCATTCAAAAAGTCAGTGATAGAGAAGTCTTCTCAGCAGCTTGATCAGAGCACCAATAGTTACTCTACTATTTTATAAATACTTAACTTTGCTCCTCTGATTTTCCAATGTTATCTGAGAGGATCCATTTGCTGACACAACGTAAGTATAATATGGGTGTAGGGTGTTGCTAGGCCCCCTTGGGGCCCATGTGCACTGCACACCAAGTACCCATTATAAATACGCCTATGGCCTAGAGCTCTCCCAAGAACTTCTACTCTCCTTATTTCAACCAATAGTGTTACTTTGCCTAAGATGGTAGATCGCAGGTGTGGAAGAATTATATTATATGAATTGTGACAATTTGTGGTCTGTAAAAATAATTGGGAAATTTGCAGTTGAATGCTCTGTACAGTACATCAGTCAAGAATGAGATTAGTGGATTTTCAGGGGAATTTTGTGTGGTAGAGAGAGTTGACATTCCCAATGTCAACCATGCAGTTTTTCATTGCCAATGTAAGTATCCCTCATGCTAAACCAGGCCTGGCCAACCTGTGGCTCTCCCACCAATCAGATGGTAAAGCATGTTGGGACTTGTAGTTTCACAACAGCTGGAGTGCCACAAGTTGGCCAGGCCTCTCCTAAACCCTAACATTGTTAAAAAAAATTTGCTGTCTGCATTCTATTGTCAACATTCTGTCATTACCGACATTGTCAATGTCGACATATTGAGTATCGACATTCTGTCCATACCAACATTAGGTTATACCACATTTGACCACATGGATCTTGTTTGGTGAGGACACAAATCTATTGCCTAAATCAGCATTGCACCTATGCAGGACACGTTTTGCACAAGTGCGGGGGTGGTAACAGCCAGGGTTACTGGAAACAGGTGGGCGTGTTGTCCCCGTTTTTTGGGAGTGACAAGGCCAGGGGGCACGTCCATGGATGCAGTTTCCTGACCTCGCAAGCCGGCCAGCCTGAGTAAGCTGATGCTTACTCAGCTGGCCAGCGCTGACCACCATTGCGACAGATTGTCACGATGGATATCTCAGCCTGCAACCTCGGTCGGTGGGATAGCAAATGCAGCAGGGGTCATATTTGCAAGGACAGAATTATAAAGCTGCTTGTGTGCAGCTTTGCAATTCCTTTACATTACTGAATCACCCCGCTAGTGCTGATAAATAATGCTGCTTGGATGTTCATTTATTTCATGAGAATATTTGTATTAACATTGGTACTTTTTCAGAGTGTATACTATATAATTTAGTGAAGTGATTAACAAAAAACAACACCCGAGTCCTTACTTACTTTATCCAAAGTAAGTAATTTTCATAACTGCAACAAATATTTAGTTCTGAAGCATTGTACATTTTTGCATTATCTGTAACAAGTGATTTCATTTTTATTAAAAATCCTGCCCATTATTTACCTGAAGCACTGCGCTGGTCGATGAATGTAATCACCACAGGATTGTCCATTTTAGCACAATACTGTAGCTGTACACTTTTCTGTGCTGTGATTAGATTGGCCTGCAAATTAATGTCAGAACTGGTAGGCACAAAACTTTAGGAGCCCCAAGCCCTGTCTATCAATTGACTAAAACCCTTGAATTAATAATGACATAGAAAGATACATAATGAAAAAGGTTTTAAAAAAATCTGTGTAGGCCAATATATAGATCACATTTCTCTCAAATGTAAAGCTGAAATCAATGAAGAAAAAACAAACATAGTGGAGAAATGAAGTTCTACTGAATAAAACAACATGTGCAGAATAAGATTAGAATCTTATATAATCTATGACCCTGATTCTGAGTTGGGAGCAAAGCAAGAAAAACAAGCAACTTCGTATTTGGAACAAAGCATGCTGCAATGCAAGGAGTGCAAATACAAATATTTTTTGCATGCAGGGTAAATACCGGCTGCTTTTGCATGTAGCCCACAAATAAGTAAAAGCTTTATTTTTAAACACCAATTTAAATATGAGTTTGGACACGCACCCCCCACCACCATATTTAAACCATAGACCCACTCAGTACTACGATCATGAAAACCGATGCTGCAAGTTGAAACCGATGCTGCAAGTTGAAACCGATGCTGCAAGTTGAAACCGATGCTGCAACTTTTCACAGGGATATTTAGATTTGCAAAGCCGCAGGTGGACGTCTCAATACATCTACCAGCAGCTGTGACATTTGCAGCTACAATGCTATAAGTATACTTTCCTGAATCAGGCCCTGAGTGTGAAAATAAAAGCAATAAGCACTGCTGTGAGTCTGATCATAAGATCATTAGAACAACGTGGGAATGCTCAAAACAGCGGCACATTGTGACCACAACATTGCTCATTTTACCTTGTATTTCGTTGTAAGATGAGTAATCTTGGGCTACCGTAAGTATCAGCGATTAGCACATCATATCCCAACATCACATTTAATTGAATTGCCCCCATACAGTCAGACTCAGAGCGGTGCATGAAAATAGATTGTTACTGGTGGCCTGTGCAGCACTCACCAGGGCACCATACTCTGTCTATTGTACGCTCCTATATGGACACACATAGGGGACTTTTAAAATGTAAAATCTAGAAAGATCCTCTTGATTTCACAGTTTCCAGATGCTCGCTATCTGGTAAGAACAAAATACTGCACAGGATCACTTCCAAGAAGTAGATCTTGCAGTCTTCTGAAGTAATGCCCTGGGCACGAGCTATAGCATACCTGCCGACTTTCTGGCTGCTCCTTCCGGGAGGGAGCAGCCAGATCGGCAGGACAGTGGGGGGCGTGGCCGAGACAAGGGGGAGTGGCCGGTCGGGTGACATCACTAGTGGGCGTGATGGGGCGGAGTCACGCAATCGCGTCAGTTTGGCCCCGCCCCTGCTACACAATGGCGATAAAATAGGCATTGTCGAGCAGGGGGCGGGCCAAAATGACGCGAATCGCATCACCGCCCCCCCCCCCCCCCCGCTGCGGGGGTTGCAGGGGTTATAGCGGGGGGGATAGGAAGGGTGAGCGGCAGCCGGGAGAATTGCCTGCCTTCCCGGGAGGTCGGGAGCGGCACCCGATTTTTGGGAGGCTCCCGACCAAATCGGGAGGGTAGGCAAGTATGAGCTATAGTATTACACAGTTTTCGGTAGGACCTGATCCATGTCCCTTTCTGGTTCCTAATGAGATTCCCTTTGTCCCAGGATGTGTTTACAAATAATCTCTACTGCTACACCAGTGTGCTGCTACCAAGAAGACACTTTTGGGAGACAATAGAGGAATTTGGGCCTGATTCAGCAGTGCACGTGCGCAAGACCCATTCTGCGAGCGTGCAGAATGGATTCTGTGTAGTCGCTTGCAGACCCTTTAATGCCTCTGCCTGATTGACAGACAGAGGCATTTAATGGGAGATGCAGGGGCGGCCGGCATTCCCGGAAACTGGGGCGTGTCCGCCCCATTTTCCGAGAGTGGCCAGCCCAGGATCTGCGTTGATCAACGCAGTGTCATGGGCTTGCAGGTCGGCTAATGTGAGTAAGCTGAGGCTTACTCAGCTGGCCAGAGGCCCCTCGCCGTCCACCATCGTGACCATCGACCACCGATGGTCGCAATGGTGATCCCAGCCTGCGACCTCCGTAGCAGTGCTGGGATCGCAAATGCAGCAGGGGTGTCATACACCTCCTGCTGCATTTGTATAATAGTAAGGATCGTATTGCAAAGCTGCCTGCATGCATACATCATATATCTATAGCCTGCGTGCTGCTTTTGCAATTACGATCCTTGCTGATTAATTGAAATTCAGGCAAATGCAGAAGGAACTTTCAAAAATGACACTGATAGAATGGGAATGCAAATATTTATGCCACTTAAAAAAGGGTGTTATGGAGCAGGTGTCAGCTCCATCTGCATTTGCTTGAAACACCAAAGTGGTTTGTAAATTTGAAACGCTATATAAATATATGGAAATTGTTTTTGAACAAACATAAGGCAGTGGAATCAGAATAAAAAAAGATCCCAGATGATAGTTCGATAGCTGAAGGCAGACTGGTAAATGTAGTGTGCAATAAGACATATTTAAGCCTCTGTTTTCCAATATCACACCAGAAGAGCTGTCTTTGGTAAATAATAATAATCAGAAGGTTAAGTACAAACCTGTAACATTACAGATCAATGCAAAATAGATGTCCCAGTGCCAGGGAAAACACGCTCACATATGAAATGCAAGTGGAAACTTGGCTGAATTACACATTCTCAGACTTTAGCAGGAATCTGGAATAATAATTATCATAATCTGGATCATCCAAGGTTACAAAAATGGATGGCGTTTCATATTAGGGTATACACTTCATCAAAGCATTAATTAATAAAACATGCATTTGTAAAAATACTAAAGCTATTTATAAGCCAAGTGTATTCTGCTATAGTGCTACAGTACATTTATATACATTCTTGGTTTCATATTTCACATGGACTATATGTGGGAACAATTGACCGCAATGGCAGCAGAAGATAATGCACTATTTCCCTATAAGTTGCAATTAGATTTTGTCAAAAGAAATGTTATACTGCGCTGGTGTGTCTCAGTCAGAGCAATAGATTATTTAAATTGAAATAAACATAAACACATGAAAGCAGCAAAATATACCATAAATACTGTATAGCAACTTTGATAAAAGTATAATACAAATGTTAGTCTTCATCTTCGGTGACAAACTAGCAAAAAACCCAATACATAAGTTGGTTTAAGGAAGAAAAAGTCACATGTACGGTATCTTAAGTAAAGCATAGAAACACAATTGATAATTAAAAGTCCAGCACTCCAACAGTCTCGTATGAGACACAGCCTATAATTGGCCATAATTCTCTATCTAATCAGTCTCTCATCTCCAAGAAACCAAATTCATGGAGAGTTCACAATATATAGTACTTCATTAATAATGTTGCAAGTTACGGCTGAGCTGTTTTGGTAAAGTGTCTGGCTGTAAATGAAGCTTGAAAAATGCTGGATCCAGCTTGAAAAAGGCAAATGCTGAAACGCGTTGCTGCTCCTGTGATGATCCAGTGACTCCAGCTAATAGTCACCCCCTATTGGAAATGAAGTGTTTCTAGTGTTTACTATACGCTGCAGTTACTACCTAAAGGACCCAGGGACACCATGGTACTTAGACGCTGCATACGGCAGCGATCAGCATTGTAAGCATTGTTCTGACTGAGACACACCAGCGCAGTATAAAATGTATTTTGTCTGTTGTTGTGAGGTTGGTATACCTCTTTCTTCACTGCAGCAGGGTGCCTTGAGCTTATCAACTCCACAACCACCTAGTTTTTTGCAATTAGGTTTTGTGGCAAACATATGTTACAGATTAATACATATTGTTAAATTATGACTTGCAAAAAAAGACAAAGTTCCTTAGATGTCTAGGTGTATGTGCAGGTACAGGTGTGCAATTAGGTTGTCTTACCAGGCTGGCATAGGTGGGAGATAGTGTCTTACTGTACCTGTATGCAGTTATGCAGCTTGTCATCAGCTATAAAGACTATACTGTCTCCACAGGTTCTACTAGACCATGACAGTTGTAAAGGCTGAATAGCATCCAACCAGGGAACTTTGATTAATCGGGCTAAATTTACTAGCCGAATTATAACCGACGGTTTCCGATGCATATCAACGGCATTTAGCTGTCTAAAAAGTGACTTTTTCGTATTCAGCCCCGGATCTCTCTGCCTTGGATGATATTGAAAATAGCGTGAAAAAACATGACATTAACCAGCCCCAAACTGGTCAGCAGAGGGCTGGAATTCCTCGGATAGTGGGAACCCTCCCGAGGAAATACTCAGGGCCGGATTAGTAATGGGGCTGATGGAGCTACAGCTCCAGGCCTACAATCAGAATAGGCCCACAGCCCTCTGATGCGTGTCTGCTGCTGTATAAAGGAAATTTTATTTCCTTCTGCAGCAGCCTCAGGGCCGACCACGCCCCCCCCCCCGCTGGCCGCGCATAACACTCCCCCCCCCTCGCGGCTGTGACACCGGAATGCCGGGGAACAAAAATACTGTAAGGGCAGGCAGCGCAATGGAGGGCTTCTCTAGCCCTCCAAGCGCAGCGAATAGGCAGCGGCGGAGCCTGCCCGTCATGTGACATCACTGCGTGTGACGTCACATAGGTCCCACCCACCGCCGCCACCACCACCGCACCGCGTCCACACGTAACCCGTCCCAGGCTGTGCACCGTCTCTCTGCAGCAGCCTGTGGGCCGACCACACCCCACCCCCGGCCGTGCACCGACCACTGGCAGCAACTGTCTCAGACGCACGACAGCAGCAGCAGCAGCAGCAGCAGCAGCTTGATCTGCAGGGTTCTGTTTAGTCCCCCAAAGGTGAGCAAAGCTGGGTTTCAGTCCTCAATTCCATGCTGCTGCTGTGTACTGTATATGTATTGATATGTATGCATATCAATCATATACATATCCATACATAATATTAAATTCTTAAATATCCTTAAAAATATGTTTATAAACATATATATTGTGTGTACAAAGTATATTGCAAAGAAAAGACCATGCATACAAGCTATGTGCGTGTGTGTGTGTATGTATGTGTATATATATATATATATATATATATATATAGTATATATACACACATATAACTGTATGTGTGTGTATATATATACATTATATATACTGTTTATATCTATATATGTACTGTGTGTGTGTGTGTATGTATATATATATATATATACACATATATATATATATATATATATATATATATACATATATATATATAAACTGTGTATGTGTATATATATATATATATATATATATAAAACTAAGGCCCATATTCAATTTGAAGCGTTAAGTCCGGATCCGCGTTAAGTTACCACCGATGACGTCATTATCGCCTGTTTTGGTTTTAAATTTGAAAGACTTTCCGCCTCAATGCAATGTAATAGGCGGTAAAGTATCGCCTATGAATAGCAGGCCGAAAAAAGTACAGAATTGGGGTTTGGGGGTGCAAACTTTCGGGAACCCCCGTGCAGCCTTCAGACAGTCCCCCAAAGGTAATCTGTGTAAAAAAAAAAAAAAAACTTAAGGACACCCCAAAAATTTACTTTGAAAAAGGGGGCAAAAAAAAAAATGTTGGGGTACAAACTTAAAAACTAGCAAACTTGCCTCTGGGGGGGTCCCCAAGTATGCCCAAGGTGGTTTTTTGATTGCAGGTGTTTGCGGCAGGTGGATTTTTCAAAAATTTTTCAAGTTCACTTTTTCAACTTTAAATATGCTGACCCCCATTTTCAAGTACCCCAAATTTGCTGGGATAACTTATTTTCTGGAAAAAATACTCCTAAATACTATTCTGCATCAGGTATAGAATAACGCTATTTAGCAGCTATTGATCCCATTTAAAAACACCAAATACCTTCAGCGAGCCAAATCGGGGGGTACCATAGTGAACCCCCATGTCAGATCATCATTTGGGGGGTGACAGGCTGATTTCCCCCAAAATTACAGTACTTTCCACTAGTTACAGTATCACCGGGTGCCGTTTACACATACTTTCAAATTGAATACGGGGTAAAGCGTGCACGCGTGCGATACTTTAACGCCTACAAAACAGGCGAAGTCGCCGTTAAATCCGGGCCGTGTTAACTTAACTCGGCTCAAATTGAATACGGCTCCATATGTGTGTGTAGATATATATATATATATATATATATATTTTTATATATATATATAGATAGATAGATAGATAGATAGATAGATAGATAGATAGATAGATAGATAGATAGATAGATAGATAGATAGATAGATAGATAGATAGATATTCACACATACATACACATTGGCGGTGCCCTCACAACAAAAGCAAAACATGTAGTAGAGTAAGGTGCGGCACTCGGTGCAATAGCAGGCATTGACAATCGGATGTAATCAACGTTTCAGTGTTAGCAGGGCCGGATTAGCAATGGGGCGGGTGGAGCTTCTGCTCCAGGCCGCCAATCAAAATAGGCCCACAGCATGCAGCTACACTGCTGTAGACAGGATTTTTTTTTCCTGTTACAGCAGCCTGACAGTAGCCTCCTGAGGCCCCGCCCCCCACCGCAAGCCGCGACCATCCCACCCCACGGCCGTGGGGGATCAAACACCAGCATCTGCTTTTAATACACACACAGATTAATAGGCGCAGTAGAAGGCTTCTGTAGTCCTCCCTGCGCCACTTACGCACTGTGTCTCGCCACCTCCGCCATGCCGAGTGACGTCATAACGCATGACATCACTTAGATACCCACTCTTTGCCAGTCCGCGCCGAGAAGAAGCAGTTGCCCTTCTCCAAAGAAACAACTCAGACTGAGCTCCATGAAGGCTGGGTAAGTAATTGATCCACCAGAAAGTTGTCAGGGAGGCTCAGTGCTGCGAGGCTGCTGCTGATCAGCAAAATGTGGCTGGCTGATCACATATGTTAATTGAAAATAAATATGCATGTGTATATTCATAGATGTGTGAGTGTATATGTGAATATATGTATACAGTATATGAATATATATTATATATATATATACTGTGTGTGTGTGTGTGTGTGTGTGTGTGTGTGTGTGTGTGTGTGTGTGTGTGTGTGTGTGTGTGTGTGTGTGTGTGTGTGTGTAATGCTCTGATCAGTCGGTATGTCACAGACCACTCTCCGGCAACTTTCAGTGTTGGATACTGGCAAGGACTCCTAAATGCCGCTGGTTGGAGTAGCATAGAAGGCATGTAAGCAGTGTGGGGAGAAAAGCCTAGGGGGAACTCAACCACTCAGGGAGCACTAAACTCGCCCCCAGAGTGACAAATACAGGACACGTCCCTCACCTGCGGTCAAAGGTAGACGGGTAGCTTTGCCCTCCATGTTGCTAGCCACACCCAGTGGCACAGACCACACCCTCTCATCAGTAGGTACCCACCCACTGTGCTAGTCCCACCTCCTGTGGCAGCACTCAGTAGGCCCTTCAAAATTTCAGCTCCAGGCCCAGGTGGACCTTAATCTGGCACTGGAAATACTAGCTCTATTGCAGGGTTGATAGTAATAAAATAGTTAATAATATTGTTCACTACAGGTGAACTGTATGTCCCAGGCAATCTGCCTTGGCATGTCACACTTGTGGAACACAATTCTCAGACATTAAGGGCCCGCTGACACCTGTAAAGAAAATGTCAAAATAAGCACAGTAATCACACATCGACTGGGACATAGGACCTCATTCAGAGTCGGTCGTTGCAGCCGCACGGTCGTACGCCACCGATGTTCGCTAAACTGCGCATGCGTAAAGTTCGCAATCCGCGTGCGCAAACTAGCTGCTACAATCAGAAATTTCTCTCTCCTTGGACACAGCCAGGTCAGTAGTTTGAGTGACAGAATGAGGCGTTTGTGGGTGGAAACAGGGGAAGGTGCTTGAAAACGGGGGGGTGGAGATCCGAACGCAGGCGTGCCTAATTATGCGAACGGCGTTTTATGGGAGTGCATAATTAACAAAGTAGTGTCATGGCACACGTGACATGGGTGGTTTGTACACTGACCTGATCGTAGTGCTTAAGAGAGGGTATGGTCAACCTTAAGCTCTATGACCAGTTCCGATGGTTACTGATGGTCTCGATTAATCCTTATATGGCCGGAGATGACGTGTAATGCGTACGAGAAGGGGGCGTATTTTTTGTCTTACGGCCGCGTCCTCCCCTTGGTCGGCCAGCTAATGATCCGATCTTAAGGACGCAACTTGCGAGTGCATCATTTGCATATCCGGCCCCTTTTCCCTTACGACCGTGCGGCCGCAATGACCGACTCTGAATGAGGTCCTTAATCACCAAGTCCTTGGGTGGTCTCCTCTTCTGTGCATGTAGGCATCCATAACTCTTTGGAAAATAAAAAAGGAACACCGAATGCTACGGACAGAACTGTACGCATTGTGTACAGTGCTACCAAGAAATGAGAGTTAATTCCGGGACACTGTCATAGGACACCGTCCGCTCTCAGCCAATCAGCACTTCCCCTCAAGCACATCAGGAAGGGTGGACGTGCAAAGGGAAGAAAGATTGAAAGTGATTAAAAGTAAGTAGATGGAGATGGTGGTCAGGGTGAGTGTGGGGGGAATTGTTGAAAATGGAGACAGAACAAGGTGGAAGAAGACCACATCAAGGGAGTGGCCACTGTTATGGGAAGGGGAAGAAGTCTATTGAGAGAGTCAACCTTAAAGGGAACAGATGGGGAGAGAGAGGGTACAGGCAGGCAGATGTCCGAGAAGTGCAGTGAGCCAAAAGGAGGACCTTGTTGTCTCCTCGCTGAAAACCATTGGAGAAAGCAATGGGGGAGGTAGTTGTCAGTGAGAAGTAGTGAAGAATTTGAGGGAGTTAGAGAGGATAGTAGACACATTCCTATAATGGACCACAGTTCTACAAATGTATTGGCATAACATTACAGAATGCACTGCAAATGTGCCCAACAGGAGCCTGCACATTTTTATTGCACTTGAGGTGAATTTACACACAAAAAATGTGCTGTTCTACTGAATTTTGTTTGGTAAATTAGGACATGTCATGTTTCATTGCTGTTTTATTATAAGCTTCAGCAGATTGACCAATGTGCACTATCTTTCCTTAGAGATCTTTCTATGGGAGTATTTACCCTACTAGCCAAATAAACAGAATAAATAAGGGACAGGTTAATGGCCCAATTTAGAATTGCATGCTAGTTGAATGCACTTGCACCAGCCCTATACATGGTACAAGATATCCATCAGATCACTGTTTACAAAACTCTGCATAGCATGCAAGCCCAAATATATGCTCACGACATGCCCTCACTCAACTTAGTCTATGTGCAAATTGTGATGTGTATGACTCGGAATCACTGTACAGTAGATGGAAACACCCGGCTACTGAGTTTGCACAGTACATGCGACTCTGAAATCGGCCCCTAAATGTGTGCATAAGTCCTTATAGAGTTTTGAAAGTAGATAGCTGTAATCTGTCTGTGCAGGTTAGGATATGTGTGCTAACACTAATTGCTTGTTGCTGCTTCACTGAAAGGGGTTCCAGATTAATTTCTAAATATAAAGTCATGGCTATAGCAGATAGAAAACATAGAATAAATGCTTTATAACTCAAATAAAGCATATTCTTATTAAAACTATGTTAACTTAAAATATTTTCTTTCCACAACAGTTTTTTTTTCATGAATCTACACCTTAAAGCCCAAGAGCAGTATGCATGTGTGACTGTTGCTAGGAGATGATGGTTGTATACTGAAACAAAAAGCTTCCTATTAAGCATGTGTGGGGAACCTTTTTTCTGCCAAGGGCCATTTTGAAATATAGAACATTATTCGTGAGCCCATTTCAGGCCACGCCCCCTCCGTGTGATGTCACACAGGGAAGGGGCCACAATCGCCAGTGATTACAGCCATGCCTTGAGCATCCTGAGGATGCTCCGTGGAGCTGTAAGTGCAGCAGTGTGACCGTCTAAAACGCCCTAAGGACACTACAGGCAGCACTGCTGCATAGATTCTGGCTGCAGTGTTCCATTCTAGGCACCCTGCTATCCAGATGAGGTTAGCAGAAAAAAGCTCTGAGGGCCAGACCAAATGATTCCGGGTGCATTATACAGCCCCCGGGCCTGAGGTTCCCCATCCCTGCTATAAAGCATCTAATTAATGTCCCAGGATAGGAGATGTAATTCTATGTACACCCATCTCTTTGCAGTGTAGTACTCAATGTAGTTCTTTGAATGAGCGGGACAGTCTTGGTCAAACAGCTACATTTGCCACTACACCGCTCCTTTTAAAGCAATGTCTAGGCACTCTAGGCTTATTGGGATTTCTCATGAAGAGTTTTTGGATAAGATGGGATGCATGAACATTTTATACTGTGCCATAACCCTTCCACTTGAACTGGAATATTAAATGTCTTCCTCACTTTATTGTGACTGGAGGAATAGACAATTGGGTAGAACTTGAAGCATTGACTTTTTCCCATATTTCTTTTAGGTTCCTGTAAACCTCCTGAATAGTCTGCTGGAACATGGCTGTGACTGTTAGAAGCAGAAAATTACTGTGGATGATGAACATAATTTTTTTTTTTAAATGTAATGTGGAAGAATGTTGGGAACTAATATAAGCAAATTCTGCTAGAGCAGACCTGGCCAACCTGTGGCTCTCCAACTGTTGTGAAACTACAAGTCCCAGCATGCCTTGCCACAGTTTTGCTATTAGGGAATGCTAAAACTCTGGCAAGGCATGCAGGGACTTGTAGTTTCACAACAGCTGGAGAGCCACAGGTTATCCAGGACTGTGTTAGAGTAAAGTATTCTGCCAGATGTCTTGTTGGTAGTTGCTGTAAGTACATAAATACTGCTCTACACATGGATTAATGGTCTGTTTGGCCATTTGTTTGTGGGTGGTATCCAGACAATTGCTTTCATGTGATTTGGAGAATCTCACAAAATGGTTTCTAGAAACGAGATGTAAACTGCTGTCTCCAATCTGAAACTATGGAATGTGGACAGATGTGTAGTCTACAGATTGTTTTAATAAATAGGTCAGCAATTTGAGCAGAGGAAGGCACCTTGGTTAAAGGGACAAATTGGAGAACCTATCTAAGAAAATTAAAATAGCTGTAAATCCGTTGGATGTGGGTAAATTGGGAATTAAATCTAAGGAAATGTTCTTCCAAGGGTCAGGTGGTACTGATCGAGGTTTTAAATGGCCACTAGGGGAGGTATCCAATACCTTGTCCTAGAACAAGTTAAACAATCATTAATATAGCATTGAAGTCTGCAAAAATTGTGATTTATGTATTCCAAATTATGATAGTTACAGGATATGAAGCTTCTTTAAATAAATGTCTTCATTCCTTCAGAGCCATGATTAATCAAAAGCAACTCATGGTTACCAATAGCATAATGTTCTTCGGCAGTTGAAAGATTTTTAGAAATATAAGTACAGGGGTGCAACACTTGTTTAAGACTTTTACATTGAGACAAGGCAGTCCCCTACAAAATTTCTGATGCATATACTTCATGTATGAATGGTAACCGTTGATAATGAGCAGACTCAAATGCTATATGACTGGACCAATAAAAAGGGACACCTTGTCAGGTGGGAGCAGTTAGAGCTGGACTGTTTTGGAGAACACTTTAATAAAGCGTCTATAATAATTTGCAAAGCCCCAAAAGCATTGCACTGCCTAGACATCAAGTGGCTCTGGCCATTCCTGGATTGCTTTGGTTTTAGTTTTGCTCATTTACATCCCATTAGCAGATACTACATGACCCAGGAAATAAATACAGTTGGCTGCAAAGATACATTTCTCCAGTTTGGCATATAAAATTTGTGTTCTGAGATTCTTTAGTATCCTTCAGACAGGATTACATTGTTGTTTCAGGTTCTGGGAATAAATAAGTATATTTTCTAGGTAGATGACAATGAATTGTTCTAAAATGACGGGAGTTTTTTATTTACAAGACATTGCTGGGGCATTAACTAGGAAAACAGCACAACCAAATATTCAAAGTATCAAAAGACCATCTTCCATTCATCTCCAGCACGAATTCTGACTAAATGATAAGATCCTCTTAAATGTTATTTCGTGAAAAAATGCTAGAGCCGCATATACGATTGAAGAGTCTACAGATAAGTGGTAAGGGGCAGTGATTTCTCACAGTTTTTGTATTCAGGACTCAATAATCTATACAGGATTTCAAACCTCCATCTTTTTTGCTGATGAAATATATAGGAGCCCCAGCAGGGGAGGTCGAGGAATGGATGAACCTTCAAGCTAGAATGAGCTCAATACTCATCTTTTAAAGTTTTTAACTCTGGCTCTGCTAAGGAATATACAGTACTGGTCCAAATGAAATTTGTGCCCCAGGAAGAATATCAGTTGGACAATTATATATTCTATGAGAAGGAACGGTTTTGCTTTTTTTTTTTTTTTTAACACATCAACATACAGTAGTCTTGGTACCACAGTGGTATACCTATATAAGACTTTTATGGTAAAGAGCACACAAGATTGGAATTTGTACAGTAAAGATATACATGCACCTCCTCGCATCACTGTCACTCTTGTGAATAAAGGAGGTATAAGTTCTGGCTACCAGGGGTTCAGATGCCGAGGTTACAGAGCATGGGTCACTTGAGGGAGGGAATTAAGTATTAGTATGAAAACATCTGAATTTCTCTTTCCTAACATCAGTTAAATCGGAATCAATGGTTGTACATTGGTCCATAAACTCTTTCAATCCCAGTGACAGATCTATGCAGGTTCATTCATAGTTGACGTCTACATATTACTTCTTTCTATACTTGTACTGTTTGGCTGCATCATTATTATTATATTGTTTAACCCCAACCACTGTTGAAAACTCAACGTATTCTAGTACTGAGCAGGTCCCTGTTGCAAATTCACAATTCTAGTCTCAGCTGTAGCAACCCTGTGAGTATCATCAAACAGTTCACAAATGTATGCTATAATACAGGCAGTGAATTTATTATATGATCTTGCCCTTCCAGGAATGGTGTGGCCAATGCCAGGCTTGGTCTTTAATAAAGTTAGTATTGACCCCAATGCATCTAAAAAACTAAATTATTTAAAAAATTGCCAATACAACGATCTATTTCCATTAAATCTTTCAGGAAATTGAATTATAGGTTCAGCTGGCATATCTCCTTGTTCTTTTCCAGTTGCTGCAGGAGGCTGCACCGCTCAAACTGCCTGAAGTTGATCGAGTCTACTTTACATTGCTGTAAGCTGCCCTTGTAGAGCTTGAATAAGGCCACTTCACTGATCCTGAACTTCTACTGGCTCAATTTTATGTGAGGCTATGTAATTCTGCCCAATAATATGAGTAATATGAGTAGAAGTCAATATTTAGAATGCTGGACTGCAATTATAGAGGTACTGTACACAGTAATAGATGAGTGAGCAATAATAGGAACAGTTTTGCTCACATTATTGAAGGATTCACCTGTCCCTGTCAGCAGATTAGAATTCAACAGCTAGACAAGGGTGAGGTAAGTACAGGTCCAGAGGTCTGTTACACAAGTTGGCAAGCAGCAAGCAAGACGAGGGCAGAGGCAGATCCAGTAAGCAATTTCAAAGGTCTGATTCACTGGTAATCTTGCAGAGAGGATTAGGGGCCTGATTCAGACCCTGTCGCTATTTGCGGCCACTCGCTGGCTAAAAGGGGTTGGATATTTAAAACCAGAAAACATGTGAGGTGCTAAATGGCGCTTATAATACAAGATATGAACACTCCAAAATGTTAGCCGTTTAATAGTAAATACATAGAGTCACAAATTGAATAACTCCCGGGAGTGAAAAATAAGAAATATAATAACATACATAAACAGATAAAAGTATATTAGTAGGTCTAAAAATGAGAATATCAGTAAAAAATAAAAATTAGCACAAAAATAAAAGTCGCTAGTATCAATAGGAAAACATGTTACTTAGAAATTGTGTCTTTAATCTTCGTAACAAATAGTGTGGTGTAAGGACACACTGTATCAAAGTCTCTGAGTTATGCCCACTTGATGAATATAGGGGATACTCACAAAATAGGAGTGGATGAATTCCAAGCACTAACTGAAACTCTGGCTGCAAATAAACCACGTGAAACGGGAGCTACAGTAAACTTGCACTGCCAAATGTCTCTAAATGGGGAGCTGCAGACTCACCCAATAGTAGCAGCTCAGTAGGTGGCTCAAATGGCTGTATTTAACGGACACCAAGCTCCGATTCAGAAATCCCGTCAGCAGTGGATATGAACAGGTCAGTAGCCCACTAAGGCAGGGTATCCTCCGCAGATGGCTGGCTGTATAATGGCTGGCCAGACGATATGTAACAGACCAGTGGGTACCTCAATGGCTGTTATTAGCGGGCACCAAGCTCCAATTCACGGATCCCGTCAGCAGTGGATAGAACAGGCCAATAAGCCACTATAAGCAGGATGTCCTCCACAGGTGGCTGGTTGTATAATAACTTAGCCGGACAGCGCACCGCAACACATGAGCTGGCTAGCGGTGATAGATAGATTAGGGCAAAAAACGGCAGTCATCTCCCAGTCCAAAGGGGATACATGTTGATATAAATCCAAGTTTAATAGTAGATCCGGGAAACAGCCAGAGTAGAAGGATCAATCAATGATGTGCAGCACAGTGTAACAGGAATACACCTGTACCTTCAACGCGTTTCTCCGTGTACCACAGCTTTCTCAAGAAGCACACTATTTGTTACAAAGATTAAAGACACAATTTCTAAGTAACATGTTTTCCTATTGATACTAGCGACTTTTATTTTTGTGCTCATTATTATTTTTTATTGATATTCTCATTTTTAGACCTACTAATATACTTTTATCTGTTTATGTATGTTATTATATTTCTTATTTTTCACTCCCGGGAGTTATTCAATTTGTGACTCTATGTATTTACTATTAAACGGCTAACATTTTGGAGTGTTCATATCTTGTATTATAAGCGCCATTAGCACCTCACATGTTTTCTGGTTTTTAGTTTTTATGTGTGGAGTTGGCATTCTCCACGTGGATGGTACTTAGGCAGCTATAGATACTTGATATTACTACCACAGGTGTTTCTTTTTAGCGCAAGACTTATTCTCGTCAGATATTTAAACCATGCGCTCACACTGCATCACGTAAAGTCACCCACTAAGTATTAGCGAGCGGCAGCACTATGAGCTCACACCTGCATAAAGACACCCCTTTGCCACTTGCAACACACGTCGCCTCCGGCAGTTGTAGGATTAATCGGGAACATCGAGAGCCATCGGGGCTGCTCGCAGTGCTTGTGGTAGCCTTTTCCCACCACAACATTATGAGCAGTTCAGGCTAAAATACAACCCAGTCACGCTACTTTGCTAATTATGCACACCCACTAAACTCCGTTCTGATGGTCGGGCATGCCTGCACATCCACACCCCCATTCACAAGCACCTTCCCCTGTTACCACCCACAAACGGTTCAATCTGTCACTCAAAATAGCGGTCCAACTATGGGCTACGGACGAGCACTTTGCGAAAAATCGCTCAATGCGAGCGAGCACAGAATAGCATCCGGGTCTGAATCAGGCCCTAAGACAGAAACAAATTCTACAACAGCTGGGTCGGTACATGTGAGTTCTCCAGGTGGATTATACAAATGAGTGGCCAAAAGTGAAGCCAAGAGGTCAAGCCAGTAGTCAGTCTAATAGTAAGGTACACAAGGTCTCAAAGGACAGGAGATTCATCACCTAGAAAAAAATGCTAGGTGTGGATCCTGTATATAGCATTAGGGGTGGAGACCTGAATCAAGAAAGCCACTAACATCTGGGCATTTGCCCCCAGCTTTTCCATATGCCTAAATTTATTCCACTTTGAAATGGTGGGCGCAAACACCTGGGACCCGGAGCATTAGGCTAATTTATGTAAGAAGGTGTATGCATCAAATTGAGGCACAATGTTCAGTTTACAGAAGTCATTGCTGAATCATAAGCTTCCAGCTGGTTTTGGAATTAGGACAATTGGGCTTAGCCAATCATTATGTAATTAATTAAATTCATTTTCTTTCATTCCAAGTCCAACATATGTTTAAAGTCATTGAAAACAGCCTTTCATCTAGCTATTGGTATGCTATAGGGTGTTAGGTTAACATTCACCGCAAATCAGTGATAAATATATAAATTAATCACTGTTGTTCTGCCAGGTATTTCCTGAAAATGTTTCTCCATTCCTAGTTTTTGGCTTCATACTCTTCAGTGGCTGACAGGGTTTCCACCAATTCTACTATGGGGAACTTGATTTAAATACTCTTTTAATAGATTTTCCTTTCTGAGGTTTGAACACTTTATAACTGACTTTGTCTATTATTCCAAATAACCCTGCCATTAGTCAACCAGTGGTGGATTTTACCTAGGGTCTGCCGGAAGCAGCCCCCCCCCCCTCTCCCCCCCCCCCCCCCCAGTAAAATCCCCCACCTGCAGGGACTGCCTAGGCTAGCAGCAGTGGTAGAGACTTCTCATTGGAAGCACTCGCTGCTGATCACAAGCAGCCAGACAGGCAGTCCCAGGGGGAAGTGTTTTATCCCCCTGGGACTACCAGTCTGGACTGCAATAGCAGAGAGAGGGCTTCCCATGGAAAGCCACTCCCCTGCTATAACGGCAGCCCTATCTGGCTCATAGGGGCTGCAGCTAATGCAGCCCCTAAAAGTCAGCCTGTCTGCTAGCCTAGCAGCAGCCCCAGGCTTAAGCCATGCCCCCATATTTGGGCCATGCCCTCGCAGCTGCCTTACTTCAGCCCCGCCTCCCTATGACATCAGCTGTAAATCACTAGGATGGCAAGGGAGGAGACTCAGGAGAGGGATAAAGTGAACTGCAGACCCCCTCGCCAGACACGTAAGGAGCCACCACTGCTTTCAACTGTGGATAATATGGGGTATATTTACTAAAGTGCAGGTTTTTAGAAGTGGAGATGTTGCCCATAGCAACCAATCAGATTCTAGCTATTATCTTCTAGAATGTGCTAGATAAATGTTAAGTAGAATTTGATTGGTTGCTAGGAGCAACATCTCCACTTCTTTAAACAGGCACTTTAGTAAATATACCCCTATGACTTTACCCCCTCTGTTCAGCCTGCCCTATGTGCTCTCTAACTATCAGCACTATGGGGTCTAGTTACTAAACAGTGTTAAGAGACAGAGTGAAAAGTGATAAGGATGTGATAAGGTGCCAGCCAATCAGCTCCCAAATGTCATTTTTCAAACACAGCCTGTGAGATGGCAGTTAGGAGCTGATTGACTGGAACCTTATCAATTTTCACTCTGTCTCCTAACACCGCTTAGTAAATAGACCCCTATATCAGCTATCCTCTCCAGCAGCTGAGAGATATGCACAATAACACTGTTGTAAGGACTGGGTTGCCCCTCCCATGTTCTTTTGCCTATGTGCAACAAGCTCCTTGAATATCTCCTAAGCTGAGTACATACTAGGTCGACAGATCTGATAATTACTAAGTGTATGCACAATGTCCCGGGATTGACAGCTCAACTGGGCAACATTTAAATTGCCCACCCAGTTGAGCAGTCAATCCCCGCTTGGTCCCTGCAGCATTGTGTACGGACGATCGGTGGGTCGTCCATACACACCAGCAGATGATTGATATATATCTTTCAGATATATCCGCCATCTGCTGTGCATCATATATATCTATGATCGACGTAATTCACAGACATCCGCTGTACACACCCGGTGATGCACTACAGATATATCGCCCGTTCCATTGATATATCTATCAGTGTTTACCCAGCTCTATACAACATATCAGATAGTGACAGCCTCGTTGATGATTGCAATAATGGCCTGCAGACAACCCCTTTTAGCAGAATATTTAGGGGTTTTCAAATCTTCCTGTCAAGCCATCAGCCTGAGGATGGTAAACTGAGGTTCTTAGCCTAGTGACCTGCATAGCATAGCATCATGCATTAAGGAATAAACTAATCCCACAGTAGTGACAATGGATCCACAACACTGCCAAATTAGAGAAAATAGGTGTAGTTGATATCCCGGCTGTCGGGATGCCGGCACTCAGAATGCTGGTGCCGGAATCCCAACACCAGTCAGAATCCAAGCACCAGCATCCCAACCGACAGCATCCCACTGTAAGTATTGGGGTTAGAGGGAAGATAAGGGTTAGGGGTTAGAGTTGGGCACTGGGGGGGGGAGTCAGGGTTAGACATAGGGGGAGGGTTAGGCTGTGGGGGGGAGGGTTAGTGTTAGGCTGTGGGGGGGAGGTTAGGTTTAGGCTGTGGGGAGGGAGGGTTAGGTTTACTTATCGGGATTCTGACTGCTGGGATCCTGAGCGCCGGCATCCCGTACCCAACCAATTTCTGGTCCTCTAAGTTTTTTCTAATCATTTCTATGGGCCCAAATATTTAGTGTCTGCTGACTTTTCCTTGTGGTAAGGCTTTAAGATAACAAAACAAATCCTACTCTATGAACAGATAGTCCTTCTCTATTTGGGTGGAGAGGATGACCTAAGGCAAAATTTTCTAAGCAGCGGGTTCTAAATAGAGAAGAGGGGTTCGGTTATACTTTGTTATACTTGCGCTACTTTTGCCAAAATTAGTGCAAGTTCGGATTTATCTTATTGGCTTTTCAAAACATGTGACACCTGGATACCAATAAGATTAGATTTTTAGATCTGAACGTAACTGAGCCCAAACCAAAATGCTCTTCTTTAGTTTTCTAGTTTGACAGCTTTGCTGTCAACGAATTTACTAATGCCAAAACCACTGTAACACCGCCGTCAAAGCACACTTTATAGAATAGAATTGAATTGAATATCAAAGTACCTTTGAAGTTTTAGACCATAGAATTAATAGAATAGAATAGAAACCCCTGATTTATCAAGCAGGACTTTTGAAAACCACCATGAAATCGCCAGCAAACCCACCTTTAGAAATGACTAGCCTCAGACAGACGTGTTTGCTAAAACAGCAGGTAAATTAATTCATTTTGACAGGCAACAATTGATTTACAGGAATATCATCCAAATGGGCTATGGATTATAATGTCTCTCACCAGACATGACCGTTCTTTAACAGAAATAAAATAAATAAATAAATTAAACACAAATACACAATCACACTACATTCACACACACACAGGACTTAAAAAGAAAAGGAAAAAAAAGACTATATGGAAAACAAACCTCAATTAGACAATATGCAGAACAAGAAATAACACAACTTATAAAAAACTCAGCACAATTACCAACCACTTTCTATCCTTTTAATTATACTTTCCTACAACTTTCTCCTTCTCCACTTACACTCCTCACAAACACAGAAGCCAGCTGTTTGTTCTATGAAGTCAGGTGGATTCTGTTTCTGTAATAGCACCATGAAATTAATAGGAATATAATGGTATGCATTCGGCATCCAGGCGGTCTGGATGCCAATGCTCCTGTTACCGGCACCAAAATCCCGAAGCTCATCAAAAGCCTGGCGCCGTCATCCCAACCACTGGGATACGGAAGGTAAGTATCAGGGTATTGGGGGGGGGGTTAGGTTTAGGGTGCGGGGTTAGGGTTAGGCACTAGAGGGGGAGGTTAGGGTAGGGAGAGGGGGAGGGATAGCATACCGACCAACAAGTGTTGTTATGTTAACCCTGTTGGGATTATATGAGACAGGATCCCGAGTGCCTGCATCTCATACCGATTCCGAATAGAATTGCATCTAATCCACTGTGGTCTGTTTCTATGTTGTCAATTAAATGGTGCTTTCTATAAAAGCGCCATTAAATGAATATTAATAGAATTGCTTAGAATCCGCAGTGTAGAAACCACAGTGAAATAGAAGAGAAACCACTGCCAAATCCAAAACTCTACGGCGGGCTGTCATTTAGAAACTTCCGTAGATGGGCGGGGTTCTAGTTTAGACATCAAAACCAACATTTACTAAATGCTGTCAATAAAATGGTTTCTGACGGTTTCCAAATGACACGAAAACCGCCGCAAAGTGAATTTAGCTCCTAGTGTCAACATCACAGACACAAAAATTGTAGGCATGTTTGTCTCACAAGCTAACCATGTAATGTGACTCTCTGCATAGGCTTCCTGCCTCGTTCCCCAGAAGGTGAGATAAACGGAATGGGATTCAAATCCCGACAGTTAGAGTCTGACAGGGAGAGATCCTGATGGGCGTTGGTAAGTACCCTAACCCTCCTTTAGGGGTGCCTAACCCTAACCTATCCTCCTAGTGCCTAACCCTAACCTCCTCCCAGGGGTGCCTAAACCTAACCCCCCCTCCCTGCACCCTAAACCTAACCCTCCCGGGGGGTTGGCTAACCCTAACCTTCCCCCTAGTGCCTAACCTTAACCCCCCCCTTCCACTAGGCTAACCCTAACCTTCCCCGGGGGGTGCCTAACCCTAAAGGTGCATACACACTAGACGATATGCTCCCTGAGCGATATCGTCTAGTGTGTCCCCGGCAGGCTGTGCTCAATGTCATTTATGACATTGAGCACAGCCGCTGAACGATATCATTAACGATATCGTTCAGCGCTGGGCTCTCTCCCCCATTCCCTGACATGCAGCAACCTGACGAGATCGTCAGGTTGGCCTGCATGTCAGCCCGATGAACGATGATGACGAACGACCCGCGGGAACGCGCGTCGTCGTTATCGTTCATCTTTTTGGGCTTAAAAATGGACGATAAAGTGGACGACTGAACGATAACGATATCGTTATCGTTCAGTCGTCCACTTTATCGCCCAGTGTGTACGCACCTTAAGTCTCCCTGAGGATCCCTAAACCTAACTCCCCCATCCCCAGACTAAGTGTTATACTTACCCGTCAGCAGACGATCGGGATGGCGGGGGGTCGGTCCTCCAGCGTCAGGATTAAGATAGGCGTCAGCATTTAGACGCCTATTTTAAGTTCCTTGTCGGGCAGGTCCAGTCGGGATTTAGACCTGCGGCATTGCGTCCACCGGTCTATTAACTACAGCCCTAGATAAACACAGCACATTGATACACCCTTAGCACCTGCTAAGCAGCTTGCTGTCTGGCTGGGTTGTCAAAGACCTAAACAAACCATCAGGATAAGAGGTGTACCGTCACTCCTCCATTCTCTCCAGGGCCCCCATAAACTAACTCTTCCTTTAGCCGAACCTACTGGAAAGTTTTTAAAATGCATAAGATGGAAAACTAAGTAAGAATTCTTTCAAAAATAGAAATGCTAATAGTTTATGTTTATTAATTAACAAAATGCAAAGTGAATGAACAGAAATGTAAATCAAATTTATATTTGTTATGACTACCCTTTGTTTTCAAAACAGCATCAATTCTTCTAGGTACACCTGCACACAGTTTTTTAAGAAACTCGGCAGGGAGGTTGTTCCAAAAATCATGGAGAACTAACCACAGATCTTGTGTGGATGTAGGCTTGTTCAAATACTTCTGTCTCTTCATGTAATCACAGACAGACTTGATGATGTTGAGATCAGGGCTCTGTGGGGGCCATATCACCGCTTCCAGGACTCCTTGTTTTTTATTACACTGAAGATAGGCCCTCATTCAGAGCCACTCGCTAGCGGCAGTATGCTCGTTCTGAGCGATGTTCGCACATCTGCGCATGCGTACGGATCGTTATACGCATGCGCAAACCAGTCAGTGCGGCCGAAATTCATGTGCTCGCAAAATAGCGAATGCCTGCTATTTTGAGTGACAGAATGAGGCGTATGTGGGTGGTAACAGGGGAAGGTGCTTGAAAATGGGGAGTGGAGATCCGAACGCAGGCATGCTTAAAGGTCAAAACGAGCGTTTTATGGGTGTGCATAATTAATACAGCAGCATCATTGACCACGTCACTGGGTTATTTTCTAGCCAGAACTGCTCGCAAAATTGTGGTAGCAAAAACCAACCACAAGAATAGCGAGCAGTTCATACGCTGGTCGATGTACTCGATTAATCTAATAAATAGCGGACATGACGTATGGTGCGTGCGGCCAGGGGGCGTTTTTATCAAGTAAACGAGCGTATGTTTTGCTCGCTCATTCAAACTTAGAGGTGGGAACAGACTGCAATTTGCGAACTGATCATTTGAATAGCCACCCCTTGTTTTTGAACGAGCGAGCGCAAATAGCGAACGGCTCTGAATCAGGCCCATAGTTCTTAATGACATTGTCTGTATGTTTGGTGTCGTTGCCCTACTGCAGAATAAATTTGGAGCCAATCAGATGCCTCCCTGATGGTATATCATGTTTCGTGCATAGTTCAGTCGTTTGGCCTTGTTTCCACATTGAAGGTATAGTTTTAGCAATTAGGGAGATAAATGTTTATTCTAAATGAGATAGATGTATGGAGTGAGAAGGATGTTGGAACACAGTGGGATTGTTGTGGTGACCGAATGGGAAGATTGTGGGCACCGAGTGGGATGTGGGTGCCACATAACTGCTCAGACCTCAGTTGCATAGGCTGCATGTGGGTATTCCAATGAGCACACAATTCTGTGAATTAGCAGTTCCACCATTTTGTGAGTGACAGCAATCTCACTCTGTGAGAGTTCTGAATCTGTAGTTAACCACAGGGTGTGATGACATACCATATGTGTATTGCGCAAGAAACACGTCCATTAAGGCGTCAGCCTTAATGATCGGAAGTTCATTGCTTTTTTTAAGTTTGAGTGGCAGAAATTCAGTAGGTTTTGTGAAAATTTAGATCATGTCTAACAAGCCTTAATGGGACATGTGAAACCGTAAGGTGTTTTGTCTATCGAAATGTATTGCTTTTTTAAAATTTATTAACTCTCAGGGTTTGGAGGAACAAACTGTGCCACCTGCAGGGGAGAAGGGCAATAAATTGTACACTAGCACAGGTGGAGGAGGTGCCGGCACACATGAGGTGGTTTGGGAGTTGCAGAGTGAGAGACGGCTGCAGGGGCGGGCTGTAGGCATGTGGGGTAGCAGCAGCAGTGGGGGTGCAGAGCAGTGGGGCAGTGCACAGAGGCATCAGCAGGCAACAGAGGGGCTCAATGGCACTGGGCATGCATCTGAGAACATAAAATCAATAAGACACAGATGCATGGATGTATCAGTGAGATCTATCTATGCATCTATGTTAAAAATGTTATATGTATAAAATAAAAAAAGGACATGGCTCCCCCCCTCCCAACAAAAGTTCAACCAGCCCAGGGCTATTCACTGCCAGTCCTGGTTGTGAAAATACTGGGGACAAAAAGCTAGGGCCGAAACTAGGATTTTTGTCACCAGGGGCAAGACAGTAATTTGGCGCCCCCCCTGGTAATTCCCCCTGCAGCAGTGCCCCTATAGTAATGCCCCCTGAGGTAATGCCCCTGTACTAGTGCCCATATAGTAATGCCCCTGTAGTAGTGCCCATATGATAATGCCCCCATAGCAATGCCCTTGTAGTAGTGCCCATATAGTAATACCCATGTAGTAGTGTCCATATTGTAATGTCCTCATAGTAATGCCCATATGTTAATACCTGCAAAGTAATGCCCCTATAGTGCCCACCATACAGTAATGCCCCTGTAGTGCCCATGCTCCCATATTAATGCCCTTGTGGTAATGCCTCTGTAGTGCCCATGCTCTCATAGTAATACACCTGTAGTGCCCATGCCCCATAGTAATATCCCTGTAGTGTCCATACAGTAATGCCCCTGTGGTAATGTCTCTGTAGAGCCCATGCCCCAATAGTAATGCCCCCTGTAGCGCTCATGCCCCATTAGTAATGCCCCTTATTGCCCATGCCCCCATAGTAATGCCCCTGTGGTAATGCCCATGTCCCCATAATAATGCCCCTGTATTGCAGCTAAAAAAAAAAACACCTTGAACCCTGCTCCTGCATCCAGCATCGCATCCGGTCCGCCGGCTGCTCCTCGGAACTATGGGGGAGACATCATTACGTCTCTCCCATAGTGCCCGTGGGGAGAGCCGGAAGCTGGAGTTCGGGAGAGAACTCCAGCCTCTGGCTCCGGCTACACCGCGTCGCTGCAGAGAAGGAGCCGGGCGCCCGCTGGTAATAAATATTACCAGCGGACATCCGGCTTGGTGCTGCTCTGCAGCACTGGGCTGGAGGTCACTGACACCAGGTGCAGCGGCGCACCTGGTGCACGTGCACCTCCAGCCCCCCCATAGTTGCGGCCCTGAAAAAGCATAGGGGTCCCCTGCATTTAGCACAACCAGCACCGGGCTTTTTAGAGCCAGTCTTGGTTGTCAAAATACAGAGGACAAAAGACATAGGGGTCCCCTGTATTTAGCATAACCAGCACTGGGCATAGTCCAGCCGCTCCTGGTTTTGGAAATACAGGGGACAAAAAGCATAGGAGGTCTGCTGTATTATCCATAACCAGCACCAAGCCTTTCTAGCGGGGGGATAATGCCACAGCCAGGGGAACCCTTCCACCGGGTTCCCCGGCCAAAGCATCAACCCTGACCACTAGTCAGCCAAGGTTGGGCATCCCAGGGGAGCTGGGGAGACCCAATAATGGAATGCTCCCTCTCCAGGGCACCCCAGGCCTAGGCTGATAGCCCCGGGCTATCCCCGGCAGCCCTGGGCAGTGGGTGCCAGTTTGATTGTGTAAAGTGGCCCCCTCCCCCTAAAGCACAACCATCCCCAGGCACTTCACTGCCGGTCCTGCTTGCCAAAAGACAGGGGACAAATGACGTGGGGACATTGCGTATTCTGAGCAACCAGCACTGGGCTCTGAGCCAGTCCTGGTTCTGGAAATACAGGGGGAAAAAATGCGTAGGGTCCCCCTGTATTGTCCAGAACCAGCACCAGACTTTATTTTAGCGGGGGACTAATGCCACAGCTAGGGGAGCCCATTCACCAGGCCCCCCAGCTGAAGCATTAACCCTGGCTGCTAGTCAGCCCAGGCCGAGGATCCCTAGAGAGCTGGGGACCCCCCCAATAAAGGGGTCCCCCTCTCCAGGGCACTCCAGGCCTGGGCCCATTGGTACCTGTGGTACACCTGTAAAATAAATATTAAAATGAACAGACTACAATGATTTTTTTAATAAAATGTATTTTGTCTGCACCTTCACCTGGGGGGCGGCGGCCTTCAAGCTCTTTTTCGTGGCTGCCGCCACCCCAGGACTTAGTTGTCTTTGCCTGGCAGGCATCAACCCACCAGGGCTTTGTCGTCTTCGCCTGGCTGGCGCCAACCCACCAGGGTTTCGGTGTCTTCGTCTGGTGGGTGCCAACCTGCCAGGGCTTCAGTGTCTTTGCCTGGCAGGCACCAACCCACCAGGGCTTTGGTGTCTTCACCTAGTGGGCAGCAGCCTGTGTCAGCTTTTTCATGGCCGCCGCCCACTAGGACTTCCAGTGTCTTCGCCTGGCGGGGGCCAACCCATCAGGGGCCAACCCGTCAGGGCTTCAGCATTGTCGTCTGGCGGGCGCCAACCCGCTAGGGCATCGGAATCTTTGCTAGTGGGCAGCAGCCAGTGTCAGCTCTTTTTCATGGCCGCACCCATTAGGATTTCCGGCTTCTTCACCTTGTGGGCGCCAACCCACCAAGGCTTCGGGATCTTCGACTGGCGGGTGCCAACCTGCCAGGGCTTTGGCATCTTCGCCTAGAGGGCAGCAGCCTGTGTCTGCTCTTTTTCATGGCCGCTGCCCTCTAGGACTTCCGGCGTATTCCTTTTTCGGGAGCTCTTCAATGCTCCCTCCCGGCCGATGACATCACAAGCAGTGATTTGCTTACGACGGCCATCTTTGAATTTCAAAAATGGCCCTGAGACGCTATTTTTGAAATGAGCTACGCTGACGAACTCTGCAAAATGGAAGGCAAGGACTGGATCCTCTCTGATCCAAGCCCGCCGCCAATGCCCGCAGTGCCGGCAGTTCGTCCAGCACCACTGGGTCCCGCTGATGCCCACACGACCGCCACTGACACCCACACCACCGCCGCTGACACCCGCGCTGCCGCTGATGCACGCACCGCCGCCGCTGATGGTCACACCGCCGCCGGGTCCCCGCCACTGCTACCACCCACTGCCATTGCCGTGTTCTAGCACTGCTAACGCCCGCAAAAGGCAGGTATCTTGGTGCACCCAAGTGAAGCCACTGTGAGTACACCTGCTGATGGCACCTACTGAGGCTGTCCAACAAGTTGAAACTTACTATCTGTATAATGGTGCATTTTGAGGTAATAGTTTAAAAACTGTAACTTTCTCAATTACCTGAACCCCAAAAGCACCTACCCTGGAACAATAGCTACCTAGTAAAATAAACCCCAAGTCTAAATTTGCCCCCTACCCTGAGTTATGCCTTTCCAAAAATCCCCCATAAAGAACAGAAGAAAAGTGGTCCTATTTGAGAGTGTCACAAAAAACTGACACTTGTTACTTTAGAGTACTTCCAAATCCTCATTTTTATGCTTTTGCCCTGAAATTTGGCATGCAGCACTGATCGATAGTTCTACCCGTCCATGCCAAATATCAGCTCGGAACCTCCAATAGCTTTTGAGGTGTAGTCCCTTAAACACCATGCCCCTCCCCTCCAGAATCCTCTATGAAGATTTCAGTTTTTTTAGATTCAGCCTTAATATAAGGGTACGACTGCACTTATAATATATATATATATATATATATATATATATATATAGTCCCATAATTGAGAGGTTATTGCAACAAGGAATTTTAATTCATACAGCAAGTTCAGCCAATAGTCCCATTTTTCCAGTGAAGAAGAGTGGGGGAGGGATTATAGATTAACACAGGACCATAGAGGAATTAACAAAATTGTTGAAAGCCAATACCCCATAGTGCCCAATCCAGCTGTCATCCTCATGCAGATTCCACCATCTGCTACTCATTTCACTGTCATTGATTTATGTTCTGCTTTCTTCTCTTTTCCTCTTCACCCTGACTGTCAATATCTATTTGCATTCTCCTACAGAGGGGTACAATATACATGGACACGATTGCCCCAGGGCTTCATAGATAGCCCCAGTATTTTCTACCAGGCCTTACACGACTATTGGCAATCTTTTCAACCAAGCAATGGGTCTGTCCTTATTCAATATGTAGATGATTTGTTGTTGTGCTCTGATTCGATAATGTCATATTTAAATGATACTAAACTGTTGTTGCTTCATCTTTCACAACAGGGCACAATGTTGCAAAGGACAAATTACAGCCATGCCAGACTAGGGTCAAATACTTGGTACACTGTCTAACCCAGGGTCTAAGACACTTGACAACTGGCAGAATTCAGGCCATACAGACCATGACATTGCCGCAAAACCAGCAGCAGATCCGTACCTTCTTGGGGATGTGTGGATATTGCAGGACATGGATCCCAGGTTTTTCTATTTGGCATTACCATTGCAGGACTTTCCTCAACCTTAAGGATAGTCTGACGAGAGCACCTGCCTTGGGAATACCAGATTATGAAAAACCCTTTGAGTTGTATTGTACGGAAGCTGAAGGCTGCATGGCAGGTGTCCTCACACAGAAACATGGTGACACTAGCAGACATGTAGCATACTACAGTGCACACTGTGGCAAGATCACTCCCGACGTGTTTAAGAAGTGTAGCTGCAACTGCTCTTCTGGTAAATAAGAGCGAGGATGTAGTATTAGGGCATAATACAACTGTCTGTACACTGCATGCAGTATCTGCTTTGTTGAATTCTGCCCAAACCAGACATGTCTCTTCAGCAAGATTCACAAAATGGGAATTAGCTCTGATGGCACCTGCAAGTATCACCATTAAACGGTGCAATACGTTAAATCCAGCAACGTACTTACCATATGTGCCTCGAGATGCACAAAGGGTGGAAGGAGGTGAGTTTCTGGTTGAAGGTGAGTTTTGCAGGTATGCTGATACACATGATTGTATGGAGTATTTGAATCAGACCTTTACTGCAAGACCAGATATACGTGACACACCATTAGAAGATGTAGATTTGACGTTTTACATGGATGGGAGTTGTCATAGACAGATAGACACAGGAGAATTATGCACAGGTTATGCTGTTACAGATGATGAGGATGTCATAGAGGCTGAACCCTTGGTCCACCTCACTCAGCCCAGGTGGCTGAACTAGTGGCATTAAGGAGAGTGTGTGAGTTGGCAGAAGGTAAATCAGCTAATATATACACTGACTCTAGGTATGCCTTCGGGGTAGTACATGCTTTTTTAGGCTCTTTGGCATCTTAGGAACTTTATGACAGCAGCAGGCACGCCAGTAGCACATTCACAACACATAAAAGGACTTCTGACAGCAATACAGTTACCAAAGGCAGTAGCCATCATCAAATGCAAAACCCACACATGCGAAGAAGACCCGGTGTCAATGGGCAATAACAGAGCAGATGAAGCTGCCAAATGGGCAGCAGGGTCAAATGTAAAAATACCAACTAACAAAGTGATGGTCTTCCAGACAATAGACACACAGAAATTAATTGAAATGCAAGATTTGTGTTCCCTACAGGAAAAGGCGGTCTGGAGATCAAAGGGATGTGGTCAAGAGTCCTCTGGAGAGATGGACAAGGTAGGCCTGTTGCTCCTAGGGCATACTACCCAAGCCTGGCTGAGGCAGCGCACAGTCTGACTCACCTGGGAAAAGAAGGTATGTGCAAGTTGGTCAGAGCATATTGGTGTGCACAGGGCTTTTCTTCTCAAGCTGGAAAGAGGGTAATGTCCTGTCTGACTTGTTTGAGGAAAAATGTCGGGAAGACAATACCAACCGAACCATCCCATATCCCTCTGACAGATGGACCTTTTCAGGAAATACAAATTGACTTCATCCAATTACCACCTTGCAGGAATCTCAATTATGTATTAGTTTGTACTGATGTATTTTCTAATTGGGTAGAGGCATATCCAGCTGCCACTAATGCTGCTGATTTTACTGCTCAAAAGATTGTTCAGGAGTTGGTATGCAGATACAGTATCCCTAGAATCATAGAAAGTGATAGGGGTTCTCATTTCACTGGTGATGTTTTCCAGAACATGTGTAAACTTATGGGAATCAATAGTAGACTTCACACGCCCTACCGACCACAAGCCAGTGCCAAGGTGGAGAGGGTAAACGGTACTATTAAGAATAAACTGAGTAAGATCATGGCTGAAACTGGATTAGGATGGGCAGAAGCCTTACCGCTTGTCCTCCATAGCATCAGAACCACTCCCAGACCTCCTCTTAATCTGCCCCCCCTTTGAGATATTGTTTGGAAGGCAACCTCATTTGATCATAAGTCCACAGGATGATTTGAAGAGTAATAATGAGGTTACTGTGCAATACCTTATAAAAATGAGCAGACAATTGAAACAACAGCAACAGAAACTGAAAATGTTGTTACCTGGTATGCCAGAAACAAACTGTCATGATGTTGAACCTGGAGAATATGTTATGATCCGAAATTTCTTACGCTCAGGTTGTTTAACAGACTGGTGGGAAAGTCCTTACCAGGTGTTGATGACAAGTACCACATCTTTGAAGGTAGCAGTAAGAGATACCTGGGTCCATTCCACTCACTGCAGAAAGGTCAACCACCCGAAGGAGGTACAAGGCAAAGTCGAGATAGACAATGTGGACCTGTCGATTGCGAACCTGTTCTGGGAGAACTAGAGACTGCAGTGAAAACACCTGAGCCAGAGATGTGTACAAACTATTATCCCAGCAAGGGAGTGGCGATTTGTTTCTCTTTCTTGTTCCTGGGTTCTTCTCATTTTTATTTGTTTCAGGATGTCTTATTTCTGTGATGGAGGACAGATGACGGAGAGGGAGGCCGATAGTGATGTTGATAGAGTGAAGTCGGAGGAGAGAGCGTCAGAACGATCAGGGCAACATATGGTCAAACTCAGTTCAGGGATTGTTAAGAGATCTGTTAGCCATGGAACTTGGAGACAGTGTGAGGGGCTATTGTCTGAGGAATATTGTATCTGTGAGTACTGTGGATCCCTAGTTGATGAGAGATGCATCCAACGATGCCAGTCCAAGAGTAATCTGTATTTGGGAGGGCATCCTTTAGAGGATTACCATTCCTTAGTGGGTAAGGTCTTAAACTAGACTGAATGTTGGGTGTGCACTCACGTGCCTCAGGGACAACATAATGTAGGATTAGTACCATTCCCATTAAATTTCTCTGAGGTCCTTGAATTACAGGGAGGGAGGTCCATAGACGGGAAGTATAACATCACCAGGTCCCCTGGTTTAAAGCTCCGCCAATACTCCATAGATCGGCCTTTGCTGTGTCTGAACATTTCATACATAGAAAGACTGGAGAATTGGGAAGCAGACTTATTGGATCAGACAATGGCTCACCTCATCAGTAGTGACGAACACCAGAGACGAGGACATAGGACCAAACCGAATGTGATATCTATTGGAAAAGTTCCTGTGGGTTATTGTCGAAATGTTATTCAGGCTGAAACTTGTCTTGAGCAGATGAGGACAATAGGCATAGGTAGTTTTGTTAAAACTTTATGTGATATTGTGCAGGATTGAAATATACCTTATGTCCTCCCAGATAATGTATACTATGTTTGTGGAAGAAGGGCATATTCTTGGTTATCTCTGAGTTCCAAGGGTTTATGTTTTATAGGCAAATTGGTCCCAGAGGTAATGACCCTTACACATGATGAAATGATTGGTATCCATAAAACTGCACCACCTCCATACATACACACGCAGTATGAACATCGTGACAAAAGAAATATGATCCCTGGTGAAGAACATATAGCCACACAGTTGATTAGTGAAACGACTGGTTTCCAAATTTTGGTAGCATTAGATCCCACCAGGATCACTCAGGGAACTTTAAATTTTAGATACATCCAAGTCCTAGCTAAATTAATAGACAACATCACCAAGATGTATGAAGACACTTTCAGGTATATGGGTAAGGAGCTACAGGCTTATAAAAAGGAATTGGTACAACATAGGCTAGTGTTAAACTACCTGACATCTATTACTGGAGGATATTGTGTGACTTTGGCCACCCAATTTGGTGTCAAGTGTTGCACGTACATCACCAATAATACTAATGACCCCAAAGAGGTGATTGACCGGAGAATGGATGAAATCCTACAACTGAAATGGGAATTTTTGGAAGGACCATAATACTTCCTTGTATGAGACTGAGGTAAAGATAGAGAAATGGTTGTTGTTAAACCCTGTAAAATGGTTCTCCGGTCTGGGAGAGTGGGTACAGGAGATGATTGCTAGTGTAGGTAAGCTCCTTATTCTTATACTTGTTGTCATTTTAGTAATTGCTTTATGTGTCAGATGTGTTCCTACTGTGTTGAAGTGTGGAAAACGTACCACCAAGGTGAACAGTGAAAATGAAATCATAATGGTGGTGAGTAGTGGTAGTATAGGTACTAAGGTTGATAAAGAACTGCATTACAATCCTGAAATTGAATGTACCATCAGATAATGAAATGTGAATAGGCTAAGTCAGATATAATAAAATGTATTGTAAATGTTCCATTAAACATCATAGTTAATGTAGTCTCAATTCCCCCAAACTTCCTTTATAGGTTAGATGAGGTCCCACATCCTACCAATGGCCCCGTATCGATCCACTGAGTGCGTATAAGGGTTGTTTTACCCTTTCCTGAGGCACAGTATTGATGGTTCAATGACCAAATTGTGTCATACTGTATAGAACATTAGATAATAATTTATTATGTCTGACTAAATAGATTAAGAATAGAATATGATAGTGTTAGGTTTGCTATCAAAGGGTGGACTGTCAAAGTCAAATAATTGGGTATGATCACTTTACAATTATTATCTGACGATATAGTCATCTATAGTTTGATGACGAGTTACTTGGGCGCTACGTTGCGTCGGTGCAATCCAATGCACACAAATGTGAACGCACACATGTATTCACATACACACACACAGACGCACATATGCAAACGCATGTGTATAAAATGGTTCCCACACATTATAGATAATAACAATAGTTATTAAAGGTATTGTTAGCTAAAAATTATGATGTAAGATGTACTTAAAAGAGATCTACGGTTCAGAATACAGTGGACATGTCATGTTTGGTATCATACTAAACCCCTGTTTATTTGCAGACATCCGTTTCTATCGGCAAAGAAGTCGCATCATGCGTCCGCTAGTTATGGATGATAGGGAGTTATTGTGTAGAATGTTATTACTTGTATGCAGTATTGTAGCCAGTTTTAACCAGTTCTTCGGCGGGAATCTACACAATGTGACTGTTGGAAGACTGAGCCATACCCCTGATGACACCGTATGAACTGACCAATGAAATCCTGTCCATTTGTCCCTTTGTTAACTCTGAAACCTGTAAGGTATATAGGCTTGTGTCCTGACCCCAGTGTACAGACATCTTCTTTGCGACCAAAGACTTCTGGACTGAATGACTGTATACTGGGACCAGGGCGCACGTGTATGTATCGGCTGTACTATTGTATATTCTATTGCTTTTTACTCTAATTGTTAAACTTACATCATGTTACCCCTTTTTACATAAATAACTTTTTGTGCTTTGAAACCACACGATTAAACTGGAAAGCAATTCTTTCTTAAGTGACTAGCAGCGCAAAATAGCAACTGAATGGCATTCATCAAACATACATGTCCGAAACCTCTTAGTTATGATCTGATGTCTTCACTGTACTAGAGAATGTTTGTGCTATAAGGAATAACACATTCATCACTTGTAAAATAAACAAAAATACAGATATTAGCAGCCCCCTTTCATATCCACTTTTATAAAAGCTCTCAGCCTGCATCCTTGTGCTTTATATTGTTACAGAACTTCTTTTGTCTTTTAATATCCTTATAATTTACAGTAGGTGGTACATTATCCTTATAGATTGTCATCTTGGGGATATACACACAAAGCAATAAAGGGGAAGCAGTCAGTAAGCCGACAGACAGAATCCCGACCGCCGGCCTCCCGACTGTCTAATCCTGGCAAGTTTAAATGACAGGCGTCAAAATCCAGACGCCTGTCATTTTACCTATGCCGGGAGCCCGTCACCCGGCTTACCGATCGAAGGTAAGCCGGGCGCCTGGTGCGGACAGCCGCGCGAGGGGGAGGGTTAGGTCTAGGGCTCCCGGGGGGACTTAGGGTTAGGCACCCCCCTGGGAGGTTAGGGTTAGGCTAGGGGAAGGGGGGGTTAGGTTTAGGCACCCCCGGGGGGAGGTTAGGGTTAGGCACCCCCCGGGGGACTTAGGTTTAAGCAGCGGGGAAGGGAGGTAGGTTTAGGCTCTTAGAGGGGGGATTAGGGTTAGGCACTTGGGGGGGAGGTTAGGGTTAGGCACCCCCACGGGGGACTTAGGTTTAGGAGACGGGGAAGGTGGGTTAGGTTTAGGCACTTAGAGGGGGGATTAGGGTTAGGCACATGGGGGGGAGGTTAGGGTTAGGCACCCCAAAAGGAGGGTTAGGGGGTAGAATAGGGTTAGGAAATACTTACCTTGGACTATCGGGATTTTCACCCCTGCCGGGCAGCCGATGAGGCCGACGGTAACTCATACCGAACCCCTATAAATACACGTGTTATGGTCCCTTGCAAACAATTTGATATTAGATCTGATTTGATTGGTTAATGTATACTAAATAAAAAGTATAGTTGCTTTGAGTTACAACTATCCTTTTTGCATATCATTAGTAAAAGTCTTATTATATTTGACACCTATGGCCTTGAGAATCAGCAAGGTTTCGAAGGCCTATAACTATGATTTTTTTCAATTATTGCAGGTATTTATTAAAAAATATATATTGGCAGGGCAACTGAGCTATACTCTGCTTCCCTAGCAATACTAATCATCAGCCAAGCTCTGCAGCCAGGCTCTGTAGTTGACTTGCATGGCATGCCAGATCATATCTGTGCACTGGAACAGAAAGCCTATAGTGGACTCTGGTTCCATTAATGACCACTAACGAGAAAATTAAATAAATTACAGTGTATGAATAATTGTTAATTATTGTGAAAAGCTAAAAAATAATTATTGTGAAAAGCTAAAAAATATTTTTAAAAATAATTATTGTGAAAAGCTAAAAAATATTTTTAAAAATAATTGCATTTAAAGCCGACTTTCCATTTATTGGTCTATGAAATTAGGAGCCCTTTTACTAGAGAAACCACTTGTTTTTATTGCAATGGTGCAATGGTCTAATTCAGAGATGTACACAAACCCAATAGTTTACGTACATCTCCTATGGTGTGAGATCTGTGCATGTGCAGATCTTGTTCTGCGAGATCACTCACAGTGCCCTGGACCCCACAGCTTGATTGACAGACTACAGCAGTTTGGGGGTGGATCAGAGAAGCCAGCAGGATGCGTATATTTACACAGGATGCCTCCGGCGGTGTTAGCATATTGTCACACAGCCGCTGCGTAGAAAGATGCAGCAGCTGTGTGATTAGCATACATCTCTGATAAAGGCTCTATATGTACTCTTAGCCCTTTAATAAATAGGTCCAGGGTCGGACTGGCCCACAGGGGTACAGGGGAAACCCCCGGTGGGCCCCAGTGCCTGAGGGCCCACTCCCTTCTTTTGGGATCAGGTTCCAGACTGTGCACTTCAATTACTGTATACTGCACAGGACTATTGTGTATTTTCTACAATACATTGCTGTTATTAATCTGGTACATTATCATTATCATGCATTCACTAGCAGTATTTACTGTATATATGTATATATTTAAAGGGACCCTGACCCCCTCTGGAGGCTGGCCACACCCCTAAGTAAGGGCCCCTATCACTGCATTCCCGCGGTGGGCCCTTCATGCCCCAGTCCAACACTAAATAGGTCCCTCAGTTATACAATCTTTATCCAAGGTTTCTATGTCATGACTGCTCCTTATAGTCTTACCACATAAATCTGTGCTTATACCAGAGATTATATGTGCATACATTTAATGTGCACTATTTCCCAGTGGTCTCTTATTCTACAAGAATGAACAAGTAGCTATTATGAGACCATTGATCGTTAATGCACATTTACTTATGTTGTGTCTCATTTTTTATTCCTAAAAATTGTACACATTTAATAGTATAATGTTCCATTCAGTGCACATAGTTTTCTGGTAAACCACAAAGCACTCACATAAAGTAGCAGAGTTGTTTAAAAGCAAGAAAAGGTTCAACTCATTGTTGTTTAATATTTTATTTCAGAAAGCTGTATGAAATGTTTTGAAAATGAGGTAATGTTTGAATTTTTTATGAACAGATTGCCTCTGCACATATTGCTTCAGTTAATGTCTCCCCATACAGCTACAAACCCATTATACTTTTGGCTTAGACTTCCAGTTAAAAATGAACAGTATAATACCAACATTGATTTTTGTTTTTATCAAACCAATTTTGGCATTAGCTTTTTATGTGTTTTTATTTTATGATTTTATATATAATGCAACACTCAATAAAAGCGTAAAATTCAAACAGAAATATTTTGAGTTTTTCAATGTACTACACATAAACAATAAACCACAGTATAGACAAAATAATCTATTTCCAGTATGTGAAAAAGTTGTATTTAATCCTCCAATATAGACGTGTTCCTGTTGAATGTAGTATTACATTAAAGAGACTGAAAATGGGTAGTAATGAGTGTCAGTTAAAATACCCTGTATGGCTTACATTTACAAAATGTACTAACCTAGCCTATATTCTTCTTTTCCTAAAAAAAACCAAAAACCACAAGTAATTTGAGTAAATTATTTGTTTGTAATGTCGAAGTCGAATAATTGCATGCGACCGCAATTCAACTGTTATAGGACGATTTGGTCGTCCGCTGTCCGATTTATGTTGGTACAATCCACGACGCACCATTGTGTGCACACGCACTCAGGGTGCGCACGTATCCACACATTCGCACAACACTAAATAGCGAATAATATTAATATACAACACTCTCACACTGACAAACACAATATTCATGCAGGGTTTAGTTAGTAATGAGAAACAGCTTCTGTATACATGTCTGAGAAAAGTAATAAAAAAAAAAAATACACCAGGATACTGTGAGTGTTTTACAAATAAATCGAGAAGCCCCGCATACAGACAAGTATGGCTGTGGCAATTGAAATATAACCCAGACACTGATATGCACAATTGAATTTGTCTGAATGAAGAGTCAGAAACAATGATCAGAGGTTTGCTTAAGAAGTACTGACAAGTGTATTCTAAGTAGGCAGAGGAAAACCTTTGAATTAGCTATCAGACGAAGTGGCAACAGCAGTCAGCTGGGGGTCTCCACCCTGCTTGAAAGTGAACCTAGCTGCTTGTAACACCTTGCACTGTAGTTTTAAAATATGTTAGAAAGGGATAAAAAAATAAATATTAATCCATCATAAATACACTGAATTGCATAACACACACAAAGACTTTATCATAAGCACTCTACACATAAACGCACCACGCATATTAGCAACGTTACGCAAGATACACTTAAACTTACACATACACAAATTTCCTAAAAGGTTCCTTAGTATAAAGGCTAATATTAGAAGGTTTATTCGTTATTGTATAATGTTATAAAATGCATGTATTTGATATCTAATGTTTAGTATGTAGTAGCCACATCGTGTTTGGTGCTATTCTAAACCACATTTTATTAGCAGATCTCTGGTTCCATCGGCAAGGAGATCGCAACATGCATCTGCAAGTTATGGATTATAGAGAATTATGTGTTAGAATGTACTTTGTATGTAGTGTCTATTGATTAGTTAAAACACACACAAAGAGTCATTGGAGTGCTGAACTACCATTGTACCAACTGACCTGTGACAGAAGAACCAAGAAGAAGAACCAATAGGATTATGCCAACTTGTTTCTATTGTATTGCCTACTCTCTGCAAGGGTTTATATGCAAGCATCCTGGATCTGTTAGTTAGTCATCATATTCTTTCTGTTGACAGAGGCTTCACCTTTGATGCCGGAAATCTGGATCCAGAACGCCTGCGTAATGTATTGACTGTACCTTGTTTATGTATAATCTTTTGCGCTAATTGTATTTTAGATCACAGTGTGTAACTATCTGCTTTTTGGTGAATAATATCTTTTTGTGCTTTGGAAACACAATCAAAGTCTGGAAAGCAATTATTTCTTGTGCGACTTATATTGCTAAATAGCTACATTTAGAGTGTATAGATAGGTAGGAATCAATAGTAATAAGATATAATAGGTACCTAAAAAAAAAATAACCATTCAGTTTAAAGTATAGGATGTCTCTTGACCATCAGTACAAGTCTTTTAGAGGGGAAAAATAGTCCCATGACCACACAAGTAATATCCATATACACGACCCATCTATTCATTGAATGTCTTGTAAAAATCTTGTGCAACATAAAAACATTTCACTTTGAATGTGTGTGCTACCTAAGAACATATAAAGACATTCCTGCTTCCAGCCCACATGCAGCAAGATACACCCTGATCTACAGTCTGTAGCTCCTCCAATCATTAGATTGAAAATGTTGCATCAGGTGCATGCGCTGCCATCTTAGCATACAGTACAGTTCCAGATGTTCCAAACAACTATAGCTGTATCAGTTCAAATAAATATTTAAAGTTAGGCGTCTATCTGTGAAGAGTAAAATATACATTTCTGTATTACACATGCATATCAAAATGTGTCGATATTTAGATTTGAGTGTGTTTTAAACTTGGAGTCCCTTATGCCTTCAGAGACAAGAACAGGAAGTGTAAGCTCCTTCATAGAGGGCGTAACCATGTCCCAGGTGAGGGGGGTGGCTCTGTGATCATGTCATCTTGGTACCGCCCCTGCTGTTCAAAGCCATGGTTCACAGCATTTTAGAGAGGAGGGGCAGGGCCAATAAGACATAATTCAGTGTGAATCTCATCATCAAACCTCCCAAGTGAAGTGGGCGGAATACGGGAGTCTGGCCTACTCTTTTGAGAGTCTGTTCATTCCAGGAGATTTGGCAAGGGCACACGATGTAGTGGCGACTTAGTCAGACTACGACACATCTTCAGATATGCTTCTGGTATAAATACATGATGATGACACCAACAGTACTACTGAGTCTCATCTGATTAGCTATTTGGTATTATCCCAGCTGATAATACTTCATTCATTAGTGTCATATATGAAGTCTATTCAAATTTCTTACATCCTTATATTTTAACTATTTTTTATGCATACATCCTAGACACAAGATCAGTTAAACTCTAATTACACAAAATGGCAGCTGTGCTGCAGGGGTTTATTTTGCACAATTAGAAACAACCCTTTCAAAATTGTATCTACCTGTCAGTCTTGGCATGTATGCATAAAGGAGTGACATGATAAACATTTCCAGGCAATACTATTAAGAACTGAATGAACCCAGCTCTCATTACATAATGCTCTTTATAATAATTATACTTCTCATTAGGATTTGCACCATTCCAAGCCAGAATTGTTGTATGATAATTGCTGTATGCAGTCCAGGCCACATTGAAATGGTTTGCCTTCCTATGCTGCACAGCCCATGCTGAAGAGCTTCATAGCCCCAACCAGTGGTGAAATTAGAAAGTGGTGGGCCCAGGTGCAAGAATATGCTTTGGACCCCCCTATGCATGTCCCCCAGTAGTGGTCCCCCTATGCAGTGACCCCACTACTGCCCATTATACGGTGTCCTCAGTAGTGGTCCCATATACAGTGCCCCCAGTAGTGGTCCCCATATACAGTGCCCCCAGTAGTGGTCCCCCCTATGCAGTGCCCCCAGTAGTGGTCCCCCCTATGCAGTGCCCCCAGTAGTGGTCCCCCTATGCAGTGCCCTTATACAGTGCCCCATATACAGTGCCCTCAGTAGTGGTCCTCCCTATGCAGTGCTCCTAGTAGTGCCCCTTATAAAGTGCACCCAGTAGTGCCCCATATGCAGTGCCCCCAGTAGTGGTCCCCCCCATGCAGTGCCCCCAGTAGTGTCCCCCCCTAGATATATATATTAGACAAACACACACACAAAAAAAACAAAAACACACCTGAATCCCTGCTCCTGCGCCCGCCACCATAAGCTCCTCTGTCCTCCCGCTCTGCACGATGGGAGAGACATCATGACGTCTCTTCCATCACCCACTGTGGGAGCCAGGAGGCAGAGCTCATGAGTGAGCTCCAGCCCGGCTCCCTCTGTGGATGCAGCAGCCAATGAGAGTCTGTCTGCTCTCATTGGCTGCTATAACTGTGTAGTGCGGACTGCTCACACTGCGGTCCGCACTACACTTAAATACTGGTAGTGCCCCTTATACAGTGCCCCCAGTAGTGGTCCCCCTATTCAGTGCCCCCAGTAGTAGTCCCCCTATGCAGTGCCCCTTATACAGTGCCCCATATACAGTGCCCCCAGTAGTGGTCCTCCCTTTGCAGTGCTTCTAGTAGTGCCCCTTATATGGTGTCCTCAGTAATGCCCCTTATACAGTGCCCCCAGTAGTGGTCCCCCTATGCAGTGCCCCCAGTAGTGGTCCCCCCCTAAGCAGTGCCCCCAGTAGTGGTCCCCCCTATGCAGTGTCCCCAGTAGTGGTCTCCCTATGCAGTAGCCCTTATACAGTGCCCCATATACAGTGCCCACAGTAGTGGTCCTCCCTATGCAGTGCTCCTAGTAGTGCCCCTTATAAAGTGCCCCCAGTAGTGCCCCATATGCAGTGCCTCCAGTAGTGATCCCCCCTAGATATATATAAGACAAACACACACACACACACACACAAAAAACAAAAACACACCTGAATCCCTGCTCCTGCGCCCGGCACTGTAAGCTCTGTCCTCCCGCTCTGCACGATGGGAGAGACATCATGACGTCTCTTCCATCACCCACTGCGGGAGCCAGGAGGCAGACCTCATGAGTGAGCTCCAGCCCGGCTCCCTCCATGGACGCAGCAGCCGATGAGAGTCTGTCTGCTCTCATTGGCTGCTATAACTGTGTAGTGCGGACCGCTCACACTGCGGTCCGCACTACACTTAAATACTGTGGGGCTACACTTAAATACTGGCGGTGGGTGCAGCGGCGTTGTTGGATGCAGGCGGCTATGGGCCCTTGCACCACAGTGTGCCCCGGTGCAAGGCATCAGCTGCACCGTCGCTAGTTCCGCCACTTGCCCCAACTTCTACCACATGTAATTTATGTAGACACAAAATACATAAATGTATTTTGCGGTCTGTAGGCAGCTTCCTGATCTATGCATATATTTCCTTTGTTACTATTTGCTGAAGCTTATTACTGCATAAATATGCAGCAGTTTAAAGGAACATTTGTGTTCTATGGGTAGTCACGTGACCTGCTATGACTATATTTACTCTATTTGTTACAGCCTTATGGATTTGTACATGGTAAGGCAATTTTGCACTATAAGTATTACATGTAAAAGTGCTAAACCACCTGCAGGTTCAGTGTTACCCAGTGGCGTTCCTCCCCAGTGGCATCTCTCCCCACGGTGACATCCAGTCTGGGAAGAGATTCCATGCAAGCGGCGCTGCCGTGCACTGCGGAAAAGGAGGCATGGCCTCATGTCCTGAACCCCAGCCCGTCGTTATCAATGGGGCGGTGGGAGGTGTCGGAGGTTTGGGGCAGGGCTCCGTGAAGGGAATCTAGACACTAATGGCAGGGAATCGGTATGAAATACCACTGGCCGCATGGCCGGTGGTTCGATTCCCGGCAGCAGCAGGCCGACGCTGGAACAGATCCTGGCAGCGGCAGCTCGACAGCGCTGGAAATCCCGATCGTCCCTAGGTAAGTATTAACTAACCTAACCTACCCCCTAACCCTCCCTTAGGGGTGCCTAACCCTAACCTTCCCCCCCAAGTGCCTAATCCTAATCCCCCTCTAAGTGCCTAAACCTAACCCCCTCTCCCCGCTGCCTAAACCTAACTTCCCTGGGGTGTGCCTAACCCTAACCTCCACCCGGGGGTGCCTAACCCTAACTCTCCCTCCCTCTAGCCTAACCCTAACCTCCCGGGGGTTGCCTAACCCTGAGTCCCCCCCGGGAGCCCTAAACCTGACCCCCCCCGCGGCTGTCCACTCGCGGCGCCCAGCATCCCTGCGATCTGGATGCCGGGCACCGGTCTCCCTGCGTCGGTGAAATGAGCGGCATCTACATCTAGACTCAGGGCATTTCACCATTGCCGGGATATGACAGTCGGGAAGCCGGCTGTCGGTCTAAAGTCAGCCGGCTTCCCGATTGCATCCCAATGGCAGGGCAGTGCCAGCTCCCTCACTGTGACTACAGTGAGGGAGTGCTGCACTTAATACTACAGTGCAGCACCCAGCTCCTGTCACTGCGGGGGAGCCTGCACCTTGGTGTCAAACCTCGGCGGGTGTCACCCGGGTACGGCCAGCACATCCCCTTGCGACGCCACTGGTGTTACCTTACTATTGCAAATGCATAGTAAAGATGGCTGCCATAGGCATAAGAGTACGGTTACCACCTTTTAATTTTCAGATTCATGGACAGGGGGCATGGACCATGGTGTGGTCAAAACCACAGTTTGTATGGTTCCTCAAGCCCCTTTATATGTATCATAGCCCCTTAATATTCCAGCTCAGGCCACGCTAATTCCCCTTTACATGTCAGAGCTCACTCATGACCTTATTTGCCTCATACACCACACCCATGCCAGTTTAGAGAACCTAGATATGCTTAAGAGCCCCATCTGTCATGCCCCTTTATATGCCAGCCTCAGAGCCCCCTCATGTTCCTTAAAATGCCTCAGAGTCAACTCAGTCATGCCCTTTTATATATGCCAGCCTCAGAGCCCCCCCACACTGCTTTATATACCTCAGTCATGCACCTTTATATGTCAACCTCAGAGCCTCCTCATTCATGCCCCTTTATATATGCCAGCCTCAGAGCTGTCTCATAGCCCCCTTTGTCATGCCCCTTTATAGGTGCCAGCCTCAGAGCCCGTTCAGTCATGCTACTTTATGCCAGCTGCAGAACCCCGTCATGCCCATTATATAAGCCAAACTCAGAGCCAACTTATTTATGCCAGCTTCAAAGCCCTCTCAGTCATGTCCTTTTATATATGCCGGCCTCAGAGCCCCTTCAGTCATGCACCTTTATATATGACAGCTATAGATTACTGTCATGCCCCTTTATTTATACCAGAGTCCCATCAATCATGCCTCTTTACATATGCCAGCCTCAGAGCCCCCTCAGCAATGCCCTTATATATATGCAAGCCTCAGAGCCCTCTCAGTCAGGTTTTTTAATACACTATGTAGACAAAAGTGATTGGACACCCCTGCACAAGCAAATGAATATCATGCATACAATTACACATGAGTTCCAAATGGCCACTAATGTGGCGGTTTCGACAAGAATACTTTGTAGTGAGGCCCATGCACTTGCAGATCTACAGAAACAACAAATGTTTTTATCAGAACGACAATGCCATCTGTCTTGTTTCCAGGGCGACGCTGGACTGGAATACAGAAAATGTGGTGACCCGGATGGACTGGCCACCTCGTAGTCCAGATCTTAACCCCACTGAGAACCTCTGGGATGAATTGGAGCAACGGGTGCATTCTAGGCCAACTCAACCGTCTTCGGTGTCACAGTTGGTCACTGTACTTAAGGGAGAATAGCAAAACATACCACCTGCTGTTGTCCAGGAACTTGTGGACAGTTTGCTAAGAAGGGTGTCTGCAGTAATCACTGCACGTGGTGGACCTACAAAGTACTGATGTTAATAAAATCTTGTTGATCTATTTGCTGTCAGTGTCCAATCACTTTTCTCTACATAGTGTACAGTATATGGCAGCCTCTGGCAGCCCTTCTAGTGATCGATGGGTTGCTATCAATCATAATTCTTTATAATGTTTTTTAATATATGACATGTATTGAGCACCATGGATACTTTAAATCTTGTCTGTTTATGAACACCAAGGAGTGTTAGACTATTACTAAATTGTTACCTGACAAAAGGATAGAAAAAAAGAGCTGTTGAAGTAAATATATATTTATATGTATTTTGTTTACCTTGAACACTGCTCAGACAGTACTCTACATTCCAAACATATAAGTGTCAGAGTAGGTGTATGGACCTTCTTTAATAGTACATTATTCATCCCTTGATTGATTGTCTTCTACATAGATTATAGAATTATTGGCTTGGTCTAGTATAGGCACTATTTCATGTTCCTGCTGAGTAAAGGACGAGCCCAAAGCCCAAACTTGTAGCCTACTGATCACAATCTGTGCCAATGTAGCAGCATATGGACATGTTGTTTTGTGTGCATTTTGCTATAACAAGACTACGGGATCAATGCAGCTGACAGCACCTCATGATAGAATGACCTCCTGTGGTTTTAGCATCTGTGCCATCGTACTTTGTGTCCAGACAAATAAGCCACTACAAGTCTAATCTAGTCACTATTAAAAAAAGAAATAAGAAGATTGAGATTAACCAACTGTTTTTCCTCTTAAACAATAAATACACTGTAGTGCCAACAGTTGCAGCAAATGGTGACTCAAGCTCTGGCTGAACATTTTTTACATTTGATAGGAGCAATAAATAATTAATCTTCAAGAAACTGCTTGCATGTTATATTTCATTATAATCACAATACTCCTTTACTTCTTGTCAGTGGCATCTATGCAGACGGCAGTATAATGTAGATCAGTGGTGGGTAATCAAATACACTACAGCTCATTCATTTCAGTACACCACCTAAATAGAATTTTTTTGTAAAGTAATGAACAAAAGAAGATAGTTTGTGATGAATGTAAACATGTTTTGTACTCATACACATTGTTTACAAATAAATAGAGTTTTGATTTTCTTACATTTTTCTCTCATTAAAGTACCCACCTTTAGCGGCGATCACATCAGTGCAAACGCGGGGCATTCTGTCGGTCTATTTGTCTAAAGTTTCAGCTTCGATTGCAGCCCACTTGTCTTGTAGTAACTCCCAAAGGTGATTTTGGCTGGTTACTTGCACATCCCGAACACACCTTTCCAGATGATCCCAAAGGGGAACAATTGGATTGCAATCAGGACTCTGTGGTGGCCAAACCATGTTATGTCATGTTATTTATTTGTTGACGAATCGGTTTAAAAACAGCATTGGGCATGTATCTGATATCACTACGAGCTCCTCGTGACCTTGCGGGTGTAATTTGTTTATTTTCAGGGATCAGACATTATCTGGCTGATCCCTGCTCTTTGATAAAGCTTCATGTAGTGGAAGCAAAACTAGTTAGAGGATTTTCATCAACTGACACAGTCGTTTTGCTGACCCTGGACACCCGCTTATTTCCACGGAGAGCCATAAGCGCTACATATATTACGGTGACGGTGCCCGCTGGCTGGATTCAGGATGGTGAGAGAAAATCAGGCGGTCATGTGTTGACCATATTTTAGCCTCAGGATCTCAGGATTTCCCTGTCAGAGGATAACCTTGTCCATTGGCCAGGCGGTAGGACATACCAATAACCGCTACACCTCTTCAGGATATACACGTGGATTATACGTACGCTTCAAATTAGCGTGAAGTCCATGTTTCCTAAATAACATTATACTGTTTACATCTTTGGAAATCATTTCAGCATTACCCCTTGTTTAAAACCCAGAGGTAGAATCAAGGGGATATTAGGACTCTCACATGTGGACTTTGATCGGGTGAGAACTGTCAGATTAAGATTGGTCACATTATATATGAAATATACAATTTTTATATATATATTTTTTATGTTTTTTGCTTCCTTTAGTAAACTTGCCAGTTATGCAGGTTTTTATTAGGAACTAAGAAGTTTCATGGTAATGCATGATAGTCTGTATAGACTTTTACAATATTAAGGTGATTGTTATATGTAATTTCTACACCACTATTGACATGCTTATTGTGTGTTTATTAAATATATGTTAGATTTATTTGGTGTCTTGAATTAATTTCTGCCACGTTAAGTATTTATTTGTGATTACAAGTCCAATTAGCGCAACTCCACCAGTGTAATATTTATGTTTGGCATCATCAGTAGGTGATCTTTTATTGGGTTTACACAGACCCATAGGAGTTTGCAGCTGTGGTCTATTCGTTAATTGCAGTTTATTAGCGCCAGGCTGTCATTTGGTGGGACATTATCTGGCTGTTAGCATACCGCTCAACTTCTTTACCTCAGGAAGAGGAACCTTTGTGCATGGTGCAGTCGTGCCCCTGAAATTTGGTGGGCGTGGCCTCGTGGTTAGGAACGTGGTCTCGCAGTTAGGGGTTGTGGTTTCGTAGGGGATGCCGCACACGTGAGTCACAACAAGTGTCCTGTGCAAAACACACATATCAGTTTCATCCTTTACAGAGAAATTGACGAATTTGGGGGTGCATTGAAATTAATGAGCTGTAATGTAAAGTTTGGAGGGCCTAGCACATCATCATCATCATCAGAAGCATTACAGTTTATGGGGAAAATATAATCAGGCACACAGAGAAAATAAACAAATAAATAAATACAATCATTATGGTTGAGTTATCTGATGCCACAAGATTCTATAGCACCATATACATATGGCATTCATGAGAACACTAAACATAATAAATTGTGCTTGGATACAACAATAACGGGAAGCAATCGGGAAGCCGACTGCCTATATACCGCCAGCCGGCTTCCCGACTGTCTTATCCCGGCAAGGGTGAAATGCCGGGCGTCTAGATGTAGACGCCCGCATTTCCCCAACGCCGGGAGACCGGCGCCCGGCATCACGATCGTAGTGATGCCGGGCGCCACGAGCGGACAGCCACGGGGGGAGGGTTAGGTTTAGGGCTCCCAGGGGGGGGACTTAGGGTTAGGCACCCCCCTGGGAGGGTTAGGGTTAGGCTAGGGGGAGGGAGGGTTAGGCACCCCCGGGGGGGACTTAGGGTTAGGCACCCCCATGGGGGACTTAGGTTTAGGTAGCGGGGAAGGGGGTGGTTAGGGTTAGGCACTTGGGGGGGAAGTTAGGGTTAGGCACCCCTAAGGAGGGTTAGGGGGTTAGGTTAGGTTAGTGGATACTTACCTATCCACGATCGGGATTTCCAGCGCTGTCGGGCTTCCGCTGCGTCGCATACCCATTCCACAATAACGAATGCATGAATGCATTTAACAGAACAAATCAAGTGGCATTCAGGAAAAAAACAAATTAGGATGAGAGATGATAACTGGAGTGGAGGCTGTGTGATGTGGATAAAAGTTGTTAAATGTTCAAAAATACAGGTAAAAGAACAGTGCTGCTAATGTATGAGCGCAGCTCCAAAAGTGCAATATAAAGAGAAGTATGTGAGTAGTGGGTGCAGGAATTAGTTATTGAAATAAAGAAGGTTTAAAGTGGATAGATGTGATGCAAAGGAAAAAGGCAATACAGTACAAACAGGATGTTCATTAGTATGAAGGCAAAAATTACAATGTACAGAGCCGATTCAGTCAGAAGTGTTTTGAACAACAAGATCATTCAACAAGAGCAGCACAGTACTGTGCAAAAGTTTTAGGCAGGTGTGGAATAAATGCTGCAAAGTAAGAATGCTTTCAAAAATAGAAGTGTTAATAGTTTATTTTTATCAATGAACAAAATGCAAAGTGAATGAACAGAAGATAAATCGAAATCAAATAAATATTTGGTGTGACCTCCCTTTGACTTCAAACCAGCATCAATTCTTCTAGGAACACTTGCACACAGTTTTTGAAGGAACTCAGCAGGGAGGTTGCTCCAAACATCTCGGAGAACTAACCACAGATCTTCTGTGGATGTGGGCTTGCGCAAATCCTTCTGTCTCTTCATGTAATCCCAGACAGACTCGATGAGATTGAGATCAGGGCTCTGTGGGGGCCATAACATCACTTCCAGGACTCCTTGTTCTTCTTTATGCTGAAGATAGTTCTTAATGATATTGGCTGTATGTTTGGGGTCATTTTTCCTGCTGCAGAAGAAATTTGGAGCCAATCAGATGCCTCACTGTTGGTATTGCATGATGGATAAGTACCTGTCTGTATTTCTCAGCATTGAGGACACCATTAATCCTGACCATATCCCAAACTCCATTTGCTGAAATGCAGCCCCAAACTTGCAAGGAACCTCCACCATGCAATAATGAGTGTCTGCAGGCAACAGTGAAGCATGTGAGCACTGAGCGCAGTAATAGACTCTGGGCACTAGTGTGTGCCTAGAGTCTACTGCGCATGGGCAGGTCACCGGGAAATGGAGTGGCAGTCATTTTCCCAACGATTACCCTAGTGCGCATGAGTAAAAAAGGTCAGAGATCCAATATGTGACCGGCACCATGCCTTGCACTGCTTATTGTTATGCTTGCATTCAGATATGTTAATTTCGTGTATTGGTGATGGTATTGTGGGGGTGGGGGCACCAAAGAAAATTTTCACCCTGGGCTCTGCCTTTTCTAGAACCGGCCCTGCTGCTATGTACTATAAAGTGAAAGGAACTGCTGAGGGGTCAGTATGCTGTGAAAACGGCAACGCCATTATATGTCAGAAGGCAGCTGTACAAATTGGATTTGAGATGTAGTAAAAGAATTGTTCTCCTGCAAGGGCTCATCAGTAAGCAAGAGCAGCTCCATCCATCCAGAGCACCATAAGGGGGGCCAATGCAGGGCCTGGTAGCAGTAAACCCAGCAGTAAACCCATCAGTAAATGGGAAAGAGAAGATCCTTACTGTGTCGGTATGCCAGGGAAGCATCTTTGAGAAAATGGGGAGGAGGGATCTGTGCAGGGAGGAGGGATCAGCTGGATGGAGGGGTTAGATATAGGAGGCATCAGATGTGCAGAAAGGATCAGACACTGAGGGTCAGTGGGAGCTGTTAGCGGGCAGGGGGGTTGTGCAGTGTAATGCAGTGCAGTATATTGTTAAAGGGGGATCACATGCCATAGACATAGATATTTAAAATAATAAACTGGTAATGACTGTGAGCGTGAAAAGGTGGCATGTGTATCTGCTCTTACTGAGCACATCAATCTCATGACTGGCCATCCTCGCAGATAGATATTTCCTTGAAAAATATTCTTAATAATGTGATCAGTCAAAGGTTAAAAAAATAACGTAGTATAATGATGATAAGGTTGATATGATTTTAATTTATCCACTCTAGAGGTAAAAAAAAATAAAAGTTATTCACTTATATTAATTGCCCATACTGGCAGTGATTATTAGAGAGGCATGGGCGGTCATGCTCCATTGGGTTTATGACCATTTCCATAATGTCAAATGTGCAGAATTGTAGTGTGCATGCCCACAAAAACTTATGGTAACATTCATATACAGAAGTGACACCTGTTTTTTATACTACACCCGAACCTTGGGTGCCTCCAATTCAGAACTTGGAAGTAAGGGCCTGATACATTCCGGATCGCAACTACAATAGCGATTACGCACGCAGTCCCACTGCGATAGTATGCTAATCTATTGCGATCGCTATGCCATCGTAGCACTACATAAGGATGCCCACTTTACCTTACACACATCCATACTCAGCAAGACTGTGAAACCATGGGTACCATCGAGTATCATCGCAGCCTCACGCACACTTGCACAAGCTCTGACCTTACTCAGGAATTGTTAAGCTCATCGCAAGCTGAGTACTCAAACTGCGTATAGCATCGCAGTGGATAATTTATACACGCCCATGCAATGGCGTTCAAACGCACTTGCACGCCTATATGTTTCATCGACCACAAACGGCACTTCTTGTCAATCACTCTTAGAAGGGTTTGCGTCGTCACTGCGATTGCTGAGGCTGGTTCGCGCACTGTGATGCATACGCCTGCACAGAATGCAACAATTGGCCGATTGCGTGCGTAACACAGTTGTGATCGATAATGAATCAGGCCATAAATACATCATTAAGGGCATTTTCTTTTCACCTCAGCATGAGTCCCAATGTTTGTGTGTTCTGCCAAGGTGTGATTGTATCCAAAATATTGACGCTTTCAAAAGTAAATTAGTTGCAAATTGTGTTATAGTTTTTAACAACTTTAAGTTCATATGGGTTACACAGCAGCTCAGGATACCAGCAACTCATTTTAAATGTCAATACAATTATATGGGGCACATTATCTTACCAGAAAAAAAAACAGTATCCTTGGAGCTAATGAAACAAAATTGTGAGAATATATTGAAAAATTACTCCACGTATATATGGGATTAATTATTAGCAGCAGCTAGTTTCAAGGTCATTAGTGAAAAAAAACCTAATAAACCAACACAATCAAGTCAAACTGCGTTAATCAATACAAAATGCCCATTTAAGAAAATCTTAAATGCCAGAAGTGATGATCAAGACACACCAATAAAGATAAAATACAGATTTAATGCAAGACATAAATATACAATATCAATAGGGTTGAATATAAAATCACTGTATTGCAATTGATAATAAATAATCTGAGTCACATATATACCCTAAAAAGTGATAGTTCTTACCTAATGCACATTTCACTGTCATCTATAAACATAGCATAAAGATAATACACAATTGTCTAACAGGTGACATGTGACAATCCAGCTGCTTTGGAACTACATATCCCATCCTGTCCTGCCACAGTTTTGCTGTTAATGCATGCTAAAACTGCAACAAGGCATGCTGGTATGTGTGTTTCACAGCAGCTGGAGTGCTGGAAGTTACCTACCCCTAGTCTAGCATTTATACAGTACATGCCTAAATTGCCATGAATATATAAAGCCTCACAGTTATCTATCATATGAATTGTCCAGTGTATATTAAGACCCACTTTAAATACCTCCAAAGACCTGCATTATTTTAGCTAGAGTGCCCTAAGAATGTCATGTCACCTTCACCTTTTCCTGTACTGGCATGGCTGCTGTTGGCAGGCCCATCTGTTTGCTGTGGCAGAGATTCCATCATAAGACACTAACTGCTATATGGATGCTGCAGCAGGTCTGATTACCTGTTTATGGTCACTAAAAAATAAACACGGTTGTTATTCTCTTTTCACACAGCTGCTTCGTGCAATGTTGGCCTCTTACTACAGGGTATGGCTTGGTTGTTAGGTCATTAATGAGTGGTAGTCCAGATCCACAAGGGGTGAGCAGCCTGAAGGAGCTGCAGATTTACTACTAGGTAATAGCTTTCATCTCTATTATGGACAGCTGTGCTTTACTCTCTTCTTGAAAGTTCCTTTTTGCAACTAATACCCCTTTTACACCAACTTAAAAATTCCGGGTTGATGCACATGAACACGCATCAACCCAGCATTTTTGTCAGTGTAAATGGATCCACTTGGGTCCAGGGACCCTGGGGTCCAACTCGTGTAGTTTGCAGGTTTGACCACAGGTCATTCCCATGTCACCCTGCAGTGTAAACGGTGCGATCCGGGTCACGAAGGCCCGGATCATGACTCATGCCACCCAATTGGCTGGCTTCAGAGGCGCTTGTAGATGACATCATCCACTACTACCAGCGTCAGCCCAAGCAGCACAGAGCAGTGCACCCCACCTGCCCCCCCTGCTTCTGGACCACTGCGGAGTGTCGGGGAGGGGAGAAAAATACTGCTCACCTGCGCTGCAAGAGTGGTGTGAATGATGTGGGTCGCCGCCGTGGATAAAGAGGTCTGTCCTGGGGCTGATCTGAGGTGGAGACATGTTCCGAATCCCGGATCAGACCAGGGACTTTGGTGTAAAATTGGTAAATCTCTAAAGAGCTTCTAGGTAGAAATCAGAAGCCATTGTTAATAATAATAATAATAACTAGGTTAGTCATACCCAAACTCCATCAGTCTAAAGAGGGTATAGATATATTTGAAAAATATTAGCAACAAGCTACTTTCTATCTCAGTTAAGCAGAAGACATCAATTCACAAAATGACACAAAAGTGCCTCTTTATGGGTGGTGCTCTAGGGTGTGCCCTGCTTTCCACTGGACTCATTCTTCCAGCAGGGATAGTTGGTAGCAATATCCATGTCTAGTTTGGAATTTTACCATGGAACTATTACACACAAAGTGATGATGACTGTGACCTTTTGTGTTTCACAAATGATCAGATTCAGCTTCAAGTACATTCAACATGTACATCATCATTACTTTCGCCATTAGCAGGGGACAACAATGCTAGATGTACAATTAACATTTCCATTTGTTTTATTAGAACTGCCATCTGGTTTTGTTGGCTCTTCTGTGTTTCTACCAAAAGAATTATGATGGTTTTCCATATGTTGTATCAGGGCTGATGTTCTTTGCTTTATTCCCTGTTGACCTCAACTGATCCTTTGTGCATTGCACATAAACATGACTGTTGTCATGTTATCATGACATAGGGTTTCATTGGAAACTTCCATGCTGTTCGTCTACAATGTTGTAGTGTTGTAGTCCAGCATTTCTCAAATCTTGACTTTGTGGATCACTAATACCCCTTTTACACCGCAGCTAAAACCTGGGCTATTGCCGAGTTAACCAGGGTTCCTGCTCAGTGTAAAAAGGGTTAACCCAGTTTCAGTGACCTGGGATTCCAAGAAGCCGAGAAGGGTTGGAACCAGGTTGCAGAACACTGTAAACGGGTGTCCCGAGTCATCCAACCCAGGTCCCAGTTACTGCATACACAGTGTCGCATTGTGGACACTAGAGATGATGTCATCTCCAAGCGCCGCCTAAGGGAAGACACGGCAATATCCCAGGTCCAGTCTGCGGTGTGAATGAGTTTCAAGCCACAGTGACACAGCTTGAAACCTTTGTTCAGTGACCTGGGGTTTTAGTGTAAAAGTGGTGTTACAGTGCTTGTTTTCTATGGTATATCACCTAATTATTGACTAATGGAGCATACACACGGTCAGATTTGTCAGACTTGTCAGATTTGTCAGATGAACGATTAAACGATTTGAACGATTTTACCAAAGTTTTGAACGATTTGAACGATTGAACGATTTTTGACTGCATTAAAATGAATGGAATCGTCCAAGTCTGACTGCAAACACATCAGATGTCAAAAATCGTTATCTGACCATCGGGAACGCGCATCGTTGATCGTCCATCGTTCAGGCATGTCAGATATGAACGATTTTCCTTCAGATATGAACGACTGAACGATTTTTAAATCTTTATCGTTCATATCTGAAGGAAAAATCTGACCGTGTGTATGCACCATAACACATTTTAAAAGATCTTCATGGTTACTACTTCATATGCATTTGAGAAACAGTTGCAGGTGATCGGGGACTACCAGCCATTGCATTGTTTGGTATTGCAGTGTTGGTTTCACTTAGCCTTCTTAAAATCACACATTCCTTCCCAGTATTGTGTTACTTTGTGTGTGTGGGGTGGGGGTCTTTTCCTTCTGAAATGCAGTTTGCAGTCATTCTCTTTACTTGTTTTATATGTCTGCTCAAGGGCAGCTTAAGAGAGTGGAGGGCCTGTGTGCTGACTCTGTGCAGGACCCCCTCCTCTCTAGCAGCATAGTAGACTCTGGCTTGGTGCTAAAATCCACTGTGCATGCGCAAGTCTGAGGGGAAATAGTGCCAACACCTTATTCCCTGGACATCTCTACTGCGCATGCGCAAAACTGGGAAAATGGCCACTGCACCATTTTCCCTGTGATTTTTGCAGCTCTGCAGTGCTAGGTCTGCAGCAGACGCAGAACTCCAGAACCTGCGGAGAGGTAAGTATAACTATATTTGGATGCACCCATTATAGAAACACTATTGTGCAAGCCAAATGCAAGTGCCATGGGGCAGCGATGGAGCCACCTCCTAGGCCCTGCACCCTGGGTGGTAGCACAGCTCGAACAACCCTAGTTACGGCCCTCATTACATTTTTTATTTCTAAATAAGTTAGATGGGGATTGTTGATCATTGACATTGGACTTTGATTGACAATGTTATGTTATAGACCTGACTCTCTAGGGGTTGTCAATTATTCAGTGAGTTTCGGAAAACTCTACCTCTAAAAATATCTTGTTTATAAAGTAATGTGGTTAGTAACAGTGTAGGGCTTTAGAATAAGTCTATATAATTAACTTGTCTATCTCAACTGTTGACTTGACTTTTGCCTGCTTCATCTTCAATTTATGAAAATGTCTGTACTATAATTGAATATTTATGTGTATTTGCAAATATCCCTTAACTATTGTTTAGTCATCTATGTTTATATTTATGTACAATATAACGTTTTATAGGTATAAATATATTTCATTTGTTTCCATAGTAAGGTCACACAAGTACAAGACATCATAGGCATATATATTTCAATAGCTTTCTCTGTGCCCAGTGACATTTTCAGTGTAACACACAATGACGCTCATGTCATATCACTGATTCCTCACTGCAGACCTGTTAAGAGTGGATTAGGTTTTCTATCTATTCAAAAGGCTGAGCTCTTGGCCAGGGCAGGCTTCATTACCAGAAACATGATATCAAAACCTTTCAGTTCGTCTGATGACATTCATCCAGTTCAGTGGTTGAGATGAGGTCTGGGCAAACAGCCAATGACTCAATGTCCTTTTATATAACTACACATTATGCTTTATCCAAATTTGCTGCTTAACACGTCTGAAAAATAGAAGCACTGACACAAAGTTGTATTTCAAAAAGTGCAATATTATATATTTATGCAATGACAGAGTTATAAAAAGTAGTATTATTACATTAAAGCAACGTAATTAAATTACCAAAAGTGCACCTGCAATAGGGAGGAAGAGGCATGAAAGAAATAGTAAAACCCTACAGATGACTATGCCCTTAGATACCTCAAGATCACTGACACACATGCCAAAGAGAAAATAAGTAACACATCATAGACTGACAACGGGAAACTTGCTGGAGACCGGGGTTCAAGTTCCCAGCTCTTGCATGCTTGGACAAATCACTCTTTCTTTCCTTGTCCTTGACACATGTACCAAAAAACTAGACTGTATGCTCAATTAAGTGAGCTGTCTCCAATGCTAAATTAAAAGATTGTATGAGCAATATAAAAACGGTAAATAACTATTACTCTGTAGGCAAGTATATTAAGTGATTAAAACACAGGTCATTAACGTAAGATTGAACAAGAACAATGTCATTTAACAACACAATGTAGTTGGTATCCAAAGCCTATGCATGAGAAATCTTATTCTGGCTTTGGAAAGATTGGTGTAGCTAGGGCTAGGGTGTCCAGTGACATGGTCAACATTTGCCATGTCATCATTCATAATGTTGAGAATGTTGACATGGTTCAACATGTCGACAGGCACCAGGTTGACATGTTCCTCACAATGTGCAATGAAATGTCTCCATGTCAAATGTCAACACTCTCAGAATGCAGCCAGTTAGGGTTAGGCTGCGGGAGTGTGGTTAGGGTTTGGTTGTGGGTAGGTTAGGGCTAGGCACTAGAGGGAGAGTATGGGATTAGGTTAGGGCAGATGTACTTACCGTAATACCAGCACATCAGATCACTCCGCCAAAACTGACAGTCACATGACTGCCAGGACCCAGAAGAAGTAGCTGAATATGCCGCCTGGACAAGGTAAGTAACCGCTGGGCCATCAGGGTTGTTAGGTCGACATTCTAGCATGTCAACATTTTGACCATGTCAACATTCTCATGACGACCTAATGCATATCACACCCACTGGCTAGATGTCATCTGAATTTTACGTGAATTGTAGGATCGTAATTTCATGATGAGTTTATGAGACTGATCTTTCCGTCCACTGGACGACCAATATCTAGGTTAAACGTCCAATCAGAAACAGTAATATAATGCTACAGAGTAACGCCACATAGACGTTGAGCTATAAACTACCATTCTTGGGTCACAATTACTTTGGTGAGGTGAATGCTGACATGTTTCTCCCCACTTATTTAAGGGATTCATATGATCGATTGGCAGTATATGTACATTTACATCAACAAGCATCTTCATCATTAACATAAAAGTGAATAATTTGAATCAGCAGTCCAAGTTGCGTACCTGGTGAATTATTCCTCTGGTCTAAGCATCCAGGACTTTTTGTACATTTGTCCCAAACAGGATGCAGTGAGATTACCGGCAGCCAGGATGTCGGCCGTTGGAATCCCGACAGTGGAATCCCGAACCAGGACTAAAGATACGCGTTGAAATCCTGACGCCTATCTTTAGCCCCACAACAATATCCCGACAGCCGGCATCCCGAACAAAGGTAAGCAGGGACAGGTTAGGGTTAGCCTCGCGGGGGGAGAGGGTTAGAGTTAGGCACCCCCCCCCGGGAGTGTTAGGTTTAGGCTGCGGGTAAGGGGATTGGTGCCTAACCCTAGGCACCAACGGGGGAAGGCTAGGGTTAAGCACCCCCAACCCCAGGAGGGTTAGGTTCAGGGTGCGGGGAGGGGGGTTAGGTTTAGGCACCACCATGGGGACTTAAGGTTAGGCACCACCCCGAGAGTTTTGGGGTTAGGCACCACCAAGGCACACTGGCGATCTGCGTACGCTGTTGCAGTTGCGATCCATAGTGAATAAAGCCCTAAGACATTAGAAAGTACAGCAACATAGAATCCTATTATCCATTTAAAACACTGGATAGGGGAGGGGATGTATCAAGCCTTGGATAGATATAAAGTGGAGAAGTTGTCCATAGCAGCCAGTCAGCTTCTGTAATTTATCTATGTAGCTCAGTGTATGAAATGACAGAAACTGATTGGTTGGTTGCTTTGCAACTACTCAACCTTATCTCTCCCTAAGGCTTGATACATCCCACCCTGAGAAAGATCTTGCATGCTTTGTTTAATAATGCATAATGACTCTCTAAATGCAGAAAAAGAGATCATTATCTTGGATTAAAATGTTATCAGTCTATCCAATGCATAAACTGCATATCTACAAAAAATACTAATACTAATACAGAATTCATTTTGAGTTAAAAGCATGTATTGGGAAGTAAATGAATATCAAAGGAACTGATGCAGAGTTGGTGACAAAATGCACAAAAGTAGAAAAAAAAAATTGGATTTCTGCCTACACGCAGATCCATATACGGGATCGGTATGATTTACCGCCGACCGCATGGCCGGCGGTTTAAATACCGACAGTGAAGATCCCGACAGGTTTGTATATTTTCTATTTATTAACCTAACCTCCCCCCCTAACCCTCCTTTAGAGGTGCCTAACCTCCCCCCCAAGTGCCTAAACCTAACCCCCCTTCCCCGCAGCCTAACCCTAAGTCTCCCAGGGGGGTGCCTAACCCTAACCTCCCCCTGGGGGTGCCTAACCCTAACCCCCCCATTCCCCTAGCTTAACCCTAACCTCCTGGGGGGGTGCCTAACCCTGTCCCCCCCGTCCAGCTGTTCACGCCCGATGCCTGGCTTACCTTCGATCGGTAAGCCGAGTGTCGGGCTCCCGGCGTAGGTCTAATGACAGGCGTCGGGATTTTGACGCCTGTCATTAGACATTTGCCGGGATTAGACAGTCAGGAAGCTGGCGGTCAGGATTTCGTCAGTCGGCTTCCCGACTGCTTGCCCCATATACATCGCAAGATGTGTGTGACTGTGCGTGGTTTATGCCAAGTTATCATCATATGTATTTTGCACTTACCCTGTACCAGGTACAGCATATATGCCTCCTAATAGGGGTATAGGCATGTTTCTGCATGTGCTGCATTTGCGTGAACATTGAAGCACTTACTTGCCATAGCCTGCGCTTACATGCCCCTTTCCTCACCTCGTTCCATCTAAGTTCATTTCCACATCAGGCCCTTATAGTCGTAACTGCCATATCCATTACTCATTCTCTAGTAGTGAAACATGTGACAAATGTTAGTGTGACTCAGAAAAATACTGACTCACAAAGTGCAGCTCTGTTCTTACTATATTAATAAACTGTATCCATATGGTTATGTAGCTATTGCCAATAATAGGATTTTCACATTACTGCTATTTATCAAATAAAAACAGTTGAAACACATTAATTATGGACAGAGACCTTCATCTAGTAATCTTTACATGTATCTAGTTTAACCACTTTATTTATGTGGGCAACACAGTCATGCATCAGACAACACAAAAGTCGGGTTTTGGGGTGCCCCAAACTTCCATTTGGGCGCTCTAACCAGGGTTTTGCACGGGTTTAGCCACTTTAAGCATCTAAACCCGGTGTATTTATGTGCGACAAGCGCAATAATGGCGTCTTTCACACATTAGCATAAATATTTGGATATCGCCCATCAGGCACTTACAGGCGTGATAAAACAATTGAATTCCCCCCGAAGAGTTCTAATTATTTAAATGTACAGAAAGTTATTATCAGTAAAATTGTATTTAATATTAAATGTCCAACAAGGATAACTTTTAAATCTGGAGTAAGTAGCAGATATTACTCATCCCCTGGTAATTTCAGGTGTAACCATCCACCATGCAGACAGTACACAGTAGTAGAGTTTTGCACAGCGGCCTTGGATGGTCCATTCAGCTACCATGAAGGTGCATGCTTCCTACCTGTATGCAGTTGCAGCAAAGTAAAAGCGTGTCTCAATGTAAGGAGAGTGAGAGAAATATTTGTGCTAAAGTGTAAATGTTACAGACAAGTACAAATATTATTATACTATATTATATTATTAGTGATACACCTTTCAATTAAATAAAACTTTTCTGTTTTTCCCCTGAAAACTGCTTTAGCATCTTTAATGGGTAAAATTAATTTTGGTGCTGATGCGATTGCTCAAGTGTCTTTTGCCGTAGTTATGTCTGCGACTTTATGCTAATGCCAGTATAAGTCCTTCCCTGGTGTACAACAAGTGTGCATCTGAATGTGCAAGGACTGGGACTTCCTTTTTGTGTCTTAAAGACACACAATCACGCTTTCTGTGTCTTTAGACGTAACTATCATTGCAACTTGCATCAGCTCTATGCCATGACAGTGTTTTTGTCAGAGTATGGCCTCATATGTAACCAATTATAAGTGTCTGAGGGCCTGATTCAGCTTGGATTGCAATTGCATCTGCGAATCGTGACGGAACGCAGCTGTGGACACAACCTTGTCCGTGCGTAGAGACGCCCACTCCTGCCTCCTCTTCTGCGAGAGAACACACAGACCAGCGTACACATCGGGAACATTGGCCACCATTGACCACTTACCTGTCTCTAATTCTGCGAGTCTCTTCACATGCAGAGAGCTCTTGTGCTGCGGAGGTGATCACAATGGCTAATTTATGGATGCCCATTGAACGACGCCCAAACGGGAAGTCACACCTTTTTTTAGGACCAACCCCATCTCCTCCCTCAAATGCTTGCTAGCTGTCAATCACTTCTGCATGTTCGCTGGCTTGCGAGTGCCATCGCAATGTAATCACATGCGTGCAATATACGCACAAGTGCACAGGATGAAAAATCGCTTGGCTGCGTTGTTTGCAATTGTGATCCAAGCTGAATTAGGCCCTGAGTTTGCAACAAATTATGCAACACTCCCAGAACACGTTAAATTGGTGTAATGGTTAGCATTACTGCTTCACCACACTGAGGTTGTGGGTTCAAATCCCACTATGGCCCCAACTGTGTGGAGTTTGTATATTCTCCATGTACTTGCATGAGTTTCCTCTGGGTATGGTTTCCTACCACAGTCCAAAAATATACTGGTGGATTAATTGGCTCCCCACAAAAACTAACCCTAGTGTGTGTGTGTACATGTGATAGGGAATATAGATTGTAAGCTCCACTGGGGCAGGGACTGATGTGAATGGCCAAATATGCTCTGTAAAGCGATGAGGAATATATGTGCGCTACATAATAACTGGTAATAATTAATAATAAATATGTCAGGGGATCTCCGTGCCTCTCAGTTACTGCCCAGGAACGTCCAGTACATTTCTGAGACGTGTCTCAATTGCTAATGCAACTCTGTGCATACACACTGTGAGACGCATACACTGTGTGACTTTGTAGCTATTTAGATACATGCGAAGTTCAAAAACATTGACCATTTCAGTTAATATCAGTATTGCATCTGAATCAGAGTCAGGGCCTATGAGAAGGAGGCACAGTGTTCACCCTAGTTTTTAAAGCATGTGAGAAAAAAAGTTTTCCACTGAACAAAAACATTGATAATGATTAGTTGAGGGTAAAGTACGGACCTTGTTGCGTATGAATTGAATGTCACAAAACTGTCAAATTATGCAAAATTCTTGGGGGTAAATTTCCTAAGAATCGTATGTGGCTCAGTTTGCATTACTGTGCGAGTTTCCCATGAAGTTGCAACTCAGAGATTTACTAAAGGCAAGCCCGCATGTAAACACATGATCTCGCACAAAAATAGATGGCACAACATGCAACCCAACCTGCACACTCACACTACATACTTACCTACTCCATGGCACTGGTCAGCCCCCTCCTCCAGGTAGACTTCCAGGGGGCTTTGCAGAAAAACAAACCACTCTCCCGATTCCATGCACATGCTAGCAAGGCACTGCCCTTTCAATTATCGGGCATAAATATGAACAGAAGTATCAAGTTTTCCAACCCGACACTTTGTAAATAAACCCCAAAATCGTATTTAGCCTCATCTCACATGGCTATCCTGACCTACGAGCAGACTGTGGAAATGGTAAAAGCTGGCCAGAGATGATTCAAACAGTTTCCATCCACTACCCGTGTTTTCCTTTACAAGGGGCATGCAACAGAGACGCACTGCTATTATGGAAGGGGCATGCAAAAGAGATGCACTGCTATTATGGAAGGGGCATGCAACATATATGCACTGCTATTATGGAAGGGGCATGCAACATACATGCATTGCTATTATAGAAGGGACATGCCACATATATGCACTGCTATTATGGAAGGGGCATGCAACATACATGCATTGCTATTATAGAAGGGACATGCCACATATATGCACTGCTATTATGGAAGGGGCATGCCACATATATGCACTGCTATTATAGAAGGGACATGCCACATATATGCACTGCTATTATGGAAGGGGCATGCCACATATATGCACTGCTATTATAGAAGGGACATGCCACATATATGCACTGCTATTATGGAAGGGGCATGCCACATATATGCATTGCTATTATAGAAGGGACATGCCACATATATGCACTGCTATTATGGAAGAGGCATGCCACATATATGCACTGCTATTATAGAAGGGACTTGCCACATATATGCACTGCTATTATGGAAGGGGCGTGCAACATACATGCATTGCTATTATAGAAGGGACATGCCACATATATGCACTGCTATTATGGAAGGGGCATGCCACATATATGCACTGCTATTATAGAAGGGACATGCCACATATATGCACTGCTATTATGGAAGGGGCATGCCACATATATGCACTGCTATTATGGAAGGGGCATGCCACTTATATGCACTGCCATTATGGAAGGGGCATGCCACATATATGCACTGCTATTATAGAAGGGACATGCCACATATATGCACTGCCATTATGGAAGGGACATGCAACATACATGCATTGCTATTATAGAAGGGACATGCCACATATATGCACTGCCATTATGGAAGGGACATGCAACATACATGCATTGCTATTATAGAAGGGACATGCCACATATATGCACTGCCATTATGGAAGGGACATGCAACATACATGCATTGCTATTATAGAAGCAGCATGCATGAGAGGAAACAGAAAGATAATACAACCTCCCTCTGTAAGAGCTGCAGTCTCTTAGTTGCTTTTAGTTCTTGAGCTTGTCAGCTAGAAAATCCCCTAATATTCATAGTGCTGAATTGCTTCCATTGTGGCACACAAGTTAATGGAGATGTAATTTCATTGTCACACAGGAGCTGCAAAGCTCAGAGCACAGAAGGCCTTGCGTGCAGCATCTCCAGAGTTTTCCCAGTCACTGTATAATCATGTAATGAGAGTTGACATTAATTTGAAACATTCCATAGTAAAATATTTTAACATAAGGTAAATTGTAAGAATGTCTTCTCAACATGCAACTCGGTGAAATATTTCCTTAATATGTAACCTCTCTCTTACATAAGTCTAAAGGAACACATTATAGAACATTAAATATAGGTCATTTACTTTAGAAGCAGCATTAGCCAAAGAAAGGAAAAAAACATGTTTGACTGACATTAACTTCCAAAGCCATTATGTTTATTGTTTCAGACCCTAGTGTACATAATTTAACTCTAGAAGTAAATTCGATTACAGCCAGTGTTCCTTGCAGCTATTTTTGTCACTGTTATTCCATACTTATCTGATCCGCTGTGACTGTCAATTTACTGCTTTTCTTATAGTAAGCAGGTTTCATCTAAGCATCCAAACGAATTACAGTATTTGCCTGGCAGCACTGGTTCTTGCAGATTGTATTTTCTTATTCCCTGCTTACCCACAAGCTTGTCTCTAAGTGACCTTTTGTCCTCATGCCTACTTTTATAGTGCAGTTGCGAAATTTGTTTTTCCAATAAAGTATGATATTAACTACAACGTAAAGATAAACTAAAATGCCTGCACAACATGGACCTTATTCAATACAACTTCACTTCGCAGTCGGATCTTGCGTTCTTTTGCTTCCGAGCTGTCCATACGCATCTTTGTGCAACTACAGATTAGACATAGGCAATAAGCGGCCCCCCAGATGTTGTAAAACTACACATCCCAGCATGCCCTGCCACAGTTTTGCTATTGGCCATGCTAAAAATTTTGCAATGCATGCTGGGATTTGTAGTTCAACAACAGCTGAAAGGCCGCTTATTGCCCACCCTCACACTCATTACAGTAATTCGTATTTTGTCAGGATCTCCACTTGCAGCTGAATGGGCAGGGCCGGCTCTAGGGGTGTTCGACCTGTGCGGTCGCATAGGGGTGCCACCCATAGAGGGCGCACTCCTCCCCAACATCCAGATTTCAGCGGGACACTACTGTCCCACCCGTGGGCCGAAGTGGCCCGTGGGTGGTCAAATCGGAAGGCTGGGGACTCCCACGGCTGCAGCTGTGCCGGACCGCGGAGACTCTGAATGGATGCTGCGCGCATGCGCGCGACATCCATTCAGTGACGGGAGAGGGGCTGGGGGAAGCCCAGCTAGTGAGGCTCCCCCCAGCCTGATGTTATTTGGAGGCGGGCATACCTCCTAATAATGTCACGTAGGGGGCGTGGCCTATGGCAATTAGTTCACGCCCCCTCTCTGCGCGCGATGATAGGGCGCACTGAAGAGGGCCGGCACAGGGTGCTCCAACCCCTGAGCCGGCCCTGTGAATGACTGTAACTTAGAAGCGACAAAGGCACGCAGGCTAAGTGTTCTGTATGTTTTCAGATAGATCTCTTGCACCAGGAAAAAGGCAAACATGCACTGATAGTGATGACGCCAACTTATACAAGCGGATGTAGTAATAGGAGTGGTGCTTCTAACGAGTCTACTGATTACATTTAAATTTACAGTTAATGACTTTTAGGCCTCACGTTATTTAAATACAAATTGTAGTCAAGCATCTAACAATGTAAAGCATTATTATAGAGGATGCATATGTATTTGCACTGTGTATGTGAGGTCTGAAAAAAAGTACACATTTACTACTTATATTGCATGACACAGTATAGATTAAATGCAGTTAGGTTATACCATAGTTGCCTACTTTTGAAAAAGCATTTCAGGGAGATTGTGGAAGCAACACCTATGAGCGCGGCGGTAAAGTGGGCGTGTACTGCTACATCTGAGAGGCATGTCATAAAATTCATTTATATCCAAATGTAATCGAGCCCCAAAGCATTTGGTAAGATCTATTTGTTGATGAAAACACACTGATACTTTTCAGAAAATTCATGTAGTCATAGGGATTATTGTGCTTTATAACCAATGCAGGGAAATTATACTAATGATCCCATTTGAATGTATATATCTGTTTTTTTTAATATAACAGCTACATAATGGGGGTAAGGTGCAATCAGGAAGATTGCCAGACTCTTCAGGGAGACAGGGAGATTGCTACTATTTCAGGGATTCTCCCTGACAATGAGGCAAAGTTGGCAAGTATGGGTTATACAGTATAATAATGCAGGATCATCTTTGGAATTTGTCTTATAGAATCCAATATTGAAAATTCTACTGCCGTTCTATACCAAATATAAGGCCTGATTCTGAGATCTCTCCAAAGTGACTGCAAGTGCGGATGTCTGCAGCACCTGGATTTACTACCTTATGCAAATGCTAATATCCATCTGTATTCATGTGTATGGTGGCTTTGAGCTTGCAGATGCTGGACAAGCAGGAGGGGACAGGCTAGTGACAGATGGCTCAACTTCAAGTGTAATTTTCTTGAAGATAACAATATTTGTTTCATGTCTGAAAGCAGAGAATATAACTTTATATTTATAATTTTATGTTTATAAAGTTAAGTGTTACCTTCATTTTACTTACGCTTAATCAACTACTGCACTAATACACATATTATTCCTGTAAACAATACACTAACTCCTGATATTTTCGGTTTTCCTTTGAGATTACACTGCTGATTACAATTATCAGATGGCAGAGGAAATCCAGGATTTAAAGATGGGTTTACAAATCTTTGATTTCAAGACAAATCTAAAGAAAAACTATTTGTAATGAACAAGTCACAGACGGAATGGGTTTGAAATCCCGGCAGTCGGGATGCCTGCTGTCAATATACCAACAGTGGCATCCCGATGCTTAAGATCCCGACAAGGGCCCGTAAGTATAGTAACCCTCCTCCCCTTCTACACCTAACCCTGTGTTCCCACATCCTAACACTAACCATCCCCTCACCCCATCCTAACCCTCCCCCCTTGGTACCTAAACCATCGTCAGCATATCACCTACTGTCTGTATTCCGGCTCCGGTGTTTTGGCCAGGCAGTGGCATTCCGGCGCTGGGATTTCGTCAGCCTTGATGCCGGGTGTAGGTATACTAACTACATCCCATCACAGACACTTAGGGGTATATTTACTAAAGTGCTGGTTTTTAGAAGTGGAGATGTTGCCCATAGCAACCAGATTATACTCAACATTTATATAGCACCCTACAGAATATAATAGCTAAAATCTGATTGGTTGCTATGGGCAACATCTCCACTTCTAAAAACCTGCACGTTAGTAAATATACCCCTTAGGATGGAAAAGAAAGGAACATCATACTAATCCCTCTTCTCAGGTCATTATGCTGAGTCACTGATTTAGAGGACTGCAGAAATGTTCATGCATACGCTACGCACAAAACATCGCTCAGCTACATGATCATCAACACTGCGTGTGTATTGTGTGCGACTCAGAATCAGGCATAGTACATTTACATCTACAGTATTACAAGGACGTGTATGAGCATATAATATAGATACAAAAATATGTCAGCATATATCAATATGCAAAAAGGTAAACATTACAGGCCTGATTCAGAGCCACATGCAGTCTTGATGTTCACATAGTTGAATGATTATTTGCAACTGTGCTTGTACAAAAATGTCAGAAAACCCCTACTGCACATATGTTACACAGAGTGTACGCGAAAAGGTGCTGTTGCCATTGGGACACACAGTATCAGTTCCTGGGTGGTTACTGTGAGGTGGCTAGAAGTGAACGCATAAAATGGTCCGCCTCATCGGTGTGTTATGGAAGTATCGCGGGCGTGTCAGTGAAAGCGGCTGCGTTCCCAAATGCACAGCCACAAATGTCTTAGTTAGAGAAACTGTACCTGCCATAGGCCTAGTGCAACTGTAGATTTTGGCATCTAAAAAAAAAAAATCACCAGTGGTATTACAGTGTGCAGAGACGCTGAAAGTGAGCGCTTCTATCCTTGCACATTCAGATGCAGGCTACTACATCGGAGCAGGGCTGATACTAGCGTTTGCATATTATTGCAGCCACGACTCCAGCAATAGACGCAAGATCGGATACAGCAGCGTCCGCCTCTGAGTCAGGCCCTACATACCACAATTGACACAGAGGACCTGATTCTGAGTTGCACACAAAAGCAGCAGCATCTATTGACGGTCCCTCATCTACGAGCTTATGCCAATGCCGCTACAAACTCCTTCCCTTGTCCACTTTTAGCATTTGTCCACGTTGTAATACTTATTGGTGCATCCTTATACGCTACCATCAGTTGCACCATCAACACTTGCACCAGCCCTATGCAGTGGCACACGCAAGAGCGGTTTCTGAGAACCCAGAACCCCCTGATGGGCCAAGGTTTTTATTTGAGATGGAGACAGGTATGTCTCTGTCTCTACAGTAACTGCTACAGCTACGATCGGAGCTTCAACATATGCTCAGCAGCTCTCTGTGCTTTGCAATGCATTACACAGGCGTTTCAGGAGGTGGCGAAGGTGAGGGAACTGCAGGCACTCAGCAGCATTCATTTCTATCCACCTCCTAATAACCGCCCAGGAACGTCCATCACTTTTCCGCCAAGTTTCTGATACCATCTGTCCTGATCACAACAGCACCTTAGTGCGTACACTGTGTAACGCTTGCACCGTAGTTTTTGTAACAATTGAATTGTTTATGGCACCCATTCATTATCGCGCTTGTCATGCCCAAATAGGCAGAGTTTACCCGCGTATAGTGGCTAAACCCATCTAAAGTCCTGGTTAGGGCACCCAAATGGTAGTTTGGGTACCCTAAAACCACTGACAATTCGCACATTTTTACTCACCTCCTCAGGAGGAGCAGAAGAGCAGGCGCCTAATGGAGCAGCAATTCAATTGCTCAGTCAGGTGCCTGGCACTGAAAGACGCCTGCGTTAACAATTGAATTGCCCCCTAAGAAAGATGCACGCACAGCTCTGGCTGGGAGCTGTCCTAAATAGCCAACACGTTAGCAGCTCTGCCTCTTTGTCCAGGTTGTGCAGCAGGAGCATTGGTAGGGTAGGTAGAGAAGCTGAGAGAGAGGAGAGAGGAGGCTGATGCTGAGCACTGTGAGCAGCACTGGGGTGGGGGTGGGGCCCGCTGCCTGTGATGACTCGTATATGTAAGCCAGTGATCTGAGGAGTCTGAAGTAAGCTTAGCTGTCTGCTTCAGACTCCTCTGTTCACTGGCTAAGAGAGCAGATGAGTCATCCTGAAGCTCCACCCACACCCCAGTTTGTGCCGTGTTCAGCTACTCCAGGGACCCGGGCCGGCTGCCAGCCGGCATGATGACAGCAGTGACAGCAGGCTCTGCATGCAGAGGAGCCAACTGCCAGGGAGCAAGACTGGCCAGCATTATTATAGGTAAGTGTTGGAGGGAGGCACAGTGTGGGTGAGAGGAGGGGGCACAGTATGGGTGAGATGAGGGAAGGGGGTCACAGTGCGGGTGACATAAGGGAAAGGGAGCACAGGGTGGGCAAGATGAGGGAGCACAGGGTGGGCAAGATGAGTGGGCAAGATGAGGGGGCACAGTGTGGGTGAGATGAGGGAAGGGGAAGCACAGTGTGGGTAAGATGAGAGAAAGGGGAAGCACAGTGGGTGAGATGAGGGACAGGGGGAGCACAGTGTGGGTGAGATGAGGGATGGGGGAGCATGGTGTGGGTGAGATGAGGGATGGGGGAGCACAGTGCAGGATAGGGAAAAGGTAGTACAATGCGGGATGTGGAGCACAGTGGGATACAGAAAAGGGGAGGCAGAACATATAGGGGATACAATGCAGAACATATAGGGGGAAGCACATGTGTACAGATATATGAAAGGACAAGACAATATATTTTATGATGACATATTTTATAGCGGCTTTTTTTGCTGGTCAAGTTAAGTCTGCTGGGAGTCAAGTAGATGGCGAAGTCAAGCTACCGCCCAGAGACGAGTGAGGATCCAGCGCCTGACAAGGTCAGCAGAGCAGGTAAGGTCCCAGTGGGACAACCCTACCTCATTACCACCCTAGACCACCAGGGTGTCAGGCCTTTTTCCCTGGGCATACAGTGGCACATAGCAAAGCTAGGGCCACTTGCTTGTCTTTGCCTCCCAATCTAAAAGTTACCAGCTCATCCCTCACTACCCCCCCCCCCCTTCTGCGGCACAATAGAGTGAGTCAAGTCACTTCTCACTTAGCCGCCCAGGCCCGCCCTCCCGCTCCACCTCCTACATATGCTGCAAAAAAGTTTTTCTAGTGAGCCAGCACGGTGTGACGTCAAGGGGTGGGGGGGGGCGGTTTAGGGGGGGCTAGGAGGGGGGCCCTGCCTATTTTGTCAATCCCGGGCCCCACAATTTTTTATGGCGGCCCTGTGTAACAGCAACATATTCGAAAGCACTGTAAGAATCAGAACACAAGGCAAAGATGGCAGGCACTGATTGCTACTTGATTCCTTCGTTCTCTTCTGAAGTAGCTCTTACCAGTACACCCCACATTCAGTCTCCAACATAGAAGGAGCTGACTGGTAAGCAGTGAGTTTCTGTTACTATCAGTGTGCAAAAGACAGATATCACAGTGTTACCGAACAGTGACAGCTGCTTATTTTCCTAGGTTTGTCTGCTTATGGTATCAGTCATGTGAGAGAGTAAGCCTGGGTACACATTAGAATGATGTGTTTCCCAGCCGACGGGGCGACTGACGGAACGTCACGGTGGTCGCTGATACACACAATGAATGATATAGCGCACGATTGCACAATATATCGTTCAGTGACCGTAACCAGAAGCATGGGGTTGTACGTCATATCTTCTGATTTGCCATGCAGCATGACAGATCAGAAGATGTTGTATACCACCCACGGCATTGCGCAATCGTTCATACACACTATGCGACCCGCACGATTTGTAGTTCCAATTTGCCTGGAAATGATATATTGTGCCAATATTGCTGTAGTATGTACCCACCCTAACGGTGGTGGGCCCTGGTGTAGCCCTGCCTGTTCTCTCTAACCTCAGATGTTATTACAGTGCACAAAAGCAGAAGTACTGAAAAATATCAACTGTTTGGTTTCTGCATTTTAACTTTTATTTATAAAGGGGAGATGTATCAATATATATAGGAATCGCAATGGGTGCGAATGTGAGCTCTGCTGCGCAAGGAAACCAGGTATCCATTAGTAGAGTGCCAGATTGTGGGGACAATTGGGGATTGAGTGAGAGTTGGTGAGAAGAGGTGAAGTACCGAAAGGTCTAGTGAGGTAAAGAGGTGTCAGATACTATAAAACAGACACTCCAGGTGGGGAAAAACAGATTAGAAAGGTATCTGATTAAAGAATGTGATATTCAGAGAAAGAATATAATCTAGACTGTGAGAGTGGATATTCCTGGCCAAAGAATGTACTCCAGGGTGTATTCAGTAAAGGTGTCACTGTCCTAGGTAAGTCCAGATGTGTTTTGTTTGTATTCAGCGTTCCTCAGGGAAAAACAATATACAGCATATTAGCTAAGCCTATGGGGAAGATTCTATTAGCCATGGGTTAAATGTCTGAACCTATTAAATTACAGGTTCGCAGTCAACCGGATGAACAAACCCAAGGCAGCTTAATAGATCTGAATACTTGAATAAATTTGAGGAAAGATAAGCACCCTGTTTAGGATGGAATATTGAAAGTTCACCAGGGGTTAAGGAAAGAGGGGGCGTAGTCGGGATTGTGTCCATCAAAACAATAGCCTATGGCAGCAATAATGGGTAGGGCCCATACTATGCATTATAAATAGCCTGGAAGAGGAGACATCTTCCTCTTTTCCAGTTCTGGAACCAGGCTGCTAAGTATCACCTTTTATAATTCATTGTGTTCTGCTCTCACTATATTTCATTAATAGTCCTTTACAGCTCCCATTTGTATATTCATCCAGCCCCCCATGCATCCTTCCACCAGTTCCTGTGGTAAGCCGGCTTTTCTCTCCCCCTCCCCCCAGACCCAGCGCCCTCCGCTCCACCATTCCCCGCCGCCTCTACCCCCCCTCCCTCCACCTCAGCCTCCCCCACGCTGCTTACTCACCCCACATCTGGCAAACACACACAGCGGGCCTTACCCAGGCATGCCACATGGCACCCGGCGGCCCGTGATGCCGCTCATTCCTGCCCTCCAGGCGCATACAACTGGCGCACAACACAGGTCGCCTTTCTGCAGACATGTCATGCGGCACCGGGCAGCTCGCGATGCTGCGCCTTTCACCCTGCAGGCGCGCGTGGTCAGCCCCACACTCCCCATTAACCCACAGCCAAGCTCGCGGTGGTCTCCACAGGGAGGCCGGATACCCCCCGCCTGGCTGCACACCCCCTCCCGGATCAGGCCTCCCGCACTACATGCCACTGCACGGCCCTGCCCACTATCCATCGGTGGCCATTTTAGAGTACAGCAAATAAAATAGCAAAAGCCGGAATGGCCCCCACTGTCCACCCTCCCACTGCCACCACTACAAGTGCAGGGGGGGGGGTTTCACCACCCCCCCAAGGTTTCATCTCCCCAGGATTTCACCTTCCCAGGGTTTCAACCTCCACGTGGTTTCACCCCCAGGGTCGCGCCCCCATAGGGTTTTATCACTGCAAGGTTTCACAACCCCATTATTATTTAGCTCCAGGGTGCCAGACGCTGTTTGTTTGTTTTTTTTCCTGTGCATTCCATTTCTCCCTGATTGCATCCACATATCCGTCCCAGCCCCACCCATTGCTGCACACTGGTGGTTGTCCCTTTTCCACCATCCTGATCAGATGAAAGATGTCACGCCCATGCTTCCACCTCACGTGTTTTATTTCAAATCCTCAGGTTGCCGTCTCAGAGTCTTCCAGAGTGCCACAGGAAGGGTTTTCGGCTGTCCAGGATGTTCAGAAGGCTACTCAAGTCGGGGTGGGCGCACCGCGCAGCGAGGGACAAGCGTTAGCGGGCAGTCGGTCAGGTCAGAGTTTTCATCCACTGGATCACGTGAGCATGTTGTTCTCTTTTTGTGCAGCGTTTTGACTTTTATTTGCTGTGTATAGCGATTCTTCCAGATACACACCGTAGGCCCTGTAAGTTCAGGGAGTATTTGTGCAGACGATTAAGGATAAGCGTAAAAGCCTAAAGAGTCTAGTACTATTATTGGCAGCTAGAGTCCCGGTTACAGGGTCCCGGTTACAGTGGGGGATGGGGTCCATTGTGCAGACGCAGCTTTTCTTAGGTTTGAGGTTAAAGTTATGGCAGCACAGAGGGTGTGGTGATTACCGTTACTGCCTCTCAGGGCAGACTTTGGGCCTGATTCAGATCCACTCGCAAGCGGCTGTCCGCTCGCAAGTGGGTCGATGTTGTGCTCTGCGCATGCGCACGACGGCGGGAGCTCCGTCGTGCGCATGCGCCAGACGCGACGAGCGAAGGACTTTCCTTCGCTCGTTGTGTCTGATCAAAGGGGGCGTGCTGTTGATGTTGATTGACAGCACGCCCCCTTTGGTGGGCATGCCGGGGGCGTGCCTCCCTGACGGGGGCGTTCCCACGGGAACGCCTCCCGCCAGAAGCCGGCCCACTGACATCACTAGTGATGTCAGTGGGAGTGATTTTGGCTCTGATAGAGCCAAAATCACTCCGGGGCTTGCAGTTGAAAACCTCAACCGCAGGCTCCGGCTCGCAGTTTCGATGGTCAAGACCATCGCGGCCATCAAACTGCACGCTCGTATAGGCTGTGGGTGGTGACCCACAGCTATACGAGCGTCCAGGAGGACGCTCCATTTTTATGGAGGGCGGCCCTCATTCAGAGCGTGCGCTCTGCTCAGAGCGTACGGCTCTGAATGAGGGCCTTTGAGGGTTAAGTTGCATCTTTGGCCCAGAGTGGGTGGAGGTTGTAATGCGCTCACGCGAATGGTGTCTGTGAGCGGATTATGAAAGGCAAATGTGTGGGCATGTTTGCCATTACGGGCAACATGATTGGCGTAGTGGTTAGCATTCCTGCCTCACAGTACTGAGGGCTTGGGGTTGCATCCCAAAGAGGTCCTATCGATGTAGAGCTTGTATGTTCTCACTGTGATTGCAGTGTTTGTTTCAGGCGTTTTGGGGTCGGTTACCATCGTTCATACCTGATTTTGGTTACTGGCTTGTTCGTATTCAGGGTGAGTTTCTGCTGGGAAGCCCGGCCGGGGAATTCATGGATGTGTTGAGGGCATGCAGTCCTTTTAGGATGAAGCAGGAAGGTTAGGCAGTGTTTCAGTTCATGATTCAAGGACGTGGAGTTTTTTGGTTGAGGGTTACTCGGTAGTCATGGATACCTATGGGTTCTGGATAACCTGGAGGCAACTCTGCCCAGCCTGTCCAAGTACCTGAAGCACCGGGCGAGGTGAGGGTTATGCGTTCAATAATGTCCAGTGCAGCAGGGAGTCGGGCATAGGTGCATTGAATTCTGCATGCTTTGTGATGACTGCCTTTGGCCAGTAATATAGCCACATTGGCAATGCAGTAACGGGTCGAGGGGGATTCAAATCGAATAGCGAGGGGGTATTACTTTGTTAGAAGGTTTGTTTGTTTTTGGGGGTATTCGTTTGCTCTTAACAAACAATTATACGACATAGTCCAAACGGAACCTCAGTCCATAGGCAATCTCCCGGAAGTCGTTAGGAGTAAATGGGAGGTGGATTAGGGCGCGTGTGGGGCTCTTTATAGTCTTTTCCCTGGGAAGGGATTTTTGTACCTCGCCATGGGGTTTAGATTTATCCAGCATCTTTCTTGCTCAAAACGGTGATATGTCAACGGCACGTTAGATTCGGCATTTGACTGTGAGGTGTACCAATCCTTCGAACAGGCACTGGAGAGGGTGCAAAGTTTTGGTGAGCGAGCTCACCTGGATAAAGTGGATATATTTCTGTGTATGGGAATTGGAGTAGCTGGAACTTGTTCCATAGATAAGTCCCCTTTGACGGGTTGTTCTGTTTTCTTTTCTTTGATGTGTACGCTGCAAGCACGTACACATCATGGGAGGACAACCCAATTCTTTGGTTGCTTTATTGGTAGTAGGGGGCCACTCAGTGGTTTCGTTTGCATGTATTTAATTTTTTTTACAGGCGTCTTTTATTCAATTCTAGGTGTACCAGTTTCTCGCAAGGAAATTGAGGTCTCTGTTTAAACTTTTGTCCTCTCATATGCACACTTAGCTATTTTGCCAATTGCCTTTGGTTAAAGTTAGCCAATTGGGGAATTATTGGGTAGTGTCACTAAAGCAATTGCAATCCCTTCTAGGCCATGAATTTTGATTGATGGGTAATACCCACGGGCAGAAAATTGTCATCGCTTGGATCGCTCCATAACCAGGATTCAAATCTCAACATTTTAATTTGTCTTGGGACTTGTGGGAGGATCTGCATGTTTGGTTGGTAATGTTTCGGGTTTTCAACGGAGTTAGAATCGGACAATTATGGCCTGCAGTTGTTTAAGAATGCGTCTAGTTCCGTAGTTTTTAGGGGAGTTATCAGAGGGCGACTGTGCGCAAGTTTTTGGTCGGAATCATGAATGCGGTGAGATCTACCTGCCAGTATGCTGTGTTTTGGAGTTTCATACAAACCTGGTTGTAGCAGAAAGCTGGGATACCAGACTCGGCACCAGCAGGTTTATGTTATGCGGAGATATTTTAAGTGTAGTTCAAGCGATCTATATTTACGGGGCTGAGTTCCCTTCGGCATTGCATTTGATTATGCGTTCTTTCACCTCTTTGTGAGTTTGCGCTGGAGCATGTACGTTAGGGCGCGTCATGGCAGTGGGGTATGGTATTACAGATATCCTTGTCTCGTTTTGTCCAGGGATTGGTTTTAGGGGCTGGCCACCTCCACTTTTTTGCTGAGATACATGGCTTACCCTAGACCCGTTAATATCGGCTGGCTGTCGCGCCGGAATTTAAATAGTTTGTTTTGAGGTCATTGGCTCTGCATACGCGGAGGATTTAGTTGAGGGTTTGTAAGGTTTAGCAAAGTTTACGCTGAGTTATAGTTGATGTTTTTGTAAGGTTTAGCAAAGTTTTATTGGATACGAGTCCAGGGGGAGGTTCGCCATTCCATACATACCTGTTAGAATTGTTGCGCATGGCATGAGCAAAGTCGTTCTGGAACTTCCACGTCGGCAGCTTGGGCTAGCATTTTTCTTCTTTCACAAAGTTTCCTGTTGTGTCGGTCAAGGGTGTCCCCATTCTAAGTGATTTCGCAAAGACCTATGTAGCTATAAATTGTAAATGAGCTGATAGTTACAGGGTGGAGTATCGCATCGTTAATTAAGAGGCGCAACTTTAATCTGCTAATTTGTTTAGCTTATCTAGAGATCTTTTTAATTGGAGGTTGGTTATCAAATAAGATGATTTAGATATCAACGGGTGGTTGATTGAGGATTAAGTTTTCAGTGCAATCCGTAAGTGTGTCGTATTCATAGATTACTTAAATGATCAGCTTGCTAAAGGGAGATGGACCTCTATCCCAGCTCCAGCACATACTTTCACCAACCCTAGTCGGATTGACAGTACGTTTAATAGTTACAGCCCCCACGCAGCGCACGCTGGCTCCTTCATGCCATACAGACAACATTAGATAGGTTTACTTTACAAGGGTCTTTCACAACTGTTTGATTGCTTTAGATTTGCCACTAGATCAGTTTGGCACACTTTTCAGGATCGGAGCAGCAGTCTGCATGACAGCCGCAGGTGCTTCCTTTGACGCCTTAAAACATTTAGGTCAATGGTAGTCATCAGCCTACAAGAGTTAGTTGGACTGCGATAAGTTGCATAGTTAGCAGTGCTTCTTGCGAGTTTGTTGGGAAACCCAAGGGCCTTATGTCTACTGCTGCTAGGGATTTTGAAGGACTTTTCAGGTTTTGCTGTTTTTCGCCTTCAGATGGGTCACCCAACTATTGTTTTCCTTCCCTTGGCTAGGCTGTTTTCTATAAATTGTATCAGCCTATCTGGACGTCTTTAACCGCTTTTTGCAGGTTATTACAAATGCTAACTGTCGGGTGTGGTTCGTGGGACATTCGTGTATCTACTGGGCTAATGAGCATCTTTTAGTAATTCAGTCCCCGCATTATTAGATACTAATAAGATTCAGAGTTCAGTGTTAGGGGCATGCCTTGATAATTACGATTGCTTTGCATTTATACTTGCTATTAGGAAGGACCTGCAAGTAGTCTATTAGAGATGGCCATCAGTAGGGTATGCTGGCGGTAATACCTAGTCCGGTCACTAATGGGCAGACGTATTATACGGGCACCTTCGATTGCCTTACAAGAAGAGTTTTATAGGTCCGATGAGGTACACCTCACGGGCGCAGGTCTAGAGTGTTTTATTCAAAACATTCCAGTTTTCCTTGCAGTGCAATTATTTCCTGATGGGTGGCGGGGCTCGGCTCTTTGAGCTGAGCTTTTGGCGGGAATCAGTGCTCCTAGGCGGCCTATTATAGTGTAAGAGTGCCTGGGTAGCATTTGCCTTTTGATAGCGGCCAGTTGGTCATTCCCCTTAAAGGGGGACCGGGCCATCATCTTAAGGAGGGGTCAAGGCTGTGCCAATTAAGGGAGTATGGTTCTGCCTCAGGCCAGTTTACACCGGGCAGGGATCTGCCTCTTATTATTTAGTCAAATATAATTGCTGGGCTGTGGCCTTGGAGCACTGCTTTTTTACTGCCACCATCTTTCTAATTACAAATTGATCAATAAATTTCGGCTGCGTCCTCTTTTAATTCCACATACGTGTCCGTGTGGTTATTTCTAGTTAGTAGTTAAGTGAGCAAAGTAGCATAATGTAAGATTAAAACTAGGGGTGTGCACCGGCCACTTTTCGTGTTTTGTGTTTTGGTTTTGGATCTGGATCTTTCTTCGTGTTTTGGATCTGGATTGGTTTTGCCAAAACCACCCTTCCGTGTTTTGGGTTCTGTGTTTTGGATCTGTATTTTTTTTTTAAAAAGCATAAAAACAGATAAAATCACAGAACTTGTGTGTTTTTCTGCTCCTATGCTATTATTAACCTCAATAACCTTAATTTCCACTCATTTCCAGTCTATTCTGAACACCTCACACCTCACAATAGTGTTTTTATATCCAAAAGGTTGCACCGAGGTAGCTGGATGACTATGCTAAGAGATACGAGTGGGCGGCACAAACACGTGGTCCATCTAGGAGTGACACTGCAATGGCAGACAGGATGGCAGTTTGAAAAACTAGGCCCCAAACAGTACATAATTCAAAGAAAAAAAAGAGGTGCAAGATGGAATTGTCCTGGGGCCCTCCCACCCACCCTTATGTTGTATAACCAGGACATGCACACTTTAACAAACCAAACATTTCAGCGCCAGGGTCTGCCACACGACTGTGGCTGAAATGATTGGTTCGTTTGGGCCCCCACAAAACAAGCTGGCAATTAATCTGTCCCTGCACAAAGTGGCTCTACAGAGGTAAGATGTTGTCCTCATCCTCCTCATCCACCGATTCCTCACCCTCTACAGTGTTGTGTACATCCTCATCCTCACAGAGTATTAATTCGTCCCCACTGGAATCCACAACCACAGGTCCCTCTGTACGTTCTGGAGGCTGGTCTCCCTGGAAGAGTTGATAATTCATTTTATGAGCATCATCTTCTCCACATTTTGTGGAAGCAACCTCCTACGCCTTTCGCTGACAAGGTTCACGGCTGCACTAAACACTCTTTCGGAGTACACACTGGAGGGGGGGCAACTCAGCTAAAATAGAGCCAGTTTGTACAGGGACCTCCAAATTGCTTCTTTTTCCTGCCAGTACAGGTATGGACTGTCTGACATACCTACTTGGATGCTGTCACCGATGTAATCCTTTAACAGACAGACACACGCTTGTCGCTGCTGCTTTAAGGATGCAGGGGCGGCTACAGCTCACACATTTCGCAAAGACAGAAAAAAAAATAAGAATTTTTTTATTGTTTGTGGAGCGCACTTTGAGGGTTACACCACCCTTTAACAGACAGATGCACGCTTGTCGCTGCTGCTTTGAGGATGCAGGTGGAATCTAGACGGGATTTGGAACCGGGGACACACTACCTCCATCAATTGTCTAAATCCCACTGCACTAATGGCAGATACCGGACGCACGTCTAACACCAACATAGCAGTCAAGGCCTCAGTTATACGTTTTGCTTCAGGATGACTGCTGTCGTACTTCATCCTCATCGCTAGGGACTGTTGGAGGGTCAATTGTTTAGTAAAAGTAGTGATGTTCCTACTTCCTCTCTGGGATGATGAACAACTCCCAGCAGCAGCAACAGCACTAGGAGGAAGTGGTTCTTGATCTTTCCCTATTTTATTTTTATCGGAGAAAGTTTGGTCCTCCATTTATGTTATATTAATATATACGTGCGGCTAAGGTGCACACAAACACAGAAAATATTTTTTTATTTTTGCTGGAGAGTAGTGCACTTTGTGGGTTACACCACCCTTTAAGAAATGAGCCAGCCGGCTCTTTACTTATGGGACACAGGCGCACGCTTGGCGCTGCTCCTTTGTTGATGCACGTGCAGCCACAGTGCACACAATTCACAAACACAGAAAATATTTTTTTATTTTGTTTGGAGTGTACTTTGGGGGTTACAGCACCCTTTAATGGTCAAGCCAGCCGGCCCTTTACTTATGACACAGGCGCACGCTTGGCACTACTTTGTTGATGCACGTGCGGCTACTGCGCACACAATTCACAAACACAGAAAATATTTTTTAATTTGGTTTGGAGTGTACTTTGGGGGTTACAGCACCCTTTAACGGTCAAGCCAGCCAGCGCTTTACTTATGACACAGGCGCACGCTAGGCACTACTTTGTTGATGCACGTGCGGCTACTGCGCACACAATTCACAAACACAGAAAATATTTTTTTATTTGGTTTGGACTGGAGTGTACTTTGGGGGTTAGAGCACCCTTTAACGGTCAAGCCAGCCGGCCCTTTACTTATGACACAGGCGCACGCTTGGCACTACTTTGTTGATGCACGTGTGGCTACTGCGCACACAATCCACAAACATAGAAAAAATTTATTTTTTTTTAGCACTTGGGGGGAGCACCCCTGACGGACAGAGCACCCCCTGGACAACACTACAGCACCCCTTTAGGACTGGGACACTGCACAGGACTTTGGAGTGGACACAGCCCCTATGGACAACTGACTGCACAACACAGTCCAGCCAGCCCCTATGGACTTTGAAGTAGTGGACACAGCCCCTATGGACAACAGCAGCACAGCGCAGCACAGCACAACACTACACTACACAGCCCAGCCAGCCCTAACTCCCACCCTCCCTCTTCACGGTCCACAGCCGAGTGAGAAAATGGCGCCAACGCGGGTACCTTATATAGGATCCAAAACCCGCGAGACCCGGAAGGCGGGATGATGACGTTTTGCCTCGATTTCAGATCCGAGTCAGGCGGGAAAAGTCGAGCCTGACTCGGATCGGCCTCAGATTGGGGGGGCTCGGGGGGGGGTTCGGATTTCAGAAATCCGAACCCGCTCACCCCTAATTAAAACAATGGGTGACTTATTTCTGCTCGCAACCTCCGGAAGTAAAAAAGTCAATAGATGTTGCCCTCAGTAATGATGTCATAAACAAATACATGACCTCTGGTTTTGAGATTATTCTTCTATAATTACTGTGAGCACTGCTAACGAATTTTATGGTGTGGGAGATTTCTGGAAGAGCATGGAGAAAGACTGTCAGTATATTTTACACATGGTGCTCAGTACGTCATTCAAAAACAAGCCACTTTATAAACAGAACATAGCTTTACGCAATGTTCACTATGTAAAATGTTTAAAAAAATAAAAATTCTAAGTTCTAGGTACACAAGTATTTCCAGACAAAAGAACAACCTCACAAGAAGGGACTTGTTGGACAGAATGTGCGTATGTGCTTAACTACAAAATATTTTGTGTTATTACTCATGTAAATGTCACAGATGTTAAAAAACATTTACCATGACAGAAAAAGGTATTTTACTGTACCAGATAAGTCCCTGAAAGTAAACACATGGAAAGTACAGTGTTGCAGGAATGCTATGCATTCAGCACACAAAGAAAAAGAACATTTGATGATGATTAAACCAGTGGAACCAGCATTCACAGTGAAAGTGAGTAATGGGAACAGGAATGTTTATCTCCTCTTACGACTTAGTAAAATAGTTATAAAAATGTTTAAAGTAGACCTGTCAGAAAAATCAACTAATTTTTTTATTTACCATAAAGACAAAAGGAGCAATACTGTGGTCTGAAAAGGGTTTTGCCTTCTTGATTTCTTCTATTTTTGTATATTTGTCACACCTAATTGCTTCATATCTTCAAACAAAACTGAATATAAGACAAAGACAACCTGAGTAAACACAAAGTACAGTTTTTAAATGATCATGTCCTCTATTGAAAGAAAAAAGCTTACCAACACCAATTGTGTGAAATAGTAAATGCCCCCTTAAGATGGGTACACACGATACGATGTATCGTATGATATATCATGCCGATGCGGATCGAAAGGGTACATCGTACAAAACGCATAGTGTGTACATCTGATCCATCATTCATTGCACAGTCATCTGCTGTGCTGCATGGCAGATGCGTTGATGCAAGGAACGACGCGGCATGCAATGATACATTGCGCCGACATACTGCAGATTGTGCGTGTATGGCACGTGCAATGTATTGTTGCATCATTCGCCATATAGCTGTGTCGCACTGTCGTATGGTGTGCACCCAGCTTTAGTTACTCATTCAACCAATGAACTAAATTGAATTGATAATTGGGTTCAATAAGGCTAGCCAAAATCAGGCTTGTTACTTCCAGCCCTGTTGAATCTAAACATCACTTAAAATATAATGTTTCCAGCATGTGAAGTTGTCTAAAAGGTTTTGAAAAGCAGCATAGTATGCCACAATCAAAAGAAGTTCCAGAAGAGATAAAGAACAAAGTTTATTCAAATATATCAGTCTGGATAGGGTGAAGCCATCTCTAATGCTGCCCATCCACTTAACGATGTGGGGGACGACGGCACGATTACGATGCCGTCGTCTCCCGCAGGGTGTACTGCATACACTGAACGGTCAGACGTTCAGTGTATGCAAATCAATCATCCCCGAACATGGCAACCTGACGGTGGTCGTCAGGTTGACCGTCATGTTCGGGCGATGATTGATGTTAAAGACGACCAGCGGGCGCGCACATCGCTGGTAATTTTTAACCTTTTGCTGCCCGATTTGCGGGCAATTACCAAGCGATGGAGCGATAACGACCGTTGTTATCGCTCCATCGCTAGGTTTAATCGCCTAGTGGATGAGCAGCTTAAGTGTCTGGAACTACAGCAGACCACAATGAAAGCTATTATCTCCAAATGGAGAAAAGTTGGAACAGTGGTGAATCTTTCCAGGAGTGGTTGACATAGCAAAACTCCACCAAGAGCGCATCAACAACTCATTCAGGAGGTCACAAAAAAACCCAGACATATATTCAAGAAACTGGCGGCCTCGCTCGCTTTTGTTAATTTTATCATTCATGATTCTACAGTAAGAAAAAGACTAGGCAAAAATGGTATCCATGGGAGAGTTACAAGGCGAAATTCACTGCTAACCAAGAGGAACATAAAGGCTCATCTCACATTTGCCAAAAATCACATTGATAACCACCAAAGCCTTTTGGGCTAATGTTCTGGGGACTCATGAGTCAAAAATGTTACTTATTAGATGTCATGGGTCCCTCTACATCTGGCAGAAAGCTAACACAGGAATCCACTTGAAGGACATCATACCAACATACATAGTGGTGGTAGTGTAACGGTGTGGGGATGCTTTGCTCCTTCAGAACCTGGGCAATTTGCCATAATTGACGGAATTCCTCTTCATTTTCCGTTTTCTAAGAGGCCAGTCAGTTGGGTGCCAAAATATTTTGATATTTGGAGCTATTCATTATGCCCCCTATCCTGACTAGTCTCTGCCAAAGCTGAAGAAAAGCAGGCCCAAAGCTTGATGCTGCCACCACCCTGTGCCACTGTAGCTAAAGTATTCTTTGGGTAATGAGCGGTGTTGTCTTTGCACGAAACATAATTTTTAGAAGCAAAGCTAAAAAGATTACCTTAGGTCAATATGCAATTTCAATAGGAGGGTGTAGGTGATATTTTATACCCAATATATTAATTTTCTTAGAATCAGGAATATTAATTTGGGGAGTATTTTAATTCCTAGGTATGCTTCTGCAGGTGAAAATCAAGGCTGTAAGCCAAAACTGTGTGCAATGTAAATCAAGACCCTAAGTTAGTGTATCATTAAACTACAAGTAGGGAGTTGCTATTATTCAGAGCATAGGGATGAAATAAGGAAACGAGGAGTGTTTAGTGAAGGAGGAGAAATAGAATGGAAGGAGGACTAAGGGGATAACAGGTGTTTGGAGAGGAGGCAATAAAGATGAAGAGAAGTAATCAGAGGCAATAAAGGGAAGCTGGTTTACAGTAAAAAAGCACGGGTTGATTTTACAGTGCAAAGAGGCACTGCAAACAGTGTGAGCTCAGAGGGGCATTCCAATGCCTTTCTGCTCACTACATTATGTGACTGTGGTTAACATGGTTGCAGCCAGAGCAAACAAGGAAAAATTATATTCTTCTCAGAGTTTGCCACTGTGATTTATGTTTTAAAAAAATTATCTGAATACGGCAAAGACAGAGGCTGTTCCGATAAATGTCCTCCCTGACCTGTGGTTTAAACTTAGAGGCAATTATGCCAATGCTTTGTCAATTGCGCAGATCTTTTTCTATCTTGGCAGGATAAGAGCATTTTATATTTAGTAGTTCATATTCCACAGCGTCCAAATGATATTGTGGCATGTAACTATGTCCCCTTATTAGGGAAATGCTCTCATTTGACAGATGACTAGATGTTGCAAGAGGTCTCATGGCTAGGCCATATAGCAGCCCTAAAAATTGTCTCATTACCCAAATTTATGGGTCAATCCATACAAAGTGGTCAAATTATGAATTTTCTGGTTGCTTGACCATTTCTAAAAACATTTATTTTTTGTTAGTTATCTCCCCTATATGCCAATAGTTCAAAACTACTAATATTTTTTTTACTTGTGTCCTTTTCAAAATGGTGGCCAAATCATGGCAGACAGCGATTTTCGTGATTCTAGGCATTTACGCAAATGCAAATATCTCAGGGCTGGGATGTGGTAGAGCCTTGGGATAAAAACCATTGTTTTCAGCAAAGTTTGGGCTACATTTTTTGTTTGATGCAAACCTTATTTCACTGTAATCGTGAAAAAGAGGGCCCAATGAGAACAACATATTTGTAAAAATATGACTTTTCAGGGTGCCATTATCTAGTTTGAAAATAAATATTAGGTTTCAATTTTTTTGTGAAAGGTACATACTGTATGTACTTGTAGTTTGTTACCAAAAATGCTAAAGTCTGTATTTGTTTTCTACTGTTTTTATTAGATTTTGAAATTTTACTTTTTTTAAAAATTTTTCCAATTTTACGCTTAAAAATCTCTGGTTGGCAAAACAGGAAAAATTAAATTTTTGGCTCAATTCAAAGTCCATATGATTCTAAGCTACTGTGAAAATATAAAATTTGAGACTGAAGGCAGAATTAAGTTATTGATACAAAAAAAATAAAAAAAACAGGCACCATGTAAGCTTATAATACTGGACTTAGGTTCCTGCAAGGAACGCACGGATACAGACGCACACAATCGGACGATGGTTTTGCTCTGCGCATCCATATGCATCACAGTGTGCGTGTGCGAACCGGCTAGTGCGTACGCAGGGAGTCCGCAGCCCAAGGGAGAAGTGATTGACAGGAAGTGTCATTTGTGGGTGGTGACAGAGGAGTGGTCGGGCAAACGCAGGCATGCCTGTGTGTGTGTTTGTATGGCGTTTCATGGGCATGCATAATTGACCCCTTGCGGCAGCGGCAGACGCAGCCTGAGGTCTAGTTGCACACAGGAAGTATCGCTATGTCTGCAGGAGGGTCAGGTCAACCACTATTGTGTGCATGGGTCCAATGGTTCTCGATTTTACAGATGTTTCCGCTGTCTTGCCAGGTATAGAGGACGTAAGTAAAGGGAAGTGGCTGGTATTATGTAGTGCTGGGCATCTGCTTATTCTGCTGTGATTGCCGTGCGTATGCATTCATTAGCATATTCTCGCAGCTGCCAGGTGCGTGCGTCTGCCTTCGTGCGTTCCTTGCTGAATCAGGCCCTTAATGTCTAAACATACAGGTTTATTTTTAATAATTGATATTAAATATATTAATGCCCTATCTGATTTTATGTACTCACAAATGATAACATTTGGTGTTTCAGCAGTAGGGGGAAATCTCAGCATTTTCGGGAAAAAAAAAAAGATGCCCAAAGTTAGAAAAGTTGCACAGGACCTGCGGCTTACTCACGCCAGGCATGTTGCGCTGCATGGTGTATTGAGGCTAGATGCATGAGGACACATCTGGATGTGGAAATTGTTTGCAGATTGCCCTATTTTCCATCATGTACCACATGAGTGTATTAAGTGCTTCCTTTCTAAAGTTTAGCGCAATCATTTGCAAAACTGTGATCTGCCACTGCACTGCATGTCAGCAAAAGTAAAAATGTCACTGCACGTACCTGCTTGCTACCACTTTTGGAACACACCCTTTATTAAACTTTTCCTATTTTAATTTAAAATACTGGTCGCTAGTGCCTCCATCTTGCCTGTGCATCTGCAATTGAAATGAACACTGCACTGACTGATGCAGAGCACTGGATAACAGCCATACAAAGCTTTAAATGAACTGTGCACATTGCACTCACCATGGCTAGAGGTATATGGCGCAGGGCAAAGGGGCCTTTTGTGGTAGCCTTGTGCAGACTGTCCCAGCTGTGCCTCTATAACCCAACTATGACTGGCACTACCCACAACCTCTTCGTCTAAGGATGTATAAAAATCAAGTCATTTTGTGCAAGGGAGTTTACCTGTTAAACTAGGAAAACTTGTCCTTAAATGTATGTTTTCTACCCCGTGATGTTTTCAGACCACAATATTATTTTACATTTTTGCATTTGGGAATTGATCATTCACAGTACTGTAGCCCAGGGGTTTTCTTGTGCAAAAAAACCATTTGCATGGGTGCTAAAAAAAATAAAATGTACAGCTTGTCTGTCATACTGAAGCTCCAGCTGAAGTAGGCTGTGAGCAGAGCTGTGATGTGGGACTTCTTAAGGAAGCATCAGTACAGACCAATCATTTGCTAACTGTCTCCACTATGGGCCTGATTCATTACAGATCGCTATTGCGATCGCAGCTGCGATTAAGCACACAGATCTGCTGTGAAAGTATGCTGTTTGCAATCGCAATGCCGTTGCAGGCCAACATAAAGATACCCTCTTTCCCTTACTCACATCCGTAATACCTTGCAAATCTGCGAATACATCGGCACCATCAAGTAACATCGGAGCCTCATGCACAATTACACAAGGTCAGACCTTACTCAGAAATTGCTAACCTTCCTGGACACAGTGAGACCTCAAGCTGCGTATGCCATAGCAGTGGCTAATTTATGTACGTCACTGTAACAGCGTTGAAACACAATGGCACGCCTGCATTTCGCCGACCACCCTCCCGTCAACGCCACCAAATGCTCACTTCCTATCACTCTGCAATGACTCTGCATGGTCTAACGCACTGCGATGCATATGCATGCACAGTATGCAACATTCGGCCGTCTACGTGCGTAATCGCAATATCGATCTGTATTGAATCATGCCCTATGTCACTAGACACAGCACAAGGAGGAGACTCTGTAACTGCTTGACAGAGGGTGATTAGTGTCAGTGTTTGTATGTCGTGTCAGTGCATCTGTTCTGTCTGTCTGTATTTGACTTGTTTGTCTTACTCCATGACCAGTGTTAAGGTTCTCTGTTCTCTCACGTATTGGACTGCCTGTTTTCCAGTCCAATACGTGAGTCCTGTTTCCCTGTCCAGTGTCTGTCTGTCCAGTATGTTTTCAGGTTCTATCTGTTAGTCTGTCTTCCAAGCCTGTTAGTCTGAATGACTTGTTTGTAAATCTACACAAGCTGTGTTGTTTTTTATGAAGCAGAGTAACAGTGCACCACAAGTCACTGGTATTTGAAGTTACGTTAATTGTGTAAATTATTTCTAGCATCTAATATTGAGGGGTCATTTACTAAGCAGTGTTAGGAGACAGAGTGAAAAGTGATAAGGTGCCAGCCAATCAGCTCTTAACTGACATCTCACAGGCTGTGTTTGTTTGAAAAATGATAGTTGGGAGCTGATTGGCTGGCACCTTATCACTTTTCACTCTGCCCCCTAACACTGCTTAGTAAATAGACCCCTATATGTGTTTGCAAATGTGTAAGTTTATAGTATCAAATAGCTCAAATGCACTAAGTCAGAGGTTCCCAAACGCGGTCCTCAAGGAACCCCAGCAGTTCAGGTTTTAGAGATGTCCATGGTTGAGCACAGGTGGTTAAATCAAATTGACTTAGGTACTAATTAAGTCACCTGTGGTCAAGCATGGATATCCATAAAACCTGGACTGTTAGGGTGCTTTGATGGCCGTGTTTGGAAACCTTTTCACTAAGCAATAATAACATCTTACTCGCAGCATGTATGTAAAACAATTTAGCTACATAAAAGTGGAATTTTAGGCTTATTGCGTACATTTTTCTTTGTTTTGTTCCTAAAGCAAACATTCGGAAACCCCGCTGTAAAAAGCCTTCATTTGCACCAGCAGCTATTTTCCATTTGACTACAGCAGCATCGGCAGAAAAGTAAGTATGTAGGCTATGGGGGCAGGGTGTATAGTGTGACTCTGCCTGGACCTAGGGGTACATGTGCGCCACACACCCTGCACCCACTATAGATATGTCCATGCACCAACATTTAGCTATTATCTCTGGTTGTTTCACCATTTGTGCAGGCCTGCATTACTGTTTCTCTGCAATTTTACATCCTCTTACCACTCACACTGTCTTTCAAAATCTGAAAAATGAATCTTTCCTTAGTTAACCGAAGCTACTTACCTGACATTGGGGTAGATGTATTATAGTGGCACTTAACGTGCCGCTCTAACGCTTCCCGCTTCGCCTCTTTACCGAGGCGAAGCAGGAAGCACTACCGATGAGATGTATAAACATCTCATCGGCCGGAGAGGGGGAGTGTTAACTCCCCCCTCCGGCGCTACCCGCTAGAGACAGCAGCGCATCAGCCTAGTGCTGATGCGCGTGTCTCTGTCCCGGCCGGCTCCACTGATCATGCGCGGGATCTCGCAAGTATCGCGAGATCCCCGCGTGGAGCCCTGGAGCCGGCAGCCGCCACAGCAGGGACAGCGCTGTCCCTGCTGTGGGGATAGGCTAGTGCCAGGCTGTAGCTGTCGATGACGACAGCTACAGCCGGCCGAACAGTCATACGTTATGACCGTTCATACATAGCCCTGCCGTCGGCGCTGCTATCTTGTAGATAGCAGCGCCGATAATGACAGGGGCGCATAGAGCCCCTGTCATTTACCACCCATACCCCCGATCATACATCGGGGAGAAGCGGTATCAGCGCACATAACGTGCGCTGATACCGCTTCTGGGCTTCGTACATCTCCCCCACTGTCCTTTGCTCTCCATATCCTACCTGCAAATGCCTTTACACAAATCTATAGGACTATTGCAATTCCCTTCTTACTGGCCTTCCCAGACCCATCCTACTTACTTGTCTGTCTATAAATAGAGTCTTATTTATTTGTTCTGAATTGTATCTGATCTGCTTTATGCTAGTGTTATATAAATAACCTAATGTCCCCAGAGCTGCCTGAGTTTTCTTTTTATCTGTCTCTTTACTCCTTTGTTTTCATGTCCACCCTCCTCCCTCTTTTATTGGTCTTTCCCTCCTTTATCTATTTATCTTAGGATGTGCTTTTATTATACTGATTATCCTTAGCATTACCTTCTCTCTTCTCATCTTTACTAGTGTACAGTACTTTCAGGGACTTCCTCACCTTTTCTACTCTACAGTGTTTTTTAACCTCTCTGTATGTGGCTGTGCATCCCTGTGTGCCTTTTTCCTTTCCTCTATACTGTTAAACATTTTTGGTTGCGAATAATGTTGTAGTTGATGGATTATCAGGAGGGTCTGTGTTGTAATCATGAGGTATTATGTTATGAGTAAGTATGGGAAACAATAGAAGTGTTTGGAGAAAGGAGATGTGTGTTATGTTGGGACTCTCTGGAAGTCACATCACTGCATGCTTGCCAACACTCCCGCATCTGTCGGGAGTCTCCCGTTTTACCCACCAGCCTCCCGCTGCCCCGCAAAGCCCTTCCAATCCCCCGGAATCCAGCAGCCCCGTCTGAAATTTGCACTGCGCATGAGTGATCAAGGCGACGGGTGGAGCATGTCGTGAGCATGTAGAAGAGGCCATGCACCGCGGGCTCTTGGCAGGCAGCGTTGGCCGCCCAGCTCAGCAGAGCCTGTGAGGGCAGGACAGGGCGGGCTTGAAGACACTATAGTGTCTTCTTTCTCCAGCATCAGCGGCTATGGCAGAAGCGGTGGATCCCTCCCCCTCTCACCCCTGCATGTTGGGAGCCGCGGAGAGACATCCAGGAGGGCGAGGGAGATGTCTGCTGGTGATGGGGGAGCTGGTCTGGTGCGGAGAGCAGCTCTGCTCAGTATGGTTGTGGCTGGGTCCCGGAACTCGGAGGAGAGGCTGGAGGAGGAGTGCCTGTGCCCAAGGTGAGTGTCTGTACTCTGTGGTTCTACCTCAGCAGCTCCATAGACAGGCACTGACAGTGTGTGTGGCACTGACTCCTGTGTGTGTGTCTAGCACTGACTCCTGTGTGACAAGTGTGTGTGTGTGTGTCTAGCACTGACTCCTGTGTGACAAGTGTGTGTGTGTCTAGCACTGACTCCTATGTGACAAGTGTGTGTGTGTGTGTCTAGCACTGACTCCTATGTGACAAGTGTGTGTGTGTGTGTGTCTAGAACCTACTCCTGTGTATATAGTCTGGCACTGACCCTGGGTAGGTGTATGGTGGCACTGACCCCTGTGTGTCCATGGAAGGTATAAAAACACTTTGACACCCATACACAACCCCCCCCCTGGCAGCATGCTGCACTTACAGTAGTGCTACTGCAGGACACCTCCAAGCAGCCACAGGCGGAGCATGACATGCCCCGTCAGTGGCATGCCGTGCAAACTCTCATTCCATCTAGAATCTCCCTGAAACTAGTTTCCAAAAGTAGGCAAGTATGCATCACTGACAGGTGAGAGGTCAGAGTTCACCTAACTGTCCTTAAATGCCAAAGTTTTTATCACTTTTCAGTTTGTATATATATATATATATATATATATATAGTGTGTATATAACAACAATAACATTCTCAATCTCTAATCAGTAAAAAAAAATTTTTACTAGCAATATACAATACACAGTGGCAAGGGCAAAATAAAACCATTCAGATTCCAGTAAAGCAAAAGAAACAATAGAAACTGTAATGGATGCAGCAACAGACGCCATTCTCAGACTCTGTCACGCTTCTTTGTGTTAATCAGAGCTTGTTTTGGTCTCTAGCTGTTAGATCCTGCTAGGAAGCATGTTGAGTACTAACTTGTTTCTTTGAAGAGCTATTCGCAACACTGTGTTTGTGCATAAAGGACCTGGGAACCAAGCATTATCCTCCTACACATAGTCACGTAGTCATGTTTTTCTCGTTCCTAGTTTTATCAGTATATGGGCAAAAACGTATAAAAAGAAATGCAATGTAGGCTAATGTCTGCAAACAATCTAATTAATATATTCCTTTGGTTTCTCTATGGTATACGATAGTCAGATGATAAAGCACTGCTCCTTGGCTGTCTCTTCAAAAAAATTAAATAAAAGAAACATGAGTCAATAATGTATATTTCAAAATTCTATGTAAAACTCATCTATCCATATCTGAAAGGTTGATATATAAGTAACTAGGCAAAGGCTATTGTTCAGTGAGGCTTACCTGAAAGTACTCTATGGGGTTGGTATAATACATACTGATAGCTAAGCAAATTCCAGGCACACGCAAACACATGGTGCTGTGTATATGTCATCAGTGTCTAGTCTGTCAGTTTTGAGTCTTCAAAGGTAAACAATTATTCTCACATTCAATTAAAGGCAAAAAGCTGCCTGCTCTATTTCCAAGAATTCCTGCAAGCTAACAATGTGACATGTAGTTTCACAAGCAAATTCCTAATACCAGAGGGTAATCAGCATAAAAATGAAGGGGGGAGGGGGTGCTGGCCTGAAGCCCTAAATTAAATAATTAACTAAAGGTGGCTACAAGCAGATCTCTCTGCCGACCCACCGACAGAGCGGCCGATCAGGTCACACTTACCAATCAGCCGCTCAACGTGTCCACACTGAGGCCCTGATTCAGAGCCGGATGCTCTGACAGAGCGCTCGCTCTGAATCAGGGCCGTTCTTTTTTTTTTTTTTAGAAAAGCCTCCTGGCCGCACGCATAGCTGTGGGTGACCACCCACAGCTATAGCGAGTGGCCAGGAAGATGGTCGCGATGGTCACCATCGGGCTTGCTACGAGACCCTTGTGGTAGGGTCTCATTGCCGCAAGCCCCAGAGAGATTTCGGCTCTCACACAGCCGAAATCTCTCCCACTGACATCACTTGTGATGTCAGTGGGGCCGGCCCCAAACAGAGGTGTTCACATGGGAACGCCTCCATTTGGGCAGCCACTCCCCCGGCCCGCCCACCAAAGGGGGAGTGCTGTCACTCAACATCGACAGCACGCCCCCTTTGGTACGAGACCTGGAGCGACGGATTGCCCGTCGCTATCCGGGTCTCGCGCATACGCACGACGGAGCCGGCTCCGTCGTGCGCATGCACTCTGGGCCACCATCGACCCGGTTGCGAGCGCTCAGCACTTGCAACCAGGTCAGAATCAGGCCCAGACATCACACAACCAGATACGCTGATATATCTGCAGATACACCAGTCATCTGCTGTGCTGGACAGCAGATGCGATATGTCTGCGAACGACGTCGTTCACATACATATCTGGGGTACACACCTGCTGACCCGCTCTCGATATAACGGCCATTTGATTGAATGCCCAATAAATCCTTCAGTGTTATCACGTATACCTATACTATGCGGACTGACAGAAGTGGCTACTCTACATGTAGAGCGGCCTCTGATTGGCTGGCAGGCCGTGAGAATTCAGCAGAATAGTGTCTTCTATCATTCCGCGTAGTATAGGTATATGTGATAACACATATACTTATACTTGTCCGAGGTGGAACGGGATAGTTGTGTTTTTGTTTTGCCAAGACCCATTGGATGCTACATGGAAAATAGGACCGAATCTACGCCAGGAGGTGAGTATAGGTTTTTTCTTTACAGGTAGTAACCCATTGGAATACTGCTTGGACAAGGGGACTGAACAGCTGGCAACAGGTATGTGTGAGTGTAGTAGGTATGTAATAAAATTTTACTTACTACTGTGCGTGTGTCTTATGGTTTTTTTACTTTTTTTTTACAGAGGGGGTACGGGTGCCAGCCACTTGCTGGCACTTGTAGTTCCACAAATGCCAAAGGGCAGGCATGCTCTCACCTGTACTGTAGTTCCACTGTAAAAAACAATAGTTTAATGCTATTTTCAACACTATTAACCCTGCATCCACAGCTCAGTGGTGCCAGGAAGTGCCCCGGGCTTCAGCGTTAGCCTGGGGTGCTTGGGAGAGGGGGACCCCTTTATTGGGGGGGTCCCCACCTCCCCTGAGATCACCGGCTTGGGGTGATAATGCTTTGGCCGGGGAGACCCGGTGAAAGGATCCCCTGGCTGTGGCATTACACCCCCAGGCCGGATTTGAGCCCAGTGCTGGTTTTAAAATTAGGGGGACCTCTACGAAATTTACCACCTCTATTTTTATAGCCAGGACTGGCTCAACAGCCCAGTGCTGGTTCCTAAAATACGGGGGAACCCTACTCGTGTTTTTCCTTGTATATTTAGGAACCAGGACTGGCTGAGAAGCCCGGGGCTGGTTATGTTTCTTTTTTGGGGGTTTTTGAACCATACGTCATTTTTTTTAAATTAACCCTTTTATTACAGTTAAAACACACAAGCAGCCTTCGCATTTCTCAGTGATATGTGCAGGCTGCTTGGTCAGGAGAGTTTGGCTGCTGTCACTGCAAACTCGGGTGAGAAATCTGGATCAGATACACCATCGGAAAACAACCTCTGCAAAAAACGATTTTCTGTAAATTTGAGTGTTTCAGAAGCCTAAAATACTCGAGTTTCAGAGAGTCAAATCGAGTTTAAAAACGGCAAAACTCGAACCAAACACGATTCTTAGTAAATTTACCCCTATGACTGCATACCTTTAGTGATATGGATGATTGTACCAATGGCGTATGGGGCCAAGCCGGAGCTACCAACAGGACCGTGTCCCCTTCCTGTTTGAACTTCCAAAGAATGAAAGGAAGAAGGGATATTGGAGGGAAGAGGTATGCCAACTAGAAGGTCCACCTCACAGAAACTGCGTTCACGAAGGTCGCGTTGGGGTCCCTTGTCCTGGCTCCATACACTGGAAGCTTGTGGTTGTGTCTTGAGGCCATGAGATCCATATCTGGTAGACCCCATTTTTTCACCAGAAGCTGAAAGACTTCTGGATGTAGAGACCACTCTCCTGCATGCACGTCGTGACTGCTGAGAAGAGAATTCCTGGGATGAACACTATGGAGATGGCTTTCAGTCCATGTGAGAATGTGGGACATATCTGCCATTGCTGCCCAACTTCGAGTGCCTCCTTGGTGATTGAGGTAAGCCACTGCCGTGGCGTTGTCGGGCTGTACTTGTACTGGCCAGCTCTAAAGGATATCCTGAGCCAGGGTGCAATCTCTGTAGATGGCTCGGAGTGCTAGGACATTGATTGGTAAGACCTCCTTGGCTGGAGTGCTGGCCGGTCACCACGTCCCACTCTCGGAGGCTTGCGTCCGTGATTAGGAGTACCCAGTCCGGGATCCAAAAGGGATGTCTGTAGCCACCAGGCTAAGGACAGGCGAACCTCCAGGGAGAGACTCATCAACTGGGATCTGAGCAGATGAGGCAGCCCATTCCACCTGGAAAGGATCAGGTGTTGTAGAGGCCTGGAGTGAAACTGAGCGAACTCCACCATGTCAAAGGTGGACACCATAGATCCCAGGGTCTGCACTGCAGAGTGAATTGACACTCGCCGACTGTGTAGTAGTCTGCACACCCAGTGCTGTAATACCGAGATTTTTTCTGTTGTTAGGAATATTCTCTGAACCTGAGAGTCCACGAAAGCTCCCAGATGTACCATTCTTTGAGAAGGTTTCAAGGAAAACTTTCCAGTTGATCAGCTAACTGTGTGTTTGTAGAAAGGCAATGGTTATCTGTAGATGGCGGTGAAGAATTTCTGGGGAGCTGGCCAACAGCAAGAGATTGTCTAAATATGGGAACAGTCTGATCCCTTTACGATGAAGATAGGCCACCATAACTGCCATGATCTTGGTAAAGGCCAGAGGAGCCGTTGAAAGGCCAAAAGGCAGAGTCTGAAATTGGTAATGTTGCTGTAGTATAGCAAACCGGAGATATTGTTGATGAGAAGGCGCTATAGGGACATGTAGGTAAGCGTCCTGAATGTCCAGAGACACCATAAAGTCCCCAAGCTCCATAGCCAGGATAATAGAGCGGAGGGTTTCCATACGAAACCTGGGAACCCTGATAAACTTGTTCAGAGACTTGAGGTTGAGGATAGGCCGATGAGACCCATTGGGCTTATGAACTAAAAAAAGGGTAGAATAATAGCCCTTCCCTTGATGTGCGGAGGAGACCGGAATTATTACCCCTGAGAGCAGTAAGGACTGAATGGCATTTTGGAGCAGTAGGGCCTTGCGTGGGTCCGATGGAGGGCCTGTGCAGAAGAACTGCTGGTGGGGGGGGGGGGTCACCTCAGGAAAAATAGGGCATATCCATGGGAGACCACTTCTCTTACCCAGGCTTCTGTTGTGGTCTGATGCCAGAACTGGGCAAATTTAAGAAGTGAGAGGCCCGCCCCGTCAGGCTGAAGGCTTGTCCTCAGATTTGGTAGGTGGACATCTAGTAGCCCAGGTCTGTTTGGTCCTAGACTTGGAAGCCTTAGTTGATGCCTTGAAAAGGACTGACCTTTAGCTTTTCCTTTAGGACGAAAGGATGACGTCCGAGGCTTTGCATTATATGCAGAGGACAGGAACGCCATCTTGGAAGCTGCCAAGTTAGTCACAATTTTGTCCAATTCTGGGCCAAACAGGATATCCCCTGAATAAGGCAGAGACTCCAAAGCCTAAAAAGGTATCTGCCTTCCATGAGCGGAGCCAAACAATACGGCGTGTTACTACAGAAGTGGCAGATGCCTTGGAGGCTAGGAGAGTTGTATCCATAGCTGCTTCACCTAAATAGGAGGCTGCATCTCTAATGTGAAACATGTAGGACAGCTGTTCCCTTAAAGCATCAGCGGGAAACGTCTCTTCTAGGGCATCTGCCAACTCTCAAGGGTCATAGCAAACCAGGCCGTAGCCCTAGCAGGACGAGTAAGAGAGTATATAGATTTTAGACAAGCTTCCATCCTTCTATCCATAGTCTTTAAGGAGGTTGCAGTATGGATAGGTAAGGTAGCATTTTTGACCAGACGTGTCACGTGGAAATCCACAGCTGGGGGAACTTCCCATTTAGTGCAATCAGTACCGGGAAAAGAATAAAAAAGGAACTTTAACGCTTAGGCAGCTGAAATGTTTTACTGGGCATATTCCATGCCTCACTCATATGATCAGATAGCTGATCAGAGTGAGGAAATTCTGGTAAAATTACCTTTTGTTGTTTAAAGGATGGCTATTTAGCCTTAGGAGCAGGTTCTGGCTCTTCTATTTGAAGAATAGATTTTACAGCTCTTACAATTGCAGGTATATTCAATTTAGAGGGGGGTTCCTCGTCTCACGAAGGGGAGACAGACTGAGAGAGGTCTGCATCTTCCGCCTCCCCAGATGATAAATCATAATCTGATAGCTGGGTGGACTGGGAAGATAACACAGCAAGCTTAGGGCCTGATTCAACTGCAACTTATACGCATGCGCAGTTGTGCGACCATCGCTCAGAGCAAGCGCAGCTTAGCGATCGAGTCTGAATCATGCCCTTAGTACAATTACTAGGTAAGGGCCTCTCTTTTTGCAGCATTTGCTGAAAAGCTGTAGAGGTATCCGCCAGACTTTGCACTGAGGTAGAAAGTATGTCTACCCATGGGGGAGGCAAAGGATATGCTGGGAGTATCTGCTGTGGCCATCCCATAGGGGGAGCTACCACAGGGACTGTTAGATGGTCCGCAATTTTTGCCAGCACCTGTGGAGGAAAGCAGCACCAGGGTGGGTCCTGTGGAGGACATCGGAGCTGATGGGCCCAGGGCAGTATAACACGATGCACAAAGACCATTCTGAATGATGTCCTCTGAAGTCAAGCCTGCTGAGCAGGACTTACAAGACACCAGAGTGTGAGGAGCAGGCTGCTTGTCAGTCTTGCCTCTGTCAGACATAGCTGCAAGAATATTGTAACACACAATCTGGCACAGTGCAGTGAGCAACCCAGCTGTGCCGTATGGCACAGTGTAGTGCGCAACAGCAATATATAGTATGTGATAGCCCTCACAAATATATGGTGAATGATCCCCTTATACCAGAGGTTCCCAAACTGTGTGCCGTGGCACCCTGGGGTGCCTCTGGACACTAGCAGGGGTGCCTCAGGTTGGTGGCCCCAGCACCAAATCAAATTATTCAGGGTCAATATAATGTAAATATGTGGACAAACAGAGGGCCTGATTCAGAGCCGCACGCTATTTGCGCTCGCTCGTTTAGAAAAAGGGTCCGGCTATTTAAATTGAGCGGTCGCTCTTTGCGGTCTGTTGACAACTCTATGTCTGAGCGAGCGAACAAAATATGTGCTCGCTATTTTGTAAAGACGCCCCCTGGCTGCTCGCATCATACGTCATCTCCGCTATTTATTTGATTAATCGAGTACATCGAAAGGCATCTGAACTCGCAGTGCTTGTGGTTGGATTTTCCTACCGCAATCATGCGAACAGTTCAGGCTAAGAGACAACCAAGTGACGTGTTCGATGACGCTGCTTTGTTAATTATGCACACCCGTAAAACGCCTGTTTTGACCTTTTGGCACGCCTGCGTTCGGATCTCCACTCCCCGTTTTCAAGCACCTTCCCCCGTTACCACCCACAAACGCCTCATTCTGTCACTCAAATTAGCGGGCATTCACTATTTTGCGAGCACACAATTTCCGACCTCAATGACTGGTTCGCGCATGCATATTACAACTAGGGGTGTGCACCGGCCACTTTTCGTGTTTTGGTTTTGGATCTGGATCTTTCTTCGTGTTTTGGATCTGGATTGGTTTTGCCAAAACCACCCTTCCGTGTTTTGGGTTCTGGGTTTTGTATCTGTATTTTTTTTTTAAAAAGCATAAAAACAGCTAAAATCACAGAATGTGTTGGTTTTTCTGCTCCTATGCTATTATTAACCTCAATAACCTTAATTTCCACTAATTTCCAGTCTACTCTGAACACCTCACAATAGTGTTTTTATGTCCAAAAGGTTGCACCGAGGTAGCTGGATGACTATGCTAAGCGACACGAGTGGGCGGCACAAACACATGACCCATCTAGGAGTGATACTGCAGTGGCAGACAGGATGGCAGTTTGAAAAACTAGGCCCCAAACTGTAATAATGCAAAGAAAAAAAAGAGGTGCAAGATGGAATTGGACATGCACACTTTAAAAAATGCAATCATTTCAGCGCCAGGGTCTGCCACACAACTGTGGCTGAAATGATTGGTTCGTTTGGGCCCCACAAAACAAGCTGGCAATTAATCTGTCCCTGCACAAACTGGCTCTACGGAGGCAAGATGTCGTCCTCATCCTCCTCATCCACCGATTCCTCACCCTCTTCAGTGTTGTGTACATCCTCATCCTCACAGAGTATTAACTCGTCCCCGCTGGAATCCACCACCACAGGTCCCTCTGTACGTTCTGGAGGCTGGTCTCCCTGGAAGAGTTGATAATTCATTTTTATGAACATCATCTTCTCCACATTTTCTGGAAGCAACCTCCTACGCCTTTCGCTGACAAGGTTCCTGGCTGCACTAAACACTCTTTCGGAGTACACACTGGAGGGGGGGCAACTCAGGTAAAATAGAGCCAGTTTGTACAGGGGCCTCCAAATTGCCTCTTTTTCCGGCCAGTACAGGTATGGACTGTCTGACATGCCTACTTGGATGTTGTCACCGATGTAATCCTATGTCATAGGTGGATGTATAGGCTTGAATGGCCTTTTGCTGCTCCTCCATCCTCTGAAGCATATAGAGGGTTGAGTTCCACCGCGTCACAACCTCTTGCTTCAGGTGATGGCGGGGCAGGTTCAAGAGTGTTTGCTGGCGGTCCAGTCTTCGGCATGCAGTCGCTGAATGGTGAAAGTGGCCAGAAATTTTTCAGGCCACCCTAAGTGTCTCCTGCACGCCCCTGTCGCTTTTCAGAAAATTCTGCACCACCAAGTTTATTGTGTGAGCAAAACATGGGACGTGCTGGAATTTGCCCAGATGTAGTGCCCGCACAATATTGGTGGCGTTGTCAGATATCACAAATCCCCAGGAGAGTCTAAGTGGGGTAAGCCACTTGGCGATGATTTCCCTCAGTTTCTCTAAGAGGTTGTCGGTGGTGTGCCTCTTACTGAAACCGGTGATACACAGCGTAGCCTGCCTTGGAACGAGCTGGCGTTTCTGAGATGCTGCTACCGGTGACGCTGCTGCTGTTGCTGCATAAGGTGATACATCTACCCAGTGGGCTGTCACAGTCATATAGTCCTTAGTCTGCCCTGTTCCACTTGTCCACATGTCCGTGGTTAAGTGGACATTGGGTACAACGGCATTTCACAGGACACTGAGGACACTTTTTCTGACGTTTCTGTACAGTCTCGGTATTGCCTGCCTAGTGAAGTGGAATCTAGACGGGATTTGGAACCGGGGACACACTACCTCCATCAATTGTCTAAATCCCACTGCACTAATGGCGGATACCGGATGCACGTCTAACACCAACATAGCAGTCAAGGCCTCAGTTATACGTGTTGCTTCAGGATGACTGCTGTCATACTTCATCCTCCTCGCTAAGGACTTTTAGAGGGTCAATTGTTTAGTTAAAGTAGTGGTGTTCCTACTTCCTCTCTGGGATGATGAACGACTCCCAGCAGCAGCAACAGCAGCAGCGGCAGCAGGAGGCGTAGCATTGCAGGATCCTCCGGAGGAATCCCGGATAGGAGAGTCAGTCATGCCAGTGACATGGCCTGCAGGACTACTTCCGATCCTGACTAAGGAGGAAATTGACGAAGAGGGAGTTGACGGTGTAGTTTGCAGGCACTTGGATACAACAGGACAACGGGATTTAGGTGTCCCTGGACTGCTTACGGTCTTAGCCAAAGTTTCTGAACTTGACAGTAACTTTTTATGAATGCGCTGCAGGTGCTGTATAAGGGATGATGTTCCTAGGTTGTTAACATCCCTACCCCTACTTATTTCACCTTTACATATGGTACATATGGCAAGACAGTTGTTGTCCGGATTTGGATAGAAATATTGCCAGACCAAAGAGGTGGAATGTTTGGTCTGCCCAGGCATGACCGTGATGGGCTTTTTCATCCCACGGACAACAACTGTCTCCCCCGGAGCCTGATTTAAACAAACCACATCACCATCAGAATCCTCCTCGCCAACTTCCTCCTCAGCGCCAGCTACACCAGTATCCTCATCCTGTTGAACTTCAACAGTGACATCTTCAATTTGCATATCAGCAAGTGGACTGTGGGTGCTCCTTTCAGCACTTGCAGGGGGCGTGCAAATGGTAGAAAGAGCCACCTCTTCCCGTCCAGTGCTGGAAAGGTCAGGCATCGCAACCACCACCACACATGGACTCTCCTTGGGGATTTATGATATCTTCTTAGAACGCACAGTTCTTCGCTGTGCTTTTGCCAGCTTAACTCGTTTGATTTTTTTAGTGGGAGGAGGGCTTCCATCATCATGTCAAGCTGAACCACTAGTCATGAACATAGGGAAAGACCTTAGCCATTCCTTGCCACTCCGTGTCGTAAATGGCAAATTGGCAAGTTTACGTTTCTCTTCAGATGATTTAAATGTTTTTTTCAAGGTCATTTTCCTGAACTTTGTCATTTGGGATTGTATGTGCCCTCTACTATGACATTGGGCATCGGCCTTGGCAGACGACGTTGATGGCATGTTATCGTCTATGTCATGACTAGTGGCAGCAGCTTCAGCACTAGGAGGAAGTGGTTCTTGATCTTTCCCTATTTTATTTTTATTGGAGAAAGTTTGGTCCTCCATTTATGTTATATTGATATATACGTGCGGCTAAGGCGCACACACAGAAAATAATTTTTTATTTTTGTTGGAGACTAGTGCACTTTGTGGGTTACAACAACCTTTAAGAAATGAGCCAGCCGGCCCTTTACTTATGGGACACAGGCGCACGCTTGGTGCTGCTCCTTTGTTGATGCACTTGCAGCCACAGTGCACACAATTCACAAACACAGAAAAAAATTTTTTATTTTGTTTGGAGTGCCCTTTGGGGGTTACAGCACCCTTTAACGGACAAGCCAGCCGACCTTTTTACTTATGGGACACAGGCGCACGCTTGGAGCTGCTCCTTTGTTGATGTATGTGCAGCCACAGTGCACACAATTCACAAACACAGAAAAATTTTTTTTATTTTGTTTGGAGTGCCCTTTGGGGGTTACAGCACACTTTAGCGGTCAATCCAGCTGGCCCTTAATTTATGGGACACAGGTGCACACTTGGCACTACTTTGTTGATGCACGTGCGGCTACTGCGCACAAAATTCACAAACACAGAAAATAATTTTTTTTTGGTTTGGACTGGAGTGTACTTTGGGGGTTATAGCACCCTTTAACGGTCAAGCCAGCCGGCCCTTTACTTATGACACAGGCGCACGCTTGGCACTACTTTGTTGATGCACGTGCGGCTACTGCGCACACAATTCACAAACACAGAAAATATTTTTTTTTTTGGTTTGGACTGGAGTGTACTTTCGGGGGTTACAGCACCCTTTAACGGTCAAGCCAGCCGGCCCTTTAATTATGACACAGGCGCACGCTTGGCACTACTTTGTTGATGCACGTGCGGCTACTGCGCACACAATTCACAAACACAGAAAATATATTATTTTTTTAGTACTTGGGGGGAGCACCCCTGATGGACAGAGCACCCCCTGGACAACACTACAGCACCCCTTTAGGACTGGGACACTGCACAGGACTTTGGAGTGGACACAGCCCCTATGGAGAACTGACTGCACAACACAGTCCAGCCAGCCCCTATGGACTTTGAAGTTGTGGACACAGACCCTATTAACAACAGCAGCACAGCACAACACAGCCAGCCCCTATGGACTTTGAAGTAGTGGACAACAGCAGCACTACACTACACAGCCCTAACTCCCACCCTCCCTCTTCACTGTCCACAGCCGAGTGAGAAAATGGCGCCGACGCGGGTACCTTATATAGGATCTAAAACCCGCGAGACTCGGAAGGCGAGATGATGACGTTTTGCCTCGATTTCAGATCCGAGTCAGGCGGGAAAAGTCGAGCCTGACTCGGATCGGGGGGGCTCGGGGGGGTTCGGATTTCAGAAATCCGAACCCGCTCACCCCTAATTACAACCCATACGCATGCGCAGTTGTGCGAACATCACTCGGAGCAAATGATCGGCCGCTTACGAGCGGCTCTGAATCAGGCCAGAAACACAAACCTGTCCACCACCAAATAACTGAACCTAAGAATGACAGGTAAGCAAAGTTTTCTACTTTACTACATTTTCTTCTGAATTTCTCAATAACAAACTTTTGTTTCGGGTTGCCGTGAAGACAATGCTGATTTTCTTGGGCGCCGTGATTCAAAAAAGTTTGGGAACCTCTGCCCTACCTTTAGTATGCCATGGTTATAGTAGAAGGGAAAGGTATAAGCTGACAATAATATGAAAAAGAAAACAGACAGCAGCGCAAGCATAAGTCTCATTCAATGCAGAAAATACAATATAACTGCAGTGGGCACTAAAATCAACTACACAGACCGCAGTGGCTGGTAGGCTATAGCGCTGTATAATATAATCTGGCCCTTGGGAGAGATATACAGGGAGACTGGACCCAGTGTTCCAGGAGACCTGAATGCAGAAAATGGCTGCCGTGAGTCTCAGAGGGGGCGGAAGGTGAGGGAGGAGCAGCAAGACTGCAGTAAAATGGTGCCCTGAGCTGGGGGGAGGGGCTGGAGGGAGAACGCCTTCTCCCCAATGCTGACTTTAACCACTGGTTCCCTTGGCCTTACATATGCACTGTGCCAGTGCTTGTAATGCCCTGGTGGTCTAGTGGAGTCCCGGACGAGCTGGTGTGCACATCAGCACCTCTGGTCTGCCTACTAAGACCGGAGGTAAGACTGCGCATACACGCGGGTTCCCTTAAGTGGGGGATACACCTTACCTGTACCCTTGAGTCCCGGGTGCAGTATGGGGACCGGGGAGCCTCGCTAGCTAGGCCCCCCTCAGAGCCCCACTGCGAGTACCTAGCCGAGGGCTGGTGTCGCGGTGCCACGGAGGGGTGATGGAGCAGCATTGCAGACGTCTAAAGGACTGTCTCGTGCTGCTGCTCACTAGTAGAATAAATAAAACTAAAATGAAATCATAAAAATAAGCTTGGGCTGCTTAAAGCAGCCCCACTGTTAAAACGGTGTTTCAGCTCCTGCCGGACACCAATGAAACGGAGTTGCCCTCTGGCTGTGGGCAGGGTATAGGGTGAAGGACCAGAGCATCCTGGGATTGAAAAGCTTTGCTGTTGGTGTCCGGTCCTCCAAGTCCCACCTACACCCCATTGTCTCCCTGTGGAGTCCTATGGACGCTGAAAAAGAAATAATTAATAAACCACTTCCCTACAGTACAAACACGGCTGGGTCATAGCAGCAGCATTAAAGTCATACTATAATGTGTCAGTGTTTCATGTAATATGTGGATTTCCAATCAGATAGTGACATATGATTTATGCGCATTACACTTCTTACTTTCATTATCCATTGATAACATCATATCTTCTGGTCCCGTATAGGTGTTCTTGTCTTTCACTTTTAAACCCCACATTTAGGCCCTCTCCCATTCTTGTCACTTCCACTTTGTAATAGCTCCAGGATTAAGGGCCTGATTCAGAGCCGGACGCAAGTGGCTGCTCGTTCGCTCCGAGCGATGTTTGCCCAACTGCGCATGCGTACGGATCATAATACGCATGCGCGAACCAGTCAGTGCGGCCGAAAATCGTTTGTTCGCTAAATTGCGAATGCCTGCTATTTTGATTGACAGAATGAGGCGTTTGTGGGTGGTAACAGGGGAAGGTGCTTGAAAATGGGGTGTGGAGATCCGAACGCAGGCGTTTAAAGGTCAAAACGGGCATTTTATGGGTGTGCATAATTAATAAAGCAGCGTCATTGACCACGTCACTGGGTTATTTTATAGCCAGAACTGCTCGCAAAATTGTGGTAGCAAAAACCAACCCCAAGAATAGCGAGCAGTTCATACCCTGGTCGATGTACTCGATTAATCTAATAAATAACGGACATAACGTAGGATGCGAGCGGCCAGGGGGCGTAGTTTCCCAAAAAACGACCGCAAGTTTTGTACGCTCGTTCAGACCTAGAGGCGTGAACAGACCGCAAACAGCGAACGTTTCATTTGAATAGCCACTCCTATTTTCTTGACGAGCGAGCGCAAATAGCGTCCGGCTCTGAATCAGGCCTTAAATTCTTTCTTACCTTGGAGGCAACGAAGACCCTCATTCACTCACTGGTCATCTCTCAACTGGACTGCTGCAACCTCCTCTTATCTGGCCTTCCAGACTTCTGCCTCTCTCCACTCCAATCCTTCCTTAATGCTGCTGCTCGGCTCATCTTCCTCTCTAACTGCTCAGCATCTACCACTCCACTCTGCCATACAATACAGTAGCTCCCTTACCCTTATTTTAAACTTCTATCACACATAAAGCCGTCACCCCCTCCTCCTACATCTCTGACCTCATCTCACTCCAAACTTCTAACGAGTGCCTCCTCTCCTCCAAACTGATAACTTCATCCCACTTGATCCCTGCTGGATTTTGTCCTTGCTACTGTAGTTCAACCTTCGGAACTCTCTTCCTCTCCCTATCATTCTCCATCTATCTGCATTGCTTGAAATAGACTCTCAAAACCTACTTCTTTACCAAGATTTCATCCTAAGTAACTCCTTTCAGTCCCAGCACACTAACTTACTTCTCTAAATCGCTGTTGTATATTATTATATCTGTATAAGCACAACTGTTTATTATCTAGCTCGGTTCTCAGGACTCCCCACAGGTCACGTTTTCCAGGTCACATAGCAGGTGCACAGGTGAATTCATTACTCACTGATACATTTTAAAGATCCACAGGTGTAGTACACTTGTGATTCTGTGAGGAGACCTGGAAAACATGCACTGTTTGGGGTCCTGAGGACTCAGGGTCTCTGAGCGGGTCGATGGTACCCAAATGCGCATGCGCACAACGGAGGCTGCTCCGTCGTGCGCATGCGCGAGACCCGGCGAGCGAGGTGGAAGCCGTCGCTCGGGGTCTCGCACCAAAGGGGGCGTGCTGTCGATGGTGAGTGACAGCACGCCCCCTTTGGTGGGCGTGCCGGGGCGTGGCTGCCCAGACGGAGGCGTTCCCTCTGATAGAGCCAAAATCACTCCAGGGCTTTCGGCAGCGAGACCCTACCGTAGGGTCTCATCACAAGCCCGGTGGTCGCGATGGTCTTGACCAGGAGGACGCACCCAAGAAAAAAAAAAATGCCCTGATTCAGAGCGGGCGCTCGTTCAGAGCGTCCGGCTCTGAATCAGGCCCTGAGTTTGAGAACCTATGATCTAGCTTGTTGTATCATAATGTTATACACTATATCTATATTTACATCTGTATTACTGGGTACACACTGTCAGATATATTGGGCGATCAATTGATCGCTCAATATATCTGGTGCCCGTCGGCCAGTGTGTACCAGCGATATATCTGTGAACGATGTCGTTCAGACATATCGCGTCAGTTGTGCTGCACAGCCGATGGACAGATATATCTGCAGATAAATTGGGGCATCGTGCTGTATGCAGAGGCCACGGGGAGGAGGGGCGCGACACACCATCTGTCCAGCGGGACCCGCAGCCAGATGGCAGTGATGGTTGTTCAGGGTGAAGGTTGTACATCACCTGCAGATATATCTGTTAGATGTGTACCCCCTTAGGGCGATGCGGATTGTGGCACCCTATAAAAAAAATTATTATTAATAATACTTTGGTGGAGGAGCACATTTTTAGGCACAAGTTTCCCATTGTAAATGAAAATTGCAAACACACAAAAGTCCTATTCCCTCTCTCATAATTAATTTAAGCTATCAATAAGACTAAATGGATAGAATAAATTTGCTGAAAAATATAGACATTATAAATACAAATGGTACATATCTTCAGTAGCTATGTGAGTCTATGAGTGCTTTGCCATCCCCGTTGGTGGACCACAGTTGTCAAATGGCAGTACAAAAGGTACAGCAAATGGCAGAATGCAATTGATTTTATTCCAGCTCTTTAAATATTTCAAAAACAAAATTCAACATGAATGTTGTGTAACGAGTGCATAAATACTCAGCCTGGATCCAGTGCAAAGTATAAGAATGCATAATTGAGATCAGAAACTTATTAAAGGGTACGATGCTTTCAACTGCAATGGCTCCTTCATTAATTGTTCTTGTAAAAGGAAAACCATTGCTATGTATCCAAAGTGGCTCTGGGTCAATTACGTTAAGTGATTTAGGATTGGCACTATACAGAGTTAAGAAAATGAAAAGACATGTAAATTGATTACACTGTACCTCAAGTCTTTTCAGATACAACTGTGATAATGACATGATCCTCAGAAACACCTGTACTGCAGGAAATATTACATTTTAGGACTAGTGAAATTTAACAATGTTCTAGAGCAGGGGTGGGGAACCTTTTTTCTGCCGAGGGCCATTTTGATATATAGAACTTTATTTGCGGGCTCGGTGCAGGCCACGCCTCCTCCATGTGATGTCACACGGGGACAGGGCCACAATCGCTGGTGATTACAGCAATGCCTGGAGCATCCTGAGGATGCTCCAGGGAGCTGTAAGGGCAGCAGTGTTACCGTCTGAAGCATCCTAAGGACGCTCCAGGCGGCACTGCTGCATAGATTCTGGGCCTGATTCAGAGCCGCTCGTAAGCGGCCGCTCGTCCGCTCCGAGCGATGTTCGCACAACTGCGCATACGTATGGGTCGTAATGCGCATGCGCCAACCAGTCAGTGCGATCGGAAATAGAGCGCTCGCAAAATAGCGAGTGCCTGCTAATTTGAGTGACAGGATGAAGCGTTTGTGGGTGGTAACAAGGGAAGGTGCTTGAAAACGGGGAGTGGAGATCCGAACGCAGGCGTGCCAAACGGTCAAAACGTGAGTTTTAAGGGTGTGCATAATTAACAAAGCAGCGTCATCGACCACGTTAATTGGTTTTTTCTTAGCCTGAACTGTTCGCATGATTGCGGTAGGATAAACCTACCACAAGCACTGCGAGCAGTTCAGACGCCTTTCGATATACTCGATTAATCAAATAAATAGCGGAGATGACGTAGGATGCGAGCGGCCAGGGGGCGTCTTTACAAAATAGCGAGCGCATGTTTCGTTCGCTCGCTCAGACATAGAGGTGTCAACAGACCGCAAAGAGCAAGCGCTCAATTTAAATAGCCGGCCCCTTTTTCTGACCGAGCGAGCGCAAATAGCGTGCGGCTCTGAATCAGGCCCTCTGGCCGCAGGGTCCCAAAAGCTCCAAGGGCCATACCAAATGATTCCGGGGGCCTTATACTGCCCCCTAGCCTGAGGTTCCCCATCCCTGTTCTAGTGTACAGTAGAACAAGGCTGTACATTGCTTCATAGGTAATAAATTGACTGTATGCACCTGAACAAGGTGAATATACAGCTGATGTGTGTGATTCTGAAAACTGTATGTATTAAATGTGCATGGAGGGGCAGATTCTGAGTTGGGAGCAAAAGCAAAAACAAGTAATACTGCTTTTACATCTGTGCACCGGGTCACACCTGGGATTTTGGTCATGCGCCCATCCCAGATGCGACCCGGCTGAGACCCCTTACAGGCATGCGGCCCGATGCGGCACTTATGCCGGGTCGATGACACCATCATCATCACGTGATGAGTCAGCGCTTAGAGATGATCATCCTCTGTTGTGAATGGGACCCGAGTCGCATAAACCCAGGTTACCCGTTCACACTGCATCATGAGCAGGATTGAACATGCGTTCAACCCTTCTTGTGGCCAGGGTTGAAATGCCAGGTCACCTGACCTGGCTTATTTTAACCTGGCCCTTCACACTACACAGTAACCCGGGTTATTGGAGCAAGTGTAAAAGGGGTATAACGGTGCATCTTGGTAAAACAATGTTGCACTGCAGGTGGGGCAGATTTAAAATGTGCAGAGATTTAGATTTGGGAGGGGTGTGTCCAAACTCATCTAAATTGCAGTGTAAAATAAAGCGGTTTAGAACTTATGGGCTACATGCAAAGGCAACCATTACCATGCATGCATGCATGCAAAAAAAAAAGTTAAATACATATATATATAATTTCATCGTAAGTATTCTAAACAGTTCTACATTTCTTAAGAACTTTATTACTTCGATAGGATTTATCTCATGATTCTCTTCTATCCTCACTAAATTATGTTGAAAGACTATGCAAATATTATATAGCAATTAAAAGCACAACTCCAGCAAATGAATTGCCTAGGTTTTCAACTAATTAGTTTGTGGAATTTTTTGTGTTCCATTTTAAACAATAGTTGGCAGCAACTAAATACATGTATAGTGTATTCCAAGGAGAACAATGATATCTACTTTTATTTATATTTCCAGTCGAGGACCTAATCTAATATTTAATTAACTCTTTTAAACACCTATATTCCAGCATAATAAATCCACTTCCAAAACTGATATCTCCAATAAAAATCAACTAACACAGGGCCAAATTTAATTCAACGTGATGAATAGCAGCAGCTATTCAATACACAGCGCTGTTTTCCTGGTCGGGAAATAACCTGGGTGTTTACTCGTGAGAACCGGCATTCTCCGACTTAAATGCAGGCCGCGTGGCTCAACAAAAAGTGAGGGGAAGGGTACATATTAACAAAAGTTGCACCTTGGGATAACCATTTTGAATGAATGGCCTCTATCTCACACTTGTTTTCATAAAAGCCTGTTCTTTGCCAAGTCTGACATTTTGAGGTACATTTCTTCTCCCATGTAAATCATTTGTGCCTTTACGAGAAATAGTATTACTGATATTTTATTTCTTTTCAGTAAAGCAACTGTGGTTATTGTCATACATTTTGCTGAAGAAATATGCATAACAAAATTAAAAGCTACTTCTGCTTGCATGGAGTTGTGTGATTTTTCCATAGTGTAGATAGGAAACTCCTAAATTCTTCATGTGTCACATCTGTATCCACTTTAGGAGCGGTTTCACAGCAAAAGTAAAACTGACATTTATTTCTTCTTTATAAAAAGAAAAAGAAATCCAACAGGAATTAAGTATAGTGGCAAATAATAGCACACAACTAGATTAGTAGTTCTCAGGAGCCTGTTCTGGTGACTGCTTTCTAGATGTAACCACTAGATGATCTCCTACTGTTTTAAAGCAGCAGTGCACTGACCTCTTTCATTTATTTGAAAATTGAAGGTAGAAAATGTTTTCTTCAATAAATAAAATAAAAACTCTTACAGGTTGGCTTCAGGGTACCTCATGGCAAGTTCTGCCCCCAGTACATGAATGTATGTGTCCCACTTTTGGTATTCTTGAACCAATGTTTTCAAGTAGGACCATCCCATTAGCAGAAGGGCCTTGGAAGTGGCACCTAGCTTACCATATTTGCAAATGTAGGCAACTTTAGTCTTCTGTTGGTAGCAGCTCAGTGCGGGTTGGGTATAGAAATGTCACCTCGATTAGAATATCGACAAAATGTTCCTACAGAGAATTACCTGGTTTGGCAGGTCTGGTGGTTCCTTTAGTGTCTTCTGTGGCAGGTGGTCAGCAGATGATGACTTTCAGCATCCAGCAGTAAGTAACGCCACTAAGCCTCATCCTAGCCCTGACCCTTCCCCTATTGCCTAACCCCGACTGTCAGCACTCTGAAAATAGCACTTTACGTCGACAATTGTGAACTAAATTCTGCAGCTGACATTTCAACAATGCCTGACGTCCGGCGTTCATACATACCGACTCCTTAGGGCAATTCTTAAGTAATGGTGTTGCAAGGAAGTAGGTGGGAAAAACACAATACTAGAGGTGCCCTCAGTGTCAGTAATTTCTGCAGCACAATTCAGAGTGGAGGAAGGATAAATGGCAGATTAATGAAGCTTTGGGTACTCATATAAATATTTGAACACAGGGCCAACGCGTCATTTCAATGCTCTGGATTTGCAACTTATTGTATGCAAAGTCATATTGAATCTTCCAGTGTTGTGATTGATCTTACTACACTATGGGGTCAATTCTATTATGTGGGAAGGGTGCAAGTTGCCATTGCAGTGGCGTTAAAACGCCAGCAACGGACTGGCACCTCGAACCCTTCGTGGCCCGCTCTGAGCCAGAATTCGCTGAATTTTGCTCAAAGCACTATGGGTCTGCCAGCAAAATTCAGCGAATCCGGGTTGCCGTAAAGTACAACCATTGCCACCATGACTCGCTCTGGCGAGATCATCGCGGCTAATAGGATCGAGCCCTAAAAGCACCTTCCCGGTGTCATTTGTATGCTTTAACATGAATTTATGTTTAATGTTTTGCAACACCACATATGTACTAAACCTAAAAATCAACACAAAAATCAACCACCCCCCCCCTCCCCCCCAAAGGAAAAAAATATATGTATAGTATATTAAGAACACAAACCCTGATGTGGGTTGCACACCTGTCCGACCAAGTGACCACTTTGGTAAGCATACACACTTACCAATCGGTCGCTCGGTATGTCTGGCCAGACATCACAACTGGATGATGTCTGTCGGTGCAGCTGTGATGTCAGTGTCGACGAATCCTGTGGCCAGTGTACGGGGCTGTTGGTGGGTCGCCCATACACACATGCAGATGCACTAAAACTAGGGATGAGCGGGTTCGGTTCCCTGAGAACTGAACCCACCCGAACTTCGGGGATCCGGGGCGATCCGAGCCCAAGCTCGGATCTGCCTGTCTGCCCTGGATCCCCCTCCCGAGGCAAAACCTCGAGATCTGCTGTCGGATCTTGAGGTTTTGCCTCGAGCGGCCATTTAAAAAAAATGCCTTTGCCTTTAATGGGCAAAGTGCTGATTGGCTGACAGAGCCATCTGTCACGGCTCTCAGCCAATCAGCATTATGGTGCTCATTTGCATGTAGCACGGACTCGTGAGATCAGTGCTACATGCATTTGTGTGATTGACAGTGACACAGAGCACAGATGGGTCAGTGAGACCCGTCTCTGCTGCTGTGTATTTCAATGACACAGATGCACGCACGGACCAGGAGATCCGTGCTACTTGCATCTGTGTCATTGACACAGAGCACTGACGGGTCCGTGAGACCCGTCTGTGCTGCTGTGGTAAAAAAAAAAAAAAAAACCTGTGTAAAAAAAGAAAAAAATGGCGTGCACCCCCCTAAAAAAGAGCAACCAGCATTAGTGACCCAGTGCTGGGTGTGCTTAAATACAGGGGACAAACGACGTAGGGGTCCCCTGTACTTAAGCACAACCAGCACCGGGCTAGTCAGAACCAGCGCTGGTTGCCTAAATACGGGTGACAAACGACATAGGGGTCCCCTGTATTCTGCACAACCAGCTCTGGGCTCTGATCTGGTCCTGGTTCAAAAATACAGGGGAAAAAAATGAGTAGGGTTCCCCTGTATGTTCCAGAACCAGCACTGGACTTTTTCTAGCGGGGGGCTGATGCCACAGCCAGGGGAGCCCTTTCACCGGGCCCCCCAGCTGCAGCATCAGACTTATACTGTCACAGTGTGTGTCCTGTGGTTTTTTTTAACATTTTTTTACAGGTGAACTACAGGTACTAGTGGGCCCTTAATGCCCTGCATACTGGTACTTGTGGTTCTCCAAGTACCAGCATGCGGGGCAGGCTTGCTGGGACTTGCAGTTCTACTTGTAAAGACAATGTTTGATATTCTTTATTTACACCACACCACACCACACTATCAACCCGCCAGGAGCTATCAGCCTGGGCCTGGGGTGCCCTGGAGAGGGTGACCCCTTTATTGGGGGGGTCCCCAGCTCTCCAGGGATCCTCGGCCTGGGCTGATTAGCAGCCAGGGCTGATGCTGCGGCTGGGGGGTCCGGTGAAAGGGCTCCCCTGGCTGTGGCATCAGTCCCCCGCTAGAAAAAGTCCAGTGCTGGTTCTGTAACATACAGGGGAACCCTACTCATTTTTTTCCCCTGTATTTCCAGAACCAGGACCGGATCAGAGCCCAGAGCTGGTTGCGCAGAATACGGGGGACCCCTACGTCGTTTGTCCCCCGTATTTTGGCAACCAGCGCTGGTTCTGACTAGCCCGATGCTGGTTGTGCTTAAGTACAGGGGACCCCTACGTCGTTTGTCCCCTGTGTTTAAGCACACCCAGCACTGGTTGCTCTTTCTTTTTTTTGGGGGGGGGGGGGGGGGGGGGCATGCCATTTTTTTTTTACACAAGTTTTTTTTTTTTTTTTTTACCACAGCACGGACCTGTCATTGCTCTGTGCCAATACCACAGATGCATGTAGCACGGATCTCCTGGGTCCGTGCTACATGCAAATGGGTACCATAACGCTGATTGGCTTCCTGTCTGCCACTGCAGTGCCACTCCTAGATGGGCCATGTGTTTGTGCCGCCCACTTGTGTCGCTTAGCATAGTCATCCAGCTACCTCGGTGCAACCTTTTGGCCTAAAAACAATATTGTGAGGTGAGAGGTGTTCAGAATAGAGTGGAAATGAGTGGAAATTAATGTTATTGGGGTTATTAATAGCGTAGGAACAAAAAAAGGCCCATTTTATGTGATTTTTGCGTTTTTTTTAATTTTTTAAGAAAAAATCCAGATCCAAAACACAAAACCCAGAACCCAAAACACGGAAGGGTGGTTTTGGCAAAACCAATCCAGATCCAAAACACGAAGAATGATCCAGATCCAAAACACGAAAAGTGGCTGGTGCACACCCCTAACTAAAACGAGTATATCTGCAAGAAGTACCACATCTGCAGTGCTGCACAACCAACACAATATATCTGAGAACAACATAACAGATATATTGTGTGTACACACGAGCCGATGCACTGAATGATATATTGTTTGTTGGTTGTACGGACGATATAGTGTACAGTACAGTGTGTACCCTGCGTAGGAGTAAGCTTAGGCTAATCGGTACAACTGTAGAGACTATTTAAATGTAATTTATTAATAGTCACTTATTAACTTCCTGGAACACAAAAACTATACCCAAGTATAATCAATCATTGATACAAGGTAAATCATTACTTTTTGAGACTGAAATACAAATACAGTGTTTACTATCAATGAGAAATACAACCTGTGTACACAAAATCATGACTTCAGAGGTCAGTGTGTTAAAATATGTGCAAAACCAAATATAGTGCATGTAGTTAATGGATTACCTAAAATGTATCTTTGGCAAGCACAGAGCTGTAACCACCATAAACTGTCCATTGCAACCTACTGTACAGTAGATGGAATAGATTTTCTTTCTTTAATGAAAAATAAAAAATAACCATCTCCCCACAATAATGTAGTTTTCATATAAAGTAAAATGATCACTAGGGCAAGGACCAAAGAAAAAATAATAGGTTGCCAATTTATTTAGACTGCATTTAGATTATATTTTTACATTGCTGGAAGGAGCAGTGTATTTGTAGCACCTTCATGTTTTACCTATACTCCTTTCACCTCCATAATACTTATTTATAAAGCTTCTAAAAGTTTTCTTTAGAAAATACCAAAAACAATTATAGAAAATGAGGCCTGTCTGGTTTTCTCAATATGGGAAATATAACATTTGCCTGAAAGTAGTCTACCAGCCCTGTGTGGAATTTGTATGTTCTCCCTGTTGCTTGTGTGGGTTTCCTCCGGGTACTCCGGTTTCTTCCCACACTCCAAAAATATACCTGTAGGTTAATTGGGTCCCAACAAAATGAACCATAGTGTGTAATACCTCTTTTCCACCAAAAACCCAGGTCCGACCTGGGTTTTTGGACATGGTTCCAACCCTGGTCCGACCCATTTATACTGCACCTTTCATCTGGGTTACTCCCAGGTCAGCCCTGTTCACACTGAACTCAGGTCTGCCCTGCTAAACCTGTGAGGTCATTAAAAGTGGGAGGTGACTGCTCCACAGCCACCAATCAGCTCATTTTAGGCATGATCCAGGTCAGATAACCCGGGTTGCACCATTTACACTGCACCATTACCCGGGTCCATCCTGGGTCCAACCCTGGTAGCTACCTGGGTTGGATTGCAGGGTCACTTGACCCAGGTTATTTTTCAGGGACTATTTACACTAAGCTGCGACCCGGGTAGACCCAGCAAAAACCCAGGTTTTTGCTCTGGTGTAAAAGGGGTATAACTGTGTGAGCATGTGGTAGGTAACATAGATTGAAAAAACAAGGGAAAGAGTGAAACACATATTATGAATAATTAGTATTAAAAGTTAAGTTTTATATAAATACGCTATTTATCAACGAATGCCCCCCAAAAATGAGAGTTTTTTTCTCATATTCTGTCAGGGAACATAGATTGTAAGCTCCACTGTGGAGGGACTCATGTGAATGGACAAATATTCTGTGTGAAGCACTGTGGAATATGTATGCGCTATATAAATAACTGGTAATAAATAAATAAAATAAATAATTTTGAGAACCATTCCCATATTTCTGCAAACCTATGGAGTGCTACCAAACAATACCCTATATACTGTATTATTCTGTACAAGTCCTTAACTTCTTGACTTGTACTATTACCTATATTATATAATCAAGTTGCAGACAATAATAATAAAGATACCTTATTGAAACACAACTCTTGAAATCCCCAAGTAAATCATTAAGTTAGAGATATTTAATAAGATACCTTCGGAATAGAAAAATATTTCCATTAATTACTAGATGGAACGTGGTCATCAGTGCGGCTCCCTGAAGTATATGGATTTAGTCATCTGTATTTTTAATTCATGAATCACATAATCACGTGGATGAGGGGCCTGTGTGCTGCCAGGCAGCAGTGTAACACAGATTTCTCCTATATTCTCACATAGGAGTCAAAGTGGCGTGTCAGTGTCACCCAGTGCTCCTGACCTGAGGGGATTCCGGGGGATTGGGGACAGCAGCCCCCTCCCCAGTCTGCTGCAGACCCCCTGCCCTCTAATCCCAGCGGCGACGGACTTTGTTGTTGTACCATGACTTTGCCTTGTTATGGTCTGGAGTTGGCTTCCGGTGGGGGCAGGGAGAGCACAGGCTACTGCCATAGCGTGACGTCACCAAGCCGCTCTCTGATGACAGCGCCGCATAGAGGGCAGATGTCACACACGCAGCGGCAGATACACGCGTTTCCCTATATACAGTAACACGTATGATGTGATCCATAAAGTAGAGGACCATAGGTAACATTATAAGGATCATCACACTCCCCCCACCTCGTGAAGCGCACACAGCGCACCCTCCCCGCCAAGTCTACCCCCTCCGCCGCTCCTGCGCTCTCTGCTGTTTGCATAGAGATTACGTCAACCCACCTCTATTCTCCCCGCAACACGCTGACGTCAGAATGGTGCGATCTCCCAATTGGACCCTTACTATAACCCCGCCCCTTTGACGCCATTTCCTTCCACTTGTCTTATAAGAGTGCGCACTAGGCTGGCGGAGAGCACTTTGCCTCCGGGAAGTGGCTGCCGAGGGTCTATGTGAATGTGAACGGCCTCCTCCTGCCCGAGGGATGATAAGCAGGGAGCAGCACTTGTACACACCCCGGGCTCCCCGCCTCTCTCCGGACATGTCACGGGCTTCGTCTCGTTTCTAATAAAAACACGTAAAAGAAAAGTCCTGATAAGAAAGTGAAAAATAGAAACAAAAAAAAATCGCAAAATAAGAAAACAGAAACCAGCAGCAGCAGCCGGTGACAGTCGGTGGCAGCCTCCATGCATACCCACTACACCCGGGCCAACATGCAGCCGGAGATCATCGCCGCCGTGGGCTTCTTATCAAAGTTCCTGCGGACCAAGGGGCTGATGAATGACCGGGAGCTGCAGACGTTCAACCAGTCCCTGCAGGAGCTGCTGGCAGGTAAGAGCGGCCGCGGCCGTGTGATGGGTACCCGGCGGTGTGTGAGGTGTATAGCGGGCCGGGTTACTGTCAGGGGACCGGTGTATGTGCCAGTACTGGGTACGGTGCTTGCCGAGCCTTTGTTGTACAGTGAGAGGCCGTGCTGCTGCCCCCAGTGGTTGGAAAGTACAGACAGCTACGTCTTTCCTGCCACTAGTGATCTGCCCGGGCACATCTCCCCCTCCCCCCAATGTATATACAGGGTAATCACACCCGCCCACCCGCTGTGTGTGTACCTGTGTGTGCGGTATGGGCGCAGTGTCACACTTCCCATCTGCCTTGTACGTGACCAATGTCATCAGCACTCTCTCTGCCTCCTCTCTGGGTGTCTGTACTCTATAGTGCTCATAGCTCCCTCCCAGATGGTACATTGTTCACAAACAGACAATGAGCACATTCATTATTAGCATGTATGTGGCCTTTTTAGCATAAAAATAAATTTCCTACATTGAAGTCCTGTGGCTGCGCCTCTCTGAAAAATACTAGTTGCAAGTTAAAATGAAACAGACACCCTATGAAGAGAGCAGTTGGGTAATTGTTGGGCAAATGTGGTCACACCTGCACTTTATATTCTTACAGAAAGGTATATGTTGCCTGGAACTGCACAACTTAATTCCTTAAATTACCATGTAACTGTGCCATAACTAATGGAAATGTATCACAATTCTTTCATCAAGGCTACTGAAGATGACCAGTGCACAATAGAATAGCTATATAGATCAATACACCTTGTTTCTGGATTTTGTTAAAGTAGGTACAGAACAGATGTTTAAATTGGAAGTTATAAATAAATGACGATGTCCTCTGTTTGTGAAAATAAGTTGATATTAAAAATTTTGCACAGCTCAAATTTTCGTATATTCGCTTTAGGTATAAACAATGTCATATTTTTGACTGCTTTACACAGTTTTCTTAGATCTTAATTTTAACATGCATAAACAGCCATACTTTTGTTTAGTTAAAATAGACAACAAACTTCGTTTAACAACAAAAATCACCTTACAAATATTATGGTCTGATTTTTATTTCTTTAATTTGGATAATATTTATGTTGCCATAGGATAATTTTTATTTTATTTTTTTTTTGTAAGTGTACATAAATAAGTTACTTTTCCATTGTAGAACATTACAGACATCATTGGTTTCCAGAAAAGCCTTGCAAAGGTTCTGCCTACCGGTGTATTCGGATTAACCACAAAATGGATCCTTTGATTGGGCAAGCAGCTGACCGTATTGGCCTAAGCGGCCAAGAAATGTTCAAACTTCTGCCAAGTGAACTCACCTTGTGGATTGATCCTTATGAAGTGTCTTATCGCATTGGGGAGGATGGTTCTATATGTGTGCTGTATGAAGCTGTACCATTAGGTGGCTGTAGCCAAAATAGCAGCACTCTTGTTGAGAGCAGAATCAGCTGCAAAGATGAACTTCTCATCGGTCGAACAAGCCCCTCCAAAAACTACAACATGATGACTGTATCTGGCTAAGATATGGTCAATGGCTGGATCATCTTGTAACAGATGGAAGAATATTGTCTTTAATTTGGGAGGGCTCCTATGGGGAAGGATTGTGAAGTTTAAAATGTCACAGCTGTGAAGATTGGGCACAAAATAGAAGTAGACCTTACTGAAGTGAAAGTGCCATGGTTTGGACAGTACCTTTTTAGTAATTTAATAGCCTGTATGTAAAGGGCAATAATAGATTTTATAGAAACTGAATTAGTCTGTAATTTTCACTAGTCCTTTGGTTAGTGGTTACACCTGTATTAGAGTAAATATGCATACTGCATATTTATCTACCCACAGCATTGGGCTGCCTTCATCAGTTAGCACCTAAATTGTCAGTGTGTGCTGACTGTTTACTATAGAGATCAATGACCCCAATGATTTGATCAGGTCATGTGTTCCCTTTGCAGGGAACAAAGCCTGATAGAACTAGATGAGATACATACACTATGACCTTGTACCCACTGGCATTAATTTCATGCCTTTTCAGCAACAATATAATTTGTATAAACTGTTCCCAAAATGGAACCTATTATTTCTTAATGCCACCATACACACTGGAGGATTTTCTAGTGTTCTGTTTGCATTGCTTTCCTCCCCAAGTGAGTATTCCTTTGTGTTTAGCATTGGAAAATCCTAGCACTGCCCTCATTATTGGTAAGATAAAAAAGTCATGTGTTTCTTATTTTTACTAGGGATAAATTGATACCAGTGTGTACTTGGCCTTAATCTTTGAACCCAAAGCTTTTGTTTTTGTAGGACTATTTCTCTCTGCAGTATGGCGGAGTACAACTTGCACTACTAATGTTTTTAATGTTACTATTTCTGGCAGCTCCGCAGCAAACTGATGAGTTTGGAATATGACACTTACTGGAATCGTATATGGCAGACATAACTTGCACTGAAAATAGGTATAGTTGTATATAGTATGGAGAATATTCCTAGTCTGCCAAAATATACTTGAGAATCCTTCATATTGTGACATAAACTTGAAAATAAATACATTCTTCTGCTTTAGCAGCAGGCTTTGAAAATACATAAATAAAGACACTGTCTGAACTATGGCGTTCTCACCAGCCAGCTTATCTGTACATTTCCTAGCTTGTAGTTTTCTAATACGAAGTAAACTTCTTATTTTTAGAAAGTGGAGTTCTGCTTTGTAATTTCTTGTACTTAATTGGGTAAAAGTCTTTTCCACAAACCACCATCTATTTTGTGAAGTTTTAGTCTTTTATTTGATAAATTATGAACTGCTGTAAATTTGTACAGTTCATGTATATTGATTGTGACAAAGATGTACAGATTTCTATTTTAAATGAGAGATTTTTCTTCTCTATAATAAATTGTTTCTTATCTTGGCATTTTAAACAGTCTGGTCTGTTTATATAGGTTTGCACATTGTTTATTTCAGGATACAGAAGAATCTGGTGGGGGGCAGTGCTTACAATGTAAAGTCATGACAATCTACAAATTATCGGATCCTTCATGTAAACTTCTGGAATTTATCTGGATATACCTACCAGTTTTGGAACCAAACACTGGATTTAGGCTAGAGTAAAATATGTACATGGTTTTCCTTTAATTGTCTTCATGACATGGAAATAAATTCAGAGTTGTATTGCAAGGGAACACACTATACAGTAATCTCAGGAGAATACAACCATTCTAAGGAATTTAATTATGAAGTTAGGATATAAATTCAATTATGTCCCGCCAACCTATAAATTCCCTAAAGTTTTTTTCTGACACTACTGTGCAAATGCCATGGTGCATTTAATCCTGGAAATATATATAGCAAAGTGTTAACTTTGCAATAAATGCTTGGTTACATGTAAGCAATGCAGGGTGAATTGCACAGTTGGATAACGTCATGGATAGGCTGCTTCCATATCATGTATTTGACATGTCCTGGTGGACAAAACTTACCTGGAACATAGGTTATTCTTCCGTACGCCTGATTCAAAGGTATGTCTATTTCTCACTTATGCTGCCCCTGGAACAGATGTAATATGATATAAATACTAATATAAAACTTACATATCTTGCCTAAATGTATAGAAATTATAGAATTTTGCTCCTAATTGTTATCCTAACAATATTCTGCTCACTATTTTTTCTCCACAAGAGTGTGTGTGTGGAGATATATATACATATATATATATATTCTCACAAATGTCAAATCTGATCTAAATTAAAATATTAATCATACGGCTGACAACTAAAGGAAGATAATCATTGTAGGCCTGTTTACGTAAGTGGTGTTTCATGAAATAGCACCACAAATTAGTTCCTCACGTGGCTGCTATACTGGCAAAACAAGAGTCATGATCTTGGCAGTTCATAATTCACATACGTTGCACAACAAATCCTTATTTTTTTATTGTCTATTAAATTATATAGTAGTTACGTTGGACACAACCTTTGATGAAGGACCACTAAACCAAAGATCAGCAGCCTTATATAAGATAACTAGTGTTAACCTGCAGCTTCGCTCGTGTGGATGTCTGTTATTGCTCAGCTGAACTAATTTTACAAAGACAGTAGTGGCATCTAGTATTGTGATGTATATTTTATATTGTAGACATTGATCACAAAATGTCTTTGTAACAATATTTGCAGCTTTCCTTCAGGGATTAACGCAAAAAGACACGAGCAGCCCATCGGTGTGCCATCTACTGGATTGACATGTATACTGCAACCTCATGAGTCAAGTTAAGCTGCCTGATTAGTGCTTAATATATAGTTGGATTTTCCTGCAAAATAGATTTGGAGATATATATCTATGTATTTCTATATGTATACATATATAGCTGTTTGCATTCGTGGTGTGCAATATATGTATATATTGTGTATATTTATATACATCTAGTCATCTTTGGCTTGAGGATCCTGCACCCTCCAAGCGTCAAGGGTCTGATTTTTTTCTTTATTGCTCCTCTCCCTGATGTCACCTTGAGATAATATCAGTTTCTTTCTAGGTGACTGAGCTATACAATATTGAAAACGCAATCCAATGCAGGAGAATTGTCTACCTTCCCTGGGGTGCGGGGGGGTTACCCGAAAAATCGGGAGCCTCCTGCAGGTCTCGGGAGGGTAGGCAAGTATGGGGTAAGGATGACAGGTCAAAAGTTGTTATATAGTCTTTACCTGTAGATGTTATTCAGATTCTTTTCTGAAGATGTTGTTTAGGATCTGCTTCAGTAATTGTTATCCAAAGTTACATAAGTAAATCAGGAACTACTCAGAGTATCAATGTAGGACAAAATGGCACCTCAAAATGGCTGCCAGCAGATGGGGCATCCTTTATATAGGACTGTGACCTGCATTGTGACATCACAATGTATTCATGCAGGCAGCAGTTAGAAATGGATAAAGCTCTGGTCTCTACCTGACACACTTTTAGGATCAACAGTCTGTGAAAAGTGTGTACCCATCTTAAGTAATGCAGCGTCACATCCCACTGATTATGTGTGATCCTGAGACAAACAATAAAAAAAGGCTCCATAGTTCATATAGTCCCAAGGAGTAAATTTGTCAAAACAAATTTCTATGTACAGACACAACCATTACAACTTTATTATAAGTATAGATGGCTTGCACACTTCATTTCTAATTTTTTGTCTCCTCTGTTCTGCTTTGACAACTGAAGAGATTGATAACTTCATAATGTAAACAAGGTATTGTCACACAACAAGCTCAGATAGGGAAAATAGCTCTTAAATGGTATGTTCATGAACTTATCTGCTATATAGTCTAGATTTCTACAGTTGTAGCTGTAGTAACATAGGTTACTGTACCAAACTTTACAGTTGCCACCTTAATTCCTGTACCAGGCATTGAGCAAGCCAAACTAGCAACAAGTACAAATGTCTACAAAGTACAAATGGGTCATTTTTATTGTAGAACTTTTTAGTTAATATTTATTGTTACAGTAAAATCAGTATCTTTCATTTTTTTGGTTTTGTACACTTTTACTTAAAAGCTGTTAATTGCATTATGCCACTAAAAAGAGCCAACTTTAGTGGCTGTGAACAGTTATAGGGTAGCCTTTTATTCTGCCTTATATTCACCTGTAGGTGAACACTGTCTGGATAGTGTTGTTAGTAAATGGATCCCTAGCAGGACTGCACAATCAATGCTCACTGCATTGGCTTCTGATGCTATATTCGAGGGGTAGGCAACCTGTGGTACTCCTGCTGCTGTGGGAATACACATCCCAGCCTGGTTTGCCACAGTTTTAGGAAAGCAGTTAGTTGCAATTGTCATCACAACAGGGACTGCTGTAAAACATATAAGTAATCTCTTTGCAGACTTGTTGGATATTAAGACACAGGATTGGGATGGCCAATAAGATGGAAATTTAAACAGCATTTATTTGTAATGATTATAAGAAAACAACAATAAATAATAAACAGACAATAATTGAGAAGACCCCTTAGTTCTTATTTTAATTCACAATTTGTATTTATATATTTTTCTTCACTTTTTGGTTCACTTTATTTCACTTGCTTGAGCACATACATTTAGTCATTTTAATAGATATAAATAAAAGTACAATTTTAAGCTTTTGTATGTGCACCAATACAGACCTTTTTCCAACTTCTTTGGAAACTGTGCTTGCCACAGTTTTAGCATGCTCTAACAGGGCCTGTGACAGGGCATGCTGGGATGTGTAGTTCCACAGCACCTGGAGTGCCCAGTGTTTGCCTACCCATTTTGAATTTAATGTAGTATTTTACATCCATGCTGTCTTTCTCCTTCGGAAGAATGCAGTGAAATCAACCTGCTACATGATGCTCTACAACCACCAATAACTACCTATAGCAGTGGTTCCCGAGGGGTGCCTCGGGACACTTGCAGGGGTGCCTCAGGTTGTTGGTCCAGCACCAAGTCAAATTATTATGGTCAATGTAAAGTAAATATGTAGACAAGCAGAAGCCCAAACCTGTCCACAACCGCATAACTGAGCCTAAGAATAACAGGTCAGCACAATATACTTCACTTTACTACTTCACTACATTTTTTTCTGAATTTCTCAATGACAAGCTTTTGGCTTAGGGGTGTCGTGAAAACAATGCCGATACTCTAGGGTGCCGTGATTTAAAAAAGTTTAGGAACCACTGACCTATAGTATTGGTTTTACTGATGGAGAATACATTATTTTAAGATACATTTCCTTTTAATGTGTTAATTAGAATTAAAAGACTCCATACTGTTTTGTGAAACAATGCTGTGTTATCAGATGCTGGAGCAGTAGGAGCTTTCTGCATTTGTAATGGAAAAGCTGTCACTAGAGTTCTAGAAGAGTAGCTGATTAATGGAAATGCCTATAACTACTATAATTGAGCCTTGCATATATACTTCATGACTCAAATCGAATAGTAGCTGCTATTCGTATTAGATTCATTCTGCATAAGATTTATTTGAACTGCTATGGAAAAAGTTAAAAATATATACATTCATGGCCCTATAAATTCTCAGTACAAATACACAGTTGTTATCCCTTTATTAAGAAAATGTATGCTATTTGGTTTTGCACCTCCTGTTTTCTATATGGGTTTAAAGGTGAGCAGCAGAGGTATGCATAAGAGCAGTGTGGTAGTATTGTTGTCTTAGGGGGGAACCAGGGGAGTAAGAATGTTTTATGAGAGATAAGTAAAACAGCGAGCACCACCCAATTCTCTAAGGCATGGGTGGAGTTCTCTTAGCTGCAGTTATTACAATGCTGCTTTAATTCATGCACAACATCTTTGCCAAAATAAAAAGTTTCCAGATCTTTCCTTACCCTGTGATCTACTGCAGGTACTTTGTCTCCTCTGAGTGGAAAAACAAATTGATAAGTGATAACAGTCGTGAATTTCCACACACAACAGTATTGCATAAGTCTGACCAACATGACCTATCTACAATGCTTGTTTATCTTTGCATAAACTTGCCCAGTTCTGCAAGTACATATTTAGAGAGACCTCATCTTGCGATTAATCACGCACTCCAGCTGTTGTCAGTTTAATGACTTGTACTCAAATTGATGTCTTGTTCTATATAACATTCTAATTCTTTTAAGATTGTGTGGTATTTACAGTATGTTCAGAAATAGCTATAGGTTCAGTTGCTAATACTTTAATTTAGTATTTGTGCCATGTGTACATGGTAGGGGTTTCAACTGTGTACACATGGGCAGTTTATTTCTTCATGAGGCCCATTGACTAAAAGGGATAAAAGGGATCCCAAATGGTACTTGTGAGAGGGATCATTGCTTTTTCCAGGGAATATGTTAAAAATTAAGTTAGATTTTAGCAATACATAAAGGTATGTCTATCAAATGCCAGATGGACTCAAATGGGTTAGTTAACATGGGCATATTTTAATGTTTCCCATAGGGATCAATGATCTCCATAATTCTATTTCCTCCCAAGCTTCCATTGTGCTTTGCTTAAACAGGGCGGACAGATAAAAAAACTTGCACATTGTAGAGGTGACGAGAATAAGACATTAAGATGCAATTACAGATATATTTAGTAATTACCAATAGCACCTGAACTACATGTTAATATATTATTTGGTAGCTGCTAAATGAATAAATCCATACACCGCTAGACAGATGGGGACATTGTTGGAGACACGTGCTGTTTTCTTTGCCCCTGGCATCTGATTCTGCTGGGCCCCAAGACTGTTTATGGGCTGATATACATATGGTTTTCAATATATTAAACCTATGCTATAGCCTATATTTGGAGACTAGTCAGTTCATCCTCTAAATCAGTCAGTTATGATTGCTTATCCTATCATGTCCATCAATTTCTGGCAATTTCTAAAGTAGCCCAGTTTGATTTTTCTAGTTAATTCAGTGAATAATTTATTTTGGAGTAAATTAGCTTTCAATTGTGGCAAGTTTGCTCATTTATGCAATTTCTACCTATAGCGCTTTATGGGGCATATTTATTATATATTTTTACTAAAAGATACATTTAGTAGTAGTTCCCTTTTCTCTGTAATTTATGATTGGATCTTTAAATGCTTGAAAGAAATGAAAAATATTTATGGAGGGATTTTTTTACAAAATGTTTGTTTACATTATTAGGATACACACCTTTTATACTAGGATATGGTTTATCAACAGCATTTAGGTATGTATAGAACCTTATTGGATATATAATAGAGCTTTATCTATACTTTAGGACAGTGGTTTCCAAACTGTGTGCCGCGGCACCCTTGGGTGCCTTGGGGCACTTGCAGGGGTGCCTCAGGTTGGTGGTCCAGCACCAAATCAAATTCTTTATGGTCAGTGTAATGTAAATATGTGCACAATCATAAGCATAAACCTGTCCACCACTATATAACTAAACCTAAGGATGATGGGTAAGCACAATTTGTCACTGTACTACTTCACTACATTTTTTTTCTGAATTTCTCAATAACAAACTTTTAGGGGTGCTGTGAAAACAATGCTGATACTAGTGATTCAAAAAAGTTTGGGAACCACTGATTTAGGAGATGGTGGTCTGACTTATATGTGTAAGATAAATTGTAAACAAGACTAGATACATTATTTTATTTTGTTTAAAATATTTTTTTTAAATATTCTTTATTTATAAAATATATAATGGACTGTACCTGTAAGAGACTAATTTTTACCCTTGAGGAAGTCTATTGAGATGAAACTCGTAAAGTGAACATTGCATTGTCAGGACTGTGGTGTTTTGTGTTCCTGACTGATGCTGGTGGCTCAGTGGTGGAACTCTGGATCTGAAGACTAGCAGGTGTGATATAATTTCTGTGCAGGTAGAGGAGCTGATTGTACGAAGGCAATAAAGGTATTATGTTGAAAGAACTCAAGAAATAAGCTTGGGGCCTGGAGATGACCAGGACTATGGGGAAGGAACACAAGGACACGACTCAGGAGAGAGCACAGGTAGACTGGACTCAGGGGTGAGAACTAGATAGGTACAAGGAGTTGGCTAATTCCCTAGCCAGGGGCATGGAGTCTAAACACACCAGGGGTCTTCTCCAGGTAACCCTTCAGGGATTTGGATTTCGCTGCGTCTCGTGTGCAGGTCGTGGCCCCCTGGTAGGGTCTCCCGAGGACTCTTATCTAGAACTTTCTGAGAATGCTGAGGCCTAAGCCCCAGATCCACAGCCAAAGATAATTGGGAATAATAGCAGCAGCCAATTAGATCTGATGATTCTGGTTGCAACTGATAGTGGAATCGATGGTTCTGGCTATAGCTGATGGTAGATGAGAACTGGTAATCGGAGAGGTGCTGCTGCTGATAGGTTTGGATAGATACTGCTTACGCTGATTATCAGATAGTGACCGATGGTGCTGGTTAGGACTTCCACACTGGTTAGGAGCCCAGATATGTAGCACAGGAGTGAGACGTGTTGTTCAAGGCACTGACTGCTAGTCAGTGGAATCCTTTTATCCCCTCTGACCTGTTCTGATTGGCTAACAGGATCAGGTGTCCGCTGCAATAAATCTAGTTGGAGGAAGGATACTCTACACTGAGTGGAGCAAAGGATCACATGATAGCCACTGACACAGGGACTGGCGAATCGGCGATCAGCTGACCGCAGGTGACATGGCGGCGCCCAGGCTCGGAGTTAACGGGCATTCTTGTGGGGTTACAGCAGTCAGAGTAAGATGGGGTACACTGCGGACAGCAGGGCAGGAACCGGAGAACTAGCCTGAAAAGATGACCTGCGCAGGCTAGCATAAAGGTGAGATCTGCAGCGCTGTAACACGATTCCTGACCTGCATAAGTGACCTCCACTAGGTGACACCAGTGTCACAGTAAGCCGTGTAACATTGTTAGAGTGGGGTAATACTGCATTGATTATGCATGCTATGTAAGCATGTTTTACATTGATAATATCTTTATAATATTTCAAAATACTACACAATAGGTAACCGTGGGCCATTTTTTGGGGGTTTCTGGTTGGAGGGTCTAATTCCTGGATCCAGAGGAATTAAAGACATTCATCTACAGTCCAACCTTTAAGATGAATGTTTGAATTGGTGCAAAGAAATTTTAACCCATTTCTTTTCAGTCTATGTTGAATAAAAAGATTCCTTTTTGGAGAATACGAGAATAAGAACTACAGTTAAGCACAACAGATTTGTAAAGATTTTTGTATATTTTTATTATATTGGTCCAAATAATATTCATAAAAAACACCACTGAGCGCCTTTCAGACTTTTTTATAAAGTATCCTGGGCTGATGGGATCTGTCTGGAGTAGCTGATTATATTTCGTGATTATTGCTGTATAAGTATTTCAATATTACATAGTGCAAAAGAAGGAATTTTTTGTGTGTATGTGTGTATATATATATATATATTACACACACACACACACACACGCATAAATATTTTGCCATTGTCAGAATTTTCATATTTTGGCCTCTATTCACCACCACAATGGCTTTGAAATGAAACAAACAAGATGTGCTTTAACTGCAGACTTTCAGATTTAATTTGAGGGTAATTACATCCAAATCAGGTGAACGGTGTAGGAATTAAACTGTTTCTATATGTGCCTCCCACTTTTTAAGGGGCCAAAAGTAATGGGACTATCAACTCAAAAGCTATTTCATGGACAGGTGTGGGCTATTCCCTCGTTATTTCATTATCAATTAAGCAGGTAAAAGGTCTGGAGTTGATTCTAGGTGTGACATTTGCATTAGGAATCAGATGCTGTCGACTCTCAATATGAGATCCAAAGAACTGTCACTATCAGTGAAGCAAGCCATCATTAGGCTGAGAAATCAAAACAAACCCATCAGAGAGATAGCAAAAACATTAGGTGTAGCCAAATCAACTGTTTGGAACATTCTTAAAAAGAAAGAACGCATCGGAGAGCTCAGCAACACCAAAAGACCCAGAAGACAACGGAAAATGTGGTGGATGACAGAAGAATTATTTCCCTGGTGAAGAAAAACCCCTTCACAACAGTTGGCCAAATCAAGAACACTCTCCAGGAGGTAGGTGTATATGTGTCAAAGTCAACAATCAAGAGAAGACTTCACAAGAGAGAATATAGAGGGTTCACCACAGGATGTAAACCGTTGGTGAGCCTCAAAAACAGGAAGACCAGATTTAGAGTTTGCCAAACAACATCTAAAAAAGCCATTACAGTTCTGGAACAACATCCTGTTGACAGATGAGACAAAGATCAACTTGTACCAGAGTGATGGGAAGAGAAGAGTATGGAGAAGGAAAGGAACTGCTCATGATCCAAAACATACCACCTCATCAGTGAAGCATGGTGGTGGTAGTGTCATGGCGTGGGCATGTATGGCTGCCAATGGAACTGGTTCCCTTGTATTTATTGATGATGTGACTGCTGAAAAAAGCAGCAGAATGAATTCTGAAGTGTTTCGGGCAATATTATATGCTCATATTCAGTCAAATGCTTCAGAACTCATTGGATGGCGCTTCACAGTGCAGATGGACAATGGCCCGAAGCATACTGCTAAAGCAACCAAAGAGTTTTTTAAGGCTAAAAAGTGGAATGTTATGCAATGGCCAAGTCAATCCCCTGACCTGAATCCGATTGAGCATGCATTTCACTTGATGAAGACAAAACTGAAGGGAAAATGCCCCAAGAACAAGCAGGAACTGAAGACATTTGCAGTAGAGGCCTGGCAGAGCATCACCAGGGATGAAACCCAGCGTCTGGTGATGTCTATGCCTTCCAGACTTCAGGCTGTAATTGCCTGCAAAGGATTTGCAACAAAGTATTAAAAAGTGAGATTTAGGATTGTTTAGTTTGTCCCATTACTTTTGGCCCCTTAAAAAGTGGGAGACACATATAGAAACTGTTGTAATTCCTACACCGTTCACCTGATTTGGATGAAATTACCCTCAAATTAAATCTGAAAGTCTGCAGTTAAAGCACATCTTGTATGTTTCATTTCAAAGCTATTGTGGTGGTGAATAGAGGCCAAAATATGAAAATTCTGACACTGTCCCAATATTTATGCACCTGACTGTGTAAATATATATATATATATATATATATATATATATATATATATATATATATTAGTGTGTGTATTTTGGTGCTTACTCTTCCAGAAGTAGCTAGCCTGCTCTAGTTTGTGAATTGTGCAAGCCACACATAGCTAAGAACTTAATCACTGACCTGTTTGCAGCTGCTTACTTCACAGCTGTGCTGCCTAAATATACTGTATATTAAACGGAAAAGATACATTAGGTCATCATGATTAAAAAAGAACCTGATGAGCATTGTTTGTGTTTGATAGGCAGCCATATTATACTGCTAAGAGCATCTGCTGTGGATTTTGCACATAGCTATCTGATCAATAAAAAACGTTTTATGCCCAGAAAGTAGTGCGACAATGTGGAACATGCTGGAAGAAGCATGAATCCGTGCTTGGAATGAATATTGTACACTGTGTCCTTGAGATGACAAAGATTATCAACTCAATTTTATTATCATATTAGCCCAGAGTGACCTATTGATGACAGAAGAATAAGAATGATACAACTGTATATAAACTAGGGGTGTGCACCGGCCACTTTTCGTGTTTTGTGTTTTGGTTTTGGATCTGGATCTTTCTTCGTGTTTTGGATCTGGATTGGTTTTGCCAAAACCACCCTTCCGTGTTTTGGGTTCTGGGTTTTGTGTTTTGGATCTGTATTTTTTTTAAAAAAAGCATAAAAACAGCTAAAATCACAGAATTTGTAGGTTTTTCTGCTCCTATGCTATTATTAACCTCAATAACCTTAATTTCCACTCATTTCCAGTCTATTCTGAATACCTCACACCTCACAATAGTGTTTTTATGTCCAAAAGGTTGCACCGAGGTAGCTGGATGACTATGCTAAGCGACACGAGTGGGCGGCACAAACACGTGACCCATCTAGGCGTGAAACTGCAGTGGCAGACAGGATGGCATTGAAAAACTAGGCCCCAAACTGTACATAATGCAAAGAAAAAAAAGAGGTGCAAGATGGAATTGTCCTTGGGCCCTCCCACCCACCCTTATGTTGTATAAACAGGACATGCACACTTTAACAAACCAATCATTTCAGCGCCAGGGTCTGCCACACAACTGTGGCTGAAATGATTGGTTCGTTTGGGCCCCCACAAAACAAGCTGGCAATTAATCTGTCCCTGCACACTGGCTCTACGGAGGCAAGAAGTCGTCCTCATCCTCCTCATCCACAGATTCCTCACCCTCTTCAGTGTTATGTACATCCTCATCCTCACAGAGTATTAATTCGTCCCTGCTGGAACCACAGGTCCCTCTGTACGTTCTGGAGGCTGGTCTCCCTGGAAGAGTTGATCATTCATTTTATGAACATCATCTTCTCCACATTTTGTGGAAGCAACCTCCTACGCCTTTCGCTAACAAGGTTCCCGGCTGCACTAAACACTCTTTCGGAGTACACACTGGAGGGGGGGCAACTCAGGTAAAATAGAGCCAGTTTGTACAGGGACCTCCAAATTGCTTCTTTTTCCTGCCAGTACAGGTACGGACTGTCTGACATGCCTACTTGGATGCTGTCACCGATGTAATCCTTTAACAGACAGACGCACGCTTGTCGCTGCTGCTTTGAGGATTCAAGTGCGGCTACAGCCCACACAATTCACAAAGACAGAAAAAAAAAAAAAAGAATATTTTTATTGTTTGTGGAGCACACTTTGAGGGTTACACCACCCTCTAACAGACAGACACACGCTTGTCGCTGCTGCTTTGAGGATGCAAGTGCAGCTACAGCCCACACAATTCACAAAGACAGAAAAAAGAAGAAGAATATTTTTATTCTTTGTGTAGCACACTTTGAGGGTGTCACCACCCTTTAACAGACAGACGCACGCTTGTCGCTGCTGCTTTAAGGATGCAGGTGCGGCTACAGCCCACACAATTCACAAAGACAGAAAAAAGAAGAATATTTTTATTGTTTGTGTAGCACACTTTGAGGGTGTCACCACCCTTTAACAGACAGACGCACGCTTGTCGCTGCTGCTTTGAGGATGCAAGTGCGGCTACATCGCACACAAGTCACAAACACATAAAAAAAATAGTTTTTGATTTTTTGGAGCACTTTGAGAGTTACACCACCCTTTAACAGACAGACGCACGCTTGTCGCTGCTGCTTTAAGGATGCAGGTGCGGCTACAGCCCACACATTTCACAAAGACCGAAAAAAAGAACAATATTTTAATTGTTTGTGTAGAACACTTTGAGGGTGTCACCACCCTTTAACAGACAGACGCACGCTTGTCGCTGCTGCTTTAAGGATGCAGGTGCGGCTACAGCCCACACATTTCACAAAGACCGAAAAAAAAAGAACAATATTTTAATTGTTTGTGTAGCACACTTTGAGGGTGTCACCACCCTTTAACAGACAGACGCACGCTTGTCGCAGCTGCTTTAAGGATGCAGGTGCGGCTACAGCCCACACAATTCACAAAGACAGAAAAAAGAACAATATTTTAATTGTTTGTGTAGCACACTTTGAGGGTGTCACCACCCTTTAACAGACAGACGCACGCTTGTCGCTGCTGCTTTAAGGATGCAGGTGCGGCTACAGCCCACACAATTCACAAAGACAGAAAAAAGAAGAATATTTTTTATTGTTTGTGTAGCACACTTTGAGGGTGTCACCACCCTTTAACAGACAGACGCACGCTTGTCGCTGCTGCTTTGAGGATGCAAGTGCGGCTACATCGCACACAAGTCACAAACACATTAAAAAAATAGTTTTTTATTTTTTGGAGCACTTCGTGAGTTACACCACCCTTTAACAGACAGACGCACGCTTGTCGCTGCTGCTTTAAGGATGCAGGTGCGGCTACAGCCCACACAATTCACAAAGACAGAAAAAAGAAGAAGAATATTTTTATTGTTTGTGTAGCACACTTTGAGGGTGTCACCACCCTTTAACAGACAGACGCACGCTTGTCGCTGCTGCTTTGAGGATGCAAGTGTGGCTACATCGCACACAAGTCACAAACACATTAAAAAAAATTTTTTGATTTTTTGGAGCACTTTGAGAGTTACAACATCCTTTAACAGACAGACGCACGCTTGTCGCTGCTGCTTTGAGGATGCAAGTGCGGCTACAGCCCACACAATTCACAAAGACAGAAAAAAAAAGAACAATATTTTAATTGTTTGTGTAGCACACTTTGAGGGTGTCACCACCCTTTAACAGACAGACGCACGCTTGTCGCTGCTGCTTTAAGGATGCAGGTGCGGCTACAGCCCACACATTTCACAAAGACAGAAAAAAAAAGAACAATATTTTAATTGTTTGTGTAGCACACTTTGAGGGTGTCACCACCCTTTAACAGACAGACGCACGCTTGTCGCTGCTGCTTTGAGGATGCAGGTGGAATCTAGACGGGATTTGGAACCGAGGACACACTACCTCCATCAATTGTCTAAATCCCACTGCACTAATGTCGGATACCGGACGCACGTCTAACACCAACATAGCAGTCAAGGCCTCAGTTATACGTTTTGCTTCAGGATGACTGCTGTCGTACTTCATCCTCATCGCTAGGGACTGTTGGAGGGTCAATTGTTTAGTAAAAGTAGTGATGTTCCTACTTCCTCTCTGGGATGATGAACAACTCCCAGCAGCAGCAACAGCACTAGTAGGAAGTGGTTCTTGATCTTTCCCTATTTTATTTTTATCAGAGAAAGTTTGGTCCTCCATTTATGTTATATTGATATATATACGTGCGGCTAAAGCGCACACAAACACAGAAAATATTTTTTTATTTTTGCTGGAGAGTAGTGCACTTTGTGGGTTACACCACCCTTTAAGAAATGAGCCAGCCGGCTCTTTACTTATGGGACACAGGCGCACGCTTGGCGCTGCTCCTTTGTTGATGCACGTGCAGCCACAGTGCACACAAGTCACAAACACAGAAAATATATATTTTTTTGGTTTGGAGTGTACTTTGGGGGTTACAGAACCCTTTAACGGTCAAGCCAGCCGGCCCTTTACTTATGACACAGGCGCATGCTTGGCACTACTTTGTTGATGCACGTGCGGCTACTGCGCACACAATTCACAAACACAGAAAATAAATTTTTTTTTGGTTTGGACTGGAGTGTACTTTCGGGGGTTACAGCACCCTTTAACGGTCAAGCCAGCCGGCCCTTTACTTATGACACAGGCGCACGCTTGGCACTACTTTGTTGATGCACGTGCGGCTACTGCGCACACAATTCACAAACACAGAAAATAAATTTTTTTTTTTGGTTTGGACTGGAGTGTACTTTGGGGGTTACAGCACCCTTTAACGGTCAAGCCAGCTGGCCCTTTACTTATGACACAGGCGCACGCTTGGCACTACTTTGTTGATGCACATGCGGCTACTGCGCACACAATTCACAAACACAGAAAATAATTTTTTTTTTAGCACTTGGGGGGAGCACCCCTGATGGACAGAGCACCCCCTGGACAACACTACAGCACCTCTTTAGGACTGGGACACTGCACAGGACTTTGGAGTGGACACAGCCCCTATGGAGAACTGACTCCACAACACAGTCCAGCCACCCCCTATGGACTTTGAAGTAGTGGACACAGCCCCTATTAACAACAGCAGCACAGCACAACACAGCCAGCCCCTATGGACTTTGAAGTAGTGGACAACAGCAGCACTACACTACACTACACTACACAGCCCTAACTCCCACCCTCCCTCTTCACTGTCCACAGCCGAGTGAGAAAATGGCGCCGACGTGGGTACCTTATATAGGATCCAAAACCCGCGAGACTCGGAAGGCGGGAAGATGACGTTTTGCCTCGATTTCAGAATCCGAGTCAGGCGGGAAAAGTCGAGCCTGACTCGGATCGGACTCGGATCGGGGGGGCTCGGGGGGGTTCGGATTTCAGAAATCCGAACCCGCTCACCCCTAATATAAACTGTAACAAAATATCAGCTGTAGGTGAAGACTAACATATCTAATTCACATATGCTATAGATGTATCATGTGTTGGGAATAAGCCATATGTTGCACACCCACAGGTCTATATATTAAAATTATTTTTTTCTTCTTGGCTACCTGGTACATAGCTGCCAATCTCCCTGCTCAGTCCCTTGATGGTTTATTAGGTGGAAGTAGGCACTCTTGTATAATAGAAAGCAACAGCTGGTGCTGTCTAATGCCAAAACTCTCAACTAGATTGATAAAGATGGCTGAGGTTACTCTTCTGGCATATGAAATTGCCTAGTTGCTTCTTGAGGACATTTTACTTACAAATAAAATAGACAGGACACTTTCCAGTGCACAATTTTAACAATACAATATTTTGTAAATCATGTTTATTATAATACAAATATGTGGGTTATTGCAGTATTGGTGAATGTGTATGCAGGAGCAACAAAAAACAAAAACATAGTCTTATATGCCTTATGCCGCAATCAGTCCTAGTCTGCTGGCTAGAAAAACCCAGTGTACCACAGTCCTCCATCAGGATCCCCAACCATACCCAAGCCCCACTGCTACATTACTTTGCTAGAACCAGGCTTATAAAGGAAATGCATGCACTTTCAATTACAGGGTTAACAACTGGGTCTTGCATTAATGAATCAAGTGTAAAACTGCTGTGGTTTCTCTTTCCTTGTGAACTTTCCCCTCTAGTGGAAATGCCCTTTATACCCCTACTTGTCCTTTACAGCCTGAACAACTAGTTTCTGAAACTTGGACTGAGCAGTGTGCCTATTCTTACATCAGTTTCTACTTTACTATAAGTTGTACATTTGCTCCTTACACGTAAATGATTTGTATCTAAAGCAGGGCATGTGAGCCATCCTGCACACCATGACCAGTATTCAATTAGATCAAATACGTAGGTGAGTAAATTGGATGAGATATAGCTCATTGGTCCACAAGCAGCTCACACCTGGAATATCTTTGGCCTGTTAATGCATTTGGAAGATGACTGTATAAACAGGTCACCAATATGTTCAAAAAATATCTCATTACCTTTAGTAGGATTCGGGACAAGATATATGCTGTGCAAACAGGAAATTGTCATCCCCATGCAATCTTCTCTCAAATATCTTCAGTGCTAATGAGCTCCTTAAAAGTAGTGTGAACTTTGTGAAAGTTGTCAGCAGTATTCTGTATTAGCAATCGTCTATTTCATGTTTTTTTTTTTATAGAGGGATCTAATAAAATATAATGTATAAGTAATCTGATGATTGTAAGGTATCAGTTTTATATTTAAAAATGTTCATTAATTTATCCATATACAGGCTGAGTCTATTTGAAATACTGAATTTTTTGGGCGCTACTGAGATAGTGACTCCTTTGCTTTCCAATGGTTCAATGTACACAAACTTTAACACACAAAAGTATAAAAAATATTTTATAAAGAGCTTTTCAGGCTGTGTGTAAGGTGTATATGTAACCTAAATGATTTTTGTGTATGCACACAAACTGATGCACAAAATTGTTAGATATATTGTATAAAATTATCTTCAGGCTGTGTATATGAAACATAAATGCATTCTGTGATTAGATTTGGGTCCCATCCCCAAGATCTCATTACAGTGTGCAAATATTCCAAAATATGGAAAAGTCAGATATCCAAAATACTTCTGGTCCCAAGCATTTTGGATATGGGACACTCAACCTGTGTTTTCAATTATATGTTTTATAAAATCAAACAGTGGACTTTATGGTTTACCATAAAATATTATATAAATAATAAGTTACATAATACATTTCTGTAATAATACTGATAACCTACTGTAAATACTTTCATTTACCCATCTTATTTATTAAGTTATTTTATATAGTTGTCACATATTCTGCAGTGCTTTTCAGAGCATATTTGTCATTCACATCAGTCTCTGACCCAGTGGAACTTAAAATCCCTACAACATGGACACACATACATACATACATTAGGGCAGTTGTTCCCAAACTTGACCCTCAAGGCACAGATGGTATAATGAAACTGACTGAGATACTGATTAAGTCACCTGTGCTTAAGCATGAGTATCCTTAAAACTGGGCTGTTAGGATGCCTTGAGGACTGAGTTTGGGAAACCCTGCATTAGGGTTATTTATTTTGTCAGAATTCAGTTAACCTACCATCATATTTTTGGATTGTGGTGGGAACAGAAGTACCTGCAGGAAACACATGCAAACATGAGGAGAACATACAAACGCTACACAATTTGGGCCTTAGTGGAAATACCACTAACCATAACACCAACTGTGCTGTCCCAATAGCCATTTTAATGAACCTCCTAATATTGTAATAATATTCTCACGAGTATTATTACATTGCCTATCTTATGCAATAGTTCTTATAATTTATCTCCGTACTGCTGGCTAGTAAGTACACTTTATTTACTGCATTGAACACTTTAATAAACCTCCTTTTTATATTATATTGCCAATCAATGGATGCCTCATTCTTGAATATAGAATGTTTCTTATTAGGTCTAAAACAGATAAATATTTATAGTGGAAAATGTTGAAAAGTAAATTATTAGGCTAATATTCTACACTTTTATTCAGTTCATAAACAAAACACAAATACAGTCAATATCCAAACTAGAAATATTACAGTACCAATAAAAGTAAGAATTAGTACACCTGCACGTTGTAGTTACAGATGGGATTATGTGACCATTGTCAAAGCTATCCCGATCCTAAAGGAATCATTTTGCCAGTAGTTGATGGAACACTTTCTTGAAGCTGGATCACCAGTTTGTTAACATCATCACTTCATGAAGGATGTATCTTGTCAGCTACATCAGACATTAAGGTCCTGATTCTAATGGATCTCTGTGCATAGGCACAAGTGTTTGCATACAGTGTATGCACGGATGAGAATTTAGGGAATTTTGCATATGTGTGCCCTATTCTGAGTAAGGTGGAACTTTGTCAGATTTGTCTTTCCGTGATATTGGGCATTTCTGGGCAACAGTATTATGAGCTAATGGAACCGCCCTGTCTTGTGGGAGTGTTGTGGGTGCGTATCAAAAGCTCTGTGTGATACGGAGTCATGCATATTTGGGGAGGGGAAGCCTGTTTCTGACAGAACTATTGCAGATAGCATGGGGCCTGGTAATTGGAGGGGCTGGGCTACACATCCTAATATTAAACATGATAATAGGTGCTACCATGCTGAGACCAGTAGTTCTACAGCAAAAAGGAGAGGGGGGGGGGGAGCAGGTGCACACTATAAGCACTAAGAATACAAATGATCAAAATATCTATAATAGACTGCAATAATTAACATGGTTTTAAATGTAAGGTTTCTTAGTACATGTTTGGCCAAAGATGTTTGCCCACCTACCACATCACGGTGAACCTTATACAGGTGGGTCCCTAACATCTCTAATACTGACACATTAATTAATTTATCAAGGACTTACCTATCATAGAGCCCATTAATTAGTGTGTCAGTATTACAGATGTTAGGGACCCACCTGTATAAGGTTCACCGTGACGTGGTAGGTGGGCAAACATCTTTGGCCAAACATGTACTAAGAAACCTTACATTTAAAACCATGTTAATTATTGCAGTCTATTATAGATATTTTGATCATTTGTATTCTTAGTGCTTATAGTGTGCACCTGCTCCCCCCCCCCCCCCTCTCCTTTGTGCAGCATGGGGCCTGGTGCAAGTGCAGATACTAGTAATAACTTTGGCTACGGCTGGCGTAAAGTCAATGGGTGCCACGGGTTCCCGTTTGAAGATTCATGAACCCCCCACATTAGCTGAATGGATTTTTGATTTAGCATAACATATGAGAAGCTGTGGGAGCCAGATCTACTAACTATAGCCACTTTGCATGTCACTTAGAATCAGCCCCTAAAGCGACCTACACACTATACAATTATTGGGTCGATTTGCAAATAATCGAGTGATCGGTCTGATTTTTTGTACAGTATATACGAACGATCGTTCCAGCGTTTCACAGATAAAACGGTGAGAAAACATCCACAAACGCATTTCTTAGATTATCTGATCTGTCGATCAAGAACGGCCTTAAATTCCCGATATCGAGCAGTTTGTGCATTCTCAATAATCTCCCCATATTCCCTATGTTCTCCTGTCACTGTCATCCTCCTTGTGGGTTGACATATGCAAAATCATTGTGGGGTGGCGGAAAATCAGTAGCTTCTATGAAAAAATTACATAATGTGTAGCACAGATATCGGGGCTTTCAATTTTCCAAAAAAATCATCTCGTTCCTCGTCCTAATCAAAAAAAATCTGACGGTGTGTAGTTATCTTAAGGGTGCTTGCACACAGGTGCTGCCCATCAATCAATCCTATTAACAAAGGATGAAAAGCAGCTGAAATGCACCACAGACACACCCAAGAAGGGGGCCCCTGACAATCCCATAAGGAGTACATAGGACATAAGATAACCAAAGTAGCCCAGGTAGCATGCAGAACAGAACATATATTGGGGGTGGTTTACAAGACGTGTCTGAGGTGCATATCTGAACAAATCCCGTTGCCGGAAGCCTTAACACTGAATACCTTGACAGGTGGTAAGTATACTATTACTACCCCCCAACCCTCTTTGGTGCCTAACCTCCCCTTACCACCCTAGACCTAACCTTCCCAGGAAGGGTGCCTACCCTAACCTCCCCCAGGGGGTGACTAACCCCCCTCCGCGTAGCCTAACCCTCCCTAGGGGGTGCCTACTCTAACCTCCCCCCAGGGGTGCCTAGCGCCCCTTCCGTAATCTAACCCTCCCCGGGGGGTGCCTAACCCTAATCTCGCCCCAGGGATGCCTAAACTTATACTCCCATCTCCGGGAAAACTGCGATACTTACCTGGGTCCAGACGTTCAGTATTGCGGCATTTGGGATGCCAATGCCGGTATCCTGATCTCCTTCGGGATATTGGTGTCTGCATTTTGCCGGGTAGCGGAATTCCGGCATCGGTATTTTGGCAGCTGGCATCCCGCCTGCTGGCAATTTAACTACATCCCGAACAAAGCACAAGTTAAGGAACTGATGCTATTTTGTTGTCCCCAAGTAGTGATATCACTTAGTGTTTAGTTTTGATTGGTAGATTATCAGGGAGAATCTGGCATGTTTTGTAGAATTGAACTGTACCCCTTTCTCTCAATATACTTAAGCACTATTTACCCATTGTTATTACCAGTCCCTGATGCAATAAATGATCTAGGCCTCCTCCTGCTCCTCAATCAGTCTAACTTCTCTCCGACCTACATGGTACCAGGAATAGTTCATGGTATCAAATAATACTATGGTGTCATTACTCTTCCTGTCACTGTATTGCTCATTATAAAAATATTATACAGGGATTGAGCTTTGTATGAGTATATATAGTAGAACTTAGGTGCTTCTCCATGGTGCACAAGTTAGTAACTATGCTGCATGCCCTGTGCATGTAACCCGGAACCAATCTGCACGGTACCTGGTTCCAACATTGAGTGCCCAGGCTGTCGGAAACACTTTCACAGACTCCTTTTCATTTTAAAAATAGTTTCAACTAATTCACAGCTAAAATATTACATTATCTACATGTCTCTATATGTAATTGAATGATGGCTAAAGCAAGCTTACTTTGGGGCACATGACTGGATATCCAATGTAAATCAGCTTAAACAATGAATATTTAAGCAAATGCCTCTTTCTCCCTTTAGAGATGTCTGTTACCCGATAAGAATTCAGGAAACACCTTTACAGTTGTATTATGATTGATGGTACAAAATGGGATCTGTGAAGTGAGTGGAGAAGACTGTCAATGGCAGCAGAAGCTCACAATGGGCACAGGGTGTGGTGCCAGCTGCTGCAAACAAGGATAACAGCAACAAATATCTCTGGAGAGACAGATGGGCTCCAGGCATCAACTGTATGTAAATAGATGTATCGAGAAGCAATTTGCCCAAATGCATTTGAATTATTTATCTTACCAACCATTCATCGTTTTTATACATTGTAATGTCTGTTTTATTCTGGATCACATGACTCACTGCTGAGCCTACCCAAATATAATTGTACTGTAGACTGAATTGATCTTTCTTAAGTCTCCACATGCTGGCAGCTGCCCCAGCTCTTATCTTAGATATCCGAGGATAAATCCCATTCTCTGTAGAAACACAAGACGCCTGTCTTCAGTTCAGCGTGCCTGAAAATCTATCACATGACATGATCTAGATGTCACATTGATTTGTACACATACTGTAATGTCCATTTATTCTTTGTCATATTTGTTGAGTGGAAAAATGGTTCACATGGGAAATTAGGGCATAAAATGGACCCAAACCCTCTGAAGTTGTGAGTGTACTGTCACTCTGTGGCACATATCCTAAATAAAGAAATGATTCTGAATTAAATGTATATTTGATTTAAGGTGCATAAGAAAAGGTAAATATGTATGTAGTATTGTTAAGCAAACAGATAAGCAGGTCCAGCTGTTTGGCATGAGCAAAAAACAGCACTATAATATCCAGTTCAACATACAGTATATAGGGGCCCATTTATCAATGAGTTTTATCATATGCAACCAGTTTTAAAACTTGTGTATGATAATGGTGCTCCAGCCAATCAGCTCCTGGCATCTGTTTAAAAAAATGACAGTTGGGAGCTGATTGGCTGGAGCACCAATTATCATACACAAGTTTTCAAACTCGTTGCGTATGATAAAATTCATAATAAATAGGCCCCATAGTCAGGCTTGGACTAGCCCACAGGGTTCAGGAGAAATCCCCGGTGGGTTCCACTGTCTGAGGGCCCCACACTCTCCTCTAATGTCAGGTTCCAGACTGCACTCCATTTATACATTGTTACTCTGTTAGAGGTTCAGTAACCTGGTAGAGAAGAACATTGCTGAACATAGGAGCTTGGTTTGTTGCTATAGAATCTACAACCAAGATTTGCCTTCCTGCCAATAAATAGTAGCAGTTGGCTTAACACACCTTGGGGTTCATTATCAATGAGTTTTATCAAACGCAACAAGTTTTAAAGGTCGTCATGTATGATAAAACTCGTTGATAAATGGGCCGCTAAGAATGTAGTTGTAAAGAGATTAAAAAAGTAACCAACATTTGTCATCCCAGTTTCAATTGCTTAATACTTGAGCCTTTTTTTTTTTTTTTACAACAGGATATATTTGACCTTTTACTAGAACTAATGCAGTTCTGAGTTTTAGACACTGGGTGGTGTGTACGGGGGTCTCCTATCATACGAAGAGTGCATTTATGTGGGTATTTCTATATGCATTCTCACAACTATGGTGTATTCACTACAGTGCATACTCTGGTAGATTATGCTGCATGAACTATCAGTATTTATAATAATAATTTTATTTATATAGCACTTTTCTCCAGCAGGATTCAAAAAGCATCAAAAACATAGCACAGAGGTTTAGTGTTACAGCAAAAAGAAATCAAACCAAGAAACATAGTGAACATAGCACAAAGAAGTTAATGCAGGTTTTGTGCAGTAATTTTTGTCAATAAATTCCACCAGTAGCATAACCCATCCATGAAAGATACCAGATGAGGCAGCCATTTTGGGCCTGCTACATAGGTTACTCTGGGTGGGATTGGCAACACCTAGAAGAGATGACACAAAATGGGGAAGTTGCAGAGTACTAAAACTAGAATCAGAGCCCTTACATAACCATCAATTCGATGTATGCTTCATCTAACCCACGGGTGTACCAGGCAAGACAACCATCTGTGATGCACTACAAAGGTTAATATGTGTGAGATAAACCAACTAACACATGTGGGTGACAAACGTTTATAATGTGATATGCAGAGATCCACGTGTTGTTAAAATATATACAGTGCATCCGGAAAGTATTCACAGCGCTTCACTTTTTCCACATTTTGTTGTTACAGCCTTATTCCAAAATGGAATAAATTCATTTTTGTCCTCAAAATTCTACACACAATACCCCATAAGGACAACGTGTAAAAAGTTTTTATGAGATTTTTGCAAATTTAATTTAAAAAAATCACATGTACATAAGTAAAAAGGCTGTAACAACATAATGTGGTAAAGTGAAGCGCTGTGAATACTTGGCTAAGCCTCTGTGGTGGCTGGCCATGCCTCTTAAGCATGGACCCTTACCACTGCATTTCTCCGGTGGGCCTTTCATGCCCTATTCCGACACTGTACGTAGTTGTAAGAATTTGAATGAGATTTGCCTGTTTGGCATCTCAGGTGACGTGTCATGAGTTATATGCTCATTGATTGGGTACTACAAATATATGTTAGCCATCGAAGTCCATGGATATTATAGATTACTTGGCCACAAGCTCAAAACCAGATATATCCTTTAGCTCTGCTACTGAATGTATTAAACACCAACTGTCTATATAAAGGGTGGGCAATAAGCGGTCCTCCAGCTGTTGTTGAACTACAATTACCATCATGCCTTGCATCAGTTTTAGCATGGTCAAATAGCAAAACTGTGGCAAGGCATGCTGGGATGTGTAGTTCTGTAACAGCTGGGGGGGCTGCTTATTGCCTACCCCTAGTCTAGAGCAATGATTTTCAACCTAGGGTATGAGTGCACCTAGAGGTACTTACTGGGATTTTGCAGGGTATGCTAAATATTTTCTGTAATGGTGAGGCAGAGGGGAGGGGCCACCCAGGTTATAATTGTGCATATAGGGAAATGAGTGTCCTAGGGATCTCTGTCCACAACCCTCAAAGTAGGTCCCTGATGGGAGGTAGGAAAATACAGTGACACTGGCGTTCCCTGCATAAATGAGATTATCCTGATTTAGGGAAACTGTAGATCAATTCGGAAACAGTTCCCCTAATGTCAGATTTTGTGACTATGACATCATCCTATGATATTGCATGTTAACGTACAGTCTTAAACACCATAGGTGCAAAGGGTGCAGCTGTTTTGGGGCCCAGAACTGAGGGGGGCACAGCTCCTTGTCAAAGTTACATGTGTGTTATACATTTTCACCATTGGGTGGTACATAGAGGGGCCATTACAAACTTTTGCTACGGAGCCTTCAAATACCTAGTTATGCCCCTGCTTACAGTGGTAAGACAACGTTTTACTTGGATTTCTGTATAAATTGGTCATAAAATGTGATCTGATCTTCATCTTAGTAATAAGAGTAGATAAACTCAGTCTGCTTAAACTAATGACACCCAAACAAGTATACATTTTGATGTCATTATTGTTCCCACTGTTTAAACATTCACAGTGCCAAGTAGAAAACTCTTGGATTTAATAACTGATTGACACTTCTTCTGCGGATCACACCTGCACAACCGTCAGGAAGAATTTTGGACCATTCCTCCTTACAAAACTGTTTCAGTTCAGCAATATTCTTGGGATGTCTAGTGTGAACTGGATTCTTCAGTTCATGCCACGGCATCTCAATTGGGCTGAGGTTAGGACTCAACTGGGTCACTCCCTCTAGCTAAGTTTCTTCTGCTGAAGCTGTCCACTTATTAATTTATTTCTGTTTTGGGTCATTGCCCGGTAGCATCACCGAACTTTAGTTGAGCTTTAGTTGGAGGACAGCTAGCTTTATGCTGGCCATAGACTGCACGATAGTGCAATCGACCAGCAGACACGGAAGTGTCCACACATTAATTGTGGCATCGCCATATATGGCACATTGTATGGAAGCAATCTCCATTCACTCTGTATCTCCATTCAATCTGTAGTCAGTTGAAAGATGGTCAGATGGACCGTGTGGTTTGATAATAAAACCAATCCATACACTAAACGATAATCGTTCACACCAGTAGTTTGTTTGGCTGATTTGCATAATTACTGTGCTGTGTGTGGCTATTCTGCAAAATATCTTGATAAACTGTGGTATTAATTTTTCCATCAATGAGAGCGTTTCTTCACACACACTGCTGTGTGTTCCTGCCAAAAAACACACCTATGGTTTCATCTATCTACAGAGCATTGTGCCAGTAGCGCTGTGGAACTACAGATGCTCTTTAGCAAACTTCAGACACGCAGGACAATTTCAACACACACACACACACACACACACACAGTATATTATCTAATAGCATTTATGTTAATTACAAATGTATCAAAGTTTCTTTGCTAATGTTGGGGGTACAAATAACACAAATAGGTTGGCAGTGGGTACAGAGATGGAAAATGATTGAGAACCACTGGTTTACAGTTACAAGTTACGAGTCCTAGGTGCTAGTCCAGACTAGAGCCACAGAAATACTGGCCCCAGGCTGTAATAGTTACTTATCGCTTCTCTGGGCCGGTCTCAAATTCTCCACACTAGTGTGTCCTGGTCTCAGACTGTAGGACTGCAACTTAAAAACTAAAAGTTATTTTTTTTAACTTAAATAAAAAGGGTATAAACATAAATATATAGCAATAGATGTAATATAGTTTATAATACCGACCGCAGGGATCCCGGCCCTGGAATCCCAAAGGTAAGTAGCGGGGTTAGGGGCTAGGAACTAGGGGGAGGGTTAGAGTTAGGCACTAAGGGGAGGTGGAGGCTTGGTTTAGGCACCAGGAAGATAGGGGTAGGGAGAGGGGGAGGGATGCCGGCGTCGGCATTCTGACTGCTGGGATCCCGAGCGCCGGCATCCCGTACCCAACCCGTAATATAAGGTATTTTAGATCTATGCTTCCCCTCTTCCCAGTAAGTAATATTCATAGGGGCAGTTGAATAGCCCAGTGGTTCTCAAATTCGGTCCTCAGGACCCCACACAGATCACGTTTTCCAGGTCACCCAGCAGGTGCACAGGTGTATTCATTACTCACTGATACATTTTAAAAGATCCACAGAAGGTTATAATTATTTCACTTTTGATTCTGTGAAGAGAACTGGCAAACATGCACTGTGTGGGGTCCTGAGGACCGAGTTTGAGAACCTGTGGAATAGCCCTATCCATTTTAAAGAGATCCACATACAAAATATATATATTTTTAAAATATTTAATCAAATAGTTTGTTATGTTAAAGCCATCCTGGGATATCATTAGCTTTTGGCAAAACGAACTATCATATTTTGCTGCCCCTTCTATACAGCTCTATGGGAACAGTGAAATCTAGCAAAATAACTAAATAGGCACCTAAACTTCTTATCATTTTCAAACTGATAACCAAGCCACTCTGCTGCATGATGTGCTCAGTATATATTTGCTAGACCTGTCATACAACTCAACTAAAATAACTGTGTTTGGGGACTCTACAGGAGGACCACTTAGTTCACTTATCAAAATGTAAGCTATATTTAGTGAAAGTTGCAATCATGAAGAGACTTTTTTATTACACTCTACAGACTTTATGTTTGTAACCGCATTCAAGGACACGGCAGTCTGCCACCCCTATGAATGAAATGGCTGATAACAGAACAACAGCTGGCACTCAGCTGCATAGATAGCAAATGTTAAATTATACAGTACATCTAATTCTGTCAAGGTGTGTGTTTGTTATTAGTATCTTATTTTTTTTTTTTTAAAGTAGATGCATTAGCAGTGACTAATACGCCTCCCCGGGAGGGTTAGGTTTAGGCACCCCTAAGGGAGGGTTAGGGGGGGGAGAGGAGAGGGTTAGGGTACATTCTTACCTTAGTCGGGATCTTCATATTCCGGCATCGGGATTTCATCCGCCGAGCTTAGGTCTGGCGGTAATACATACCAATTCCGTTTGAGACGACATAACACTTTCCTATAGTGACCAGTCCCATGCTTAATATGTTCTCTGCTCTTAAATATGCAGAGAGAGGAAGGAGTAGGGTAACAGATCAGTTTGGAGGATCTAGTTCTCCATCTCAGGGGCCTATTCATCATCACTTAATTGTCACAAAAGCAGGTGAAAAACACACATTTTCACCTGCTATTGTGACAATGAAGAATTTGAGCCATTCATTAAAAAGGTGAAGCAGGAGATATCACAGATATCTCCTACTTACCTTCCGTTTGCGGAATGGCCCGCTGTCCCCATACACTAGTATGGGGACAGAATTCATCAAGCTCCGAAAATATAATATTTTTGGAGCTTGACTGCGGGGGCATTCACCATCTTCAGATGGCGAATACCCCCGCTTGGGGTTCGCAATCCGCTCTTCCCTATGGGAAGTAGTTCCGGTTGCGAGAAGGGATCCTTTCAGATCCCTCCGCCCAGGGGCGGATTGGGAATTTAAAGTGGCCCTGGAAAAAATGGCTCCAGGAGATGATAGCCATTTCCCCAATCCCTCTCTCCAGTGAATAAGCACAGCGAGCAGGTGAATGAGTATTTTCTTACCTATATGATCTCTCTGCAGTGTGGAACCTCTGAAGAAATTGATCCTTCTTGGACAGGCAGTTTCTTGAGTCAGTGATCACTATTCATGCTGAGATCACATGGTCCGGAAGCCGCCTGTTTGTGTAGCAATAAAGCCAATGTCGTCATCATGCAACAGAGGTTTAACCAGATAATACATAGTAACAGATGTTTTTGGGCAGGACAAAATGGGAGTTCCCTATACTGAACAATTTAATATTAATAAAATATATTTGCTCATTTGGTACCATTTGCATTAGAATATGGTTTCATTAGAATTGTTATCTTACTGAAGATTACTGTGCCCCAGTGTTTTCTTGTAATAGTACCAGTGGTCCTACCGTCCTCAATGTGTGTGTCCAGCATCATCACCTTGGTGTGTCTCCAGCCGATCCCCTTACGTGTTTCTTCAGCGCTATCCCCCTGTGCCTCTCCAATGCCACCCCCAATTCTCTCTGGCACCATCCGCCTGTGTCTCCCCACAGTGCCATCCTCCTGCGTCTCCCAGGTGCCATCATCCTGCGTCTCCTCAGTGGCGTCTTCATGTCCTAGCACAGAATAGCCCTTCTTCCTCACACACAGGTTATCTCCCCTTAGCACAGAATACCCCCCTCCCCACAGATCATCATCTCCCGCACCCCTAGTGTAGCAGAGCCCCTCCCCACAGACAGATCATCTCCACCTAGTATAGCAGACCCCTTCCCACAGAAATATCATCTCCCCTTAGAACAGATCATCTCAGTATAGCATCCCCCCTCCCCCACAGAAATATCATATCTCCTTAGAACAAAATGAGCCCACCCCACAGACAGATCATCTCAGTATAGCAGACCCCCCCTCCCCCACAGAAAGTCCATCTCCCCCCAGTTCAGCAGATCTCCCCTCACCCCCTCCCCTTAGACACATCATCCCCCTTTGCCCTTAGACAGATCTTCTCCCCTCACCACCTGCCCCTTAGACACATCATTCCCCTTAGACAGATCATCTCCCCTCACCACCTCCCCCTTAGACAGATCATCTCCCCTCACCACCTCCCCCTTAGACACATCATCTCCCCTCACCCTCTCCCCCTTAGACACATCATCTCCCCTTACCCCCTCACCCTTAGACACATCATCTCCCCTCACCCTCTCCCCCTTAGACACATCATCTCCCCTCACCCCCTCACCCTTAGACACATCATCTCCCCTTACCCTCTCACCCTTAAACACATCATCTCCCCTCACCCCCTCCCCCTTAGACACATCATCCCCCTTTCCCCTTAGACAGATCATCTCCTCTCCCCCTTAGAATGGCCCCCACCCCAGACATCCTGAGTCTCTCCTGATGGACCTAGCCCCAATGCCCTGCACTGCAACTAGCCAGAATGTCTCCTTTCCTCTCTGCCCTCTCCCCAGGCTGTGAAATTAAACTTGACACTTCACAGCCTGGGGAGGGAAGAGTAGAGAGGAGACAGACTGCCTGGGCGTCTTCTCATTCCCGCCGGCGCCGCAACTTACCTCCACTGCTGTCACACGCAGGCCGCTCCACTTCTTTTCTTCTTCACTCCTCCGCGGCGTGTGATGACAAAGGTATGCTGGGCGGGGTTTAAATAGGCCGCGCTGGCCTCGCGAGAGAAGCTCAGGCGAGGCAGAGCTGACAGTCAGCCGGCCCGGGTGCCTGTAAAAAAATAGCGAGTCTGTGTCAGGACCCAGCGACCGCGGGTGACGGGGATAAGGGGGTGGGGCCTCAATGGAAAAGCGGCCCCACAACCAATCGACCCACCGGGATTTTCCCCGGAGAATGTAACTGCCATTCCGCCCCTGTCCGGCTCCTTCCGCCGGACGTCGGGGCTCTTGTGCGCATGCGTGACCTGTAGGTCACTGCATGCTCCGAAAAGGAGCAGTGAAGCCACTCACGGGGGCAGCTGATTTCACATCAGCTGCCACCGCGCCGGGGCAATGCTGAATTGCTCCGTTGGCCGCGGTGAATTAGAATGTTAATTATCGGGGTCCGTTAACATCATGAATAGGCCCCTCAGTGGTGTAGCAATAGGAGTAACTGCAATTTCAACCTCTGATAGGATCAAGTCTTGGCGCTCAGTTGTGTAAATTATATGCTACATAGCTCCCACCATTTACAAAGTAAGCCTCACACTATGGGCCAAATGTAATAGGGTGTCAGTTTTAGTAACAGTACAAACTCGCACTTTCTTGCACTTTTAAAAAGGTGCGAGTTTTTACTGAAACTCGCAAATTCAATAGCCTGCGAACTTTTCAACTCGAGGCTACTGCATTTGCGAGTTTAGGCGAGTTTAGGACTATGTAAACTGACACCTTTTAATGCGAGTAGCATTAAAAGGTGCGAGTTTTAGAGAAGCCATCACAGATCAGTGAGATCCGTGATGGCTTCTGTGTGTGTTTTAAAAAGAAAACGTGCACCCCCTCCCCAAAAGCATAACCAGCCCCGGGCTTTATAAAGCCTGTTCTGGTTCTAAAAATACAGGGGCCAAAATGCGTAGGGGGCCCCTGTATATTAAGAACCAGCACAGGGCTTTGTTGAGCTGGCTCTGGAAAATCAGGGGACTATTGACTTCTATGGTGTGAAATCCCCATTGAAGTCTATGGTGGGAACCGCTACATCGTAGCCGCAAGGTTACCTCAGGTGAATCTTGTGGTAACATCACTGATACAATGTCGCAACATTGTATCATTGATGTAACCACAAGATCAACCTCTATTAATCTTGCGGCTACGATGTAGCGGTTCCCACCATAGACTTCAATGGGGATTTCACACCATAGAAGTCTATGGGAGACACAGGCTGGCTGCATTCAGCTAATCAGCGAGCTGCTCTGACTGAGATGCTCCCTGATTGGCTGGCGGCTTCTTCAATGATGGGGCACATAGGGTGCCGGGGATAGCCCCGGGCTATCAGTCAAGGCCTGGGGTGCCCTGGAGAGTGGTACCCCTTTATTGGGGGGGTATCCAACTCCCCAGGGATCCCCAGCCTGGACTGACTAGCGGTCAGGGATAATGCTTTGGCCGGGGAAAACGGTGAAAGGTTTTCCCTGGCTGTGGCATTATCCCCTCGCTAGAAAGAGTTCGGTGCTGGTTCTGGAATTTTCATGGGACCCCTACTCATTTTGTCCTCTGATTTTCCAGAACCAGGACCAGCTCAACAAAGCCCTGTGCTGGTTCTTAATATACAGGGGCCCCCTACGCATTTTGGTCCCTGTATTTTTAGAACCAGAACAGGCTTTATAAAGCCCGGGGCTGGTTATGCTTTTGGGGAGGGGGTGCACGTCATTTTTTTTTATTTAAAAACATTTTACATAAGTACACACAGAAACATGTACATATCTCATGGATATGTGCATGTTTCTGTGTTAATCTGACCTGCTCAGGATGTACTCGCTAGCCTGAAGCAGGTCTATTATTTGTGGACTTTTGGTAATCTTTTTTTTGCGAGTCTGAAACAGACACTCTATTACATTGGGCGAGTTGATTGTTTTCAATGTGAAAACATCTGGATGCGAGTTTGAGAATGGGGAGTTTTAGTAACTCTGAAAAATGTGAGTTTTAGTGAACAGACACCCTATTACATTGGAGAGTTGTGAAAAATTGCGAGTTTAGCACCAAACTCGCAATTTACCAAAACAGACACCCTATTACATTTGGCCCTCTAACTATGCAAACAGTTAACACAAACGAGCTCTCTGCTCCCAGGATGCACCGGGGGTTCCTCCATATATACCCCACACCCTGCCTCAGGTAGCCAGTTCTTCCTGTTTGGTGTTTTCACCACATAGACAGTGGGACTGCTGGAGCAGTCCTGCAGACGAGTAACAAGGGTGGTCTGAGCTGTCCTGGAAGCAGCCTCGCGCCTGATTGGAGGCGTACCGGCCACGCGCTGCAACTACCTCCTCCTGACGCTGCACCGCTAGCCTTGGCAGGTCCATGGCTGCGGATTCGGCAGGGGCTCTCAGGCCCTGGACCGCAACCGGATCAAGGGGATGGCAGGTAAGCAGGTGGTTGCGGTGGCCGCTGACGCCGGGACCACGTGGCGGTCTGGCCTCCGGCGGTGAGACTGGCCGGAGGCACGCTGCAGTCAGGAGGCATACGGCTTGTCTCCTAGCCTAGACAGCCGGGATATGATGTTCCTGACCAGCCGGGGCTTGTGGAGGCGGCCAGGTCAGTTTACCGGGCAGGTCCAAGCAGCATAGGGGAGGTACGCTTCCCCGGCGGCCCCTCCCCCAATCCACATGCTAGTTCAGTCCTCTGGCACAGTGATTGTGGATTGCTCCTCCCAGCCTCCATATAGGGCAGCCAGAGTGTATGTCAGTTGCTCTCTGAACGCTGCTCCTACAGGACGATGGGCAGTCTCCCTGTATACCTTGCCTACTGCTGGTTTAGGTTTTACAGGGCTCTATCCTACCTAAGCCTAGGCTGATTGTGGTAGTGAGAGCTTATATGAATATGGACTCGCAGAGTGTTTATGCATGACATGTGATTGTTGTTTTTGTGGATACTGTTCTTATGTAAAAAGAACTGTGACTCCTGTAAACTATCACTGTCTTTCCCCTTAACCTTTTCCTACAGGTTAAGCTGCAGTCGGGAGGCATACAGCTTGTTTCCTACACTAGACCGCCGGGATAGGGGGTCCAAGCAACATAGGGGAGGTGCGCTTCCCCGGCGGCCCCTTCCCCAATCCACACACTAGTTCAGTCCTCTGGCGCAGTGATGGTGGGTTGCCGCTCCCAGACTCCATATAGGGCAGCCAGAGTGTATGTCAGTTGCTCTCTGAATGCTGCTCCTTCAGAATGCTGGGCAGTCTCCCTGAATACCTTTCCTACTGCTGGTTCAGGTTTTCACAGGGCTCTATCCTACCTAAGCCTAGGCTGATGGTGGTAGTGAGAGCTTATATGCATATGACTCGCAGAGTGTTTATGCATGACATGTGATTGTTGTTTTATGGATACTGTTTCTTATGTAAAAGAACTGTGACTCCTGTAAATTATCACTGTCTTTTCCCTTAACCCTTTCCTACGGGTGTGTGGGTAGTCAGGGTGAAACAAAATCGCATGTGTACTCAGAACTTGTCATTATTATGTCTCAGAATCTGAAGGACAGGCGGCTAAGGTCCCTGTGCTGGGGGGGTTTTCCCCACAGGATCTCATACAATCTGATTATGTGGTTACTGTGTCAAGTAGACAAACCTCCCAGCTTCTGGATAGGAACTCCCTTGGTTTTCCTTTTCCCAGATTATGGACCAAAATACCTTGCTTAGTGACAGGTTGAACAAGCTCAAATATCCTATGAAGCTGGTGTGCTTTTTTGATTAAGAGCCTATGGCAAATATACTCAGTGGCGTAAGTTCATCCCAGTCGCCCGGAGGCAAGTTCTAATTTGGCGCCCCCCCCCCCCCCCCAAGAAATAAAGGGCAAATAAACGTGATGTATATCTATCAATCTATACATACGCATGCACACGCACAAGCATACAAACACACTAAAATAGAATTTTTCTATTGGGCCTATTTGCTAAAGTAAATTTGCAGGATATGCACAGGGAGAATACCTTTGTTGCTGCTGCCTGTTGGTATATTTCCACCCATAAACCGCCTCTACGCCATTTTTTATTTGAAAACAAAACAGTCAAATGATCTGTCTACAACAAGTAATTTTGTTTTACCTACACATTTCCTTCTACCTGTACCCCCTTCTGTCTGTCCGTGCCTCTATATGTGTAGGCTCGCCAGATCATCCTTATTAATTCAGGACACACATGAATTAAACAGGTTCTGTGGCTGGCTGAGTTCATATCACCTGGTTTTCATCAGCCACAGACGGGCGTTTCTAGAGAGGAGGGGCCCGTGCGCAGTCTCCGACACGGGCCCCTCCTCTCTGTCTGGCGGTCGGCAGTGCACTGAGCTGTGCACGGCCAGCGCCGAAATTATAGACTCTGGGCACTAGAATGTGCCCAGAGTTTATAGAGTATGCTCAGGTCACCGGGAAAATGACCGTGGTGGCCATTTTCCAGTCGTCTTTACAGCGCCGGACCCCCGTGCAGACGTGGGACTTCGGAGAGGTAAGTAATACTATGGGTGCAGGGTGTGCGGGGCCCCCTGGACCCAGAGGCCCATGTGCCCCGCACACCCTGCACCCATTATAGCTACGCCCCTGGCCCACAGAACCTGTGTAATCCACATGTATCCTGAGATAAAGGGATAATATGGCAAGCCTACAAACTTGTGCCCCATTCTGACTCTCAGTTCCCCCCTCCTATCTTTCTGTGCCTCAATCTGCACCCCTTCTGTCTGTCTGGGCCCTTTGTACCTTTTGCATCTCTATGCCCCCTTGTGCCTCTATCTGTGCCCCCTTCTACTAGTTTTCCTTTTCTGAACTTTCCTCTCTCTCCCCCCCCCCCCCCGTTTTCTCTCCTGGCCACCATGATACATTCCCCCCCCTCCCCCGCACATGTTGAATGCAATTTCCCTTCACTTTGTTATTCTTCTTACCTGTTACCTTGGCCGGGATATCTATAGCCGGGGTCTCCATCCCCTCCATGCCGCTCAGAGAGAGTCACAGCACTGGTTGCTGTCCGTGGACACCACTGCCCCAGCTTATGTGCTGGCTGCTCTCCCGACTCCTGCGCGCTCCCCACAGTGTCTGACAGCCGACCTAAGCATGTACGCCCAGCCACACTGTCTGTGTATCCCGGCTCCCACTCAGCAGGCAGGCGGCTCAGGGTCACGGTCACATGTCATGTGACGTCTGCGACCTGAGCAGTGGGTCCAGGTCGCGGTGCAAAAGGTCCAGGGCGCCGCTGAGCATCAGATCGGCAATCAGCTTGGCGACTCCTCATTACAGCAACAGGAAGGAAGACACAGAGCGGGGGACAATGGAGGAGGTGCCCCCTTCAGGCCTGGAGCCCGGGGGCAACTGCCTCCATTGTCTCCGGCAGTTCCGCCACTGAATATACTGCTTAAATACATTAAGTTTTGCTGAGTTATGCTGCCTTTGTTTCTGAAAAGACTATGTGTGAAGATGAGCACATTACATTGGCCCCAGCTGTAGGCTATATGGGCTAAATTGTAATTCACATATACTGGTAGGGCTGGGTTGCCCATCCCCCCTCTCTCCTAATTAGGAAAACTCAGCTGAGTTAAGTACTGATTGGGGGGGGGGGGGAGTTGGCTATCCCTGAGTATGCCTTGTTCCCAGGAAAGTGCATAACATTGGAATCCTACCAACTTTTGTTGCTTGGATTCAGTACCGATTGATGCAAATCTACAGGTAGATTTTGCAAAACTGGTCAGTTACGCATGAATGTGCTACTGTTCAAAATTTTACTTTCCTGAAACCCCTAAACTGCAGTTTGGGGTTAGAGAGTGCTTCACATGTAGGTTTTCTGTAAACCGGCGCTTGTTGTGGGTTACCTGCAAATGTTCTCAGGAGATTTGGTTCATCTTCCTGGGTGCCTCTCTGTGGATGGCCAGCTTATACAGAGCTTGATGTCCTACTTAGCCTTGTCGGCTGTTCGTAGTTGACTAAAAAAAATTTGTTGTATGTATGTATATATGCCTCCACTGCGGTGATCAGGTCATACAGAGCTCTAGGTCCTACCTGGTGTTTTGGTAGATGGCTAGAGAGCTTAGTGTGTATGAACAGTGGATATATGTGTATGTATGTGTGTATGTATATATGTGTGTATGTATGTATATGTGTATATATAATTATGTATAATGTGCATTACATGTGGCTTATGGAATCTGCTGTATTATACTGCCTTGTCAGCATAAGTCTACCACTACTGTTTCTCCTCATGTAACCCGCTACAAAGATACGTGGGTACATTGGATGTAAAATGGTGGTCACATTAATACTAGACATTGGATAAACCTTGTATGTCCAATGAAAAGGTAAGACAGATGACTGGACCCCCCTGAGCTGGTCTCATGTGTGATCTGTAGCAGCAGCTCCTATGATTATGCCCTCTATTTCCATCATGAATCTACATTTTACCTACAGCCATACCACACTGGACATGCCCAATCTCCTCTGACTTTGGAAGCTATGCCGTGTTGGTCCTGGTTAGTACCTTGATGGGAGACTCACCTGGGAATACCAGGTGCTGTAGGCAGTGGTTAAGGCAGAGCATCTTTAGTAGCCGTTCAACAATTAGTACAGGCTGCTAGGTCTTTGCAGCCAAAGGACCAGATGGCGTCGGCCCCTTACGCGTGCCAGGCCACAGAGAGGGGTGATGGGGGTGTCCTCACTGGACTTAATATAAATGGGTTGTAGTGGTCACTGTTCTAAAGAGTCACCACAGTAGTCAAATCTACCAGATCATAGTGCAGGTTGGTGACTCCTGCGCCAACCCTGATATTAAGGTATCTTCAGCAGCTGCAACCTACCATGTTTAGGCTTCCTAGGCATCTGTCCTGGAGGGACATGTGTGCTCACTCGGGTCAAAGTGACTTCATCCTTAGCAGCTTTCCAGCAATTATGGCAAGCAGCTAGGCTAGTACAGCCAAAAGAATCAGAAGGCGGTCGGTCTCACGCTCCGTCCAATCTCAGATTCTGGTACATCTTCTGGTGTTTAGGGACACACGGATCTCCTCCCAGGAGTCACTTCCAACACCGTCTTCCAACAGTAAGTCTCCTCTCTGATCAGAGGGACCAAAGCTAGGCTTGTGGAGCCGGTATAAGGCGAGGCTCCAGTGTTCTAATGCCAGAAAGTTGTGAAAGCCTCCCGAATCTGACTACAGCCAGACCATACTGGTCATGCCCAAGATGGTCTGATCTTGATAGCTAGGCAGCTTTGAGCTCAGTTAGTACTTGGATGGGAGACCACTTGAGATACCAGGGGTTGCAGGGAACATAGTATGGAGTTTCTCCAGGCAGAAAAATCCATATTACCAGAAAGGTTGAGGCCTTTTATCCCTTTCCAGTACCATTGGCATTCGCCTTTAAATGTTCCACTGATAAGAGATTTGAAGCCGGTTTTCAGGGCAGTCTTTCTCTGTCAGGAGCTGTTATTTGCCCGGTCAGGGTACGGTCGGGGTTCCAAATAAAAGCACAGATGATCTGTCTCTCGCCAGAAGAGCGACTATCCGTTAAAGACGTTTGTCGCAACAAGGGTCGCCCATTCTGGACCTGGAAAATACTAGCCTCCGCGGGTGGGGAGCGTTGACAGGTCAACACATGTTTCAAGGAAAATGGAAGACAACGGAATGCAGTCTCTCCGTAAAACGTCCTGGAACTAAGGGCAGTATTCAGGAGCGCTTTTCAAGCTCGGGAAATACTAAAGGGGCAGGCCGGTCTGGGTGCAACACCACCGCAGTAGACTGTCTCATCCATCAGGGGGCAGAATGTCATTTTCCAGCGAAATCGGTTGTGTTCATACCAGGAGTCCTTAATTTGGAAGTGGACTTCCTAGGCCAGCAGGTTATACGCGCCAGATAGTGTGGACTCTTCATCCACAGGTATTTCAGAGCCTTGTGGATGGATGGGTCTTCTAGAGGTAGACCTCATGGCCTTGAGTCACAAGCACAGGGTCCCCAGGTACGGGCACATTGTTTGTGGATGCTCTGGCAGTAGAGTAGAACTTCAAACTAGCGTATTTGCTTCACCCGCTATCCCTCCCTATAAGGGTTAACGGGAATATGCAACAGTAATACTGATGGCCCCTGCTTGACCCAGACGCTGCTGGTTCGCCAACCTGCAGAGTCACTCCATAGACATTCTGTGGCCTCTTCTGCTAAGGTCAGATCTGTTAATGCAGCATCCCTTCCTGTATCTAGACCTGACTCGTCCATCTTGGACGGCATGGTTCTTAAGACCTCCGCCTTGAAGAAAGGATGTTCTGTAATTCAGAGCATAAGAAACTTACTTTTGGCTGCAGTTATTAAAACTTTGTATGTTCTCTGGGGTGAACTGAGAAAATGTGGCCCTAGGGGGTTAGGTTTCTCGAGTATGTTCTTTTCATCAGACTGGAGGGTCTCTGATCTAGCAGCACTTTCTTCCCGCTTCCTCGTTTTTAATAAGTCAACGGGAGAGAGCGGTACTTCATACTAGGGCGTAATACCTTCCAAGAGTGGTATTCTGGTTCTATATAAATGTAGAGATTGTGGTCCCAGCTTTCAAACTACAAGCCTCTCGGTAGGTGAGGCTTCCTTGGATGTTGGCCGTGCGCTACATAATTATGTGGATCGCGCCAACAGCATGAGGAAGTAGGTTTTCTTTTGTACTGTATGACAGTCATAAGGCTGGCCAGCTGATAAGCGGACGCTGGTCAGATGGATTCATATGATGATTTCTCAGGTCAGACTAGTCTGGTGGTGCCAGACTCAGTAAAGGTACATCCACACGGTCAGTGGGGCCTTCGTGGGTGGCTTGCTGGGGTGCCTCTGCTGAATAGTTCTGCAGGGCAGCCACATGGTCTTCCACCCACACCTTTGTCAATTGTTATGCCTTTGACACTTTTGCCTCTCAGGATGCCTCCTTCGGGCGTAGGGTTCTCCTCTCTTCCGATAGTCAGGAGTGTCCCCGCCCGTAGGTTTAGTGCTTTGGGATATCCCCAACGTAATGGCTGTGGACCCCATGGACCCCGAAGAAGAAAATAAGAGTTATGGTATAACATACCTTTAACTCTTTTTCTTCGAGGTCCATGGGGTCCACAGGACACCCACCCAGACGCACCTGTAGTTCTGGGGGAGGTTTCCATAGTTTCTCCTCTTGAGAATCTGGACTCATGAGTTATGGGTTTCTTCTTTCTTACCCTTTGTGTGTCTCCGCCTGCTTGAGCTTGGTAACGAACTGGCTACCTGAGGCAGGCGGTGGAGTATATATGGAGGAACCCCGGTGCATCCTGGGAGCAGAGAGCTCGTTTGTGTTAACTGTTTGGTGACCAGGATTCATACCCAACGTAATGGCTGTGGACCCCATGGACCTCGAAGAAAAAGAGGAAACAAAGGTATGTTATACCATAACTCTTATTTTTAGTATTCATAAACAGACTTAACACAGTAGATATCACTGATATCTCCTGATTAAGTTCCCCTGTGTTAATTTTCACACTCCCCATACATTATTATGGGGATGTGGAAATTACGGTATTCATCAAATTCCGAAAATTATGTATTTTCAGAATTTGATGGTGTTACTATTCGCCACTGTGAGGTGGCGAATAGCAGGTAAAACTTACCTATGTCAGCATGGGCAGGTCCGCCGGTGGCTCCCTCCGGCGCTCTGGTCCATCCTCTGGCTCCGGAGGCTGCTCGGACACTGTGTTCTCCCAGCAGAACACAATAAAGTTTTAGAAAAAAAACATTTTTTTTTTTCTAAACTGTACAGTGTGCTGCTGGGAGACCACGTGTCAGCACAGCCACCGGAGCCGGAGGCGCTGCAGCGGGCAGGTTAGTGCGGGGAGGGGGCACAAAATTACCACTGTAGTTAGTGCTGCGTATGCGCTGGTTTTGCAGATGTAACAGCGCATGCGCAACACAGATTCCAGCTATGGTAAGTTAGTGTAAATAGGGAAAACTATTTCCCGAAAAGCAGACATCGCAAAAATTACAGCTTTTCTAAATAGATAGTTAAGGAGAGGAGGAAAGATGAATTCCTTCGGTAATTAGGTAGAACTCCATGCGAGTTCTAAACCTAATTACCTCCATCTAATTTTTAGGTATGATGAATAGGTCCCTATGTCATATAGTCTCAAATGGAATCTGTATGAAATACTGACGGCTGAATAGCAGCCTGTTCTTATACCGATGCCGGAAGCCTGAAGGGAGGATATCCCGACAGTGTCCAGTAAGTACTCTAACCCTCCCCCTCTAACTCTAACCCTCCCTTAGGGGTGCCTAACCTTAACCTCCCCCCAGTGGTCAATAACCACTGAAATAGTCATGTTTATCCCTGCATTTAATGTGTAAATGATGTACAAACATTCTTTAAGTAAATATAGTGATTCTTTGTTACTGACCTCATTTTTCAAACCATGCCCAGGAAGTTGGGTACCTTTGCAAAGTTGTGGAGTGTTGAGGTTTGGCAGCAATTAATAGGGGCTCCAGTTTTCAGTGTCAGTTTATGAGGAGGCATTCCTGGAGGTTTAACTGAGTTGAAGAATTCCATGGGTTAGTTGAGTAAATCTTCATCAACGTTGGCTCTCCACTTGTTGCCAGAAAAATAGTGTAATAGGTATGCAGTGTACTCCCCAGAATCAATTTCACGGCCCTCTACCTGGCTTTTTTTTTTTTTTTTTATTACATACCACACGGCAATATCCTACTCCAGAGGTCTGACGGCCAAAATCAGAATCGCTCTTAGCTTAAGTTACAGACAACATTAAAGGAATCCCTATCCCATCTTTAAAAGACGGCACAGTTTGGAGAGAGAAACATTGCCGGGAGTGCAGACATGCTGTATGTCTCAGCAGGCAACACTGTAGCTCAGTGTTCATTGCTGGACACAATTATATCTGTGTCCAGGCAGCAAGTGGGCAATATCTGCAAAAGTCTATAAGAAATATATCTGTGTCCAGCCAAATTGCACTGCCCCCACCTGGTTACTTTTTAATGCCTCCTGGCTGGCGATGTTTTTGTGGAGAACACTGTTGATGGTTCATTGATGGACATGGAGGTGTCATTATAGGTAGAAAAATAATAATAATTACAATATTTAAGCCTAATACATTGGTAGTTTAAAAGATGATTGTGTTAAATCGTATTTTTATAAATATCACAAATGTGTTGCCAATATTATCAACTTTAATTTCATATAACATTTAGGTGAAAAAATTATCTCAAGGCGTGTCATATAAGCAGGCATAGTCACAGCAATAAATTATGTGTGAGTTCTTGCATGTATGTGTACAATATACAGTTCCCACTCAGCTGATAACTGACTGTAAACCAATCACCGACATCACAAAGGCTGTTTATGTCCTGTCAGTCACATGACCAGTCTAGTCAGTAGTTACAACTCAGCCTGCCTGCATTTCACAACTGAATGTAAGGATTCACACAAGTGCTTAAACATTTTGAGACTTGCGTCTAATGTTTCATCGATAGCAAGCTCTGTGAGTGCTTGAGCACCCCCTATATTATATGTAGTCGGAATGTCGCAGATTACAAGGCCAACATTCACAATTTCGACAGCAGAAGGCTGACAATGATGACACCGACATGGTTAAATTGTCGACTGACAATTGTTATAATGTTGATATTTCCATTATTGTTGGGGATAGAAATAGAATTAGACAGGAAGCATAGTGTTGATATGTCAACAGGACATTTTATGGGCGACATGATAAACATGCTCTATTCTGAATAGTGATTTACAGTATTAACTAGGGGTGTGCACCGGCCACTTTTCGTGTTTTGGATCTGGATCTTTCTTCGTGTTTTGGATCTGGATTGGTTTTGCCAAAACCACCCTTCCGTGTTTTGGGTTCTGGGTTTTGTGTTTTGGATCTGTATTTTTTTTTTAAAAAGCATAAAAACAGCTAAAATCACAGAATTTGTTGGTTTCTCTGCTCCTATGCTATTATTAACCTCAATAACCTTAATTTCCACTCATTTCCAGTCTATTCTGAACACCTCACACCTCACAATAGTGTTTTCATGTCCAAAAGGTTGCACCGAGGTAGCTGGATGACTATGCTAAGCGACACGAGTGGGCGGCACAAACACGTGACCCATCTAGGAGTGACACTGCAGTGGCAGACAGGATGGCAGTTAGAAAAACTAGGCCCCAAACTGTACATAATGCAAAGAAAAAAAAGAAGTGCAAGATGGAATTGTCCTTGGGCCCTCCCACCCACCCTTATGTTGTATAAACAGGACATGCACACTTTAACAAATCAATCATTTCAGCGCCAGGGTCTGCCACACAACTGTGGCTGAAATGATTGGTTCGTTTGGGCCCCCACAAAACAAGCTGGCAATTAATGTGTCCCTGCACAAACTGGCTCTACGGAGGCAAGATGTCATCCTCATCCTCCTCATCCACCGATTCCTCACCCTCTTCAGTGTGTACATCCTCATCCTCACAAAGTATTAACTCGTCCCCACTTGAATCCACCACCACAGGTCCCTCTGTACCTTCTGGAGGCTGGTCTCCCTGGAAGAGCTGATAATTCATTTTGATGAACATCATCTTCTCCACATTCTGTGGAAGCAACCTCCTACGCCTTTCGCTGACAAGGTTCCCGGCTGCACTAAACACTCTTTCGGAGTACACACTGGAGGGGGGGCAACTCAGGTAAAATAGAGCCAGCTTGTACAGGGGCCTCCAAATTGCCTCTTTTTCCTGCCAGTACAGGTATGGACTGTCTGACATGCCTACTTGGATGCTGTCACCGATGTAATCCTCCACCATTCTGTCAATGGTGACAGTATCATATGCAGTGACAGTAGACATGTCAGAAATTGTTGCCAGGTCCTTCAGTCCGGACCAGATGTCCAAACTTGGTCCTGCCTGCCCTGCATCACCGCCAGCGGGTTGCTTAGGATACCTAAGTTTTTTCCTGGCAGCCCCAGTTGCGGGAGAAAATGAAGAAGGAGCCGTTGACGTGTCACGTTCCGCTTCAGCTGACAGTGTGTTCACCAGCAGGTCTTTGCACCTCTGCAGGCTTGTGTCGGCCGGAAAGAGAGACACCACATAGGCTTTAAACCTAGGATCAAGCACGGTGGCCAAAATGTAGTGGTCTGATTTCAACAGATTGACCACCCTGGAATCCTGGCAAAGCGAATGAAGGGCTTCATCCACAAGTCCCACATGCCGAGCGGAATCGCTCCGTCTTAGCTCCTCCTTCACTTTCTCCAGCTGCTTCTGCAAAAGCCTGATGAGGGGAATGACCTGACTCAAGCTGGCTGTGTCTGAACTGACTTCACGTGTGGCAAGTTCGAAGGGCTGGAGAACCTTGCACAACACGGAAATCATTCTCCACTGCGCTTGAGTCAGGTGCATACCCCCTCCTTTGCCTATGTCATAGGTGGATGTATAGGCTTGTATGGCCTTTTGCTGCTCCTCCATCCTCTGAAGCATATAGAGGGTTGAGTTCCACCGCGTCACAACCTCTTGCTTCAGGTGATGGCGGGGCAGGTTCAAGAGTGTTTGCTGGCGCTCCAGTCTTCGGCACGCAGTCGCTGAATGGCGAAAGTGGCCAGAAATTTTTCGGGCCACCCAAAGCGTCTCCTGCACGCCCCTGTCGCTTTTCAGAAAATTCTGCACCACCAAGTTTATTGTGTGAGCAAAACATGGGACGTGCTGGAATTTGCCCAGATGTAATGCCCGCACAATATTGGTGGCGTTGTCAGATATCACAAATCCCCAGGAGAGTCTAAGTGGGGTAAGCCACTGGGCGATGATTTCCCTCAGTTTCTCTAAGAGGTTGTCGGCGGTGTGCCTCTTACTGAAACCGGTGATACACAGCGTAGCCTGCCTTGTAACGAGCTGGCGTTTCTGAGATGCTGCTACTGGTGACGCTGCTGCTGTTGCTGCGTAAGGTGATACATCTACCCAGTGGGCTGTCACAGTCATATAGTCCTTAGTCTGCCCTGTTCCACTTGTCCACATGTCCGTGGTTAAGTGGACATTGTGTACAACGGCATTTTTCAGGACACTGAGGACACTTTTTCTGACGTTTCTGTACAGTCTCGGTATCGCCTGCCTAGTGAAGTGGAATCTAGACGGGATTTGGAACCGGGGACACACTACCTCCATCAATTGTCTAAATCCCACTGCACTAATGGCGGATACCGGATGCACGTCTAACACCAACATAGCAGTCAAGGCCTCAGTTATACGTTTTGCTTCAGGATGACTGCTGTCGTACTTCATCCTCCTCGCTAAGGACTGTTGGAGGGTCAATTGTTTAGTAAAAGTAGTGGTGTTCCTACTTCCTCTCTGGGATGATGAACGACTCCCAGCAGCAGCAACAGCAGCAGCGGCAGCAGTAGGCGTAGCAATGCAGGATCCTCCAGAGGAATCCCGGATAGGAGAGTCAGTCATGCCAGTGACATGGCCTGCAGGACTACTTCCGATCCTGACTAAGGAGGAAATTGACGAGGAGGGAGTTGACGGTGTGGTTTGCAGGCGCTTGGATACAACAGGACAACGGGATTTAGGTGTCCCTGGACTGCTTACGGTCTTAGCCAAAGTTTCTGAACTTGACAGTAACTTTTTATGAACGCGCTGCAGGTGCCGTATAAGGGAGGATGTTCCTAGGTGGTTGACGTCCCTACCCCTACTTATTTCACCTTTACATATGGTACATATGGCAAGACAGTTGTTGTCCGGATTTGGATAGAAATATTGCCAGACCAAAGAGGTGGAATGTTTGGTCTTCTGCCCAGGCATGACCGTGATGGGCTTTTTCATCCCACGGACAACAACTGTCTCCCCCGGAGCCTGATTTAAACAAACCACATCACCATCAGAATCCTCCTCACCAACTTCCTCCTCAGCGCCAGCTACACCAGTATCCTCATCCTGTTGTACTTCAACAGTGACATCTTCAATTTGCATATCAGCAAGTGGACTGTGGGTGCTCCTTTCAGCACTTGCAGGGGGCGTGCAAATGGTGGAAAGAGCCACCTCTTCCCGTCCAGTGCTGGGAAGGTCAGGCATCGCAACCACCACCACACTTGGACTCTCCTTGGGGATTTGTGATATCTTCTTAGAAAGCACAGTTCTTCGCTGTGCTTTTGCCAGCTTAACTCTTTTGATTTTTTTAGTGGGAGGAGGGCTTCCATCGTCATGTGAAGCTGAACCACTAGTCATGAACATACTAGGGATCGACCTTAGCCGTTCCTTGCCACTCCGTGTCGTAAATGGCATATTGGCAAGTTTACGTTTCTCTTCAGCTGATTTAAATGTCTTTTTCAAGGTCATTTTCCTGAACTTTGCCATTTGGGATTGTATGTGCCCTCTACTATGACATTGGGCATCGGCCTTGGCAGACGACGTTGATGGCATGTTATCGTCTATGTCATGACTAGTGGCAGCAGCTTCAGCACTAGGAGGAAGTGGTTCTTGATCTTTCTCTATTTTATTTTTATCGGAGAAAGTTTGGTCCTCCATTTATGTTATATCGATTTGATATATACGTGCGGCTAAACACAGAAAATAATTTTTTTTTTGGTTTGGACTGGAGTGTACTTTGGGGGTTACAGCACCCTTTAACGGTCAAGCCAGCCGGCCCTTATGACACAGGCGCACTCTTGGCACTACTTTGTTGATGCACGTGCGGCTACTGCGCACACAATTCACAAACACAGAAAATAATTTTTTTTTGGTTTGGACTGGAGTGTACTTTCGGGGGTTACAGCACCCTTTAACGGTCAAGCCAGCCGGCCCTTTACTTATGACACAGGCGCACGCTTGGCACTACTTTGTTGATGCACGTGCGGCTACTGCGCACACAATTCACAAACACAGAAAATAATTTTTTTTTTGGTTTGGACTGGAGTGTACTTTGGGGGTTACAGCACCCTTTAACGGTCAAGCCAGCCGGCCCTTTACTTATGACACAGGCGCACGCTTGGCACTACTTTGTTGATGCACGTGCGGCTACTGCGCACACAATTCACAAACACAGAAAATAATTTTTTTTTTGGTTTGGACTGGAGTGTACTTTCGGGGGTTACAGCACCCTTGACGGTCAAGCCAGCCGGCCCTTTACTTATGACACAGGTGCACGCTTGGCACTACTTTGTTGATGCACGTGCGGCTACTGCGCACACAATTCACAAACACAGAAAATAATTTTTTTTTTGGTTTGGACTGGAGTGTACTTTCGGGGGTTACAGCACCCTTAACGGTCAAGCCAGCCGGCCCTTTACTTATGACACAGGCGCACGCTTGGCACTACTTTGTTGATGCACGTGCGGCTACTGCGCACACAATTCACAAACACAGAAAATAATTTTTTTTTTGGTTTGAACTGGAGTGTACTTTCGGGGGTTACAGCACCCTTAACGGTCAAGCCAGCCGGCCCTTTACTTATGACACAGGCGCACGCTTGGCACTACTTTGTTGATGCACGTGCGGCTACTGCGCACACAATTCACAAACACAGAAAATAATTTTTTTTTTGGTTTGGACTGGAGTGTACTTTCGGGGGTTACAGCACCCTTAACGGTCAAGCCAGCCGGCCCTTTACTTATGACACAGGCGCACGCTTGGCACTACTTTGTTGATGCACGTGCGGCTACTGCGCACACAATTCACAAACACAGAAAATAATTTTTTTTTTGGTTTGGACTGGAGTGTACTCTCGGGGGTTACAGCACCCTTAACGGTCAAGCCAGCCGGCCCTTTACTTATGACACAGGCGCACGCTTGGCACTACTTTGTTGATGCACGTGCGGCTACTGCGCACACAATTCACAAACACAGAAAATAATTTTTTTTTGGTTTGGACTGGAGTGTACTTTCGGGGGTTACAGCACCCTTTAACGGTCAAGCCAGCCGGCCCTTTACTTATGACACAGGCGCACGCTTGGCACTACTTTGTTGATGCACGTGCGGCTACTGCGCACACAATTCACAAACACAGAAAATAATTTTTTTTTGGTTTGGACTGGAGTGTACTTTCGGGGGTTACAGCACCCTTTAACGGTCAAGCCAGCCGGCCCTTATGACACAGGCGCACTCTTGGCACTACTTTGTTGATGCACGTGCGGCTACTGCGCACACAATTCACAAACACAGAAAATAATTTTTTTTTTGGTTTGGACTGGAGTGTACTCTCGGGGGTTACAGCACCCTTAACGGTCAAGCCAGCCGGCCCTTTACTTATGACACAGGCGCACGCTTGGCACTACTTTGTTGATGCACGTGCGGCTACTGCGCACACAATTCACAAACACAGAAAATAATTTTTTTTTGGTTTGGACTGGAGTGTACTTTCGGGGGTTACAGCACCCTTTAACGGTCAAGCCAGCCGGCCCTTTACTTATGACACAGGCGCACGCTTGGCACTACTTTGTTGATGCACGTGCGGCTACTGTGCACACAATTCACAAACACAGAAAATAATTTTTTTTTTGGTTTGGACTGGAGTGTACTCTCGGGGGTTACAGCACCCTTAACGGTCAAGCCAGCCGGCCCTTTACTTATGACACAGGCGCACGCTTGGCACTACTTTGTTGATGCACGTGCGGCTACTGCGCACACAATTCACAAACACAGAAAATAATTTTTTTTTGGTTTGGACTGGAGTGTCCTTTCGGGGGTTACAGCACCCTTTAACGGTCAAGCCAGCCGGCCCTTTACTTATGACACAGGCGCACGCTTGGCACTACTTTGTTGATGCACGTGCGGCTACTGCGCACACAATTCACAAACACAGAAAATAATTTTTTTTTTGGTTTGGACTGGAGTGTACTTTGGGGGTTACAGCACCCTTTAACGGTCAAGCCAGCCGGCCCTTTACTTATGACACAGGCGCACGCTTGGCACTACTTTGTTGATGCACGTGCGGCTACTGCGCACACAATTCACAAACACAGAAAATAATTTTTTTTTTGGTTTGGACTGGAGTGTACTTTCGGGGGTTACAGCACCCTTAACGGTCAAGCCAGCCGGCCCTTTACTTATGACACAGGTGCACGCTTGGCACTACTTTGTTGATGCACGTGCGGCTACTGCGCACACAATTCACAAACACAGAAAATAATTTTTTTTTTGGTTTGGACTGGAGTGTACTTTCGGGGGTTACAGCACCCTTAACGGTCAAGCCAGCCGGCCCTTTACTTATGACACAGGCGCACGCTTGGCACTACTTTGTTGATGCACGTGCGGCTACTGCGCACACAATTCACAAACACAGAAAATATATTATTTTTTTAGCACTTGGGGGGAGCACCCCTGATGGACAGAGCACCCCCTGGACAACACTACAGCACTCCTTTAGGACTGGGACACTGCACAGGACTTTGGAGTGGACACAGCCCCTATGGAGAACTGACTGCACAACACAGTCCAGCCAGCCCCTATGGACTTTGAAGTAGTGGACACAGCCCCTATTAACAACAGCAGCACAGCACAACACAGCCAGCCCCTATGGACTTTGAAGTAGTGGACAACAGCAGCACTACACTACACTACACTACACAGCCCTAACTCCCACCCTCCCTCTTCACTGTCCACAGCCGAGTGAGAAAATGGCGCCGACGCGGGTACCTTATATAGGATCCAAAACCCGCGAGACTCGGAAGGCGGGATGATGACGTTTTGCCTCGATTTCAGATCCGAGTCAGGCGGGAAAAGTCGAGCCTGACTCGGATCGGACTCGGATCGGGGGGGCTCGGGGGGGTTCGGATTTCAGAAATCCGAACCCGCTCACCCCTAGTATTAACACAATAGTACCTCTACTCCTGTGGTTGAGGGATGCATGTTAAGCTTCAACCAGATAGCCGGTCCTGGTGGTGCTTGCAGTGATTCCTCTTTGTAGGTCTCTTTTCTAGCAACAAGGCAAAAACACCAGTGACACAGGCAGATATACTGCAATAAGTGAAAATTCATATTAACTCATCATTGCAGTGGTTCCCAAACTGTGCGCCGTGGCACCCTGGGGTGCCTCAGGACACTTGCAGGGGTGCCTCAGGTTGGTGGTCCAGCACCAAATCAAATTATTTATGGTCAATGTAATGTAAATATGTGGACAAACAGAAGTGCAAACCTGTCCAAGACCACATAACTGATCCTAAGGATGACAGGTCAGCACAATTTACTTCACTTTACTACATTTTGTTCTGAATTTCTCAGTAACAATTTTGGATTAGTGCCGTGAAAACAATGCTGATACTCTAGGGCACCGTGATTCAAAAAAGTTTCTGCATTATTGTATTAGAGTTTTTTAAAAAGTAGGAAAAAAGTATTCCATTGAAAAAAAAATGTACAGCCTTATATAAATTAAAAACAATGGGGGAGATTTAATTGTTTTATCGGGCGCCTTAAGTAATGGGCACCCGACGTGAACAATTCAATTTCAGCACTGGGTTTATCAGTGCAAAACATCCACTTGTGAAATCGATGCCACGTGGAGTTGCTGCACTTCGCCGGGCTAGAGGGGGTCCTACACGATACTGGGCATCTATCCCATGACTTTTGGCACTTCAGTGTATGGATGCAGGGCCGTAGAGAGCCGTGGCGGGCCCAGGTACAGAGGGGGTGTGGCCTAATCACGGGAGGCGTGGCCGCGCTCCCTCGAGCAAACAAAATGCCCGGGGGGGCGCGATCAGTGTGATCGCTCTGCCCCCCATAGGCAAAGGAGACTGCTGTGGCTGCTGCTCAGCAGCCACAGCAGTCTCCCACTGCAGCTCAGCACACACTGTGTGCTGGGCTGCTGAGAGAGAGAGAGAGAAGGGAGGGGGGAGCGGCGCCTCAGGAAGCCCGGGCCCGGGCAATCTGTACCCGCACCCCCCCCTCTCGGCGCCTCTGTATGTATGTATGTATGTATACTTCTGGAGTTTTATCTTAATAACAGAGGTATTATACTATTAAATGTAACATTATTTTCATATAACATTTAGACTTTGAGATTTCACATCAGCAGACACAGTAACAGCAATAAATGATGAGTGTGTTTTTATACGTGTGTATGTACATTATACAGCTCCCACTTAGCTGATAACAAAGCACTGACTAAAGTAAGGTACACACTGCACAGATATATCTGCAGATGGTGGTCATTCATACACAATGAACAACCATCATCTGCTTCTGGCCGGGGGCGCATCCCGCTTCCTCCCCGCGGCCTTTGCTGCATGTGTACAGGCAGTCAGCAGACCGCCCGTATTCACTGCCCGATGGACAGATATATCTGCCATCGGCTGTGCAGCACAGCCAACCTGATATGTCTGTGAACTACGTCATTCACAGACATATCGATGGTGCACACTGGCCGACGGGCACCAGATATATTGGCCGATAATTGATCGGCCAATATATCTGTCAGTGTGTAAGGTCAGGTATCTGTCAGCTTAAGGCTGAGTGACATCACAAAGGCTGTTTATGATCTTGGGGTGAAATTTATCAAAGCTTGGAGAGAGATAATGGGGTAGATGTACTAAAGTATAAAGTACCAACCAATCAGCTCCTAACTCATTTTTCAAACACAGCCTGTAAAGTGACAGTTAAGAGCTGATTGGCTGGTACTTTATCTACATCCACTTTATCTCTCTCCAAGGCTTAGTACATCTACCCCTTTATCTTTCTGCAAGACTTAGTACATAGACCCCAAAGTACTCAACAATCAGCTCCTAACTGTCAGTTTACAGGCTGCGTTTGAAAATTGACAGGAGCTGATTGGTTGGTACTTTATTTCTCTCCACTTTATCTCTCTCCAAGCTGTGATAAATCTCTCCCTAAGTCAGTTACATGGCCAGTCATTACATACAAATCTGCCTACATTTCAACTGTAATAATTCACATGTGGTTCGAACATTTTCAGATAGACATACATCCAGTGGCGTAACTACCGTGGGTGCAGGGGGTGCTACTGCTATGGGGCCCAGGCTGCCTCCAGGGCCTGCCGTTCCCCCTGAACCCATTAGTCACGCACGGGCCTGTGAGTCCAAGGCACCCAGCCAGCCGGCCAGAGAAGGAATAAGAGTGGCACTGGCACATGGGATTTGTAGTTTATATTCTATTGCTCAAACTCTGAGCAGTTAAAGATAAACTACAAATCCCATGAGGCTATGTGTAAGGGTCGGGCTAGGCAGCATGGGACCAGCGAGAGTGTGTCTGCGGCCGCCGCAAACCATTATGCCGAACAACATCTGTTATAAGCTCTGCTCCGTGAAGGCGGTCAGCCAGGTGATCGTGGTGACTGAGCTGTCTGGCTGCCACTGATGATCGAGGATGGGCTGCTTCTGCTGATTGGAAAGTATCCTAAAACCTGAGCCTCCGTGCAGTGCCTCTGACTAAAGGTATGCTCCGCCCCCTCTATGAGTGCACTGCTATATATATATATATATATATATATATATATCTTTGTTAGAAAAGAGTACACTCACAAGGGACAATAGCAAATATTGTATTTTTTTTTAATTCACAGCAGGGGGGGGCTTTCAAGATTTTGTTATGGGGCCTACAACTTTCTAGTTACGCCTCTGCATACATCTACTGTTTTCTGCATATTATGCCTGCTTGTTGCTAAGCTGCCGACAACCATTTCTATACCTGGCCAAAGGCTTGACTGCCACTTCACCAGCTCATCTCTTGCACACATCCAGGCAACAGCAGTAGATCACAGCAGCATTAATGCGGGATACCCCATCATCGGCAGTCACGCACAAGGGAAATAGTAAATAGCTGTATACATAAAGGGGGTCATTCAGACCCGCAAGCGGGTCGATGTTACCCCAATGCGCATGCGCAGGACGGAGGGAGCTCCGTCGTGCGCATGCGCGAGACCCGGACAGCGACAGCCAAGCTGTTGCTCCGGGTCTCGCACCAAAGGGGCGTGCTGTCGATGGTGACTGACAGCACACCCCCTTTTGTGGGCATGCCAGGGGCATGGCTGCCAGACGGAGGCGTTCCCATGGGAATGCCTACCGTCTGGGTCCGGCCCCACTGACATCACTAGTGTTGTCAGTGGGAGTGATTTTGGCTCTGATAGAGTCAAAATCACTCCAGGGCTTGCGGTCACCGAGACCCTGCCACAGGGTCTCGTCGCAAGCCCGATGGTATCGCGACCATCTTTTTGGCCGCTCGCATATGCTGTGGGTGGGTGGTGCGGCTCTGAATCAGGCCCAAAGTCAGAAAACATACCTTGTTTTCAAGTTTAAACAGAAAGTGTTGTCCATTATATATGTATCTTCATGTTTTTACCTTATGGAATTCACAAAATCACAGAGCAACCCATTTGCCACTTTATGAGTGGTCTTATTTTATTTCTCCATCTGTATGCTAATTGGCTGGTTATAAAACCATGGGGAGAATGTAATAGCCTCTGATTTTGAAAAACGTTGCATTTTCTGGCGTGTTTCCACGAGCGTCATATTGCCGTATGTAATAGAATACACCTAGAAGCAAAGTTACCAGAAATTCGCCAGAATCACTGTCCTCTGGCTACCAAGAGAGGTTTCTAAAGGAACGTGGTCTGTAGACAAAGGTCCTCACAGAGTGAAATGGTGATGGAATAATTTTTACTATGGTGCTGTAAATTGATTCTAAACTTTTCTGGAGACATTTTTCAGTGCCCTCTTCTGTACATGCACAGGAGTTCCCAGAGGGGAGTGAAGAGGCCTCTGATGTGGTCACTTCACTCTAAGCACATGACAGGAACTGGCTCCTTTCTGAGCCCCTGTCCCTGTGGGTGCTGTTTAATACATCTTAGAGCAGTGATTCCTTACCTCGGTCCTCAAGGCAGGGCCGTAGCTAGGGTAGTGCGGCCGGTGCCATTGCATAGGGCACCACAAGTCAGGGGGTGCACACCAGTCCTGGTTTTAGTGATTCCCATGCTTGAGCACACATATTTAAATCAAAGTAACTGAGATACTAATTAAGTCACCTGTACTAAAGTATGGCTATCCTTAAAACCTGGACTGTTAGTGTGCCTTGAGGACCGTGGTTGGGAACCCCTGTCTTAGAGCTATCATTGCATACTGTAGTGCGATCATGGCGCACTAATACTGTGTTATTGCACTCCTTGCATTGCAACTTATTTTTACTTTGCTCCCAAACCTGAATCAGCCCCTAATTACTCTAATGGCACCCAGGGCTGGATACACGGCCGAGTAAGGCGCCACACTGAGGAGGGTGCCGGCTCTGTCCGTAGTCTGTAACAAGCTGGGACTCCAAGCACTGCAGGAGTAGAGGACTTGAGGAGAGGGAAGGAATGGCCACCACACAAGCTGCATTTTCCATGTCATTGACTGCAAAGAGTGCAGTGTTGGGGGGCAAATTAGAAGAATCTGCCTGGCTGTCAGGTATCTGCATTCAGTGACATGGAATATGCAGGCAGTGTGGTGACCACCCTTTCCATCTCCTCAGGTCCTCTTCTCCTGCAGTGCTCGGAGTACCAACCTGTTAATCACATATGAAGCTCCGCCCCCTCCAGACTGCACAAAGGAGGAGCTGCTGCCGCATTACTTCTTAGCGAGGAGAATTAGTGTGTCTGTATGTATGTGTGTATATGTGTGTTTATCATACATACTTGCTGACCTTTGGGCTACCCCTCCAGGAGTGGGCAGCTAGGTCGTCACTGCAGAGTGCATGGAGCTGCTGAAGTGGGAGGCGCTGGAGTCATGGTAGACACAATTGCGTCATCCTGGACCCCGCTAGACAATGCTGAGATTACCGGCATTGTAAATTGAGGGCGGGGCCAAGATGACATGATTCATCGCGGATCATGTCATCGGTCACGTATATCACCCACCTCGCTCAGGAAGTGGGTGGCCGTAGCCTGGGTTGGGGACAGCACTGGGTGACTTGGCTTCTCTTCCTGGCATCCGGGAGCACCATCCGATTTTCTGGAGCCTCCTGGCCATTTCGGAAGAGTAGGGTGTATATGTATGCGTGCGTGTCGGGGGGAGGGGAGTAAAGACTGCTGACAGGGTGAGTGAATGTAGTAATAGGTGCCAGGAGGGTGATTGAGTAATGAGTTAATCATTGCTGGGTGGGAGAAAGTTATTTTGTGCTGAGTGGGGGTGAGAAAGTGTTAATGGGTGCTGGTAGGGTGAAATAATAATGGAATGTAGAGGAATAGGTTAATGGTTTCTCAGTTTTTCTGATGAGTTCTTGAGGGAATAGTTTAATAAAGGGTTAATTGATTCATGGATTCTTGAAAGAAATGGGCGATGGGTGGGGGGAAGGTAATGGTTTATGAATGGGTTAATGGGTGCTGACAGCATGGGTAAATGGGTTGTTGGGTGTTAATGGGGGTTATAAATGGGGGTGGAGGTGAATGGGCATATTGGGTGCTCTGAGTATTCAACAATGTTTAATAGATTTACAGACAGGATGTGTAGGTTCATAACAGGTTGGTTTAGCATGGCTCTGCTCCCTGCCCATTTTGCAAAATGGAAAAATGCACCCTGACCTCTTTTGGAGCACCACGCTGAGCTATGTATGAGAGTTTTTTGGATTGGAGGAGGGTTGTGCCTGTTCTAAGAAACTAGACTGATGTGTGGCATATTATACTAGTATATACTAGCACTGTTGTGTGACTTTGTTTTGTATTGGGAGCACTGATATGTGGCATTTTGAGTATTGTGGCAAAAATATGTGACATATTATGCATTGGGGACACAGTTGTGTGGCATATTATGTATTATGACAATGATTTATGATATAATTACGTATTGGACACTGATGTGTGGCAAAACTGCCTTGATAAATAAGCCCCATAGTGCTTTAACTTTATCTGTTTATAATATTGTTTATTCCACTATAGGGTACATAAACAAATTAGTGAACAAAAAAAACAGTGACTTACAGTATAATACAACACAATGCAGGACAAGGTTCATATACAATACATTGCTGTATTAGTGATCATAACACTTAAATAAGCAACAGGGCGTGTTAGGTCCTAGCGGGGAGTAAAGAGTAGATGAAAGTTCGTCACACTGTGACAGAGGTAGGGATTTTGCCCGTGCTGCTTCCTACCTATGTGTCACAGTGTGCCGGACCCTTGTGGTTACTAACCGGGTCCGGCAACACTGGAGTCCCAGTGCCGCAGCTATGAAATGCAGACGGGCGTGGCTCCCCTAGGGGAGCGTGCACCAACCTGCAGGAAAATTTAGAGAGACAGGCGTGCCAAACGTGACGTCACGTTTGGCATGAGATTTGAACTCCTCCCTATAATAGAGTCTCTGGGCACTAAACAAGTGCCAGAGTATAGCCCCCTAAACCTTACTCCAGCATTCCTGTTTGTGACTTCACTGCTCGTTCCTGATCTTGGCTTTGTTCGTGACCCGACTTTGTCTGCTCCCTGGTACTGCGCTTGGTATTCTGGTTTCACCTTGGCTATCCTCCTTGACCTGCATACGTCTGCACCCTAGTACTGACATGTCCATTTGCTTTTGACCCGGCTTGTCGACTAAACTGTACATCTTCATCGTACTCCACTCCATCCAGTGCACACCAGCACCTGTATTAGGGAACCTAGTCTGAGGGCCCGCGTCCTGCGTGTTGGATGCAGCTGTCCAAACCTCCTTGCGGGAGTCCCTGGTCAATACCACCAGCACTTTAGACTCAGCGCCTCAGTAATAGGCCTCACCAATCCCAAAATATGGGTTAGCATCCACTACCCATCCAAGAGTTGCAACATTCTGGAACTCTCTCCCTCTCCCTATCAGACTCTCCACCTCTCTACAAATCTTTAAACGGGCTCTCAAGACCTACTACATCATCATTGCCTTCCAGTTCTCATCCTAACCTGCTGCTCCATGCTCCTTCCTCACTGTCTACCCCATCTGTGTCACTCTTGTCTGTCTGCCCTTACCTTTTACAATGTAAGCTCTCATGAGCAGGGCCCTCTTCCCTCATTGTTACGAATCCCAATTACTTCTCCGAGTAAGCCCCCTTGAACCTGGCCTAGCGAGGTCTTCTGCCACTAACAGCCACCCTTTGTTCCCTTAGAACTAATTTTCGTTCACCGGTACTAAGGTGGCCGCCTGAACTTAATACTCAGGGTAGTAGCGACTTACATAAGTGTCTAATGGGATCCAGTGGTGAGGTGAGGAGTTTGGAACAGTAAGTTTCAATGAGGCAACTAGAGACCTGATGATGTGACTGGAGAGCTGGTGATGTGGCTTGAGTGCCGATGTGCAGGAAGGCTTGGCTTTGAGAGCCGATGATGCGGCTTAGGAACTGATGGTGGGGATTTGAGCCAGTAGCAGAAATAAACAAATTGATGGTGCAGCTTTGAGAGACGATAGTGCGGCTAAGGTGTCGATGGTGCGGCTTTGAGCCAGTAGTAGGAGTAAAGGAATAGATGTTGCGGCTTTGGGAGCTGATCATGTGGCTGAGGTGCCGATGGTGCAGCTTGGGAGCCGGTACGCAAGTTGGTGTAATTGAGATGCAGCTTTCAGAGCCGATGGTACAGCTTGGGAGCCGATACACAAGTTGGTGTACTTGAGATGTGACTTTTTGAGACGATGGTGCGGCTTGGGAGCTGGTACGCAAGTTGGTGTACTTGAGATGTGGCTTTGAGAGACGTTGGTGCAGATTGGGAACCAGTACACAAGTTTTGAACTTGAGATGCGGCTTTGAGAGCAGATGGTGCGGCTTGGGAGCCATTACACAAGTTGGTGTACTTGAGATGCGGCTTTGAGAGCAGATGGTGCGGCTTGGGAGCCATTACACAAGTTGTTGTACTTGAGATGCGGCTTTGAGAGCCTATGGCAGCACGGAAGCTGCTCGTGCGGTTGGGAAGCCGATGCAGTGATTTGTGAGCTGGTGGCAGCACGGAATCTGCTGGGGCAGCTGGGAAGCCAATGCAGTGGCTGGTGAGCCGGTGGCACCACAGAAGCTGCTGGGGCAGCTGGGAAGCCGATGCAGTGGCTGGTGAGCCGGTGGCAGCACGGAAGCTGCTGGGGCGGCTGGGAAGCCGATGCAGTGGCTGGTGAGCCAGTGGAAGCACAGAAGCTGCTGGGGCAGCTGGGAAGCCGATGCAGTGGCTGGTGAGCCGGTGGCAGCACGGAAGCTGCTGGGGTGGCTGGGAAGTTGATGCAGTGGCTGGTGAGCCGATGGTAGCACGGAAGCTGCTAGGGTGGCTGGGAAGTCGATGCAGTGGCTGGTGAGCTGGTGGCAGCATGGAAGCTGCTGGGGCGGCTGGGAAGCCGATACAGTGGCTGATGAGCCGGTGGCAGCACAGAAGCTGCTGGGGCAGCTGGGAAGCCAATGCAGTGGCTGGTGAGCTGGTGTCAGCACGGAAGCTGCTCGGGCGGCTGAGAAGTTGATGCAGTGGCTGGTGAGCTGGTGGCAGCATGGAAGCTGCTGTGGAGGCTGGGAAGTCGATGCAGTGGCTGGTGAGCTGGTGGCAGCACGGAAGCTGCGGCTGGGAAGCCGATAACGGGTGGCTAGGCAATATTGCTGGAGAACCAGGACACAATGTAGCTAGAAAGCACAGATTGCTGACCATGCAGCATAGCCGAGAGAACCAAAAGAAACGCTATAGTCGGCGAGGTGGCAAAAGGCCGGCGTACACAAATAGGGGAAGAAACCAATCACGCCATGAAAACAAGTGACCTTCTGTGACGTGCAGACCGCCTAGCAACTGACGGAACAGGAACAACAGCGTCAGGAGAAGGTAAACAGCTAGAGAGACACACGTTGTGCCCGTGACTAGTAACACTCATATGCTTCTCTTTCCCTTACTCATACTACATCTACTCCTAACTCCCCACAAGGGCACCTAACACTTGGTTGCTTACACCCTGCTGCTTATTAAGAGTTATGTCCTTGTCCTGCATTGTTTTGTACTGTAAGTAACTGTTTTCTTGTTTGCTAACTTGTTCATGTACTTTGTAAAGCACTGCGGAGCCCTTGTGGCACCATATAAATACAGGAATGCCATTCCTGTTTATGTCATAGTTAAAAAGAGGTTCAGGAACAGAGGCCCTCATTCAGAGCCGGACGCTCTTTCAGAGCGCTCGCTCTGAATCATGGCAGCCGGCCTCCTGGCTGCTCGCTAAGCTGTGGGTGACCACCCACAGCTTTTGCGAGCGGCCAGGTGATGGTCGCGATGGTTGCGACCATCGGGGCTTCAGACAAGACCCTTGTGGTAGTGTCTCGTTCCCACAAGCCCCAGTGAGCTTCCTGCTGTGGTAGTGTCTCGTTCCCGCAAGCCCCAGTGAGCTTCCTGCTCTAAATAGAGCAGGAAGCTCACCACTGACATCACTGGTGCCTCCCACAAACGGCAGGTATTCCTTCGGGAACGCCTCCGTTTGTGTAGCCACCCCCCCTGCCCGCCTCCAAAACGGGGCGAGCTGTTAATCACAATCGACAGCCACCCCGTTTTGGTGCGAGACCCGTAGCGACGGAGCGCCCGTTGCTGGCCGGGTCTCACACATGCACACACCGGGGGCGGCGCATGCGTAGGGGGCAAACATCGACCCGCTTGCGAGCACATATCGCTTGGGAGTGGGTGTGAATCAGCCCCAGAGTTGCTGCTACAAAATACCACTGGATTTATATCACCTTGATATGGATACAGAGGCCCTCATTCAGAGCCGGACGCTATGACAGAGAGCTTGTTCTGAATCAGGGCATCTTTTTTTTTTATTTATGGAGCAGCCTCCTGGCCACCCACAGCTAATACGAGTGGCCAGGATGATGGTCGCGATGGTCAAGACCATCGCGACCATCGGGCTTGCAACGAGACCCTTGTGGTAGGGTCTCGTGGCTGCAAGCCCCAGAGAGCTTTCGGCTCTAACAGAGCTGAAAGCTCTCCCACTGACATCACTTGTGATGTCAGTGGGGCCGCCCTCAAATGGTAGGCGTTCCCATGGGAATGCCTCCGTCTGGGCAGCCACACTCCTGACCCGCCCACCAAAGGGGGCGTACTGTCACTCAACATCGACAGCATGCCCCCTTTGGTGCGAGACCCGGAGCGACGGATTGCCCGTCGCTATCCGGGTCTCGTGCATGCGCACGACGGAGCCGGCTCTGTCGTGCGCATGCGCTCTGGGCCACCATCGACCCGGTTGTGAGTGTTCAGCGCTTGCGACCGGGTCTGAATCAGGCCCAGAGAACACTGTGAGATTTGTATGTTATTTAATGGGGTGATAAGTAGAGACATGATTTATATGAAAAATGGTTAAAAATAGTATATGGATAATTAACAAAACTATCTAGGAAAAGGGTATTTAAACAGTGAGTGTGTAATGACATACTTAGTATACCCTACCTTTCTTCAGTCTACGAAATGAGCAGGGACAGTGTTGATAAATTAATTTTGCTGTGTGTTATGGGGGAAAGACTGGGCACACTAGGCACATGGTGTCACCACGCCCCCAAAGCAATTGATCCTACCTCATTTTTGTGTGGGTACACCATGCTGCTTGTCCCAAATTGGAGGAGGCTATTTGTATCATGTTAGTGAGTCAATACAGGGGTTACAGTTAGAGTATAGCATTTAAAACATTTTAAGTTGTTCGTTCCATCAACTATCCAAAATTATTTTATTATTATAATATGCAATGCTTCCTTCTATTAAAAAAAAAAAGATCACCTAATTGGTTAAGGGGAGAGTAGAAGACATGGATTCAGGTTCACACCATAATTATCAGTTTTATTTATGTATCCATAAATCTTTAAGGATATATTGCTCACTCAATTAGGCTGCATATTAAATATTTGTTCATGCGGTACGTAAACATTGTTTCTACACAGAATGTACTTTACTGATGTTTCTTTTTCTATATCTGTAATTATCATGCTTCAATAATGAAAGGAATTGTGTATGTATGAAATATTACTGGGCAATATTCTGCTAAATTACTGTATTCACAAGGACAACAACTGCTGTTTTGACTTTAGCTCATCTCCCCTTTATATTCATAGGTATGAGAATCAAAACTGTAAATACTAAATATGAAACATATCTATTGACTGTAAATTATATGTCAGCACATTTACGTGTATTTATGCATAAACAACATCTGTGTTTATGGTGAGCTCTTTGCTTATGTTGTTTTGACATCCAAGGCATTGAACTGTGAATAGCTGAATGAATTCATCTGCAGCTGATGAATTAAAAATAAAACCATTTCAGTCATGTTTTTGAAAAATATTGTGGAATAAAATTATCATCCACAAAAGCATATAGAAAGGTAAAGTACATCATGAGTTACTGAATGTTACTGAACTTAAGGCCCCCATACATCAGAGATTGATTGCAGCAATCGTGCAATTTGCAATCGATTGTGTATAAAAATCTTTCCCTTTTTCAATCGATTGCAGAATTGCCGCAATCGATTGAAAAAGGGATAGATTTTTATACACAATCGATTGCAAATTGCATGATTGCTGCAATCAATCTCTGATGTATGGGGGCCTTAAGTTGACCTCATTTATGAAGCATAGGATACACACAGTAAATATGTTTAGTTTTGCACTAGTATCTGGACTTTCCAGAACATTTCAAGGTTCACAACCACTGTCTGCTCTCTGGAAATGCCTAGGCAATGTAAACGCTGGCCTATGTTTGTGGGTAATTGGATAAATAGGAAGAAGTGCACTAAACAAAAGTTTAAATGTCACATAAAAATCCTCCTACCACTTTGGAAGCATTTGATTGGCTGTGTCTTATCTTGGCTGTCCAGCTATTATTTAACCAGATAGACATTTTACAACTTATTGAGAAGCCAGTTCGGAGCAAGTCATGGCAGGGACATCTATTCTTTGTTTTCTTAATTTCCCATTGAACTTTGTCTAATCAAGAGAGGAATAAGGGTACAAGTAATTTGGCAATGTTTTATTTTTTTACAAAAAGGGGTCAATAATAAAAAAAATTCTAAGAGGCACATTTTTAATGGATAAAATTTTATTTATGGCAGCGCTTATATTTTTTTATAAATACATATGGCAGAAAAAAATTATTTATTATGGGAGCAACATAATATTACCCTGGCACCCAAAGCTCAATGGGTACCAGGAAGTGCCCAATGCTATTTAACATTGGGCTGGTTATTTCTGGGAAGGAGCATCCACACGTCCATAAGGGCCTCCCTTCCTAGAGGATGAACCTAATGCTCAATAGCCTCAGCCTATTGGAAGGGGGGGTCATGTTTCCCCCCCAGCTCAAAGGTATAGCCCAGAGAGTTGGGATTCCTCTATTTTTTAGCATGTTTATCTGGTTTATTTTTGGCAACTTGTGACCTCATCACTTGTTACATTCAGCCATTTCTGTTAATAACATTGAAAAATATTGGAGCGACAAGTTGTGGTGAAGCCTGTTTTAAAATGATGTCTTCCTGGCAATTTGGTGCCGAGTTTTACTCTATTATATACAGGGTCTGTGCAAAAGTTTTATGCAGGTGTGGAAAAAATGCTGCAAAGTAAGAATGCTTTCAAAAATTGAAATGTTAATAGTTGAATGAACAGAAGAGATATCTAAATCAAATCAATATTTGGTGTGACCACCCTTTGCCTTCAAAACAGCATCAATTCTTCTAGGTACACTTGCACAAAGTCAGGGATTTTGTAGGATTACAGTCAGGTGTATGATGAACCAATCATACCAAACAGGTGATGATCATCATTTTCATATGTAGGTTGAAACACAGGCCCTCATTCAGAGCCGTACGCTCTGAGCAGAGTGCACGCTCTGAATGAGGGCCGGCCTCCATGAAAATGGAGCGTCCTCCTGGACGCTCGTATAGCTGTGGGTCACCACCCACAGGCTATACGAGCGTGCAGTTTGATGGCCGCGATGGTCGTGACCATCGCGACCATCGAAACTGCGAGCCGGAGCCTGCGGTTGAGGTTTTCAACCGCAAGCTCCGGAGTGATTTTGGCTCTATCAGAGCCAAAATCACTCCCACTGACATCACTAGTGATGTCAGTGGGCCGGCTTCTGACGGGAGGCATTCCCGTGGGAACGCCCCCGTCAGGGAGGCACGCCCCCGGCACGCCTACCAAAGGGGGCGTGCTGTCAATCAACATCGACAGCACGCCCCCTTTGATCAGACACAACGAGCGAAGGACTTTCCTTCGCTCGTCGCGTCTGGCGCATGCGCACGACGGAGCTCCCTCCGTCATGCGCATGCTCAGTCCAGAACATCGATCCACTTGCGAGCGGACAGCCGCTCGCGAGTGGGTCTGAATCAGGCCCACAGTCATAAACTGAAACCGAAACAGCTGTGTAGGACGCTTAAAATTGAGGGCCTGATCCAGACCCGCTCGCGAGCACTGAGCGCTCGCGAGCAGGTTGATGGTGCCCTAGTGCGCATGCGCACGACGGAGGCTGCTCCGCCGTGCACATGCGCGAGACCCGGCTAGCGACGGGGAAGCTGTCGCTCCGGGTCTCGCACCAAAGGGGGCATGCTGTCGATGGTGAGTGACAGCACGCCCCCTTTGGTGGGCGTGCCGGGGGCGTGGCTGCCAGACGGAGGCGTTCCCATGGGAATGCCTACTGTCTGGGTCCGGCCCCACTGACATCACTAGTGATGTCAGTGGGAGTGATTTTGGCTCTGACAGAGCCAAAATCACTCCAGGGCTTGCGGTCACCGAGACCCTACCGCAGGGTCTCGTCTCTAGCCCGATGATCGCGATGGTCTTTTTGGCCGCTCACATATGCTGTCGGTGGCCACCCACAGCTATGCGAGCGGCCAGGAGGCCGCTCCAAGTTTATGTAGGAGGGCCCTGATTCAGAGCGAGCGCTATGGTCAGAGCGTCTGGCTCTGAATCAGGCCCTGAGTAAGGAACAGCCAGCTGAGGTTGTTGAAGACAGTTTCATGAGGACCGTAAATGCAGTGGTTGGCCAAGGAACTTAGTGCATCAGATGAAAGACACATCGTGCTTACTTTCCTTTGAAATCGGAAGATATCCAGCAGTGCCATCAGCTCAGAACAGGCAGAAACCAGTGGGGCCCAGGTACACCCATCTACTGTTTGGATAAGTCTGGCCAGAAGTAGTCTTCATGGAAGAATTGCGACCAAAGAGCCATACCTTTGATGTGGAAACAAGGCCAAGGGACTCAAATATGCACAAAAACATTTGGGGTGCAGAAAAATGGCAGCAGGTGCTCTGGGCTGATGAGTCAAAATTTTAAATATTTGGCTGTAACAGAAGGTAGTTTGTCCGCCGAAGGGCTGGAGAGCGGTACAATAATTAGTGTCTGCAGGCAACAGTGAAGCATGCAAGTTTGGGGCTGCATTTCAGCAAATGGAGTTAGGGATTTGGTCAGGATTAATGGTGTCCTCAATCCTGAGAAATACAGGGAGGTACCTATCCATCATGCAATACCATCAGGGAGGCGTCTGATTGGCTCCAAATTTATTCTGCAGCAGGACAACGACCCCAAACATACAGCCAATGTCATTAAGAACTATCTTCAGCGTAAAGAAGAACAAGGAGTCCTGGAAGTTATGATATGGCCCTCTCAGAGCTCTGATCTCATCATCATCGAGTCTGTCTGGGATTACACGAAGAGACAGAAGGATTTGAGCAAGCCTACATCCACAGAAGTTCTGTGGTTAGTTCTCCAAGATGTTTGGAGCAACCTCTGTGCCGAGTTCATTCAAAAACTGTGTGCAAGTGTACCTAGAAGAATTGATGCTATTTTTAGGCAAAGGGTGATCACACCAAATATTGATTTGATTTAAATTTCTCTTCTGTTCATTCACTTTGCATTTTGTTAATTGATAAAAATAAACTATTAACACTTCTATTTTTGAAAGCATTCTTACTGTGCAGCATTTTTTTCACAAGTGCCTAAAACTTTTGCACAGTACGTCGATATGCAACTTGCCAGAAAACTGCTGTTTGGGCAAAATCAGGGACTACAACATTCCCCCCGAGGCTTACTTATTTTATTTTCATACAAGATGGCAAATAAATTTAAGTTACTCACATTAGTGAATAATCCAACACTAGGCAAACAGCTACTTCATGTTATGCAACATGGTTTTACTTGGGCAGTTATGACATATCTATAGCAAACAAAAGCAACCCTGCCCAGGGTCACTTCCCCAATCCTTGCAGCTTCATCGTAGTTATCTAATGGGACTTTGGACAACAGATAGATCAGCAGCTGACCAGGAGCAGCTGATTTGGGCATTACATACTAAAGCAAAAAATGAATATTAATAAATGTAACTTCTTTAAACTACTGTATGTGTTATTTACTTTGTTAATATGGGCAATATGGTGGTAAGTAAACATCTAAAAATATTTATTAGTAGAGCAGGGAGGAGAGACCAAAGGAGAAATAAAATATGTGCTATATGTGGCCAAACAATACCAATTGAATTTGCACCAGAGATAATACCTCTATTCATTAGGAAGATTGCTGAGTTGTATTTATTCGGCTCTTGGCAGCTCTCTGTGTGCTCAAGGCCGTATATGATGTCTGTTCTGCTCTGTTGTAAGTAACACTGAAAGTCATTTTGCCATGTTTTGTGAAAGAAAATATTTTCTGTATGAATATAATTAATATTAGGGGTGTGCACCGGCCACTTTTCGTGTTTTGTGTTTTGGATCTGGATCTTTCTTCGTGTTTTGGATCTGGATTGGTTTTGCCAAAACCACCCTTCCGTGTTTTGGGTTCTGGGTTTTGTGTTTTGGATCTGTATTTTTTTTTTAAAAAGCATAAAAACAGCTAAAATCACAGAATTTGTTGGTTTCTCTGCTCCTATGCTATTATTAACCTCAATAACCTTAATTTCCACTCAATTCCAGTCTATTCTGAACACCTCACACCTCACAATAGTGTTTTCATGTCCAAAAGGTTGCACCGAGGTAGCTGGATGACTATGCTAAGCGACACGAGTGGGCGGCACAAACACGTGACCCATCTAGGAGTGACACTGCAGTGGCAGACAGGATGGCAGTTAGAAAAACTAGGCCCCAAACTGTACATAATGCAAAGAAAAAAAAGAAGTGCAAGATGGAATTGTCCTTGGGCCCTCCCACCCACCCTTATGTTGTATAAACAGGACATGCACACTTTAACAAATCAATCATTTCAGCGCCAGGGTCTGCCACACAACTGTGGCTGAAATGATTGGTTCGTTTGGGCCCCCACAAAACAAGCTGGCAATTAATGTGTCCCTGCACAAACTGGCTCTATGGAGGCAAGATGTCATCCTCATCCTCCTCATCCACCGATTCCTCACCCTCTTCAGTGTGTACATCCTCATCCTCACAAAGTATTAACTCGTCCCCACTTGAATCCACCACCACAGGTCCCTCTGTACCTTCTGGAGGCTGGTCTCCCTGGAAGAGCTGATAATTCATTTTGATGAACATCATCTTCTCCACATTCTGTGGAAGCAACCTCCTACGCCTTTCGCTGACAAGGTTCCCGGCTGCACTAAACACTCTTTCGGAGTACACACTGGAGGGGGGGCAACTCAGGTAAAATAGAGCCAGCTTGTACAGGGGCCTCCAAATTGCCTCTTTTTCCTGCCAGTACAGGTATGGACTGTCTGACATGCCTACTTGGATGCTGTCACCGATGTAATCCTCCACCATTCTGTCAATGGTGACAGTATCATATGCAGTGACAGTAGACATGTCAGAAATTGTTGCCAGGTCCTTCAGTCCGGACCAGATGTCCAAACTTGGTCCTGCCTGCCCTGCATCACCGCCAGCGGGTTGCTTAGGATATCTAAGTTTTTTCCTGGCAGCCCCAGTTGCGGGAGAAAATGAAGAAGGAGCCGTTGACGTGTCACGTTCCGCTTCAGCTGACAGTGTGTTCACCAGCAGGTCTTTGCACCTCTGCAGGCTTGTGTCGGCCGGAAAGAGAGACACCACATAGGCTTTAAACCTAGGATCAAGCACGGTGGCCAAAATGTAGTGGTCTGATTTCAACAGATTGACCACCCTGGAATCCTGGCAAAGCGAATGAAGGGCTTCATCCACAAGTCCCACATGCCGAGCGGAATCGCTCCGTCTTAGCTCCTCCTTCACTTTCTCCAGCTGCTTCTGCAAAAGCCTGATGAGGGGAATGACCTGACTCAAGCTGGCTGTGTCTGAACTGACTTCACGTGTGGCAAGTTCGAAGGGCTGGAGAACCTTGCACAACACGGAAATCATTCTCCGCTGCGCTTGAGTCAGGTGCATACCCCCTCCTTTGCCTATGTCATAGGTGGATGTATAGGCTTGTATGGCCTTTTGCTGCTCCTCCATCCTCTGAAGCATATAGAGGGTTGAGTTCCACCGCGTCACAACCTCTTGCTTCAGGTGATGGCGGGGCAGGTTCAAGAGTGTTTGCTGGCGCTCCAGTCTTCGGCACGCAGTCGCTGAATGGCGAAAGTGGCCGGAAATTTTTCGGGCCACCCAAAGCGTCTCCTGCACGCCCCTGTCGCTTTTCAGAAAATTCTGCACCACCAAGTTTATTGTGTGAGCAAAACATGGGACGTGCTGGAATTTGCCCAGAAGTAATGCCCGCACAATATTGGTGGCGTTGTCAGATATCACAAATCCCCAGGAGAGTCTAAGTGGGGTAAGCCACTGGGCGATGATTTCCCTCAGTTTCTCTAAGAGGTTGTCGGCGGTGTGCCTCTTACTGAAACCGGTGATACACAGCGTAGCCTGCCTTGTAACGAGCTGGCGTTTCTGAGATGCTGCTACTGGTGACGCTGCTGCTGTTGCTGCGTAAGGTGATACATCTACCCAGTGGGCTGTCACAGTCATATAGTCCTTAGTCTGCCCTGTTCCACTTGTCCACATGTCCGTGGTTAAGTGGACATTGTGTACAACGGCATTTTTCAGGACACTGAGGACACTTTTTCTGACGTTTCTGTACAGTCTCGGTATCGCCTGCCTAGTGAAGTGGAATCTAGACGGGATTTGGAACCGGGGACACACTACCTCCATCAATTGTCTAAATCCCACTGCACTAATGGCGGATACCGGACGCACGTCTAACACCAACATAGCAGTCAAGGCCTCAGTTATACGTTTTGCTTCAGGATGACTGCTGTCGTACTTCATCCTCCTCGCTAAGGACTGTTGGAGGGTCAATTGTTTAGTAAAAGTAGTGGTGTTCCTACTTCCTCTCTGGGATGATGAACGACTCCCAGCAGCAGCAACAGCAGCAGCGGCAGCAGTAGGCGTAGCAATGCAGGATCCTCCAGAGGAATCCCGGATAGGAGAGTCAGTCATGCCAGTGACATGGCCTGCAGGACTACTTCCGATCCTGACTAAGGAGGAAATTGACGAGGAGGGAGTTGACGGTGTGGTTTGCAGGCGCTTGGATACAACAGGACAACGGGATTTAGGTGTCCCTGGACTGCTTACGGTCTTAGCCAAAGTTTCTGAACTTGACAGTAACTTTTTATGAACGCGCTGCAGGTGCCGTATAAGGGAGGATGTTCCTAGGTGGTTGACGTCCCTACCCCTACTTATTTCACCTTTACATATGGTACATATGGCAAGACAGTTGTTGTCCGGATTTGGATAGAAATATTGCCAGACCAAAGAGGTGGAATGTTTGGTCTTCTGCCCAGGCATGACCGTGATGGGCTTTTTCATCCCACGGACAACAACTGTCTCCCCCGGAGCCTGATTTAAACAAACCACATCACCATCAGAATCCTCCTCGCCAACTTCCTCCTCAGCGCCAGCTACACCAGTATCCTCATCCTGTTGTACTTCAACAGTGACATCTTCAATTTGCATATCAGCAAGTGGACTGTGGGTGCTCCTTTCAGCACTTGCAGGGGGCGTGCAAATGGTGGAAAGAGCCACCTCTTCCCGTCCAGTGCTGGGAAGGTCAGGCATCGCAACCACCACCACACTTGGTCTCTCCTTGGGGATTTGTGATATCTTCTTAGAAAGCACAGTTCTTCGCTGTGCTTTTGCCAGCTTAACTCTTTTGATTTTTTTAGTGGGAGGAGGGCTTCCATCGTCATGTGAAGCTGAACCACTAGTCATGAACATACTAGGGATCGACCTTAGCCGTTCCTTGCCACTCCGTGTCGTAAATGGCATATTGGCAAGTTTACGTTTCTCTTCAGCTGATTTAAATGTCTTTTTCAAGGTCATTTTCCTGAACTTTGCCATTTGGGATTGCATGTGCCCTCTACTATGACATTGGGCATCGGCCTTGGCAGACGACGTTGATGGCATGTTATCGTCTATGTCATGACTAGTGGCAGCAGCTTCAGCACTAGGAGGAAGTGGTTCTTGATCTTTCTCTATTTTATTTTTATCGAAGAAAGTTTGGTCCTCCATTTATGTTATATCGATTTGATATATACGTGCGGCTAAACACAGAAAATTATTTTTTTTTTGGTTTGGACTGGAGTGTACTTTCAGGGGTTACAGCACCCTTTAACGGTCAAGCCAGCCGGCCCTTTACTTATGACACAGGCGCACGCTTGGCACTACTTTGTTGATGCACGTGCGGCTACTGCGCACACAATTCACAAACACAGAAAATATTTTTTTTTTTGGTTTGGACTGGAGTGTACTTTGGGGGTTACAGCACCCTTTAACGGTCAAGCCAGCCGGCCCTTTACTTATGACACAGGCGCACTCTTGGCACTACTTTGTTGATGCACGTGCGGCTACTGCGCACACAATTCACAAACACAGAAAATAATTTTTTTTTTGGTTTGGACTGGAGTGTACTGTCGGGGGTTACAGCACCCTTTAACGGTCAAGCCAGCCGGCCCTTTACTTATGACACAGGCGCACGCTTGGCACTACTTTGTTGATGCACGTGCGGCTACTGCGCACACAATTCACAAACACAGAAAATAATTTTTTTTTTTGTTTGGACTGGAGTGTACTTTCGGGGGTTACAGCACCCTTAACGGTCAAGCCAGCCGGCCCTTTACTTATGACACAGGCGCACGCTTGGCACTACTTTGTTGATGCACGTGCGGCTACTGCGCACACAATTCACAAACACAGAAAATAATTTTTTTTTTGGTTTGGACTGGAGTGTACTTTCGGGGGTTACAGCACCCTTAACGGTCAAGCCAGCCGGCCCTTTACTTATGACACAGGCGCACGCTTGGCACTACTTTGTTGATGCACGTGCGGCTACTGCGCACACAATTCACAAACACAGAAAATAATTTTTTTTTGGTTTGGACTGGAGTGTACTTTCGGGGGTTACAGCACCCTTTAACGGTCAAGCCAGCCGGCCCTTTACTTATGACACAGGCGCACGCTTGGCACTACTTTGTTGATGCATGTGCGGCTACTGCGCGCACACTTCACAAACACAGAAAATATATTATTTTTTTAGCACTTGGGGGGAGCACCCCTGATGGACAGAGCACCCCCTGGACAACACTACAGCACTCCTTTAGGACTGGGACACTGCACAGGACTTTGGAGTGGACACAGCCCCTATGGACAACTGACTGCACAACACAGTCCAGCCAGCCCCTATGGACTTTGAAGTAGTGGACACAGCCCCTATTAACAACAGCAGCACAGCACAACACAGCCAGCCCCTATGGACTTTGAAGTAGTGGACAACAGCAGCACTACACTACACTACACTACACAGCCCTAACTCCCACCCTCCCTCTTCACTGTCCACAGCCGAGTGAGAAAATGGCGCCGACACGGGTACCTTATATAGGATCCAAAACCCGCGAGACTCGGAAGGCGGGATGATGACGTTTTGCCTCGATTTCAGATCCGAGTCAGGCGGGAAAAGTCGAGCCTGACTCGGATCTGACTCGGATCGGGGGGGGTTCGGATTTCAGAAATCCGAACCCGCTCACCCCTAATTAATATACATTTGGATAATGGAAATCTGTTTAAGCAGAATAAAAATGAAGCTTGCATCTTATTTTCAGTCTGCTTTTCACAAGCTGTTTTCATTGTTACACAGTTATTCACTGTAAGAAAAACAAAAAGTATAGGTTGTAGTATCTCCTCGGGTTGTACGCCATAACTACCGTGTAAATAGTGAGTAGATAAATGGATGTGACATTACTGATAATGACATGTAAAACATGCTGTAAAATGATGAAGATAGACACATACGCTTACATACTTTGGTCCTGATGCTGAGTCGCATGGATCTCTGGTCACTGACGCAAACGGCGAGCACATGGGAAAATGCAAACTTACACATTTTGCGTATGTCTATCCTATTCTGAGTTTAATGCAACTTTGCATATCGGTCTTTTCATGAAATAGGGCATTTTGAGGCAGGAATCGGGCGGTGACAATCTGATCGATCATAATCTCCATTTGTCTTGTTGGGCTCTCACGGGAGTGTCATGGGCATGTATCAAATGCTCCGTGTGATGTGAGTTATGTGTATGGGGAAGGGAAGTCTGTGTCAGACGTATCTCCTGCACCCAGCATGGGGCTGGAGCAAGTGCTTATACTAATGTTGATGGTTGTGGCAGCCAGGGCCGTAGCTAGGGTAGTGCGGCCGGTGCCATAGCACAGGGCACCACAGGGCAAGGGGCACTGTTTTGGCCTGTCAAATTTCTGTTTATTGTCATTCTTGCTTGTAGCTTCCTCTTATTTCATCCCCAGCATCTCCTGGCCTCTCCTATCTCTTCCCTGACCCTTCCCCATGAAGCCATGGCCCTTTTTTAGGTGCATTATGTCCCTTTGAAAATGAGGGGGCGCCAATGCTCTTTCTGGCACAGGGCACCAAAAAGTCTAGTGGGACTTTAACATCCAGTCACAGAGCAGTGTATGTGTACACACTAGACGATGTTTTGCACGATTTGCCAGATTTTGACGCATCGGAACGACAAATCATGTAAAATATGTCCAAATCATGAGTGTCCACTCACGATCACGATGCGCGTCTCCGCGGGTCATACATCACATCTTCAGATCTTACCTACAGCAGGCAAGATCTGCCAATCTCGTTAAGGTTCAGGTCGTTGGTAAGATTGTTTGTCTGATTGGACAGTTTATGCAAGATATTGTTTGTCTGGGAGTGCAGGGGAGTTGCCGGGGGAGTTCAAGGCAAATCGTTGACGACATTGCATCTTTTGCGAGTCGTCTAGTGTGTAAGCATCTTTAGTTTTCAGGTCAGAAGGTTACCAGAGCATAGAAGGGGAATAAATATAAAAGTGAATGAATTGTGTAGATGAGTGGTAATTAGATAGGTCAGGAAGCTAAGAGGGTGCTTTGTGAATTTGATTAAGTTACCTAAGAGATAAGTTTTCAGGTAAACTTTGAGGATTTGGAAGCTAGGAGAAAGCTTTTTATACAAAGGAGGGAATTCCACAGAGTGGGTGCAGCCTAGAAGAATTCCATAAATCAGGGAGCCAGTAACGCATGTGAATGATAGACACTCAGATCTTGGGCAGAGCGGTCTGCTCAAAGTAGGAGATATTTTGAGACATTTCAGAGATGAATATTGGTACAGTGTTATTAAGTAGGTTATTAGAAGTATTCTATATTAGATTCAGTACAAGCAATCTTTCTAAGGACTAACAGAGCAGAACGAGCACTGTTTTGCAACTTGGATACTTGAAAAAGTGCAATTAATGCACAAAATGTGTTGGAGGCTCTAAGGGTGAAGATCACCGCTACATAGGAAAGAACACCAGAATCTGATGTTTACTAACCATCAATGTTTTTGTTTCAATTGTAGTGTTTTTGCTATTCGATGCTGGCCTTCAATTGTTTGTCACCATCGAATGGTATTCATTCGATGGGGTTCCGATGGTGGCTTGTTTTTTTTTTAATTCGTAATAGCTATGCTTCCTCTCGATTCATGGCTGCTGTCTGCATCAAGGATCTTCATCTGGGTGCTGCTCAGCACTGTTAGTGTCAGCTGTGACACATCAGAGCAGCAGTTTCTCTCCTCCATACCGCCTGGCTGTATAAACACACTGGACTCACATCATCATCAGCCTCCCCACCTGTGCCGGGTATGCTGTAGCCGGGCAGTAAATGTATATGTTGTGTACCCTACTGTCCCCGCAGCACAGCATGACAGCGCTGCTATACTAGAGAGTACACAGTATGTACGATGTTGTTCAAGGCCTCGCCCACGATCCCGCCCCCTGTCTACCCACGCTGCAGTGATTTTTGCGCATGCGCATATCATAAAAATAGTGTTTTACCATCAAATTCTTTTGATGCAATGGTTAGTTAAAATCACATCAAAAGTTACAATGGTGAGCTTCCGATGTCCATCCCTACCGCTACATCCTACTAATGATTCAACCGTTCGGAGTGTCCGTTGCCCGACCGACTGACATCAACAATGGCTGGACCTGGCCAGACGCTGTGGGACACGTGCAGCGGGAGCTGCGGATAATGCTGGACAGGCTCCGGCTCACACACCACTTAGGACCTGTTGCCTTAGCCAGAAGCTACCATCATAGAAAGACAGAAACATCACCATCGGCTGGTACTATAAGGTAGGGGGAGATAGGGACAGATCATACCGCAAGAAAGTCTTCCATCACGGGCAACAGATGGCCATATCCAAATCCCACCCACATTCTCTCAAAGTAGCTATATACAATCATATAATGTTATCAACTAACTTGATATTTTTTCCTTTTTAGGTGCCAATAATAGGTTTTATTTAAGCTTTAATTTTTTATTTGCTATTATTAAAATCATATTGAGCTGCTCTATATTTTACACTAGCACGGCAATACTTACCATTTTTTCCACTGAATATCTTTGTGAACAAATAATTCCTGATTTCAATGGTGGTGTCATCTGGCCCCTTTCACCAGTATACAAAGTTGCAATTCACTGGGAATTGCGTTATCAAGCCACCCACTTCACTTATGAAGTATGATTTTGCTGTTGTCACATACTGCCATGTCTATGCGAGGGAGTGGTAATGACTTACTATAGCAGTGAGGGAGAGGATACATTACTATAGAGGTGAAGGATTAATGTCTTACTGGAGTGGTGCGATGGAAACAATAAATATCTAAGGTCTACCCAGGTGACACCGGGTCAGCTGCTTTGGTTACAGCAACGAACATCTTCTTTAAGATCTGACCAGACAGCCTGCTCCACGCTACTGTTGTCCATTTTAGAATAACAGTAGATAGCAGGTTATCCTGAACCTGCTCCTTACCCTCCCTTGCCTAAACCTTAGTCCCTTAGTATCTGTGTACTGAACTTGGCATGCTGTTTGGACCTGCATTTGCTTACCCCCATCTTGACAGACACGTGTGTACTGAACCCTTCCTGTTAATTGGATATGCAATGTCTAAGTCGCTTCCGAATAGATACCGTGTACCAAACTTTGCTTATCTGGCTCTGCAAATGCTGAGCCCTAATGGACAGACACTTGTGTACCAAACTTTGCCTATCTTGATCTGCAAATGCTGACCCCTGTTGGGCAGACACCTGTGTACCTAACTCTGGACCTCATCAGACCCGCTCGCTAGATGCGTTTGCTCACTCAATGCGTATGCAAATTCGGGAAGGCAGGCTATCATACGGCAAGGCATTAGCATGGCCACAATGTCTTGCCGTGCGATTGCTTTCTGTATGCAGACGCCCACCAGCCTGTCTAAAGACGCCCACTTGCGCACATCACCTCCAGGAAGTGTATCTAGCCATCGGTACACTGAGTACCAATGGAAGCGAACGCAGCGCTTGTGGTTGACTTTACCCTACCGCAAGCACTGTGAGCACTTCAGTGTGAAATACAGCCAGGTGAAGTGTACAATGACGCTGCGTCTTAATTATGCACACCTCTGAAATGGCGTTAAGATGCTCAGGCACGCCTGGGTTCGCACCTCCACTCCCCCGTTTCTAGCGGCCAGCCCCTGTCACCACCCGAACACTTCCCGATCTCTCGCACTGGTTCGCACACTGCGATGCGTACGCATGTGCACATTGCAAAACATCGCCAGCTACGAGCGAACGCTTCCTAGCGAGCGGGTCTGAATCAGGTCCTCTCCCTGTTATCTGGACCTGCAATTTCTCGCCAAGTGTATTTGAGCCTTTAGTGTCACAAAACTAGGATAAACGATAAAGATATAACACAAAGACATGCAACTGAAAGCTGTTCCTTAAATATTACTAATTCTGGGTTTACTAGATAGAGGACCATGTGTTTATAGCACATACCACCTCCCACCACAGCTAAGCATATTCGTGTAAGCATAGATGTGTAGGTTTTCAAATATATCACTGCAGTCAACAGGTTTATTTATTGCAATATCCATAGATTGACAGATAGAACTTATTAAAAGTTGCTACACAATAAATCTGATAAAATATTGCACAATATAATGCCCCGGGAAAACTCCTTTACATAAAATCATTATTGAGGGGTCTATTCATTAGGAACCTGATGATTAACATACTAACTCGCTGCAAGCACCGGAGCAAATCATCATTGCTACGGCGCAGAGACAGCTGATCTGAAAATCAGCTGTTTCTGCGAGCGACCTCACTGCTCCTTTCGGAGCAGTAAGACAAGTGCGCATGCGTGACCTACAGGTCACGCATGCATACAAGAGCCCTGACATTAGGTGGGAAGGAAGGAGCGGGTTACGAGCTGTGATGATGGTGAATGCTCCCGCAGTCAAGCTCCGACAATATTGTATTTTCGGAGCTTGATGAATTCGGTCCCCATACTAGTGGGGACAGAGGCCCATTCCGCGACAGAAAGGTAAGCAGGAGATATATGTGATATCTCCTTCTTGATTAACTTAATTTCTACAATTGCAGGTGAAACTGTTTATTTTCACCTGCTTTTGTAGAAATTAAGTGATGATGAATAGGCCCCTAAATTTGAACATTTTAGTAGTAGTGATGGTAATAAACCTGCAAGATAAATAGAGCAATATGAAATATTTCTACAATGTAAAGTTTCATTGTTAATTGTATATTCTTAAGAAACTTACATATAATTCTTATTTATACATAATATATGGGCAAACAAAGCAAAATATATGGGCAAAAAAAAAAGTCAGAGATATTCTGTTACACACAAAAGATGTATCTTTGTTTATTCTCTAAATTGTACATAGAATTATTTTAGATTGAAGCAGCGATGACCTTCCCACAGGTGATGCAGGTGCTGGTTTTTCAGGTTTTCAGTGTTGTTATCCCAAACATTATAGATGTTCCTTCAGGGTGATAAATCCTCACAGGGGCACTGTACGTGAACACTAATACGTAAATGGAAGTATTTTCTTTTCATTATTGGCTTAGGCCGAATGTATATTTTGACAACAAGGCTGTGAAACATGTATAAACAGACCCTATTTTTCTGCGAACCCAGTATCTCTCTATAATATATTAAACGAAAAATTGCATGTACACCTATGATAAAATATGCATTCAGAATATGGATGGTTGCAGTCATACATATAGTTTATTTATCCAATAACTCTACATTAAAATACTGTAAGTACAAAACTACTTTATTATGGATGCTATCATGCTCATTCTAATGCACAATTATGTTTTACAATGAAAGGGAATTTTACAACTAGGTGTACATTACAGCAATGGTCACACAATCTGCCCACAGTTATGCCAACCTCTTCCTGGCCAAATTAGAAGAGGACACTATATGTAATCAGAGCCAATTACACTGCACAACAATGAAAATGTTTCCGATGTGAAAATAGTCACTTCTATTTGATTTGAGCATGCAAAGAATGAATATGACATTTAAAACTCTCAGTTAGCTCTGAGTTCCGAGATATAGCCCATTTATGATGATGTAGGGGTATTCCTAGTGAAGTGGGCAGAATGGAGAGAATCTTACCAGCAATAAGATGTCATCCGCGCAGAGGGGGCGGGGCCTAATGACCCAATTAAATTAATCAGTTATTTGTCCCCTCCCCTATTCAAATATATGCGATTCACGTGATTACCCACACAAGATAACTGTGGTGCACTGAGTGACAGGCATAAGTGAGCAATTCCACCAAGACATTTCAGCAATGGAACAAAGATATCAGGGTAGGTGAATCACTACTGTTGGACAGTGACAAGAGATGCCCCAGGAGAGGAGTACAAGCGACAAGCAAAGAGAAAGCACCCCCATGAATAGGCCACTATATATTAGATAGTACTTTCGTATGCTGTATGTTTGTTTCATATGCTTTATGTTTGTTTTGTTTTGTGTTCTTATTTGTGATTGATTGAATTAAAACAACTGTTATTTATTTTCTATCAAGAAAATTTCAGATTATTTTAAAATAGCTTTTCACTATGACTATATTACTAATGTATATACAGTATAGTGCAAGTAGTGTAGCTCAAAAAATAGAGCTAGTAAAAAACATTCTGAAATCATTTTAGTTTTTCTTGACCTCAAATTAGTAATGTATGACTATTTTTAGAAAGGAAACAAATTAAAAGTATTAATTTGTTGTACAGTGTTATTGAATTTATTATGTTGGCGTAGGTATATCAATGAAATTATTTTCATATGGAAATGCTTATACGCAAAACTGGAATAATTCCTAACATTCATAAACACCAATAATTTTAAATTTGATTTCACAGTGAACAACAGTAAATAAATTATCAAGATATTTAACACAATACTTCCTGTCAGCAACTAAAATCGCCATCCGAATTGGATTAACAACATCTTGGCAGACAATTTAAATGTATCAGGTGAAACTGAAAGAGTTCTTCAGTGTATAAAAACCAAGTGAAATAATTTTAGCAGACAAATTTAATCAGTACCATGATTTCTACCATTACATACTTAAGTAAGTAGACTATTTATAAATCGACTTACACGGCACAATACTAATGTGCATAAAACACTGACTGGGTAAGATAACACACACTATGCTGTTACATACAGCTAATTTAAAAAACCTAAGTTGGAGATGTGTCCAGTGGATTTGAATATGTAAATGTAGGAACTGTACCAGTAAGACCTTACAAAATTCAACATAAAACATTTTTGATTACATATAAGTCTATTAACAAAACAGCTCCAAAATAAAATAGCTCCAACTAAAACCTTCTACTCTGCTCAAGATCTGTATCACTGATCCACACATATTACCTGCTCACATTTGCAGTTAAAGGAGTTGAACAAAAAAACAGATCAGCAGATGAGACCAGTTTTCTTCAGATAAAACATGATCTTGGGTACGTACACACTCACAATATCTCACCAAGAGGGTGTGAATTTTATAATCTGCGCGTCGATTGCATAGGTGTGTACCCAGTTTTATCTTCATGTATCAAATTCATATTTCCCTATAGATTGTAAGCTTGTGAGCAAGGCCTTGTTACCTTTTTGTCTGTCTGTTATTACCCAGTCTCATTTTGTTCCCAGTTGTAAGGGAAATGGAAAATATTGACAATATTTAATAATTGTATATCCATATCAAATTGACTAACTGATTTAATAAGTAAATAAATACTATATTGCAAATGTTCATAATAGTTTAAGAGTTTATTTGTTCTATTATATTTTACATTTTGACTAACATGCTTCAACATTTTTAATTCATCTTTACGCATTAGATTGTTTTCGTTTTGGTGTTATTTTATTCCATACACAGTATTGAGTCCCTAGTGAGAACGGGCTCCTTTTTATGGTATTTTAGATTAAATACATGTTCCAGTGTTCTTATGAAAGCAGGCTTAATGACTGTTATTTTAATTTAAATTTTAATTATTTTGGGGGAAACCCCTGGATAGATCATCTCATGCTCCAAGTCCAAAAAAGTGCTTAAAGTGTGCAAGAGTGTGCACAATTGAGGCCCTCCTCAAAAAAAGATAGGGTTCATTTTACCCACACCCCTAGATGCCTAAGACCACACTGCTGGCAAGAGACTTCAGACTCCTTTGCTGCAAGACTAATTAAGGTGGTGGTGGGGAGTGTTTCATTACCCAGGCACCAAAATTATCTACCATTCATAAGTAGGAACGTCAGAGGTCCAAGGTGATGGGGGCCTCGTGGCTACACCGCATTCCCTAGATCTTGGCAATCCCTTTGCCAGTTTTCAACTGATTTGTCTAATGTTAGCATGGTTTTATATAGTGATTTTTTTTTTTATAAATAATGTTAAAGACATAAAAGAAAAAACAGCAAGGCCCTTTCTGACTAGTATTCAATGTAACAACTATTCTAGTGAGTGCTAGACAACACAGAGAGCATATTAATGGCCGCTAAGAGCATTCTAGTGACTCATATGCAATACAGAGGGAATTTTAATGTGTATGACTATTGTAGTGAGTGCTGGACAATACAAAGAACATACACTATCTTTAAAAAGTAAGAAACCTTTACATTGGCGCTGTCACAAAAGGACCTGTATAAATGGAACTCTCCTTTATAAAGTCCATCAATGTCAAACAAATCTTCTAAAATCTGTATGCTGGACCTTCACCTCCACATTAATCTCTCTTGCTCTCATTACATGGTCTGCATATGCGAATGTACTGTATATCCAAGCGTAAACCCAAAAGAGACGGAGAAAAGATATATAGTGCAGTGTTTTTTTTAATAAAGTGGATCAAATCACATACAGAAGTCAATGGAACACAAAATTGGAATAATTACATAAATATAAAATATAATAAAAAATACATCAGAATAAGCACATGTAGGTAGGTGTCTAGTCTCATGGGCAGTAAAATGTGGCTAATTACCAGCAGCTGGTGAGAACTGACACAAGACAGTTTTTAAGCGCTTTGTGTCAATGACACCACTAGGTAGGGAGTCCCAGGTGTTCTCCTTCGAAAGGCGTCACATCAACTGCTGGACCCTTCTCTCCTCCACAGCCACTATCGACACACCGTCCTTTAACAAACAACGTGTTTCAACCCCCAACAGGGTCTTTTTCAATGCAATAGTCAGTGTGCTATACAATTCTCAACACAGTCTTAATATAGCCCGTGCTGGCCAATCTGTCTCGGTCGGCACACCGGCCAACTAAACAGTAATCAACAATAAGCCAGCTGGGTTTAATGACCTGGATGAGCGGCCACTGTAATCTTAAACCCTGAAGTATCCACCAGCGTGTATCAATAGACAGACGGAAGGTATCACCAGTTTTCTTACATCACTTACACCATCCTGAAACCTGTGTATTCCGGTCAGGTTGTAATCACCTTGCCAGAAATCACGTCCTCGTTTATGTTACCGGTAACCAGGCAAATATAGAATGAACTTGGCAAGCAATCATTTTCTTTACTGATTCTACTCCATCATTGAATAAAATAGTTAAAAAAGCATCCGTCTCTTTCCTTGGCTATGGATTAGAGTAAAGAAATATATAAAAAGTGGATGTTATTCATCAAAACATCATCTTTTTAAATACATATGCTGGACATAACATAGACAAATGTTTCTAAATGCCAGGCATAAAAACATATACAAGAAATAAAAACATGAAGTTAAACATACTATGAATCAGCATAACAGTCACAAAAACCAATTAGCTTCAAAATCTGAGTTTAGCCTTCCTGGCTGTAGAGTGCCATGATCATATTTAAACCTAATATTGGCTTTTCCAATCTGACTTGACAGATCTCTATGTCTAGGATTACACATGACCGCCTTGACTCCCAGAAATGTAATAATATCTGAAATTGAGCAGTTGTGACAAGTGTTAAAATGATTTGCAGGGCATGTGTTTCAAGAGTCAAGACCCATCTTTATATTGCGCACATGCTCTCTCATTCACACTTTGAGAGGTCTCGATGTGCATCCAACATAAAAAAGGTGACAACTACACTCTACAACATAAATTACATTACAAGTCCTCAAATTTACTCTATCCTGCATATTTGACCTCAAGGCAACCAATACAGACACCGCATCAATGGAATCCTTTGGATGCTATCTGTACTCTAGGTTTCATAGTCAGTAGAGCACTTCTAACTAAATGATTACTCCAATTAGGTGCCCTTCTATAGATGCATCTTGGTTTTTTTGGGCGTATTTTACCAATCACAGGATCAGCATATTAATGGCTTCTAAGAGCATTCTAGTGACTCGTATGCAATACAGAATGTATTTTAATACCACTCAACACTCCCCTTGTCACACACTGTAGCCCCCCAACTCATATTGTGCCCCCAATAACACACTATGTCACGCATCATGTCCTATCCAGCTGTCCCCATGTCACACATGGAGCCCGGCCCCACCATTTCCTTGTTAGACATCGACCCTCCCCAACCTTCTCTTTGTCATATACTAGATTCATTCTCTGCTTGTCATGCACAACCCTTCCCCTTATTTCCTTTGTCACACATTTTAATCCATCCCCCTGCTGTCTTATAACTTGCTTTAAAATCTGGTGAAGAAAGGGCTGCTCTTCACAGCAGCTCACATGGCACAGTTCTATTAATTTGGAGGGAAGGAGACCGGTCTGTGCTGATGACTCTTGATCACCAATGCTCTGCACAGCCTCCAGCTACCCACATAGAGAGTGTGATGAGCAGCTCTTTGTCACCCATCCTCTGGACAAAACAAGTAAAGAGAAGCTGGAGGAAGGCAAAAGCCTTCAAGCTGAACCAGACAATCCAGTTTAGGACTGGCCCAGTGGGCATATATCTCTATGCCTATCCAATCGAGTCCACCCATTGGTGCCCTGACTTAGAGATAAGAGAAATGTTCTAAACTGTTTTGTTCTATAATTGCTTTAAGTGTTTCCAGTCTTACCTCAACCACACTGTACAGCAGAATGATTTGACAGTCCCAACTCAATTCAAAGACTATAATTTCAGAAGAATGCAAATGTACTAAAACAGTACAAAACTGCCATTATGAGGATGGAATGGAAAATCAGAACTTGAAGATTGTATATAATTGAATTTCATTTTCCTGTAAAATATCCTGTTTTGTTCAAATTATAATTTGATGTGAATTTTGTCATCTCTTCTGTGATAGCATGAAGTCAGACTATGTATCCGTGATGTGTGGGAATCCATAGTCTTATCACTATGTTGGAATTAAAATAAATAGTAAAAAAGTCACCTGGTGCAACTGGTCTAATAAATAAGCAGCCCCTAGCACATCTTCTATTTCCACCACTTGTACAGGTTGCAGGCTTGGGAATAAATGACCCAGCTCCTGACCCCAGCCACCCCACTGTATATCAGGGGACAAACCGATTCAGTAGTCAGATACAGATTTGTCACCAGGTGCTTTTCCCGAGCCTCCTGATGTCTTGTGTTGACTCTACAGTAACTTGAAAAGAAAACTCGCCTTTGTCACCCTCAGAATAGAAGGTATAATAATCAATTACTGTGTTATCTCTTATAATTTGATCCCTGACTCTAAATACTGTGGTCTCTCTAAGATCAAAGTGATTTTTTAATCTGGTATAAAATACTGTATCAAGCGAGCCAATCATTTTCCTGATGAAATGTAAGAACATGCATATAGTGACTGTTCTATAAACGACATTGTGGACATTTGCTCAGGCCAGCCTTGAACTGTTGAACTCAGGATAAGAACATTCTTTCATAGTTTTCCTCTCTGTTTGTTGTAAAACAGATTAAAAATAGACAAAGGACTCAAGATATTCTTGAGTTTGTGTTCGCCTGGAATCCTAAATTTATCATCATTGTTGTCTTCTGCAGCCTTGTTATTGAAGAACAATGGATAAACAAACATGTAAGATAGTGACATGTGATTGCTATCATATCCTGTGGATTTATCTGAACAAGTTGTTTTAACAGTAAACAGAGTAAGAGGTACAGGCTTTATTTTCCATACAGACTTAATCTATGATAAACCAGATGGCACAGTACTGTGTGCACAACCGCAGAAGAGGAATACTCTACGTGTAACATTGACCAGGCTCAGTTACTTCCACTTGGTCACACTGTTTGGAGATGGCTTTGATGTATGAAAATGCTCTGTAGATAATGAAATGCTGAGGCAGCTGGCTAATGGATGGGAAAGTGCAAACCCTGCATTGAACTCAATGCAGAACACTATTCAGCCTATGTCAATCTGAAGAAAAGGGAAGAGGACAGGTTGACTTCTACTTTAGAAGATTCCTCAATTCAAACTACCATATTTAGCATATCAATTTAATTCCATTAAGGAAATCACAGTGATAGAAGATATTGCAGCAAACTTTTATCTTTATGTGTAATTTAAAAATAAATGCTGAACATTAAAGATGAATTACTTTAATTGTGTTGATTGTTTTGTAGAAAGATGCTGCATTCCTTAAGTCACTGTTGCTTTTATTACCTATGAAAAATATTTCCAGATTATTCTCTGTACAGTGCTAAGCAGTATATTTAAAGGGTATAAGTATAATCCTTTATTGATATGGCACCACAAGTGTTCCGCAGCACCTTACAAAGTACCTGAATGCAGCTTTGCCAGGATTCAGTGAATTCCCAAATGACTGTGATGTCCAGCACAGGAGATCCGCTCTCCTGCTACCGCTTGCCTGAATGTTGTTGATGCCTCTGCTCCATGAAATTCCCATTCATACTTACAGTTCGAGCTCAAGCAGAAGATTGCATCTCACGCACTGGACTAATAAGTTAGTTTGGGTAATTAAACATATTAAGTCTCTCTTTGTAGTAAACATATTTTACATACTATATGTTGTTGTTTCTATTGCAGTTAATCCTGCTAGCAGCTGTTACATGACTAATTAGCTAGATGTTGCTCTGACTGACTACAGGTTGGGGAAGCCTTGGCTACAATTTAGCAGTAAAGAGGCCCATTTGTATATCACCTACACAAGGTCAATAACATATATACATTAGGTTTTTACATCACTGTAAATGTTTCCATAATGATTTATTTATTATTTGTATAGCACACACATATTCTGCAGCACTTTACAGCGAATAGTCATTCACATCAGTCCCTGCCCCAAAGAATCTTACATTCTATATCCCCTATCACATGTACACACACATACACACTAGGGTTATTTTTGTCAGGAACCAATTGACCTAATAGTATATTTTTTGATTGTGGGAGGAAACCAGAGTACCCGGAGGAAACCTGCTAAAGCACGAAGAGTATATAGTTAGGGTCGTGGTGGGAATTACACCCAAGACATCAGTGCTGTGAGGAAGCAATGCTAACAATTACACCATCCATAGTACCACAGTGAATGTTGGATTTAGGTTAATTTAACACTCTACAGTATTATGCACAAGACCAGATCTGTCATTCATCCCTACAGTATGCATTTTAGAGGAACATATGTGCAGACACCATCATAGGGGTGTGGTCAGTGCTGAAAGTGTGCTTCTCTGAAATGGTATGTTATACCGGTACTTCACTTTGGTACCCAGGACTGGGACTGTCACTGTCCCAGTACCGGTCAATAAGCAGCTGCCTGTTTAAATTTGGCTCCAGCCATGAGCCAATCATGGCTCGCCGACTAGCAGCTACTCAGGGGTGGCCACATGGCCTTCCTTAATTGGCTGCCGGGCCATGAGCTGTCATTATCTTGCAGACAATGCCAAATTCAAAATGGTGCCGAGGAGTGAGGGGAAGGGTGTGGTCACCGGTGTGGTACGTTTCAGAGCATAGCGCAGCGCAGCACTTTGAGGTGAGGTGTAATGGGAGGGGAGGTGTATTGTGAGGTGTGATGTGTGGGAGGTGTGCTGTGAGGGGAGAATGTAGGGATTTGGAAATATCAGGGGAATCAGCATTTGGGTATGCCTAAGTAAAGCCACCCTGATATTTCCATACCCCCAATTCAAAATGTCCACTTCAACCACTGGGTGTGGTACAAAATGTTGACACTTAGGGGGGGATTCAATTAGCTGCGGTAATTTACTGAATGCTAATTGATCCGCCGGGGATTTTCAATTAACCCCAAAGGTAGCCAGCAGGCTACACTTATCAGAGATTGTTTTTTCGAGGTCTGATCAGACCCGAAAAAGAAATCCAAGATAACTAGCCAGTTAACGGGAGAAGCGAGGCACTTAACGTTTATGTACAGATCTGTGAACTTATCACAGATTCTATGTGTTAATGCTCGTTATCACGTTGATTTAACTGGCATTAACGAGCCACTCGAAAAAGGGACGCTAACTGAATAGGGCAATAGAGATGATTGCATAATTGCTCAGATTAGTTTACTACGTTTTTTTAAAATGTAAACATGTCATACTGTATATAAGGGGCTATCGTGAACGTAGTATTTCCATCCCTCCAATATAGTATGTTGGGATGACTTTGTATCACATGTCTATTAATAGGCTAAACGTGTTTCTGCTAGTACAGTAGTAGAGTACATCTGCTTGTATCCAAGTGTCTCATTCTAACCTTAGCTTGATTTCCTGTAAGTTAATGCAATCAGCAGTTGGCAGTCTGCCAAATATTTACTTTACTTATACATAAAGGCAGCCCACATGTACATGCTTTTATTACAGTTCAAACATGGCTGTTTTATTCTTCTCCAAAATACATATAATATAACCTAGTTTAATGTACAAATGTTCCATGTATTTTCCTTTTAACTTTCAATACAGCCTATTTCTAGCATTTACATGTGATAAATCTAAAATAGTAAAATATTAGTTGTAAAATAAACCGCAGAGATTGCAGGAGAGATGCATCAGTGCAGAAGTTGTCCATAGCAACCAATCAGCTTTTAGCTATCATTTATCTATCATGTTTTTAAAATGACATTTAGAAGCTGATTGGGGGGTCTACAGTATGTAATAAGCCTTGAAGAGAGATCAAGTGGTCGGAGATACAGTATCAACCAATCAGCCCCTAACTGTCACTTTACAGGCTGTGTTTTAAAAATGACAGTTAGGAGCTGATTGGTTGTTACTTTATCTCCACCCACTTTATCTCTAGTACATAGACCACTGTGTTTGAAAAATTACACTTTTGAGCTGATTGGTTGGTACTTTATCTCTCTCCAAGGCTTAGTACATAGACTCCTGGTTCTTTTGGGTAATGTCTCCCCTTTATCTCTCTCGATGGTTAGATTCTGCTCATCTCCCACTTGGAGTTGGAAATAGTGACATTTGGATGTGTACAACATACCAGACACAGATATCCGCGTATCTAGGTTCCTTAAATCTGATACTTTCACATTGTGATAGAAAGTCGTCTAATGTACAGAGGTGTGTCCAAATACACCTATCCTCAAGTTGCGCCAAAAAGTCCCGTTTGTTTCGTCACAGACTTTGTAACTTAGCAGCACCATGCAAATTATTTTCTTATAGCCTGCTACACTAATATATTTCCAGCATAAAAAATAAAAATTCAAAGTACTTGGGGGCTGATTCAGAGTTGTACGCAAACCACATGGTTTGCATACAACTCTGATGTATAAAGAAACATGACCCCAGAGGAGGGGGTGAGGCCCTCAGCCAGTGTGGCCCAGCGGGGATTTCTCCTGACCCCTGTGGGCCAGTCCAACCCTGATTATGTATGTTGAACTGTATACGATAGTGCTGCTTGGTTCTCAGGCCAAACAGCTGGTCCAGCTTATCTGTAGTCTGTTTAACTATACTACATAAATATTTACCTTGTTTGCCAGTCTGACCCTGGCGGAGTGTCTAAATCATGCCAGACATCTTAAGCTAAATGGCACAAAATGGATAGGTGTATGAGGACACATCTGAAGGCCAAGTACAGTAAGGATGTGCCCCCCTAATTGAAAACAGATGCAGACTCACAATAAGAGACATATACAGCCGTCAAAGCCGTATGAATTACGGGTGTCCAAGAGCTGGTGCACTAGTTAACCTCTTCTGATTGGGTTTTTGAGGATTCACTGCTGAAATTGATATGTTCTTTCTTAATTGCATATATCATATATTATTACTACATTTTAGCAAGTTTTTTTAGTTCCCATTTTTTGGAAAAGAACAATAATTGCTGAATTTAAAATAACTACCTTACACTATCAATACAAATGTTTACAAAGTTAGGTGTGAGTGTTATAACGACATTTGAATAGGTATGGCCAATTGCCGGTCCCGTATCAATATTCTGATTCAATACAGGATAGGCTTGTGTGAATTGATTCATAAGAATCTCTTCCTAACAATATGAACAATTTAAATTAGCGATATCGCAATAATGCATGTGCACAGCAGAAATCTTCACAAGTTCCGGGGCTGGCGCTGCTGCTTTGAGATTCTCTGAGAAGTTGAGAGAGCCTATCTGAAGGCACTAAGCTGTCTTCTGCTCTATCAGCATCTCAGAGAATCTCAGGACAGCCCCAGGCAGATGCAGGAAAGAGGTGAATATTAAAAAGCAGCTGGGTGGCAGTTAAAGATATATCTCAAAATTTAAATTAATCTACCCGATATATTGCCCAGGGCACATCGGGTGGAATGTCCCATTGTGTCAAAAATATTGATGGTATTAGAATATTGAGAATTGATGCACATCCCTACATTTGCATGCATGTTATTCAACTGCTCACAACTGTACAGTACATCACTAGATATTTGTACCAGGTGTCCACCAGGAGTAACAAGTGTGTATACTTACGCCCCGCAATTGTGTAGATGATAATGTAATGAAGTGCAATATACACAAAGAGAACAATGTTTTGTTGTTAATAAATGTGAAAGTTGCATTGTAAATTTTAAATGTAACTATATATAAATTAAATGCAATTAAATACAAACATTTGTTGTTGTCCCATTTACAAAATCAAATAGGAATCTTCTTTTCACCCTAGTCCAAATGTAAATTTAAATTAAGCAATCATACTAGAAAATATAGCAGGTCTGCTAATAATTTGTGTACTATCTGCTAGAGAGGTCAATCCACAATCAGAGTGACTAGCTAGTGCTGCTGATCATTATTATCATCATTTCATCTCATTACATCTGCACTACAACACCTGAAAGTACTGTATGTTACCTGACAGGTGTATTTACATCTGCATTCAGGAATATTCCAATTAGAGATGTACAACACAGACTCCCCAGGATTTGGTTCTAAAACCATCTTCCTGTTTTGGTAAATCCAACCTGGTTTGTTTTGTTTCTGTGTTTGGACTTCATAAAAAAAAGTCAAATACATGTAAAATCATGTAATTTGGAGCTGTTTTTGTTCCTACATTAGTATTTATATAATTAATATTAATTTACAGCCATTTAAAGTTGATTATTTAATGACCACCTCACAACTGTCAATATTTTAACCAGTACTGTTTTGACGAAAAGGTTGCAGCAAGTTGATTGGCTAAAATTAGCAACATAGCAGCAGCACAAATATATAGCAGTTTAATATAAGATAAAACACATGGGAAACATATTTTAACAAAAAAGCAAGCAACAAATCTGACTTTCAAACAGTGGCATAACAGTGGAAAGTTGTTGATTTATTTTACAAAAAAAGATTCCCCAAAAAGCTGGTCTGATAAAGTCCAGAAATTAATTGATTTAAGAAAGACAACTGGCACCAATCTTTTAAATTAAGGGCTCGATTCAGACCCGCTCACTAGATGAGTTCGCACACAGAGAAAGATGCAAATCTGCGATCGCACGGCAAGGCAATAGCACGCCCACTATGTCTTAGCGTGGTATCGCTCTGTGTGTGCAGATGCCCTTCAGCCTGTCTTAAGATGCCCACTTTCCCACGTCATGTCCAGGAAGTGTATGCAACCATCAGTAACATCGAGTACCAAGTGATGGCAGCACTTGTGGCTGACTATATACTACTGCAAGCACTGCGAGTGATTCAGTGTGATTTTCAACCATGTGATGTGTACTATGATGCTGCGTCTTAATTTTGCATGCCTCTGAAATGGCGTGGACACGCTCAGGCACGCCTGTGTTCGCACCACCACTCCCCCGTTTTCATGGACCATCCCCTGTCACCACCCACAAATGGTTTGTCCTGTCACTCTAGCTAGCGAGCTGTCTCTGCGCAGCGAGCGAACGCTTCCCGATTGCATGGACTAGTTCGCTCTCAAGCAATACGATGCGTACGCATGCGCAGATTCCAAACATCAGCTGGCTGCGTGCGAACGCAGCCTAGCGAGCGTGTCTGAATCAGGCCCTAAGTTATATAGCTACATGTACTGTATAACAAGCAGACAGAGGGATAGCAGCAGCAGAGTGCTTATTAATCGGCTTAGTCATCTTCCTCAAAGTTGACAATGCCAATGTTAAGATCATCATCACAAAAATTATAGTTCATCCTCCCTGGAATTCAGTGTTACAGATTCATATTGTAATTTGCGTCCACATTACTCCTCATACAATTTGTACTTCATTTTGATGAACACCAGTTTTTCTACTTTTTGGGAAGTAGTCTCATATAACGATCACCCATAATGTCCCAGACTGTACTAAACACTCTTTTAGAGTAAACAATGATGGGTAAGTATAGAATAGCTAGTTTTTACAAAGTACTTTCTTTCCTCCCTGGATTCAGAGGGACTGTCTGAGATGGTAATTCCTGCTTTAGCATTAAAGTAATCCTCCACCATTCTACTAATACAAAGAATATCCAATTGAGACAAGGTAGAGATTTCGGCGTATTTGGGCGTCTGTTGTAAGCCTGACCAAAGGTCAGAATCATCTTTTATATTGATGCGCTATGGTGAATAGGTATGCTTTATTTCTGGCAATTGCATGTGTAGGAGAAGCGGAGGCAGCGGACATGTCATCTGCAACTTGAGTTGACAACTTGCTCTAGTGTCGGGACAGAAAGTCATTACAGATTACTTAGTGGCCTAATTGTGGGAGGCGTGGCCATGCCCCCCATAGAAAAGAACAGAAAGAGAAACAGGGCCAAATAAAGGGGGGGGGGGGCGATCACACTGATCCCCTGCACAGGTCGCGGAGAGTAGGAGTCTCCCTGGTCCCACTGCATCCCAGCACACAGCAGCATGTGCTGGGCTGCTGATAGGTGGTGTCAGACCCGGGCCTCTGCCGGACCCCTCCAACAAGCCCGGACCCAGGTAATTAGTACTTGCTACCCCCCCTTACTGTGCCCCTGGGGGCCAGTGATAGAAGATGTTTTCAGATCTCTTCTGTCAATGATCCAATATTAAGAAATTATAATGTAGCCTTATATGGAACTATATAATTAGTGGATTTATTTTATACAGCTACTTAAAAGAATTTCTAGTCATAATTCACAAACAAATGAAGAAAAATAATAATTGTCATTTATTGTCTGCTCCAGTCATGTAGTTTCTGTGTTCTGGGCATGAATGTCTGAATTTGATTGATACTAATTAATACTTGAAGGAATTTAAGTAGATTGATCTAAAATAGTACTTCCTATTTTTGTAGGGTCCTTTTAAGGTAAAGTATGTTATAAATGCATTAAAGAAAAATCAATGAAAGCAGGCAGGTCTGACCATACAATATAAATTGTTGCTTCCTACTTATAGTTCTTATAGTTAAACATTGTTGTAACCCTGTTGCAAGTTTGCAGCAACAGGTTATATACATTATTGCTTATTTGTCTAGAGCAAGGCTTCATTGTAGTCCAGCTTTCCTATAGTTGTATAATCCTGTGTACTGGCAGGATGTTTAATGATCCCAGGGGTAAATGCAGGATTTCTATAAGGGGGTTTACAAATGCTTGGTTTTACAGCGAGTGTGGCCAGTGCATGAAGAGGACAGAATTGGCACTCAACCAGCTTTAATATTCATCGTACAAAGTGTAGTGTATGTCATAATTCCAGCATATACAGCGCCAATGATCACAGTAAGCCATTAGATGCAGCGGTAGGGCTATCCTGTCTGAGCTGAATCATTTTATTTCACATGTGGGCACCATTCCAGAGCATGGGAGCAAAACAGAGTCTGGGGGAGCAGCAGAAGAATCTAGCACTGTCCTGGACATATATGTATATAAGTCTCCTTATGCACTGGATAACAGTAGTAATAATTAACCCTATAGATGGTCTATAGCAGTTCATCTTTCCTCCTTTAACTTATTTGCATAATATTAACAATATTGGTACCATATTTCTATGACAAACAGAAAGACTGTTGGTGTGGACGCTATCGCTACCATTGCAAATCACGCACTTGTCTGCAAAGCTAGGTGCACCAATTCTGCCCAACGGCTCCTGCCAGCAAACTTGTGCTCCTCTGCAAAGCCATAATTTGCTCCATAAACCTATACCTACAGTATGGGGAAATCTAAGCACTTGGAGGGTTTTGTCTGCTGCTGATTTGCAGCTTATTTGCACTGCAAAGATGAAACTCTGTGTTACAATATTTGAACGCAGGGTGAATTTAACTGAGCATACTGATAAGTGATATCATTATTATGTTATGATAGATTTCACTGCTACTTTGTATATTCTTTGGATGGTGTTGCGAACAATGTATGGCATCTTAAAATAAAATATAATAATAATAGTGAAATACCAAGGCCAGCATAAAATGATACAACTGCCTTTCTCATATTGGGCATGTGACCACCATGGTGCTGCTTACGTTACCTCTCCAAAGGGGAAATGTATCAAGCCTTGGAGAGAGATAAAGTGGAGTATTTGCATAAAGCAACCAATCATCTTCTAACTGTCATTTGAAAGCCTGTGCTAGATAAATAACAGTTAATTGGTTGCTTTTGACAACTTCCATCCTTTATCTTTCTCCAAGACTGGATACATCTCCCCCCACAAAAGTTGCAAGGAGTGATGGTGAATGTCACCTGTAAAAATGAGTATAGTACTCTAAATTAGTTCTGCAACAGAAGAGCTTTTGTGGACATCCACAATTTACAGTACTTTGCTGGTAATCACTGTGTGACATCCATCACTATCATGGACCTGTCCATGACCCTGCTCAGCCCTTCAAGGTCAGTGTCTGTTATTCATAGCTAGAAATAAAATGGATGGTGAAGGCAGAAAAAGTTAGTTTGTGTGTGTGTGTGTGTGTGTGTGTGTGTGTGTGTGTGTGTGTGTGTGTGTTTGTTTTAAAATAAGGTGATTTGGGAGTTATAAGCTGTGCACAAGCCTGGATCTGTTTCCAGAAAGAGGGAGAGCTGTAGTTGGCAATTAGATAAAGGCAAGGACGTTTGGTTTGGTTCCAGAGTCAGTTCGTTGTGACCTTCAGCAGTTCACATTATATACAACATAAAATAATTGTGTGTTTTGGTTTTTACAGTTTATGTTCTTTTTTATGTGATATACTGTAGATATAGTACATACATAAGATTAGAGGTCAGAGGTTAGTGTGAAAGTAAAATCATTTCCCAGCTCCAAAAGTCAGCTTACTCCAGTCTATACTTTTCTTAATGTGTGCATTGTTACAGTGTAAAATATCTTTATGTAGAAAATATATATATCAAGTCATACAACTAATATGTATAAAATATATTTCAAATATAAATGTTCTTGATCTATTTTAATACCAATTCCTCATCCAAACTTTGTTTTTCTAATTTAATGCTCAAATGTCTTATAGTTTTAATACTTTGGTAAATAAACTCCAATGTACTTGTGAGTGAAATGGCAGAAATAGCATAATTTCCAAAAGCATCATCATTTTATATATCCTAGTAAGAAGTCTGCAGCACTAAGGGGGGAATTCAGTCAGACGCGATAAAGTGAAAACTTAACGTCTGTGAAGTTTTCGCACACTTCGTGTATTTTGGTGCAATATTTTTGTGTCTTTTGTCTATGCGCGCTCCCGTTTTTGGCACTATCATATTACAAAAGATGCAAAAAAGCATTTGCACTAAAACTGTTTGTGGAGTAACCTGCGAGCAGTACAGCACATTTTGGGCAAAACTGTCTGTACCCCATAAAAAGGCTAACTGACGTAGGAAATCAATTTAGAAGTGTATTAATGGCCCTAATAAAAGTATTTGGTGCTCTTGAAATGATAAAAAGCTTTCTTTGGACAAAATAAATGCTACATTTAAATTAGGGGTACATTAAAATGGGTGCAAGTATATTTTTGAGTCCAAAAAGGGCACTTTTAAATTTTTTTAAAATACTCTAGGTGCAGCCACCTGTAATGTTTAAAACACATGTCCCATCCATATAGCCCCCCAAAATACCTGACCCAATACTTTAAACCCATTTTCCAGCACTTTTACTCCAAAAAATGACAAGCCATTATTGGCCAAATTAAGCAAATGAAAAAAATATTTTGGCCTAATTTGTCATAAGGGAGAGGGGTGTCTAAGGGGTTCTGGATTTTGCAAAACTTTTCACCTGCTCTGAGATGGTGAAAACTTTTTACCGGTTTCTGTCTATGGAGAATTTGCACGTGCGAAAACTTCGACAATAGGATTGCATGATAAGCATTTTTGTGAAAACTTTTTGCGAAACTGCAGCTTTTCGCCGGTAATTTAATACGGCCCTAAGTGTGATATACCGCATATTCAGCGGGTGGGCTGTTCATTTAATATTGGGTCTTATTTTATTAAATGTGTAGCTATTATGATTTGAGGTTGAAATTAGCTCCTATATTGTAGAGGCTAAGGGGTCTCATTTCAAATATGGGAGCTATTGATGTAATGATAAGGTCACTTGGGAGATGGAGGGCTATTTATTTATTTTTATTTATTAACAGTTTCTTATATAGCGCAGCATATTCCGTTGCGCTTTACAATTGGAAACATTGATAGAACAAAACAGGGTAATAACAGACAGACATAGAGGTAAGAGGGCCCTGCTTGCAAGCTTACAGAGGGCTAGTTTCTAATTGTTGTTGTATCTGATTTAATTTTCCAGCAGGTAAATGGTACCTATATATTTTCCAAACAGAGCACCAACTTTCCAGGATCTGACCAGTAAAGCTTCTGAAACATGGCAGCAAGTAGGCAAAGCTGCAAGAGCAGAACACACGTGACAAGGGCAGAAGTGTGTGTGTGTGTGTGTGTGAAGCAGGGCATACTGTATGTGACAAGAGCAGAGTGTTACATATGCCATTCACCCTCTTTCCTCATTTATATATGTTCCACCATCATTGTGCTTACGACACGTATGGGAGGAAGACTAGCACAACTCTTGCACACAGGCCCACTAAATTCTTAAAAGACTCTGAAGAGTGGGGGTACAATAGTTTCTATTTGGTCAGCATGCCCACTCCCTTCCTAGGCTTCAAGATCAGCATCCGCTTTTGATGAATCTGCACTACAGCCCAGTGGGACCAATGTTTTTGTGCACCTAGGCTGCAATCCCATATTTTTACTGGTCTATGCACACAGCTGAGGATAGGTACCAAAAAGAGCCCCTATCAGGGCCTAGCTTCCTCTTGGTGACCCTAATTATGTAGTTCTCTCTCCCATCAAAATCTTGTTACTAGACTCTTCTATACTTATGTGAATGACAGCACAGATCATTAAAAATAATATAGGATATACAAATATGTTATACTTTGTAAAAAAAAAAAAAAAAAAAGTATATAATGGGATAGACAGTGGTGCAAGAAGGTTGAAATTTTTTTTCGGTGCACCGTGGACAGAAAATGAGCATAGCCAAGAGTCACAGGGCCTTGTGTCATTACCATCATTCTGGGGGCATGCCTAGTGCTCCTGGAGCTGCTGGGCTGCCTTTAGTTACAGATGGCACAATCTTTGTTTCGCCATCAAGCGGTGTGTCTCGCTCAGCGGTGCAGCTAATGGTATCGGCATTTAGGTGGTAGGGGGTATGGTGTACAGGCCACTAATTTCTTAATGGTACGCTCTGTACAATCTTATTGCACTACTGGGGAAGGAACATCATAGATTTGCTTATGCTATCTTTAAGCAGTTCATAATTCAATATAAGGGTAGTCATGCATGCTTCTGGCTCTTAAAGTGCCTTGAATCCTATTGGATAAAAGCTCTATATGAATAAAATTATTATTATTCAGTACTAATAAACATATTTAGCCATGCAGGGCTGCCATCAGAGGGGACTGCCGGGACTCCAGTCCCGGGTCCGGACAGAGAGAGGGGCTGCCTCTGCAGCTGCATACGAGGGTATAATGTCCTTAACTAAATGTCCACTGCCATGGAGGAGACAAAACAACCGACAATATGGAGTAACAGATACATAGGAACACAAGGAAGCCTCATGTTTAACAAAGGTCAGAGAGAAGGCAACATATGTCTGCAGGATCAGCTAGCAAGTATACTGGGAGAATCCGGCTGACAGCGGTGAGGCAAGGCTAGAATATATCTGGGAGAAGGATGTGGCTGGCTGGGCTATACGTGTGAGAGGTAGGTGGCTGGGGCCATATATATGTGTGAGAGAGAGGTTGATGGGACAGGACTGTGGAATATGTGTGAGACATACTTGCCTACTTTTGAAAAAGCATTTCAGGGAGATTGTGACAGCAACACCTATGAGTGTGGCGGTAAAGTGGGCATGTACTGCTACATCTGAGAGGTGTGTCATAATATTGACTTTCACCCAAATGTAAATGTGGCCCCAAAGCAGTTAGTAAAATGTATGTGTTGATGAAAAGACACTGATACTTTTCAGAAAATACATGTAGCCATAGGGATCATTGTGCCTTATAACCAATGCAAGGAAATGTTACTAATGATCCCATTTGAATGTATATATCTCTGGGGGGGTTTTACACAAAGCTTCATAATGGAGGTAAGGTGCAATCAGGGAGATCGCTAGACTCTTCAGGGAGATTGCTACTATTTCAGGGAGTCTCTCTGACAATGATGGAGAGTTGGCAAGTATGGTGTGAGAAGGAGGTGACTGGGGCAGGAGCATATATGTATGAGAGGTAGGTGGCAGGGGTATATACGTGTGAGAGGGAGTTGGCTGGGGCTCGGCTGAGTATATGTATGTGAGAGGGAGATGGTTGGGGTATATGTGTGTGTGTGTGTGTGTGAGTGAGGTGAAGCTGCCATGAGGGTATTTATGTATCATTCTGAGGTGAATGAGACAGGGCTAGGGTATCATATAATTTATTTGATACACTTATAGGTAATAATAACACCCCCACAGCCCAATCTTTTAACATTTTTTTAAACTGGCTTCCACACCAATTGATGTCCCACTCCATCAGTAGCTCCACCCACATTATTCACAGCTCTGCCCCCCAGTGGGGAGGACCCTTCCTATTCTGTCAGTTCCAGGCCCCACAATTTCTAATGGCAGCCCTGTAGCCATGTAGCTGATAGATTTGGCTACATGAAATGTTACAGCTGAGAAGTAATATATGTTTACAGCATCGCATAGCACTATATGAAGGATTAAAGTACATAATAAAGATTTTAATACAAAAAAACATTAATGTGTATGTGGCATTCCACCTTCACCTGCCAACCAAATGTCATCCTTTTTGTATATGTGACTGGGTAGATTATAATTCTTTTCAAAGGTCCAATAACACACACTGTAATCTTATTTAATGATGTACTGTAGGGAACTGGTAATTATTTACATGTACCAAGGAGAGAATATTTTGACATTGTAAATGCCATCTATATAAATGTAAGCAATGGGTAAACTATTATGTCTGTCCCCATATTATGCAAGAAATGAACTAATTTTCTTATTTGTGAATTATTACTTGTCATTAACACCTGCTATACATTTTAAGAAGTAGGAAAAATATTTCTTAGTTAGCATTTCATATGAGATATTTTGAATTTATGTATTATATCACATTTATCATTGCTCACATTATGCTTGTTAGGAAGCTCACTGCTGCAATAGAGAGTCTAGTAAATTAATTAATCGTGTCAGAATGCTCACGCTGTTGTCACACCTGTAGGATGCTAGTACCAGTTTGGTTGCTATGGATGTGACTCACACTTCTATAGTCACCTCCAGATAAAACATATATGAACCGTCAGAGAGTAAACATAGCTGCCAGTGGTTGTCATCAGTGATCTAATGAATTTGTGTTGTACTTGAGCTGTTTACTTTTTTACTGTATAATAAATGTCTAGAACATCTGTGGGTCATATTATTTCTGTATTATATCACACCAATATCCTGTAGTGCTTTACAAAAGATAGACAAACCGGCTTGAAAGATTAAACAGGGAAGATGAATGAGGATATGAATGTGGAACATGCTTAAAATGTTCTAATAGTAATGCCCAGTAATGTTCCTTGTCAGGTGTGTATCTAGGGATCCGAGCGCCCCTAGCAAGGTAATGGACTGGCACTCCCCTCCCCCCATAATTTCAGGAAGTGCTCCCAGTAGTAGTCCCCCGTATGCAGTGCCCCCAGTAGTAGTCCCCTCTCTGCAGTGCCCCCAGTAGTAGTCCCCTCTATATAGTGCCCCCAGTAGTAGTCCCATCTATGCAGTGCCCCCAGTAGTAGTCCCATCTATGCAGTGCCCCCAGTAGTAGTCCCCTCTATGCAGTGTCCCCAGTAGTAGTCCCACTTATGCAGTGCCCCCAGTAGTAGTCCCCCCATACAGTGCCCCCAGTAGTGGCCATCCCCCATAACGTGCCCCATGAAGCACCCCCCTATACAGTGCCCCCAGTAGCGGCCACCCCCCCATAACATGCCCCCAGTAGCGCCCCCCTATACACTGCCCCCAGTAGTGGCCATCCCCCCATAAAGTGCCCCCAGTAGCGACCACCCCCTATACAGTGCTCCCTAGTAGCCACACTCCCCCCCTGTGCTGTACCAGAAAAAAACACACACACACACAAAAAAAAGCAACTTACCTGATCCCCACTCATGAGTAAGCTCCAGCCAGCATCCCTCAATGGACACAGCAGCCAATGAGAGTCTGTCTCACTCTCATTGGCTGGCTGCTATAACAAACACTGGCGGCTGCGTGTTTGGAACTGTGTAGGGCAGAGCGCTCTCACTGCAGTCTGCCCTACACTAGTTCAAGGCCCTGGGGTACTCAACCTATTGGGTGCTGGTGGCACTGCCAGACGGCGGCCCCCGCCTTTTGCCGGTGCCCCTGGCGAATGGGTAGATATGCCCCTGTCAGTAGTTATCAGTAGTTGTAATGTCCAGAGGGGATGTAGTCTGTGTCCAGACAGTCAAGATGCTGCCGGTCATCCAGATAGACTTACTTATATACTGTATGCACACCAGTAGTAGTGATGTCCATCAGTGTCGGTAATACCCTGTGCGATCACAGTAGAGATAACCCAGATAAGGAAATCCCTAAATTCATAGGACCTTTTTACCTCTATAGCAAAACAATCTTCTCATCCCTGCTCTCTCTTTCCAAGACATACTGTAATTGCTGCTTTTATACATACATTATCTCCATCTATTACATGCATGAGTCATTTATTGAGATCCATTCCCAAATTTCACAGCCCCTTTATAATTCATTTTGGTGACTGAATTTCTGATGATTCAATTACTTTTCTGAATATGAATAAAGAGATAAAATCTTTGTAAACGTATAGCTATGTGACGGTACTGACCCTCCATTCCTGCACAACTACAATGTATCAGGCGATTATTATGTTAATGATTGTGTACAGTATGTTAAATTACTCCCATTAGCTGACCAGGGTATGGGAACATGTCTGTAGTGCTCTCCAACGTGGCCTGTCATATATCCTATACTTAAACACCCATTTGCCTTATTATGGTATGGGAAGGTCACCCGCCAAGAAAGGTAAGAAAAAAAAATGAAAGAGTAAAACAATACGAAAGCAAAGAGATGGCCTTTGTCTTATAGACAATAATGAGCCCACTCCGGGGAATACTGGGATGCCTACCCATGCTCGCAAACTCACTAGCCATTAGTTCTTCCTCCATGCACCCGGGCCACCAACATAAAATGGCCACTGATGTAACAGGTGAGCGTTAAAGCCACAGAGGCATTAACCGATTAAAATCACAAATCGGCATGACACCAGCTCTGCATAGTTCTCTGTTCTAGTCAGATGACTACCATTTGGTGGTCTGCCAGCCATTAATAACGGTAATCGGTTTCCTACCTGTAAAATTGAGAAATGTTTAAATGTCCCTGTCCCTGATTTGACATCACCTTCAGCAATTCATAAGCTGAGCCATAGGGTGAGCACTATGGAATACAGATCACACGCGTCAGGCTGAAGTAAATTGATGCTGTCAATATTCTGTTTACCAAAGGCTTAATGAATTAGAAATCTTATGGAGGAACATACAGATTACCATTATATTTGGAGCTGATAAGTTCTCAGGTCACTTTCCCGGTGACTGTAAAAATTGTGGTCCCGTTGGCGCGTATGTTCTGGGACCCCGATCTCCTACAACCTTTTGGGACAAAAGCTGCTGAATGTAAGTGTCAGAGACCCCGGACTATCCTTTGCTAGACATCCGGGTAAACGAGCAGAGGCAAAAGCTTTAGCTGATGGCGGCCCGAGCCCTAGCAGCTGCGTCCTTCCAGGCTGTAGTGATCTGGGCAATGGCCCTGTCCAGCCCATCCCGTGAGCCGCTACTGAGAGTTCATACACTATGATGCTGCCTCAGAATTTCATCAGACTACCACCAACACCTTGTAAACCCCTGAGGCAGCAATGCTTGGCTGTGTAGTAGAAGACTGATCTCCATAATTTCAGGTGCAACATCTATGAAAGCGATAGATAATTAATTCCAAATGAAAGAGTTATTTATTGTTTTAGCATGTCACAGCCTATATTGCATATATTATACTTTTGCAGGAAACTCCTCTAATAGCCCAGAAGTATTTAGGGCCTATTTATCAAGGTGTTGTTTCATAGAATTATGCAGAAACTACAGTTTGTGCATAATTGTATGTATAATCACTATGTACTAATAGACTAATTATATGAAATCTCCAGGAAAATGCTGTTGATGCAGTTCACAGTTCCCATTATTATCAATGGGGACTACGGTCTGATGCCTATGTATCACATTCCAAAAAACAAAGCTTTTCAGAGTTTAGCCCTGCTGATTCCTTAGATGGTGTAATCCACATTATACCTATGGAGGCATTGTCGCAGGAGATGAATCTTCCGATCCCTCTCCCGCAGCATCCGTCTGGCTCCCACATATGACATTGTGCCCATGCACAGTGGCAGTTTCCCCAGAGGCGTCTTTCAAAAATGTGAAACTTCTCCAATATACCATGGATGTAATTCGCAGAGACATCAGTTATCACTACCACTGTCCCCGCGATGTACATTGAAAAAAATTGCGGCACTCCGAGTCCTTTGTACATAGGCCACTATATTTTTTAAAAAGGTCTTAGTATCCCCAGCTCTCCATTCCTATTAACCTTCTCTCTCCAGGGGGCTTATAATACTATTTAGGAACTATCTGGCAGTTTGATTGTAATCCATACAAAACTATGATAGAAATGTTAATCTGTTATCAGTTAAAACTTTTCTGTACCCTCTACCTTCTGTAAGGTCATTCTCAGCTAAGTGACACTGAGAGTAGCATAAAAGTCTGTTGTTCTTGTTCTTTATCTGACAATTTTAATGTAGTGTTTAGTCGCCCTCTAGATACACACAGAGCATCTGAAACATACACTTAGATACTGTGATGTAAGGCAGTTTACTACATAGCATATTATCGGGCATCCATTAGTTCTTCTCATTATTGCAAAATAGTCTGTGCACGTTTGTTTTGCTGAGCGCTAATAAAATGAAGATGAGACCTATTTATAAACACATCATGTGTATCCTATAAGGATGAATAACCCTGTTTCAGTTTTTCAGTTGTTGGTTATTGGATCGAAAACAAACTGTACACTTACAGTTTTTGTTCATTATCATATCAACTGAGCAGAACGAACTTTGTTTATGCTACTCATTCCTGGATGACAGTTTGTAGCAAACCATAAAAGCAGAAGAACTTGTTTATTTGTGGCACATATTCCAACATGTTGCAATCAGATTACGCAGCTGCACCTGTATGTTATTTCCCTGTGAAGTACGTGCTCCGTAGATCACAGCTACTAACTATGTACAAGTTACTGCCTGTTCCAAACGACAGCAGGTTTGTGGTTCTCATTCTGTTGTGATTCTCTGAAGTGTAAAAGAAAGCAGAAAGCAACTGTACACAGGCAGTCATGATCATTTCACTGATTGTTCTTAAATGATTTTATCTCAATTTTTAAAAGTTTGTTACTAGGTTATTCTGGCTAAACGTGTTATTGCACGATAGACACATTTTTTATTGTGTTGAGATAAATGAGATACTGTAAATATACACTGATTACAGCAAAGGAATGGAACTTGAGTCCTAGGGGTAAATTGACTAAGATTCGTGTTGGAGCCGTGTTGATCCGTTTTTAACACAGGTAGGAACAATCAAAAATGTTTTGTTTTTTTTTTCAAAATAAAATCGGGTATTTACCAAGCTCCCGTGTTTGTCAGGATTGTGTTTTCCGATGGTCTATTTGATCGTTCCTACCCGAGTTTAATCCCCAAGTTTCTGCCCGTGTTTCCCTCCCGAATAAGCAGCCTGCACATATCAGTGAAATATGTGCAGGCTGCTTGTGTGTTAATAATGAAATGGTTAATTTTTAAAAAAATGTACGTAGGCAACCCCCACTTCCCAAAGCATAACCAGCCTCGGGCTCCTGAGCCTGTCCTGGTTCCAAAAATATGGGGGAAAAAACAAGTAGGGTTCCCCCATATTTTTGGAACTAGCACTGGGCTCCCTTAGCCAGTCCTGGTTTTAAAAATAGGGGGAAAAAAGGCGTGGAATATCCCTAATTTTAAAACCAACACCGGACTGTAATGTCACAGCCAGGTGACCCTTTCACCGGTCATCCCGGCCAAAGCATTAACACCCCAAGGTAGTCAGCATAAGCCTGGGATCTCAGAGGAGGTGGGGACCCCCCACAATAAAGTGGTTTCACCTCTCTCGAGCACCCCTGGCTTACTCTGAAGCCCGGGGCTCTTCCCTGTACCCCTGGTCGGAGGGTGCAGGGGCAATAGTGGTGAAACAATACTGAAACTATTGTTTTTACAGGGGAACTACAGGTGCCAGCGTGCTTGCCCTTTGGCACTTGTGGAACTACAAGTGCCAGCAGGCAGAAGGCACCCGTACCCCCACTGTAGAAAAATAGTCAAAAAACCACAATACATGCTTTGGCTGGGGAGACCCGGTGAAAGGGTTCCCTGGCTGTGTCATTACACCTCGGCTAGAAATGAGTCCGGTGCTGGTTTTAAAAATAGGGGGAACACCCATGCTTTTTCCTACCTATTTTTTAATTCCAGGACGGGCTCAGGGAGCCCAGTGCTGGTTCCTAAAATACGGGGGCAACCTACTCATTTTTTTCCCCGTATTTTCGGGACCAGGACTTGCTCTGGAGCCCGGACTGGTTAGGTTTTGGGGGGGGCCATGTCAATTTTTTAAAAAAAGGAACCACTTTTTTAAGATACAAAAGGAAGCACATACACAGATCACACTGATCTGTGTATATTTCTGCTAGAACACTGCTCAAGAGGGGGCCTATTTGAAACTTCTATTTGGACATCGTGTTTGCTTTTATTACGCCCGTGATTATAATCATGATTTTTGGTAAATTCCCATGTTGTATTCCTGTCTAGGGAAAGTACTGCCGTGTAGTGACGATGGTGTATTCATTTCTACTTGTATTTTCAGGTGAATTTTAACTGTGAAATCGGCCGTGATTAGCTCTAAAGATACGTTCTTGACATTAGTCATTTTTTCAAACATAGGAATTTACAAACACTCCCCATAATTGCTAATTCGGACCAACACGATTCTTAGTAAATTTACCTTCAATAGAGTAAAAGCCCTGCATGCAAAAGCTTTTCGGTATTCACACTATAGATTGATAGTAAAAAGGTTGACAAAGTCTAGATATACAGCAGATGTTGATATAAGGTCGATAAGAACAAAAGGTCGACATGGAAGAAGGTCAACAGGTGCAAAAGGTCGACAAAAAATGGTTGATGCACACATGGTCAACACATTTTTTTTTTTTATTAGGGTTAGGCACTTACCGGAGGGTTAGGGTTAAGCACTTACCCCAACGGTTAGGGTTAGGCACCAGGAGGGAGAGTTAGGCACCAAGGAGAGGGTTAGTGTGAATATTAGGGTTAGAAAAAAAACAAAAACATGTGTCGCCCATTTGTGTGTTTACCATTATTGTAGCAACCTTTTGACCCTCTCGACCTTTTGTACCCGTCGACCTTCTTCTATGTTGACCTTTACTGGGTTGACCTTTTGTCACTGTTGACCTATTGCCTGTCTAACATCTGGTGTCTGTCTAGACATTGTCTATCTAATTCCTGTCTATCTTTTATACCAGAACCAAGCCTTTTAATAGCCAGAGGTGTAACCAGGCAGCACTGCAATTTATTTTTGGGAGCAGGGGCCAGCGCATGTGCAGTGAAGCTACATTATTGTTTTACACTGTATGACAGAACCAGACTGGATAGTCAGCAATTACTCCCTCACTGTTGGGCCACATAGCAGCCACATTGCCTACCACATGCAGTAGTTATCTTGCAGCTTCGACATACTGGGGCTTATGCAGAGTTGCATGTAAGTCAGACATAATTACATTGTGTACATAGAACTAAATGCTGATATTCGCCTTTAGGCCGATTTGCACACATTTATGCAGCTGCCCCTCCATTCCCCAAGGCTTGGCTTCCGTCATCATTATCAGCATGCAATGGCAGAAGCCTTATCCGTGGTGCAATAGATCCATCTGAAAACAGACAGATCTCTGGGCCTGATTCAGCAAGGAACGCAGTTGGTAATATGCACGCAATTGCCCGATTGTTGCGTTCTGCGCATGCATTGCAGTGTACGTGTGCGAACTAGCCACTGCGATGGGGACTGCAATGGCAGTGACTACGCAGACCCATTGCAGAGTGATTGACAGGAAGTGCCGGTTGTGGTGGTGATGGGGGATGGTTGGGGCGAACGTAGGCGTGCCAGTGTGTTTGAATGTCATTGCATGGGCGTGCATAAATTAGCCACTGCGATGCCATACGCAGCTTGGGCTTTCACTGCGTGCGTGGCAGTTACCATTTTCTGAGCAAGGTTAGGGCTTTTGCCTATTCAGCCACAGTTGTTCATGGGATGAAGATGTGTACTACTTGGAATCGCCCGTAGATGCATGCACTAGTCTAAAAGCATGTGCATTGCTGCTAAATTCAAGATCCATAGCAACTCTGCATTGGTCCCACTGTGACTCAGAATTAGATACCCACTGGGATCATTATCGGGACCTGAGACTAATAAAAGAGAATTAGAAGCCCTAGCAGGGTAGAGTCTGTCCAAACCCTGTCAAAAACCCATCCATGTCCCACTCCCACTGGTGACAGTGTAGCTAATAGCTCATGTGATATCAGTGTGATGTCATACTCACATCTTCCCACCAGCACACACTCACTGTAGGAAGGAGCATAACTGATCTCATCGTCTTCAGGATCTGCAGGTGGCTGTTAACAAATGGTCTGTAATACCCCTTTTCCACTAAAATCCTGTGTCTGACCCGGGATTTGGAACACATTTCAAAGCCGGGTCAGACACAGGATTTACCCCATTACCACTGCGGTGCCTGTTCACACTGCACATAGGTGCAGTGCCGGCGCTTGGAGATGAAAACGCCCGCTCTCCCCTGAACGCCAGACCGGTGTGGATCAGCAACCAGGAGAGAGTGTCCTTCGGCGGGAGAGGTGTCCTTGCAGGAGGCTGTCTGATGTCACAGCTGTCACCGGGGACACGGGCAGGGAGAGATTACAGCCTCCCTATATGAAACAGGGTTGGGGTAAAAACCTGAATGGTCCGGGACCATTCGGGGAGGCTGTAATCTCTCCCTCCCCGGTAGCAGCTGTCACAGCCAGCTTCCGGCCTCAGCCAATCAGCATGAAATAAACGGGTCCCGGGTCGGATGACCTGGGTTACCTGTTTACAATGAGCGAGAGCCTGGTTTTACCAGTGTAGGACCCTGCTCGCGACCCGGGAAAAAATTGACCCGGGATTTCTTCCTAGGTCTGTTTTCCACTTTGCCACGACCCGGCTTGACATGGCAATACCTGGGTTTTTGCGTCAGTGGGAAAGGGGTATGAGGGACATGTGGGAAGGTCTGACACACATGGGGAGGTTTAAGCAGAATGTAAGGGGTATGTGGGGAAGTCTGATGGATATCTAAGCAATATGTGAGGATTTGTGTGTGTATTATAATAGTGCAATTGCACAAGGTGTTTCTATATATTGCTAAATCATAGAGCTACACTATGAATATTCTATGTTCTCCGTACGCGCTGTTATGACATCAAATGTTACCATGAATTCCACCCACGTTTGTTCTTATTTGCAGCTCTTCTAAACACATCTTCTGCTATCCAAATCATGTACTGATAATAATAATATCTTTACTGCACATCCAGCACCACCCACTTATATAACTGCCATGTTTGTTTAAGACTATTATGCTAAGGAGGAGATTATCTCCTACTCTGGAGTAATGAATATACTATTTTGTCCCTTTTCTTTTTTCCATGTGTATAATAAAGAATTGCTTTACCCATTCCCCTCTCTGTTTATCTTTCTTTTCATCTTTTCAACATGGGTGTGTATGTGTATGTGAATACATGGCATTTCATGGATTATTGAATATTATAATTTCAGTAACTGTTATTGTATGTAGATTTCAAAGCTGATTGGCTTATTTCTGGAGCCCGCACCCCCATAGCGTTGTCACTGCCAATGCATACAGGGCAGATTCTATGTCTTGTGCATGTGTATTTGAGTGGCAGAAAAGATTTTGTGATGGTCGTGAGGATGTCGAAGATGATGAACGTCCCGGAAGGCCTTGCACATCAAAAACAGATGAAAATGTGGAAAAAATTAAGAAAATTGTTCGAATTGACCGTTGATGTAGCATCCGAATGATAGTAGAAATGGTAAACATCGACAAGGAAACTGTTAGGCAAGTTCTGCATTGAGATCTTAACATTGCACAAGGTTGTGCTGAGCAGAAAGAAACTCAGAAGCAAATTTGTACAGACATTTTGGAACAAATTCAAGCCGATTTGCATTTTTTAAATAAAGTTATATGTTTTCTTTGATATCAAGGGTGTTAGTTTGGAAGACTGGGTACCAGATTGCAGTTCTAGAACACCCTCCATACTCGCCAGACCTACCACCGTGTGACTTCTTTCTTTTCCCTAAACAAACTAAAATAAAATGTACTTAATATAATTACACATAAATTATAGCATCAGTCTCGTTATTTAATAGACACACTTTGTACACCAGTTTTGACCTAGTATAGGCTAGTGCAAGTGTTCACTGATGGTGATGACTAGCAGTAGAACAAGCTTACGGATAGTTGGCCTACACACATGAAGATAAGCACAGCTCTACATACAGTGGTGCTTTTCTTTCCATGCACACAATGCATGCTCACATACGGCCATTTTCTGCCCAACTATGCATCAAACTATTCATTTTTAAATTAAATAAAACTTTTCCTCATATCACACAGTGTCTCAGACATTAGGGCTAGAACATCTCTAAAGTGACAATAGCATGGAATGTTATACATATTCTGCATGTTTAAGTGAAGGGAATAACCACTATTATGAGAGTATAAAAAAAAACTAGTGGACAAAGTTATCATTGGTCTCTGTACTATTTCAGCAAGGTCACATTACTAAATAACAAAAGTATATAGACAGCAAAGATTACTGTGTTGACGGCAAACAAAGAATGTTTATATATTATAATGGGTATATATTACAAAATTGGATGTTGTGAAATTTTACAGAGAGTAAAAACAAAACCATGATGCAACATGTCGCTGCTGACTATGGCCCTCATTCAGAGCCGCTCGTTAGCGGCAGTACGCTCGTTCCGAGCGATGTTTGCACATCTGCGCATGCGTACGCTTTTTAGTACGCATGCGCGAACCAGTCAGTGCGGCCGAAAATCGTTTGTACGCTATATAGCGAGTGCCTGCTATTTTGAGTGACAGAATGAGGCGTATGTGGGTGGTAACAGGGGAAGGTGCTTGAAAATGGGGAGTGGAGATCCTAAACGCAGGCGTGCTTAAAGGTCAAAACGGGCGTTTTATGGGTGTGTATATTTAAAACAGCAGCGTCAATGACCACATCACTGGGTTATTTTATAGCCAGAACTGCTCGCAAATTTGTGGTAGCAAACACCAACCACAAGAATAGCGAGCAGTTCATACGCTGGTCGATGTACTCGATTAATCTAATAAATAGCGGACATGACGTATGGTGCGAGCGGCCAGGGGGCGTTTTTAACAGATAAACGAGCGTATGTTTTGCTCGTTCGTTCAGGCTTAGAGGTGTGAACAGACTGCAATGTGCGTACGGATCATTTGAATAGCCACCCCTTGTTTTTAAACGAACGACCGCAAATAGCGAACGGCTCTGAATGAGGGCCAATGTTCATTACAGAAACAGCAAAACAACTTTAAAGTGTAAAAATATTAATGATAATTTTTATGTGTTAACTTTGTGATTACTGCAGAAAATAGGTCTGGTACCGTAATGCAAGCAAGAGCTTTGGAGCATAAATCTGCGTAATATTTTGCCTGTCCGCATCGGGATCTTGAACTGTCGGGCCACATCACTGTCCACGGACCAGTTGCTCTAAATTGCAGTGTAAAAATAAAGCTGTGCAGTATTTGTGGACTACATGCAAAAGCAGCCAGTATTTACCCTACATGCAAAATAAAATGTATGTATTTGCACCCCTTGCATTGCAACATGGTTTGTCCTGGTTCAGTTACGTGCCCTTTCTCACTCTATTCCCAAAGCTGAATCAGGCCCATAGATTGTAAGCTCTTCTGGGGCAGGGACTGATGTGTATGGCCAAATATTCTCTGTAAAGCGCTGCGGAATATGTCTGCACTATATAAATAAGTGGTAATAAATAAATAAATAAAGGAACAGCGGGTGGCTGTTATTGGCGGAAGATCCTCTCCCTGGATCTAGAGGTCTTACACAACTGTGCAGGATTCCGTAGCAGGTACATCTAATTTATCCAAAATAATCGGTCACTAATGGTGCTCCCCTAGAGTTATAAACGTTAATTGCATAGAACAAGAATAAAAAGTAACTCTTCTTGGGGGGAACCTGAAAAGAGTATATTAGATCTTCCCATACATTTAATGGCTGTATTTTGCTACATTCATTTGCAATGTGTCAGAGAGGCTTATTTGAATTTCTAGGTGCAAGGCTTCAAAAGTACAAAAAAGTGACAAATGTAATAGAAAATGGCAAAGTCCCATCACTATCATGAATGAGGCTAAACTGAGTACTACTTAAAGTGAACAGCTTTCATTGAATGCAATGGGTGATCTTAAAGTGGTAAGAAGTTGGACTTTTAATGTTAACAGCTTTAAATTTTAACAGCGCCGCACTATACATTTTTTGGTCTTCTAGTATATAGAGGAATCTCCCAAGAGTGGAGAGTGGCCGTGCAGGCTAATGTGCCCTGGGTGGACCTCATCCAATCAGGGGCATCTTAAGAGAGGAGGGGGCCCATGTGCACTCCCCGTGAAGGGCCACCTCCTCTCTCCCTGGTGGCCGGCAGCCAACTGACACGGCTGGCCAGCCACCGGAGCATTAGTAGACTTCGGGAACTAGAGTGTGCCCAGAGTCTACTGCGCATGCGCAAAACACTGGGAAATGGCCGCGGCGGCCATTTACCAGTGTTCTGAGCAGCGCTGACACCCGCCGCAGGACCACAGACAGGTAAGTTTAAAATAATATGGGTGCAGGGTGTGCGGGGCCACCCTGGATCCAGGGGCCCATGTGCTCCACACACCCTGCACCCAGTATAGATACGCCACTGCATCCAATGGTGCACATCAAGTGCGTATTGTATATAAGGTCCCATTGGTTTTAATTTGTTCTATAGAAACTATTCCAACTCTAAAGAAAATATTATAAATATTCATTTTAGGTTTGATTTAACTGTCAGTGTTTTCTGTTTTTAAAAATTGGTTGAAGTTACATAACCTGACTGTAGGCTGAATGAGGATGATTACGGGGTTATGAAATCCTTATGTGTGTGTTGTGATTCAGCTTCCTGTGACAATCAGACAATGAATGACATTATAATACAAAGAAATATGTTTAATTATTGTGTCCATGATGACAAATGTAGAGGAATAATCAGCGCTGCACATGGCTGTTATCTCCTGTATTTGTAGCAGAATGAATAAATAAATGAATTAATGAATTGATGAACCTTGTTGAGTTTAGGAGTTGTTTCAAACAGTACAATATATAATATAATTGTTGTACTCTTAGTTTTATTTAGTTTTAAAACCTGTAACATACATGTTTATTTTTTTTTTTTAAATAAGTCACTTTCAATATTTTCATTTAAAGAAAAAACAACACATATTAAACTAACCTATACAACAATGGAAGCTGAATTGCATTAGAGGGAAAAGAAAACAACCATTAAAACAGTTTTAATAAATTTATAATAGAACAAAGTAGAATAGGTGATTTTTTTTACCACCTCAAAAGAATGGTATGCAGTCGGGATGCCGACGGTCTAATCCCGGCAAGTGTCTAATGACAAGTGTCGAAATCCAGACGCCTGTCATTAGACCTACGCCGGGAGCCTGACACCCAGTTTACTGATCGAAGGTAAGCTGGGCGCAGACAGCCGTGGGGGGACTTAGGCTAGGGGAAGGGGGGGTTAGGGTTAGGCACCCACGGGGGGAGGGGAGGGATAGGCTGTGGGGAAGGGGGGGTTAAGGTTAGGAACTTGGGGGTAGGTTAGGGTTAGGCACCACTAAGGGAGGGTTATGGTTAGGGGGTAGTTTAGGTTAGTAAATAGAAAATATACTTACCTGTCGGGATCTTCACTGCTGTGCTTCCACTGTCCGGATTTGAACGGCCGGCGGTAAATCATACTGCTCCCAAAAGAACAAATGACAAATGAGCAAAGTGTATTACATAGTGTGTTACTCTGCCACAATATCGGAGAATCCCATGTCCAAGATTTCAGAGGAGCAGACTTACCTGCATGGTAACCTGAGACATGCAGATTGCATCATCATAATACATACATTGACCAACTCATAAATCCTTTGGTGCCTCCAGGTGAGTTGGCTCTCAATTTAGAAACACATGAACATATGACCAAAAGTGGGGCTATTATTATGTAGTGTGGGACCACCCGAGCAGAGGCGCCTTGATGCTGCTGGTGGTATATCATATATTTACAAATGTGTGAAACTGAGCCCTCTTCACTTTATTATTATACATTCCTTTTTCTACTCTCCCGTTGCAGTGTGCTGGAGGAATTTGTGTTTTGTCTTTTTACACCTCCCTTACACGCACCTTTCATGTGCCAATAAATTGGTTATGAGCAACTTCCATTCTGTGAACGTCTATACCCCCTTACCCACAAAATATGCTGCACAAACGTAAAACCCGTGAAATATCCACTGGCAAATGAGGAAGGTTGTCACCACAATCTACCCAAAATGGGCAAAAACATAATTTGTACTGAAATTGCGAGAAAGTGAACTAAAAGCAGATATGTGTATTTTTTTAGGCCAGATTGTAGGTTTTCATAATAAAATCTGCATTTTAATTTTTTTTCTATGTGTTTAGATGAAACACATAAAATGTGTAAGAATCATATCTTAGCCCAGCAAGGCACACCATTTTGAAAAATAGGCAACTTACTCCATCAAATGAGGAGACGCCTATGTTTATTAATGCTTTCTGAAGTATAGGGTGTTGTTTTCTGGTCATGGGGTACAGTGATGCATAGCTACTCAAACTGCGCATGCTTATGCTAAAAAAACAGAGTGCGGGACCCCCAAAGCTGATGAATCCTCAGTGCCAGGCCCCATAACAGCTGTATGGGCTTCCACAGCGCTAGTTACACCAATGCACCAGAGCCATAATGTCACATAATGCATTACGTCTATAAAACAAATTATTTTTTACTGTAAGTGTAGCTTCTAGTCTTTAACTGTAAACAGTTACTACAGTTTATCCAAATATGTTTTAGGATGCATGTATATTCCATGTACATTTCTTTCTTACAGATTGCCTCAGAGCAATCTTATTATTCCCATGGAATGACAACTGTACTAACTATATCCTGTTCTGTGATGATGTTCACAAATAAAATACATACTTATTTTGCAGTCAGGGATATTTTTTCTTGTGTTTGATTTTAAAATACACAGTTTTCTAATATTTCACAGTAACAGAAAACACTGTTTTCTGAGCTATAAAATGTATATAGGCAGAATGAAAACAAGGTAATGTGTCCCGTTACCTTGTTCATATAGCGTGTAATAATACTATAAAAGGATAAACACCAGTTTCTGCTTGAGATGCAGATGACAACAATAAAGCACATTATACTGAAGCAGCCCACGCATGGAGAGGAGGGGCTGCTCTACACTGCAGTGATCTGTGTGACCACGCATGGAGAGGGGGGGCTGCTCTACACTGCAGTGATCTGTGTGACCACGCATAGAGAGGAGGGGCTGCTCTACACTGCAGTGATCTGTGTGACCACGCATGGAATGGGGGGGCTGCTCTACAATGCAGTGATCTGTGTGACCACTCATGGAGAGGAGGGGCTGCTCTACACTGTAGTGATCTGTGTGACCACGCATGGAGAAGAGGGGCTGCTCTACACTGCAGTGATCTGTGTGACCACGCATGGAGAGGAGGGACTGCTCTACACTGTAGTGATCTGTGTGACCATGCATAGAGAGGAGGGGCTGCTCTACACTGCAGTGATCTGTGTGACCACGCACGGAGAGGAGGGGCAGCTCTACACTGCAGTGATCTGTGTGACCACGCATGGAGAGGAAGGACAGCTCTACACTGCAGTGATCTGTGTGACCACACATAGAGAGGAGGTTCTGCTCTACACTGCAGTGTTCTGTGTGACCACGCATGGAGAGGAGAGACTGCACTACACTGCAGTGATCTGTGTGACCACGCATAGAGAGGAGGGGCTGCTCTACACTGCAGTGTTCTGTGTGAATACGCATGGAGAGGAGGGGCTGCTGCAGTGATCTGTGTGACCACGCTTGGAGAGGAGGGGCTGCTCTACACTGCAGTGATCTGTGTGACCACGCATGGAGAGGAGGGGCTGCTCTACACTGCAGTGATCTGTTTGACCACGCATGGAGAGGAGAGGCTGCTCTACACTGCAGTGATGTGTATCACCAAGCATAGAGAGGAGGGGCTGCTCTAGACTGCAGTGTTCTGTGTGGCCACGGATGGAGAGGAGGGGCTGCTGCAGTGATCTGTGTGACCACGCATGGAGAGGAGGGGCTGCTCTACACTGCAGTGATCTGTGTGACCACGCATGGAGAGAAGGGGCTGCTCTACACTGCAGTGATCTGTGTGACCACACATAGAGAGGAGGGGCTGCTGCAGTGATCTGTGTGACCATGCATGGAGAGGAGGGGCTGCTCTACACTGCAGTGATCTGTGTGACCAGGCATAGAGAGGAGGGGCTGCTGCAGTGATCTGTGTGACCAAGCATAGAGAGGAGGGGCTGCTCTACACTGCAGTGATCTGTGTGACCACGCATAGAGAGGAGGGGCTGCGCTACACTGCAGTGATCTGTGTGACCACGCATGGAGAGGGGGGGCTGCTCTACACTGCAGTGATCTGTGTGACCACGCATGGAGAAAATGGGCTGCGCTACACTGCAGTGATCTGTGTGACCACACATAGAGAGGAGGGGCTGCTGCAGTGATCTGTGTGACCACGCATGGAGAAAATGGGCTGCGCTACACTGCAGTGATCTGTGTGACCACACATAGAGAGGAGGGGCTGCTGCAGTGATCTGTGTGACCACGCATGGAGAGGAGGGGCTGCTCTACACTGCAGTGATCTGTGTGACCACGCATGGAGAGGGGGGGCTTCTCTACACTGCAGTGATCTGTGTGACCACGCATGGAGAGGAGGTGCTGCTCTACACTGTAGTGATCTGTGTGACCACGCATGGAGAGGAGGGGCTGCTCTACACTGCAGTGATCTGTGTGACCACGCATGGAGAGGAGGGGCTGCTCTACACTGCAGTGATCTGTGTGACCACGCATGGAGAGGAGTGACTGCTCTACACTGCAGTGATCTGTGTGACCACGCATAGAGAGGAGGGGCTGCTCTACACTGCAGTGATCTGTGTGACCACGCATTGAGAGGAGGGGCTGCTCTACACTGCAGTGATCTGTGTGAACACGCATGGAGAGGAGGGACTGCTCTACACTGCAGTGATCTGTGTGACCACGCATAGAGAGGAGGGGCTGCTCTACACTGCAGTGATCTGTGTGACCACACATAGAGAGGAGGGGCTGCTGCAGTGATCTGTGTGACCATGCATGGAGAGGAGGGGCTGCTCTACACTGCAGTGATCTGTGTGACCACGCATGGAGAGAAGGGGCTGCTCTACACTGCAGTGATCTGTGTGACCACACATAGAGAGGAGGGGCTGCTGCAGTGATCTGTGTGACCATGCATGGAGAGGAGGGGCTGCTCTACACTGCAGTGATCTGTGTGACCAGGCATAGAGAGGAGGGGCTGCTGCAGTGATCTGTGTGACCAAGCATAGAGAGGAGGGGCTGCTCTACACTGCAGTGATCTGTGTGACCACGCATAGAGAGGAGGGGCTGCGCTACACTGCAGTGATCTGTGTGACCACGCATGGAGAGGGGGGGCTGCTCTACACTGCAGTGATCTGTGTGACCACGCATAGAGAGGAGGGGCTGCTGCAGTGATCTGTGTGACCACGCATAGAGAGGAGGGGCTGCTCTACACTGCAGTGATCTGTTGTGACCACGCATAGAGAGGAGGGGCTGCTCAGTGATCTTTGTGACCACGCATAGAGAGGAGGGGCTGCTCTACACTGCAGTGATCTTTGTGACCACGCATAGAGAGGAGGGGCTGCTCTACACTGCAGTGATCTGTGTGACCACGCATGGAGAAGGGGGGCTGCGCTACACTGCAGTGATCTGTGTGACCACACATGGAGTGGAGGGGCTGCTGCAGTGATCTGTGTGACCACGCATGGAGAGGAGGGGCTGCTCTACACTGCAGTGATCTGTGTGACCACGCATAGAGAGGAGGGGCTGCTCAGTGATCTTTGTGACCACGCATAGAGAGGAGGGGCTGCTCTACACTGCAGTGATCTGTGTGACCACGCATAGAGAGGAGGGGCTGCTGCAGTGATTTGTGTGACCACGCATGGAGAGGAGGGGCTGCTCTACACTGCTGTAATCTCTGTGACCAAGCATGGAAAGGGGGGGCTGCTCTACACTTCAGTGATCTGTGTGACCATGCATGGAGAGAAGGGGATGCTCTACACTGCAGTGATCTGTGTGACCACACATAGCGAGGAGGGGCTGCTGCAGTGATTTGTGTGACCACGCATGGACAGGAGGGGTTGCTCTACACTGCAGTGTTCTGAGTGACCACGCATGGAGAGGAGGGGCTGCTCTACACTGCAGTGATCAGTGTGACCACGCATAGAGAGGAGGGTCTGCTGCAGTGATCTGTGTGACCACGCATAGAGAGGAGGGGCTGTTCTACACTGCAGTGATCTGTGTGACCACGCATGGACAGGGGGGTTGCTCTTCACTGCAGTGATCTGTGAGACCATGCATTGAGAGAAAGGGCTGCTCTACACTGCAGTGATCTGTGGGACCACGCATGGAGAGGAGGGGCAGCTCTACACTGCAGTGATCTGTGTGACCATGCATGGACAGGGGCAGCTGCCCTACACTGCAGTGATCTGTGTGACCACTCATAGAGAGGAGGGGCTACTCTACATTGCAGTGATCTGTGTGACCACACATAGAGAGGAGGGGCTGCTGCAGTGATCTGTGTGACCACGCATAGAGAGGAGGGGCTGCTCTACACTGCAGTGATCTGTGTGACCATGCATAGAGTGGAGGGACTGCTGCAGTGATCTGTGTGACCACGCATGGAGAAGAGGGGCTGCTCTACACTGCAGTGATCTGTGTAACCACGCATGGAGAGGAGGGGCTGCTGCAGTGATCTGTATGACCATGCATGGAGAGGAGGGGCTGCTCTACACTGCAGTAATCTCTGTGACCAAGCATGGAGAGGGGGGGCTGCTCTATACTGCAGTGATCTGTGTGACCACGCATAGAGAAAAGGGGCTGCTCTACACTGCAGTGATTTGTGTGACCACACATAGAGAGGAGGGGCTGCTGCAGTGATCTGTGTGACCACGCATGGAGAGGAGGGGCTGCTCTACACTGCAGTGATCTGTGTGACCACGCATAGAGAGGAGGGGCTGCTCAGTGATCTTTGTGACCACGCATAGAGAGGAGGGGCTGCTCTACACTGCAGTGATCTGTGTGACCACGGATAGAGAGGAGGGGCTGCTGCAGTGATTTGTGTGACCACGCATGGAGAGGAGGGGCTGCTCTACACTGCTGTAATCTCTGTGACCAAGCATGGAAAGGGGGGGCTGCTCTACACTGCAGTGATCTGTGTGACCACGTATGGAGAGAAGGGGATGCTCTACACTGCAGTGATCTGTGTGACCACACATAGCGAGGAGGGGCTGCTGCAGTGATTTGTGTGACCACGCATGGACAGGAGGGGCTGCTCTACACTGCAGTGTTCTGAGTGACCACGCATGGAGAAGAGGGGCTGCTCTACACTGCAGTGATCAGTGTGACCACGCATAGAGAGGAGGGTCTGCTGCAGTGATCTGTGTGACCACGCATAGAGAGGAGGGGCTGTTCTACACTGCAGTGATCTGTGTGACCACGCATGGACAGGGGGGTTGCTCTTCACTGCAGTGATCTGTGTGACCATGCATTGAGAGAAAGGGCTGCTCTACACTGCAGTGATCTGTGGGACCACGCATGGAGAGGAGGGGCAGCTCTACACTGCAGTGATCTGTGTGACCATGCATGGACAGGGGCAGCTGCCCAACACTGCAGTGATCTGTGTGACCACTCATAGAGAGGAGGGGCTACTCTACATTGCAGTGATCTGTGTGACCACACATAGAGAGGAGGGGCTGCTGCAGTGATCTGTGTGACCACGCATAGAGAGGAGGGGCTGCTCTACACTGCAGTGATCTGTGTGACCACGCATAGAGTGGAGGGACTGCTGCAGTGATCTGTGTGACCACGCATGGAGAAGAGGGGCTGCTCTACACTGCAGTGATCTGTGTAACCACGCATGGAGAGGAGGGGCTGCTGCAGTGATCTGTATGACCATGCATGGAGAGGAGGGGCTGCTCTACACTGCAGTAATCTCTGTGACCAAGCATGGAGAGGGGGGGCTGCTCTATACTGCAGTGATCTGTGTGACCACGCATGGAGAAAAGGGGCTGCTCTACACTGCAGTGATTTGTGTGACCACACATAGAGAGGAGGGGCTGCTGCAGTGATTTGTGTGACCACGCATGGAGAGGAGTGGCTGATCTACACTGCAGTGATCTGAGTGACCACGCATGGAGAGGAGGGGCTGCTCTACACTGCAGTGATCAGTGTGACCATGCATAGAGAGGAGGGGCTGCTGCAGTGATCTGTGTGACCACGCATAGAGAGGAGGGGCTGCTCTACACTGCAGTGATCTGTGTGACCACGTATAGAGAGGAGGGGCTGCTGCAGTGATCTGTGTGACCACGCATAGAGAGGAGGGGCTGCTCTACACTGCAGTGATCTGTGTGACCACGAATAGAGAGGAGGGGCTGCGCTACACTGCAGTGATCTGTGTGACCACACATGGAGAGGGGGGGCTGCTCTACACTGCAGTGATCTGTGTGACCACGCATAGAGAGGAGGGGCTGCTGCAGTGATCTTTGTGACCACGCATAGAGAGGAGGGGCTGCTCTACACTGCAGTGATCTGTGTGACCACGCATAGAGAGGAGGGGCTGCTGCAGTGATCTGTGTGACCACGCATGGAGAGAAGGGGCTGATCTACACTGCAGTAATCTCTGTGACCAAGCATGGAGAGGGGGGCTGCTCTACACTGCAGTGACCTGTGTGACCACGCATGGAGAGAAGGGGCTGCTCTACACTGCAGTGATCTGTGTGACCACACATAGAGAGGAGGGGCTGCTGGAGTGATTTGTGTGACCACGCATGGAGAGGAGGGGCTGCTCTACACTGCAGTGATCTGTGTGACCACGCATGGAGAGGAGGGGCTGCTCTACACTGCAGTGATCAGTGTGACCACGCATAGAGAGGAAGGTCTGCTGCAGTGATCTGTGTGACCACGCATAGAGAGGAGGAGCTGCTCTACACTGCAGTGATCTGTGTGACCACGCATAGAGAGGAGGGACTGCTGCAGTGATCTGTGTGACCACACATGGAGATGAGGGGCTGCTCTACACTGCAGTGATCTGTGTGACCACGCATGGACAGGGGGGGCTGCTCTACACTGCAGTGATCTGTGTCACCATACATAGAGAGGAGGGGCTGCTCTACACTGCAGTGATCTGTGTGACCACGCATAGAGAGGAGGGGCTGCTGCAGTGATCTGTGTGACCACGCATAGAGAGGGGGGCTTGTCTTACCTGCAGTGATCTGTGTGACCACGTATAGAGAGGAGGGGCTGCTCTACACTGCAGTTATCTGTGTGACCACGCATGGAAAGGGGGGCTGCTCTACACTGCAGTGATCTGTGTGACCACGCATGGAGAGGAGGGGCTGCTCTACACTGTAGTGATCTGTGTGACCACGCATGGAGAGGAGGGGCTGCTCTACACTGCAGTGATCTGTGTGACCACGCATAGAGAGGAGTGACCAGTGTTCTGTGTTCCCATGCATGGAGAGGAGGGGTTGCTCTACACTACAGTGATCTGTGTGACCAAGCATGTAGAGGAGGGGCTGCTCTATACTGCAGTGATCTGTGTGACCACGCATGGAGAGGAGGGACTGCTCTACACTGCAGTGATCTGTGTGACCACACACAGAGAGGAGGGGCTGCTCTACACTGCAGTGTTCTGTGTGACTACGCATGGAGAGGAGGGGCTGCTGCAGTGATCTGTGTGACCACGCTTGTAGAGGAGGGGCTGCTCTACATTGCAGTGATCTGTGTGACCACCCATGGAGAGGAGGGGCTGCTCTACACTGCAGTGTTCTGTCTGACCACGCATGGAGAGGAGGGGCTGCTGCAGTAATCTGTGTGACCACGCAAGGAGAGGAGGGGCTGCTCTACACTGCAGTGATCTGTGTGACCACTCATGGAGAGGAGGGGCTGCAGCAGTGATCTGTGTGACCACGAATGGAGAGGAGGGGCTGCTCTACATTGCAGTTATCTGTGTGACCAGGCATGGAGAGGAGGGGCTGCTCTACACTGCAGTGATCTGTGTGACCACACATGGAGAGGAGGGGCTGCTGCAGTGATCTGTGTGACCATGCATGGAGAGGAGGGGCTGCTGCAGTGTTCTGTGTGACCACGCATGGAGAGGAGGGTCTGCTGCAGTGATCTGTGTGAACACACAAGGCGAGGAGGGGTTGCTCTACATTGCAGTGATCTGTGTGACCACGCATGGAGAGGAGGGGCTGCTCTACACTGCAGTGATCTGTGTGACCAAGCATGGAGAGGAGGGGCTGCTCTACACTGCAGTGATCTGTGTGACCAAGCATGGAGAGCAGGGGATGCTCTACACTGCAGTGATCTGTGTGACCATACATAGAGAGGAGGGGCTGCTGCAGTGATCTGTGTGACCACGCATGGAGAGGAGGGGCTGCTCTACACTGCAGTAATCTGTGTGACCATGCACGGAGAGGGGGGGCTGCTCTACACTGCAGTGATCTGTGTGACCACGCATGGAGAGAAGGGGCTGCTCTACTCTGCAGTGATCTGTGTGACCACGGATGGAGTGGAGGGGCTGCTCTACACTGCAGTGATCTGTGTGAACACGCATGGACAGGGGGGGCTGCTCTACACTGCAGTGATCTGTGTGACCACGCATAGAGAGGAGGGGCTTCTCTACACTGCAGTGATCTGTGTGACCACATATAGACAGGAGGGGCTGCTGCAGTGATTTGTGTGACCACGCATGGAGAGGATTGGCTGCTCTACACTGCAGTGATCTGTGTGACCACGCATGGAGAGGAGGGGCTGCTCTACACTGCAGTGATCTGTGTGACCGCGCAAAGGAAGGAGGGGCTGCTGCAGTGATCTGTGTGACTACGCATAGAGTGGAGGGGCTGCTCTACACTGCAGTGATCTGTGTGACAACGCATAGAGAGGAGGGGCTGCTGCAGTGATCTGTGTGACCACGCATGGAGAGGAGGGGCTGCTCTACACTGCAGTGATCTGTGTGGCCACGCATGGACAGGGGGGTTGCTCTACACTGCAGTGATCTGTGTGACCATGCATGGAGAGAAAGGGCTGCTCTACACTGCCGTGATCTGTGTGACCACGCATGGAGAGGAGGGGCTGCTCTACACTGCAGTGATCTGTGTGACCACGCATGGACAGGGGCAGCTGCTCTACACTGCAGTGATCTGTGTGACCACGCATAGAGAGGAGGGGCTGCTCTACAATGCAGTGATCTGTGTGACCATGCATAGAGAGGAGGGACTGCTGCAGTGATCTGTGTGACCATGCATGGAGACGAGGGGCTGCTCTACACTGCAGTGACCTGTGTAACCTTGCATGGAGAGGGGGGGCTGCTGTCCACTGATGTGATCTGTGTGAACATGCATGGAGAGAAGGTGCTGCTCTACACTGCAGTGATCTGTGTGACCACACATAGAGAGGAGGGGCTGCTGCAGTGATCTGTTTGACCATGCATGGAGAGGAGGGGCTACTCTACACTGTAGTGATCTGTGTGAACACGCATGGAGAGAAGGGGCTGCTCTACACTGCAGTGATCTGTGTGACCACACATAGAGAGGAGGGGCTGCTGCAGTGATCTGTGTGACCATGCATGGAGAGGAGGGGCTGCTCTACACTGCAGTGATCTGTGTGACCACGTATAGAGAGGAGGGGCTGCTGCAGTGATCTGTGTGACCACGCATAGAGAGGAGGGGCTGCTCTACACTGCAGTGATCTGTGTGACCACACATAGAGAGGAGGGGCTGCGCTACACTGCAGTGATCTGTGTGACCACACATGGAGAGGGGGGGCTGCTCTACACTGCAGTGATCTGTGTGACCATGCATAGAGAGGAGGGGCTGCTGCAGTGATCTTTGTGACCACGCATAGAGAGGAGGGGCTGCTCTACACTGCATTGATCTGTGTGACCATGCATAGAGAGGAGGGGCTGCTGCAGTGATCTGTGTGACCATGAATAGAGAGGAGGGGCTGATCTACACTGCAGTAATCTCTGTGACCAAGCATGGAGAGGGGGGGCTGCTCTACACTGCAGTGATCTGTGTGACCACGCATGGAGAGAAGGGGCTGCTCTACACTGCAGTGATCTGTGTGACCACACATAGAGAGGAGGGGCTGCTGCAGTGATTTGTGTGACCACGCATGGAGAGGAGGGGCTGCTCTACACTGCAGTGATCTGAGTGACCACGCATGGAGAGGAGGGGCTGCTCTACACTGCAGTGATCAATGTGACCACGCATAGAGAGGAAGGTCTGCTGCAGTGATCTGTGTGACCAAGCATAGAGAGGAGGGGCTGCTCTACACTGCAGTGATCTGTGTGACCACGCATAAAGAGGAGGTACTGCTGCAGTGATCTGTGTGACCACACATGGAGGCAAGGGGCTGCTCTACACTGCAGTGATCTGTGTGTCCACGCATGGTGAGGAGGGGCTGCTCTACACTGCAGTGATCTATGTGACCACGCATGGACAGGGGGGGCTACTCTACACTGCAGTGATCTGTGTCACCATACATAGAGAGGAGGGGCTGCTCTACACTGCAGTGATCTGTGTGACCACGCATAGAGAGGAGGCGCTGCTGCAGTGATCTGTGTGACCACGCATAGAGAGGGGGGGCTTGTCTTACCTGCAGTGATCTGTGTGACCACGCATAGAGAGGAGGGGCTGCTCTACACTGCAGTGATCTGTGTGACCACGCATGGAGAGGGGGGGCTGCTCTACACTGCAGTGATCTGTGTGACCACGCAAGGAGAGGAGGGAATGCTCTACACTGTAGTGATCTGTGTGACCACGCATGGAGAGGAGGGGCTGCTCTACACTGCAGTGATCTGTGTGACCACGCATGGAGAGGAGTGACTGCTCTACACTGCAGTTATCTGTGTGACCAAGCATAGAGAGCAGGGGCTGCTCTACACTGCAGTGATCTGTGTGACCACGCATGGAGTGGAGGGGCTGCTCTACACTGCAGTGATCTGTGTGACCACGCATAGAGAGGAGGGGCTGCTCTACACTGCAGTGTTCTGTGTGACTACGCATGGAGAGAAGGTGCTGCTGCAGTGATCTGTGTGACCACGCTTGTAGAGGAGGGGCTGCTCTACATTGCAGTGATCTGTGTGACCACCCATGGAGAGGAGGGGCTGCTCTACACTGCAGTGATCTGTGTGACCATGCATGGAGAGGGGGGCTACTGCAGTGTTCTGTCTGACCAAGCATGGAGAGGAGGGGCTGCTGCAGTAATCTGTGTGACCACGCAAGGAGAGGAGGGGCTGCTCTACACTGCAGTGATCTGTGTGACCACGCATGGAGAGGAGGGGCTGCTCTACACTGCAGTGATCTGTATGACCATGCATGCAGAGGGGGGGCTGCTGCAGTGTTCTGTGTGACCACACATGGAGAGGAGAGGCTGCTGCAGTGATCTGTGTGACCATGCATGGAGAGGAGGGGCTGCTGCAGTGTTCTGTGTGACCACGCATGGAGAGGAGGGTCTGCTGCAGTGATCTGTGTGAACACACAAGGCGAGGAGGTGTTGCTCTACATTGCAGTGATCTGTGTGACCACGCATGGAGAGGAGGGGCTGCTCTACACTGCAGTGATCTGTGTGACCAAGCATGGAGAGGAGGGGATGCTCTACACTGCAGTGATCTGTGTGACCATACATAGAGAGGAGGGGCTGCTGCAGTGATCTGTGTGACCACGCATGGAGAGGGGGGCTGCTCTACACTGCAGTAATCTGTGTGACCACGCACGGAGAGGGGGGGCTGCTCTACACTGCAGTGATCTGTGTGACCACGCATGGACAGGGGGGATGCTCTACACTGCAGTGATCTGTGTGACCACGCATGGAGATGAGGGGCTGCTCTACACTGCAGTGATCTGTGTGACCATGCATGGAGAGGAGGGGCTGCTCTACACTGCAGTGATCTGTGTGACCACGCATAGAGTGGAGGGGCTGCTGCAGTGATCTGTGTGACCACGCATGGAGAGGAGGGGCTGCTCTACACTGCAGTGATGTGAGTGACCACGCATGGAGAGGAGGGGCTGCTCTACACTGCAGTGATCTGTGTGACCACGCATAGAGAGGAGGGGCTGCTGCAGTGATCTGTGTGACCACGCATAGAGAGGAGGGGCTGCTCTACAATGCAGTGATCTGTGTGACCATGCATAGAGAGGAGGGACTGCTGCAGTGATCTGTGTGACCACGCATGGAGACGAGGGGCTGCTCTACACTGCAGTGACCTGTGTAACCTTGCATGGAGAGGGGGGGCTGCTGTCCAATGATGTGATCTGTGTGAACATGCATGGAGAGAAGGTGCTGCTCTACACTGCAGTGATCTGTGTGAACAGCATGGAGAGAAGGGGCTGCTCTACACTGCAGTGATCTGTGTGACCACACATAGAGAGGAGGGGCTGCTGCAGTGATCTGTGTGACCATGCATGGAGAGGAGGGGCTGCTCTACACTGCAGTGATCTGTGTGACCACATATAGAGAGGAGGGGCTGCTGCAGTGATCTGTGTGACCACGCATAGAGAGGAGGGGCTGCTCTACACTGCAGTGATCTGTGTGACCACACATAGAGAGGAGGGGCTGCGCTACACTGCAGTGATCTGTGTGACCACACATGGAGAGGGGGGGCTGCTTTACACTGCAGTGATCTGTGTGACCATGCATAGAGAGGAGGGGCTGCTGCAGTGATCTTTGTGACCACGCATAGAGAGGAGGGGCTGCTCTACACTGCATTGATCTGTGTGACCATGCATAGAGAGGAGGGGCTGCTGCAGTGATCTGTGTGACCATGCATGGAGAGGAGGGGCTGATCTACACTGCAGTAATCTCTGTGACCAAGCATGGAGAGGGGGGGCTGCTCTACACTGCAGTGATCTGTGTGACCATGCATGGAAAGAAGGGGCTGCTCTACACTGCAGTGATCTGTGTGACCACACATAGAGAGGAGGGGCTGCTGCAGTGATTTGTGTGACCACGCATGGAGAGGAGGGGCTGCTCTACACTGCAGTGATCTGAGTGACCACGCATGGAGAGGAGGGGCTGCTCTACACTGCAGTGATCAATGTGACCATGCATAGAGAGGAAGGTCTGCTGCAGTGATCTGTGTGACCAAGCATAGAGAGGAGGGGCTGCTCTACACTGCAGTGATCTGTGTGACCACGCATAAAGAGGAGGTACTGCTGCAGTGATCTGTGTGACCACACATGGAGGCGAGGGGCTGCTCTACACTGCAGTGATCTGTGTGTCCACGCATGGTGAGGAGGGGCTGCTCTACACTGCAGTGATCTATGTGACCACGCATGGACAAGGGGGGCTACTCTACACTGCAGTGATCTGTGTCACCATACATAGAGAGGAGGGGCTGCTCTACACTGCAGTGATCTGTGTGACCACGCATAGAGAGGAGGCGCTGCTGCAGTGATCTGTGTGACCACGCATAGAGAGGGGGGGCTTGTCTTACCTGCAGTGATCTGTGTGACCACGCATAGAGAGGAGGGGCTGCTCTACACTGCAGTGATCTGTGTGACCACGCATGGAGAGGGGGGCTGCTCTAAACTGCAGTGATCTGTGTGACCACGCAAGGAGAGGGGGGAATGCTCTACACTGTAGTGATCTGTGTGACCACGCATGGAGAGGAGGGGCTGCTCTACACTGCAGTGATCTGTGTAACCACGCATGGAGAGGAGTGACTGCTCTACACTGCAGTTATCTGTGTGACCAAGCATAGAGAGCAGGGGCTGCTCTACACTGCAGTGATCTGTGTGACCACGCATGGAGTGGAGGGGCTGCTCTACACTGCAGTGATCTGTGTGACCACGCATAGAGAGGAGGGGCTGCTCTACACTGCAGTGTTCTGTGTGACTACGCATGGAGAGAAGGTGCTGCTGCAGTGATCTGTGTGACCACGCTTGTAGAGGAGGGGCTGCTCTACATTGCAGTGATCTGTGTGACCACCCATGGAGAGGAGGGGCTGCTCTACACTGCAGTGATCTGTGTGACCATGCATGGAGAGGGGGGCTACTGCAGTGTTCTGTCTGACCTCGCATGGAGAGGAGGGGCTGCTGCAGTAATCTGTGTGACCACGCAAGGAGAGGAGGGGCTGCTCTACACTGCAGTGATCTGTGTGACCACGTATGGAGAGGAGGGGCTGCTGCAGTGATCTGTGTGACCACGAATGGAGAGGAGGGGCTGCTCTACATTGCAGTGATCTGTGTGACCACGCATGGAGAGGAGGGGCTGCTCTACACTGCAGTGATCTGTGTGACCATGCATGGAGAGGGGGGGCTGCTGCAGTGTTCTGTGTGACCACACATGGAGAGGAGGGGCTGCTGCAGTGATCTGTGTGACCATGCATGGAGAGGAGGGGATGCTGCAGTGTTCTGTGTGACCACGCATGGAGAGGAGGGTCTGCTGCAGTGATCTGTGTGAACACACAAGGCGAGGAGGGGTTGCTCTACATTGCATTGATCTGTGTGACCACGCATGGAGAGGAGGGGCTGCTCTACACTGCAGTGATCTGTGTGTCCAAGCATGGAGAGGAGGGGATGCTCTACACTGCAGTGATCTGTGTGACCATACATAGAGAGGAGGGGCTGCTGCAGAGATCTGTGTGACCACGCATGGAGAGGAGGGGCTGCTCTACACTGCAGTAATCTGTGTGACCACGCACGGAGAGGGGGGGCTGCTCTACACTTCAGTGATCTGTGTGAATACGCATGGACAGGGGGGATGCTCTACACTGCAGTGATCTGTGTGACCACGCATGGAGAGAAGGGGCTGCTCTACACTGCAGTGATCTGTGTGACCATGCATGGACAGGATGGGCTGCTCTACACTGCAGTGATCTGTGTGACCACGCATCGAGAGGAGGGGCTGCTCTACACTGCAGTGATCTGTGTGACCACGCATAGAGAGGAGGGGGTGCTGCAGTGATCTGTGTGACCACGCATGGAGATGAGGGGCTGCTCTATACTGCAGTGATCTGTGTGACCATGCATGGAGTGGAGGGGCTGCTCTACACTGCAGTGATCTTTGTGACCATGTATAGAGAGGAGGGGCTGCTGCAATGATCTGTCTGACCACGCATAGAGAGGAGGGGCTTCTCTACACTGCAGTGATCTGTGTGACCAGGCACAGAGAGGAGGGTCTGCTGCAGTGATCTGTGTGACCACGCATGGAGAGGCTGGGCTGCTCTACACTGCAGTGATCTGTGTAACCACACATGGAGAGAAGGGGCTGCTCTACACTGCAGTGATCTGTGTGACCACATATAGACAGGAGGGGCTGCTGCAGTGATTTGTGTGACCACGCATGGAGAGGATTGGCTGCTCTACACTGCAGTGATCTGTGTGACCACGCATGGAGAGGAGGGGCTGCTCTACACTGCAGTGATCTGTGTGACCGCGCAAAGGAAGGAGGGGCTGCTGCAGTGATCTGTGTGTCTACGCATAGAGAGGAGGGGCTGCTCTTCACTGCAGTGATCTGTGTGACCACGCATAGAGAGGAGGGGCTGCTGCAGTGATCTGTGTGACCACGCCTGGAGAGGAGGGGCTGCTCTACACTGCAGTGATCTGTGTGACCACGCATGGACAGGGGGGTTGCTCTACACTGCAGTGATCTGTGTGACCACGCATGGACAGGGGCAGCTGCTCTACACTGCAGTGATCTGTGTGACCACGCATAGAGAGGAGGGGCTACTCTACATTGCAGTGATCTGTGTGACCACACATAGAGAGGAGTGAATGCTGCAGTGATCTGTGTGGCCACGCATAGAGAGGAGGGGCTGCTCTACACTGCAGTGATCTGAGAGACCACGCATGGAGAGGAGGGGCTGCCCTACACCGCAGTGATCTGTGTGACCACGCATGGAGAGGAGGGGCTGCTCTACACTGCAGTGATCTGTGTGACCACGCATGGAGAGGGGGGGCTGCTCTACACTGCAGTGATCTGTGTGACCACGCATGGAGAGGAGGGGCTGCTCTACACTGCAGTGATCTGTGTGACCACGCATGGAGAGAAGGGGCTGCTCTACACTGCAGTGATCTGTGTGACCACGCATAGACAGGAGGGACTGCTGCAGTGATCTGTGTGACCACGCATAGAGAAGAGGGGCTGCTCTACACTGCACTGATCTGTGTAACCACGCATGGAGAGGGGGGTGCTCTACACTGCAGTGATCTGTGTGACCACGCATGGAGAGAAGGGGCTGCTCTACACTGCAGTGATCTGTGTGACCACGCATAGACAGGAGGGACTGCTGCAGTGATCTGTGTGACCACGCATAGAGAGGAGGGGCTGCTCTACACTGCAGTGATCTGTGTGACCACACATAGAGAGGAGGGGCTGCGCTACACTGCAGTGATCTGTGTGACCGCGCAAAGGAAGGAGGGGCTGCTGCAGTGATCTGTGTGACTACGCATAGAGAGGAGGGGCTGCTCTTCACTGCAGTGATCTGTGTGACCATGCATAGAGAGGAGGGGCTGCTGCAGTGATCTGTGTGACCACGCCTGGAGAGGAGGGGCTGCTCTACACTGCAGTGATCTGTGTGACCACGCATGGACAGGGGGGTTGCTCTACACTGCAGTGATCTGTGTGACCACGCATGGACAGGGGCAGCTGCTCTACACTGCAGTGATCTGTGTGACCACGCATAGAGAGTAGGGGCTACTCTACATTGCAGTGATCTGTGTGACCACACATAGAGAGGAGTGAATGCTGCAGTGATCTGTGTGGCCACGCATAGAGAGGAGGGGCTGCTCTACACTGCAGTGATCTGAGAGACCACGCATGGAGAGGAGGGGCTGCTCTACACCGCAGTGATCTGTGTGACCACGCATGGAGAGGGGCTGCTCTACACTGCAGTGATCTGTGTGACCACGCATGGAGAGGGGGGGCTGCTCTACACTGCAGTGATCTGTGTGACCACGCATGGAGAGGAGGGGCTGCTCTACACTGCAGTGATCTGTGTGACCACGCATGGAGAGAAGGGGCTGCTCTACACTGCAGTGATCTGTGTGACCACACATAGAGAGGAGGGGCTGCTGCAGTGATCTGTGTGACCATGCATGGAGAGGAGGGGCTGCTCTACACTGCAGTGATCTGAGTGACCACGCATGGAGTGGAGGGGCTGCTCTACACTGCAGTGATCTGTGTGACCACGCATAGAGAGGAGGGGCTGCTGCAGTGATCTGTGTGACCACGCATAGAGAGGAGGGGCTGCTATACAATGCAGTGATCTGTGTGACCATGCATAGAGAGGAGGGACTGCTGCAGTGATCTGTGTGACCACGCATGGAAACGAGGGGCTGCTCTTCACTGCAGTGATCTGTGTAACCATGCATGGAGAGGGGGGGCTGCTGTACACTGCAGTGATCTGTGTGAACACGCATGGAGAGAAGGTGCTGCTCTACACTGCAGTGATCTGTGTGACCACACATAGAGAGGATGGGCTGCTGCAGTGATCTGTTTGACCATGCATGGACAGGAGGGGCTACTCTACACTGCAGTGATCTGTGTGAACACGCATATAGAGAAGGGGCTGCTCTACACTGCAGTGATCTGTGTGACCACGCATAGACAGGAGGGACTGCTGCAGTGATCTGTGTGACCACGCATAGAGAAGAGGGGCTGCTCTACACTGCACTGATCTGTGTAACCACGCATGGAGAGGGGGGTGCTCTACACTGCAGTGATCTGTGTGACCACGTATGGAGAGAAGGGGCTGCTCTACACTGCAGTGATCTGTGTGACCACACAGAGAGGAGGGGCTGCTGCAGTGATCTGTGTAACCATGCATGGAGAGGAGGGGCTGCTCTACACTGCAGTGATCTGTGTGACCACGCATAGAGAGGAGGGGCTGCTGCAGTGATCTGTGTGACCACGCATAGAGAGGAGGGACTGCTCTACACTGCAGTGATCTGTGTGACCACGCATAGAGAGGAGGGGCTGCGCTACACTGCAGTGATCTGTGTGACCACGCATGGAGAGGGGGGCTGCTCTACACTGCAGTGATCTGTGTGACCACGCATGGAGAAAAGGGGTTGCACTACACTGCAGTGATCTGTGTGACCACACATAGAGAGGAGGGGCTGCTGCAGTATCTGTGTGACCATGCATGGAGAGGAGGGGCTGCTCTACACTGCAGTGATCTGTGTGACCATGCATAGAGAGGAGGGGCTGGTGCAGTGATCTGTGTGACCATGCATAGAAAGGAGGGGCTGCTCTACACTGCAGTGATCTGTGTGACTACGCATGGACAGGGGCAGCTGCTCTACACTGCAGTGATCTGTGTGACCACGCATAGAGAGGAGGGGCTGCTCTACAATGCAGTGATCTGTGTGACCATGCATAGAGAGGAGGGACTGCTGCAGTGATCTGTGTGACCACGCATGGAGACGAGGGGCTGCTCTACACTGCAGTGACCTGTGTAACCTTGCATGGAGAGGGGGGGCTGCTGTCCACTGATGTGATCTGTGTGAACATGCATGGAGAGAAGGTGCTGCTCTACACTGCAGTGATCTGTGTGACCACACATAGAGAGGAGGGGCTGCTACAGTGATCTGTTTGACCATGCATGGAGAGGAGGGGCTACTCTACACTGCAGTGATCTGTGTGAACACGCATGGAGAGAAGGGGCTGCTCTACACTGCAGTGATCTGTGTGACCACACATAGAGAGGAGGGGCTGCTGCAGTGATCTGTGTGACCATGCATGGAGAGGAGGGGCTGCTCTACACTGCAGTGATCTGTGTGACCACGTATAGAGAGGAGGGGCTGCTGCAGTGATCTGTGTGACCACGCATAGAGAGGAGGGGCTGCTCTACACTGCAGTGATCTGTGTGACCACACATAGAGAGGAGGGGCTGCGCTACACTGCAGTGATCTGTGTGACCACACATGGAGAGGGGGGGCTGCTCTACACTGCAGTGATCTGTGTGACCATCCATAGAGAGGAGGGTCTGCTGCAGTGATCTTTGTGACCACGCATAGAGAGGAGGGGCTGCTCTACACTGCATTGATCTGTGTGACCATGCATAGAGAGGAGGGGCTGCTGCAGTGATCTGTGTGACCATGCATGGAGAGGAGGGGCTGATCTACACTGCAGTAATCTCTGTGACCAAGCATGGAGAGGGGGGGCTGCTCTACACTGCAGTGATCTGTGTGACCACGCATGGAGAGAAGGGGCTGCTCTACACTGCAGTGATCTGTGTGACCACACATAGAGAGGAGGGGCTGCTGCAGTGATTTGTGTGACCACGCATGGAGAGGAGGGGCTACTCTACACTGCAGTGATCTGAGTGACCACGCATGGAGAGGAGGGGCTGCTCTACACTGCAGTGATCAATGTGACCACGCATAGAGAGGAAGGTCTGCTGCAGTGATCTGTGTGACCAAGCATAGAGAGGAGGGGCTGCTCTACACTGCAGTGATCTGTGTGACCACGCAAAAAGAGGAGGTACTGCTGCAGTGATCTGTGTGACCACACATGGAGGCGAGGGGCTGCTCTACACTGCAGTGATCTGTGTGTCCACGCATGGTGAGGAGGGGCTGCTCTACACTGCAGTGATCTATGTGACCACGCATGGACATGGGGGGCTACTCTACACTGCAGTGATCTGTGTCACCATACATAGAGAGGAGGGGCTGCTCTACACTGCAGTGATCTGTGTGACCACGCATAGAGAGGAGGCGCTGCTGCAGTGATCTGTGTGACCACGCATAGAGAGGGGGGGCTTGTCTTACCTGCAGTGATCTGAGTGACCACGCATAGAGAGGAGGGGCTGCTCTACACTGCAGTGATCTGTGTGACCACGCATGGAGAGGGGGGGCTGCTCTACACTGCAGTGATCTGTGTGACCACGCAAGGAGAGGAGGGAATGCTCTACACTGTAGTGATCTGTGTGACCACGCATGGAGAGGAGGGGCTGCTCTACACTGCAGTGATCTGTGTGACCACGCATGGAGAGGAGTGACTGCTCTACACTGCAGTTATCTGTGTGACCAGGCATAGAGAGCAGGGGCTGCTCTACACTGCAGTGATCTGTGTGACCACGCATGGAGTGGAGGGGCTGCTCTACACTGCAGTGATCTGTGTGACCACGCATAGAGAGGAGGGGCTGCTCTACACTGCAGTGTTCTGTGTGACTACGCATGGAGAGAAGGTGCTGCTGCAGTGATCTGTGTGACCACGCTTGTAGAGGAGGGGCTGCTCTACATTGCAGTGATCTGTGTGACCACCCATGGAGAGGAGGGGCTGCTCTACACTGCAGTGATCTGTGTGACCATGCATGGAGAGGGGCGCTACTGCAGTGTTCTGTCTGACCTCGCATGGAGAGGAGGGGCTGCTGCAGTAATCTGTGTGACCACGCAAGGAGAGGAGGGGCTGCTCTACACTGCAGTGATCTGTGTGACCACGCATGGAGAGGAGGGGCTGCTGCAGTGATCTGTGTGACCACGAATGGAGAGGAGGGGCTCCTCTACATTGCAGTGATCTGTGTGACCACGCATGGAGAGGAGGGGCTGCTCTACACTGCAGTAATCTGTGTGACCATGCATGCAGAGGGGGGGCTGCTGCAGTGTTCTGTGTGACCACACATGGAGAGGAGGGGCTGCTGCAGTGATCTGTGTGACCATGCATGGAGAGGAGGGGCTGCTGCAGTGTTCTGTGTGACCACGCATGGAGAGGAGGGTCTGCTGCAGTGATCTGTGTGAACACACAAGGCGAGGAGGTGTTGCTCTACATTGCAGTGATCTGTGTGACCACGCATGGAGAGGAGGGGCTGCTCTACACTGCAGTGATCTGTGTGACCAAGCATGGAGAGGAGGGGATGCTCTACACTGCAGTGATCTGTGTGACCATACATAGAGAGGAGGGGCTGCTGCAGTGATCTGTGTGACCACGCATGGAGAGGAGGGGCTGCTCTACACTGCAGTAATCTGTGTGACCACGCACGGAGAGGGGGGGCTGCTCTACACTGCAGTGATCTGTGTGACCACGCATGGACAGGGGGGATGCTCTACACTGCAGTGATCTGTGTGACCACGCATGGAGATGAGGGGCTGCTCTACACTGCAGTGATCTGTGTGACCACGCATGGAGAGGAGGGGCTGCTCTACACTGCAGTGATCTGTGTGACCACGCATAGAGTGGAGGGGCTGCTGCAGTGATCTGTGTGACCACGCATGGAGAGGAGGGGCTGCTCTACACTGCAGTGATGTGAGTGACCACGCATGGAGAGGAGGGGCTGCTCTACACTGCAGTGATCTGTGTGACCACGCATAGAGAGGAGGGGCTGCTGCAGTGATCTGTGTGACCACGCATAGAGAGGAGGGGCTGCTCTACAATGCAGTGATCTGTGTGACCATGCATAGAGAGGAGGGACTGCTGCAGTGATCTGTGTGACCACGCATGGAGACGAGGGGCTGCTCTACACTGCAGTGACCTGTGTAACCTTGCATGGAGAGGGGGGGCTGCTGTCCACTGATGTGATCTGTGTGAACATGCATGGAGAGAAGGTGCTGCTCTACACTGCAGTGATCTGTGTGACCACACATAGAGAGGAGGGGCTGCTGCAGTGATCTGTTTGACCATGCATGGAGAGGAGGGGCTACTCTACACTGCAGTGATCTGTGTGAACAGCATGGAGAGAAGGGGCTGCTCTACACTGCAGTAATCTGTGTGACCACACATAGAGAGGAGGGGCTGCTGCAGTGATCTGTGTGACCATGCATGGAGAGGAGGGGCTGCTCTACACTGCAGTGATCTGTGTGACCACGTATAGAGAGGAGGGGCTGCTGCAGTGATCTGTGTGACCACGCATAGAGAGGAGGGGCTGCTCTACACTGCAGTGATCTGTGTGACCACACATAGAGAGGAGGGGCTGCGCTACACTGCAGTGATCTGTGTGACCACACATGGAGAGGGGGGGCTGCTCTACACTGCAGTGATCTGTGTGACCATGCATAGAGAGGAGGGGCTGCTGCAGTGATCTTTGTGACCACGCATAGAGAGGAGGGGCTGCTCTACACTGCATTGATCTGTGTGACCACGCATAGAGAGGAGGGGCTGCTGCAGTGATCTGTGTGACCATGCATGGAGAGGAGGGGCTGATCTACACTGCAGTAATCTCTGTGACCAAGCATGGAGAGGGGGGGCTGCTCTACACTGCAGTGATCTGTGTGACCATGCATGGAAAGAAGGGGCTGCTCTACACTGCAGTGATCTGTGTGACCACACATAGAGAGGAGGGGCTGCTGCAGTGATTTGTGTGACCACGCATGGAGAGGAGGGGCTGCTCTACACTGCAGTGATCTGAGTGACCACGCATGGAGAGGAGGGGCTGCTCTACACTGCAGTGATCAATGTGACCACGCATAGAGAGGAAGGTCTGCTGCAGTGATCTGTGTGACCAAGCATAGAGAGGAGGGGCTGCTCTACACTGCAGTGATCTGTGTGACCACGCATAAAGAGGAGGTACTGCTGCAGTGATCTGTGTGACCACACATGGAGGCGAGGGGCTGCTCTACACTGCAGTGATCTGTGTGTCCACGCATGGTGAGGAGGGGCTGCTCTACACTGCAGTGATCTATGTGACCACGCATGGACAAGGGGGGCTACTCTACACTGCAGTGATCTGTGTCACCATACATAGAGAGGAGGGGCTGCTCTACACTGCAGTGATCTGTGTGACCACGCATAGAGAGGAGGCGCTGCTGCAGTGATCTGTGTGACCACGCATAGAGAGGGGGGGCTTGTCTTACCTGCAGTGATCTGTGTGACCACGCATAGAGAGGAGGGGCTGCTCTACACTGCAGTGATCTGTGTGACCACGCATGGAGAGGGGGGGCTGCTCTAAACTGCAGTGATCTGTGTGACCACGCAAGGAGAGGGGGGAATGCTCTACACTGTAGTGATCTGTGTGACCACGCATGGAGAGGAGGGGCTGCTCTACACTGCAGTGATCTGTGTAACCACGCATGGAGAGGAGTGACTGCTCTACACTGCAGTTATCTGTGTGACCAAGCATAGAGAGCAGGGGCTGCTCTACACTGCAGTGATCTGTGTGACCACGCATGGAGTGTAGGGGCTGCTCTACACTGCAGTGATCTGTGTGACCACGCATAGAGAGGAGGGGCTGCTCTACACTGCAGTGTTCTGTGTGACTACGCATGGAGAGAAGGTGCTGCTGCAGTGATCTGTGTGACCACGCTTGTAGAGGAGGGGCTGCTCTACATTGCAGTGATCTGTGTGACCACCCATGGAGAGGAGGGGCTGCTCTACACTGCAGTGATCTGTGTGACCATGCATGGAGAGGGGGGAAACTGCAGTGTTCTGTCTGACCTCGCATGGAGAGGAGGGGCTGCTGCAGTAATCTGTGTGACCACGCAAGGAGAGGAGGGGCTGCTCTACACTGCAGTGATCTGTGTGACCACGCATGGAGAGGAGGGGCTGCTGCAGTGATCTGTGTGACCACGAATGGAGAGGAGGGGCTGCTCTACATTGCAGTGATCTGTGTGACCACGCATGGAGAGGAGGGGCTGCTCTACACTGCAGTGATCTGTGTGACCATGCATGCAGAGGGGGGGCTGCTGCAGTGTTCTGTGTGACCACACATGGAGAGGAGGGGCTGCTGCAGTGATCTGTGTGACCATGCATGGAGAGGAGGGGATGCTGCAGTGTTCTGTGTGACCACGCATGGAGAGGAGGGTCTGCTGCAGTGATCTGTGTGAACACACAAGGCGAGGAGGGGTTGCTCTACATTGCATTGATCTGTGTGACCACGCATGGAGAGGAGGGGCTGCTCTACACTGCAGTGATCTGTGTGTCCAAGCATGGAGAGGAGGGGATGCTCTACACTGCAGTGATCTGTGTGACCATACATAGAGAGGAGGGGCTGCTGCAGTGATCTGTGTGACCACGCATGGAGAGGAGGGGCTGCTCTACACTGCAGTAATCTGTGTGACCACGCACGGAGAGGGGGGGCTGCTCTACACTGCAGTGATCTGTGTGACCACGCATGGACAGGGGGGATGCTCTACACTGCAGTGATCTGTGTGACCACGCATGGAGAGAAGGGGCTGCTCTACACTGCAGTGATCTGTGTGACCATGCATGGACAGGATGGGCTGCTCTACACTGCAGTGATCTGTGTGACCACGCATCGAGAGGAGGGGCTGCTCTACACTGCAGTGATCTGTGTGACCACGCATAGAGAGGAGGGGGTGCTGCAGTGATCTGTGTGACCACGCATGGAGATGAGGGGCTGCTCTATACTGCAGTGATCTGTGTGACCACGCATGGAGTGGAGGGGCTGCTCTACACTGCAGTGATCTTTGTGACCATGTATAGAGAGGAGGGGCTGCTGCAATGATCTGTCTGACCACGCATAGAGAGGAGGGGCTTCTCTACACTGCAGTGATCTGTGTGACCAGGCACAGAGAGGAGGGTCTGCTGCAGTGATCTGTGTGACCACGCATGGAGAGGCTGGGCTGCTCTACACTAGAGTGATCTGTGTAACCACACATGGAGAGAAGGGGCTGCTCTACACTGCAGTGATCTGTGTGACCACATATAGACAGGAGGGGCTGCTGCAGTGATTTGTGTGACCACGCATGGAGAGGATTGGCTGCTCTACACTGCAGTGATCTGTGTGACCACGCATGGAGAGGAGGGGCTGCTCTACACTGCAGTGATCTGTGTGACCGCGCAAAGGAAGGAGGGGCTGCTGCAGTGATCTGTGTGACTACGCATAGAGAGGAGGGGCTGCTCTTCACTGCAGTGATCTGTGTGACCACGCATAGAGAGGAGGGGCTGCTGCAGTGATCTGTGTGACCACGCCTGGAGAGGAGGGGCTTCTCTACACTGCAGTGATCTGTGTGACCACGCATGGACAGGGGGGTTGCATTGCTCTACACTGCAGTGATCTGTGTGACCATGCATGGACAGGGGCAGCTGCTCTACACTGCAGTGATCTGTGTGACCACGCATAGAGAGGAGGGGCTACTCTACATTGCAGTGATCTGTGTGACCACACATAGAGAGGAGTGAATGCTGCAGTGATCTGTGTGGCCACGCATAGAGAGGAGGGGCTGCTCTACACTGCAGTGATCTGAGAGACCACGCATGGAGAGGAGGGGCTGCTCTACACCGCAGTGATCTGTGTGACCACGCATGGAGAGGAGGGGCTGCTCTACACTGCAGTGATCTGTGTGACCACGCATGGAGAGGGGGGGCTGCTCTACACTGCAGTGATCTGTGTGACCACGCATGGAGAGGAGGGGCTGCTCTACACTGCAGTGATCTGTGTGACCACGCATGGAGAGAAGGGGCTGCTCTACACTGCAGTGATCTGTGTGACCACACATAGAGAGGAGGGGCTGCTGCAGTGATCTGTGTGACCATGCATGGAGAGGAGGGGCTGCTCTACACTGCAGTGATCTGAGTGACCACGCATGGAGTGGAGGGGCTGCTCTACACTGCAGTGATCTGTGTGACCACGCATAGAGAGGAGGGGCTGCTGCAGTGATCTGTGTGACCACGCATAGAGAGGAGGGGCTGCTATACAATGCAGTGATCTGTGTGACCATGCATAGAGAGGAGGGACTGCTGCAGTGATCTGTGTGACCACGCATGGAAACGAGGGGCTGCTCTTCACTGCAGTGATCTGTGTAACCATGCATGGAGAGGGGGGGCTGCTGTACACTGCAGTGATCTGTGTGAACACGCATGGAGAGAAGGTGCTGCTCTACACTGCAGTGATCTGTATGACCACACATAGAGAGGATGGGCTGCTGCAGTGATCTGTTTGACCATGCATGGACAGGAGGGGCTACTCTACACTGCAGTGATCTGTGTGAACACGCATAGAGAGAAGGGGCTGCTCTACACTGCAGTGATCTGTGTGACCACGCATAGACAGGAGGGACTGCTGCAGTGATCTGTGTGACCACGCATAGAGAAGAGGGGCTGCTCTACACTGCACTGATCTGTGTAACCACGCATGGAGAGGGGGGTGCTCTACACTGCAGTGATCTGTGTGACCACGTATGGAGAGAAGGGGCTGCTCTACACTGCAGTGATCTGTGTGACCACACAGAGAGGAGGGGCTGCTGCAGTGATCTGTGTAACCATGCATGGAGAGGAGGGGCTGCTCTACACTGCAGTGATCTGTGTGACCACGCATAGAGAGGAGGGGCTGCTGCAGTGATCTGTGTGACCACGCATAGAGAGGAGGGGCTGCTCTACACTGCAGTGATCTGTGTGACCACGCATAGAGAGGAGGGGCTGCGCTACACTGCAGTGATCTGTGTGACCGCGCAAAGGAAGGAGGGGCTGCTGCAGTGATCTGTGTGACTACGCATAGAGAGGAGGGGCTGCTCTTCACTGCAGTGATCTGTGTGACCATGCATAGAGAGGAGGGGCTGCTGCAGTGATCTGTGTGACCACGCCTGGAGAGGAGGGGCTGCTCTACACTGCAGTGATCTGTGTGACCACGCTTGGACAGGGGGGTTGCTCTACACTGCAGTGATCTGTGTGACCACGCATGGACAGGGGCAGCTGCTCTACACTGCAGTGATCTGTGTGACCACGCATAGAGAGTAGGGGCTACTCTACATTGCAGTGATCTGTGTGACCACACATAGAGAGGAGTGAATGCTGCAGTGATCTGTGTGGCCACGCATAGAGAGGAGGGGCTGCTCTACACTGCAGTGATCTGAGAGACCACGCATGGAGAGGAGGGGCTGCTCTACACTGCAGTGATCTGTGTGACCACGCATGGAGAGGAGGGGCTGCTCTACACTGCAGTGATCTGTGTGACCACGCATGGAGAGGGGGGGCTGCTCTACACTGCAGTGATCTGTGTGACCATGCATGGAGAGGAGGGGCTGCTCTACACTGCAGTGATCTGTGTGACCACGCATGGAGAGAAGGGGCTGCTCTACACTGCAGTGATCTGTGTGACCACACATAGAGAGGAGGGGCTGCTGCAGTGATCTGTGTGACCATGCATGGAGAGGAGGGGCTGCTCTACACTGCAGTGATCTGAGTGACCACGCATGGAGTGGAGGGGCTGCTGTACACTGCAGTGATCTGTGTGACCACGCATAGAGAGGAGGGGCTGCTGCAGTGATCTGTGTGACCACGCATAGAGAGGAGGGGCTGCTATACAATGCAGTGATCTGTGTGACCATGCATAGAGAGGAGGGACTGCTGCAGTGATCTGTGTGACCACGCATGGAAACGAGGGGCTGCTCTTCACTGCAGTGATCTGTGTAACCATGCATGGAGAGGGGGGGCTGCTGTACACTGCAGTGATCTGTGTGAACACGCATGGAGAGAAGGTGCTGCTCTACACTGCAGTGATCTGTGTGACCACACAGAGGATGGGCTGCTGCAGTGATCTGTTTGACCATGCATGGACAGGAGGGGCTACTCTACACTGCAGTGATCTGTGTGAACACGCATAGAGAGAAGGGGCTGCTCTACACTGCAGTGATCTGTGTGACCACGCATAGACAGGAGGGACTGCTGCAGTGATCTGTGTGACCACGCATAGAGAAGAGGGGCTGCTCTACACTGCACTGATCTGTGTAACCACGCATGGAGAGGGGGGTGCTCTACACTGCAGTGATCTGTGTGACCACGTATGGAGAGAAGGGGCTGCTCTACACTGCAGTGATCTGTGTGACCACACAGAGAGGAGGGGCTGCTGCAGTGATCTGTGTAACCATGCATGGAGAGGAGGGGCTGCTCTACACTGCAGTGATCTGTGTGACCACGCATAGAGAGGAGGGGCTGCTGCAGTGATCTGTGTGACCATGCATAGAGAGGAGGGGCTGCTCTACACTGCAGTGATCTGTGTGACCACGCATAGAGAGGAGGGGCTGCGCTACACTGCAGTGATCTGTGTGACCACGCATGGAGAGGGGGGCTGCTCTACACTGCAGTGATCTGTGTGACCACGCATGGAGAAAAGGGGTTGCACTACACTGCAGTGATCTGTGTGACCACACATAGAGAGGAGGGGCTGCTGCAGTATCTGTGTGACCATGCATGGAGAGGAGGGGCTGCTCTACACTGCAGTGATCTGTGTGACCATGCATAGAGAGGAGGGGCTGGTGCAGTGATCTGTGTGACCATGCATAGAGAGGAGGGGCTGCTCTACACTGCAGTGATCTGTGTGACCATGCATAGAGAGGAGGGGCTGCTGCAGTGATCTGTGTGACCATGCATGGAGAGGAGGGGCTGCTCTACACTGCAGTGATCTGAGTGACCATGCAAGGAGTGGAGGGGCTGCTCTACACTGCAGTGATCTGTGTGACTACGCATAGAGAGGATGGGCTGCTGCAGTGATCTGTGTGACCACGCATAGAGAGGAGGGGCTGCTCTACAATGCAGTGATCTGTGTGACCATGCATAGAGAGAAGGGACTGCTGCAGTGATCTGTGTGACCATGCATAGAGACGAGGGGCTGCTCTACACTGCAGTGATCTGTGTAACCATGCATGGAGAGGGGGGGCTGCTGTACTCTGCAGTGATCTGTGTGAACACGCATGGAGAGAAGGTGCTGCTCTACACTGCAGTGATCTGTGTGACCACACACAGAGAGGAGGGGCTGCTGCAGTGATCTCTTTGACCATGCATGGAGAGGAGGGGCTACTCTACACTGCAGTGATCTGTGTGAACACGCATGGAGAGAAGGGGCTGCTCTACACTGCAGTGATCTGTGTGACCACGCATAGACAGGAGGGACTGCTGCAGTGATCTGTGTGACCTCGCATGGAGAAGAGGGGCTGCTCTACACTGCAGTGTTCTGTGTAACCACGCATGGAGAGGGGGGCTGCTCTACACTGCAGTGATCTGTGTGACCACGTATGGAGAGAAGGGGCTGCTCTACTCTGCAGTGATCTGTGTGACCACACATAGAGAGGAGGGGCTGCTGCAGTGATCTGTGTGACCACGCATAGAGAGGAGGGGCTGCTCTACACTGCAGTGATCTGTGTGACCACGCATAGAGAGGAGGGGCTGCTCTACACTGCAGTGATCTGTGTGACCACGCATGGAGAAAAGGGGCTGCGCTACACTGCAGTGATCTGTGTGACCACACATAGAGAGGAGAGGCTGCTGCAGTGATCTGTGTGACCACGCATGGAGAGGAGGGGCTGCTCTACACTGCAGTGATCTGTGTGACCACGCATAGAGAGGAGGGGCTGCTCAGTGATCTTTGTGACCACGCACAGAGAGGAGGGGCTGCTCTACACTGCAGTGATCTGTGTGACCATGCATAGAGAGGAGGGGCTGCTGCAGTGATCTTTGTGACCACGCATGGAGAGGAGGGGCTGCTCTACACTGCAGTAATCTCTGTGACCAAGCATGGAGAGGGGGGGCTGCTCTACACTGCAGTGATCTGTGTGACCACGCATGGAGAGAAGGGGATGCTCTACAATGCAGTGATCTGTGTGACCACACATAGAGAGGAGGGGTTGCTGCAGTGATTTGTGTGACCTCGCATGGAGAGGAGGGGCTGCTCTACACTGCAGTGATCTGAGTGACCACGCATGGAGTGGAGGGGCTGCTCTACACTGCAGTGATCTGTGTGACCACGCATAGAGAGGAGGGGCTGCTGCAGTGATCTGTGTGACCACGCATAGAGAGGAGGGGCTGCTATACAATGCAGTGATCTGTGTGACCATGCATAGAGAGGAGGGACTGCTGCAGTGATCTGTGTGACCACGCATGGAAACGAGGGGCTGCTCTTCACTGCAGTGATCTGTGTAACCATGCATGGAGAGGGGGGTCTGCTGTACACTGCAGTGATCTGTGTGAACACGCATGGAGAGAAGGTGCTGCTCTACACTGCAGTGATCTGTATGACCACACATAGAGAGGATGGGCTGCTGCAGTGATCTGTTTGACCATGCATGGACAGGAGGGGCTACTCTACACTGCAGTGATCTGTGTGAACACGCATAGAGAGAAGGGGCTGCTCTACACTGCAGTGATCTGTGTGACCACGCATAGACAGGAGGGACTGCTGCAGTGATCTGTGTGACCACGCATAGAGAAGAGGGGCTGCTCTACACTGCACTGATCTGTGTAACCACGCATGGAGAGGGGGGTGCTCTACACTGCAGTGATCTGTGTGACCACGTATGGAGAGAAGGGGCTGCTCTACACTGCAGTGATCTGTGTGACCACACAGAGAGGAGGGGCTGCTGCAGTGATCTGTGTAACCATGCATGGAGAGGAGGGGCTGCTCTACACTGCAGTGATCTGTGTGACCACGCATAGAGAGGAGGGGCTGCTGCAGTGATCTGTGTGACCACGCATAGAGAGGAGGGGCTGCTCTACACTGCAGTGATCTGTGTGACCACGCATAGAGAGGAGGGGCTGCGCTACACTGCAGTGATCTGTGTGACCGCGCAAAGGAAGGAGGGGCTGCTGCAGTGATCTGTGTGACTACGCATAGAGAGGAGGGGCTGCTCTTCACTGCAGTGATCTGTGTGACCATGCATAGAGAGGAGGGGCTGCTGCAGTGATCTGTGTGACCACGCCTGGAGAGGAGGGGCTGCTCTACACTGCAGTGATCTGTGTGACCACGCATGGACAGGGGGGTTGCTCTACACTGCAGTGATCTGTGTGACCACGCATGGACAGGGGCAGCTGCTCTACACTGCAGTGATCTGTGTGACCACGCATAGATAGGAGGGGCTACTCTACATTGCAGTGATCTGTGTGACCACACATAGAGAGGAGTGAATGCTGCAGTGATCTGTGTGGCCACGCATAGAGAGGAGGGGCTGCTCTACACTGCAGTGATCTGAGAGACCATGCATGGAGAGGAGGGGCTGCTCTACACCGCAGTGATCTGTGTGACCACGCATGGAGAGGAGGGGCTGCTCTACACTACAGTGATCTGTGTGACCACGCATGGAGAGGGGGGGCTGCTCTACACTGCAGTGATCTGTGTGACCACGCATGGAGAGGAGGGGCTGCTCTACACTGCAGTGATCTGTGTGACCACGCATGGAGAGAAGGGGCTGCTCTACACTGCAGTGATCTGTGTGACCACACATAGAGAGGAGGGGCTGCTGCAGTGATCTGTGTGACCATGCATGGAGAGGAGGGGCTGCTCTACACTGCAGTGATCTGAGTGACCACGCATGGAGTGGAGGGGCTGCTCTACACTGCAGTGATCTGTGTGACCACGCATAGAGAGGAGGGGCTGCTGCAGTGATCTGTGTGACCACGCATAGAGAGGAGGGGCTGCTATACAATGCAGTGATCTGTGTGACCATGCATAGAGAGGAGGGACTGCTGCAGTGATCTGTGTGACCACGCATGGAAACGAGGGGCTGCTCTTCACTGCAGTGATCTGTGTATCCATGCATGGAGAGGGGGGGCTGCTGTACACTGCAGTGATCTGTGTGAACACGCATGGAGAGAAGGTGCTGCTCTACACTGCAGTGATCTGTGTGACCACACATAGAGAGGATGGGCTGCTGCAGTGATCTGTTTGACCATGCATGGACAGGAGGGGCTACTCTACACTGCAGTGATCTGTGTGAACACGCATAGAGAGAAGGGGCTGCTCTACACTGCAGTGATCTGTGTGACCACGCATAGACAGGAGGGACTGCTGCAGTGATCTGTGTGACCACGCATAGAGAAGAGGGGCTGCTCTACACTGCACTGATCTGTGTAACCACGCATGGAGAGGGGGGTGCTCTACACTGCAGTGATCTGTGTGACCACGTATGGAGAGAAGGGGCTGCTCTACACTGCAGTGATCTGTGTGACCACACAGAGAGGAGGGGCTGCTGCAGTGATTTGTTTAACCATGCATGGAGAGGAGGGTCTGCTCTACACTGCAGTGATCTGTGTGACCACGCATAGAGAGGAGGGGCTGCTGCAGTGATCTGTGTGACCACGCATAGAGAGGAGGGGCTGCTCTACACTGCAGTGATCTGTGTGACCACGCATAGAGAGGAGGGGCTGCGCTACACTGCAGTGATCTGTGTGACCACGCATGGAGAGGGGGGCTGCTCTACACTGCAGTGATCTGTGTGACCACGCATGGAGAAAAGGGGTTGCACTACACTGCAGTGATCTGTGTGACCACACATAGAGAGGAGGGGCTGCTGCAGTATCTGTGTGACCATGCATGGAGAGGAGAGGCTGCTCTACACTGCAGTGATCTGTGTGACCATGCATAGAGAGGAGGGGCTGGTGCAGTGATCTGTGTGACCATGCATAGAGAGGAGGGGCTGCTCTACACTGCAGTGATCTGTGTGACCATGCATAGAGAGGAGGGGCTGCTGCAGTGATCTGTGTGACCATGCATGGAGAGGAGGGGCTGCTCTACACTGCAGTGATCTGAGTGACCATGCAAGGAGTGGAGGGGCTGCTCTACACTGCAGTGATCTGTGTGACTACGCATAGAGAGGATGGGCTGCTGCAGTGATCTGTGTGACCACGCATAGAGAGGAGGGGCTGCTCTACAATGCAGTGATCTGTGTGACCATGCATAGAGAAAATGGACTGCTGCAGTGATCTGTGTGACCACGCATAGAGACGAGGGGCTGCTCTACACTGCAGTGATCTGTGTAACCATGCATGGAGAGGGGGGGCTGCTGTACTCTGCAGTGATCTGTGTGAACACGCATGGAGAGAAGGTGCTGCTCTACACTGCAGTGATCTGTGTGACCACACACAGAGAGGAGGGGCTGCTGCAGTGATCTGTTTGACCATGCATGGAGAGGAGGGGCTACTCTACACTGCAGTGATCTGTGTGAACATGCATGGAGAGAAGGGGCTGCTCTGCACTGCAGTGATCTGTGTGACCACGCATAGACAGGAGGGACTGCTGCAGTGATCTGTGTGACCACGCATGGAGAAGAGGGGCTGCTCTACACTGCAGTGATCTGTGTAACCACGCATGGAGAGAAGGAGCTGCTCTACTCTGCAGTGATCTGTGTGACCACAGATAGAGAGGAGGGGCTGCTGCAGTGATCTGTGTGACCACGCATAGAGAGGAGGGGCTGCTCTACACTGCAGTGATCTGTGGGACCACGCATAGAGAGGAGGGGCTGCTCTACACTGCAGTGATCTGTGTGACCACGCATGGAGAAAAGGGGCTGCGCTACACTGCAGTGATCTGTGTGACCACACATAGAGAGGAGGGGCTGCTGCAGTGATCTGTGTGACCACGCATGGAGAGGAGGGGCTGCTCTACACTGCAGTGATCTGTGTGACCACGCATAGAGAGGAGGGGCTGCTCAGTGATCTTTGTGACCACGCACAGAGAGGAGGGGCTGCTCTACACTGCAGTGATCTGTGTGACCACGCATAGAGAGGAGGGGCTGCTGCAGTGATCTTTGTGACCACGCATGGAGAGGAGGGGCTGCTCTACACTGCAGTAATGTCTGTGACCAAGCATGGAGAGGGGGGGCTGCTCTACACTGCAGTGATCTGTGTGACCACGCATGGAGAGAAGGGGATGCTCTACAATGCAGTGATCTGTGTGACCACACATAGAGAGGAGGGGTTGCTGCAGTGATTTGTGTGACCTCGCATGGAGAGGAGGGGCTGCTCTACACTGCAGTGATCTGAGTGACCACGCATGGAGAGGAGGGGCTGCTCTACACTGCAGTGATCAGTGTGACCATGCATAGAGAGGAGGGGGGCTCTACACTGCAGTGATCTGTGTGACCACGCATAGAGAGGAGGGGCTGCTGCAGTGATCTGTGTGACCACGCATAGAGAGGAGGGGCTGCTATACAATGCAGTGATCTGTGTGACCATGCATAGAGAGGAGGGACTGCTGCAGTGATCTGTGTGACCACGCATGGAAACGAGGGGCTGCTCTTCACTGCAGTGATCTGTGTATCCATGCATGGAGAGGGGGGGCTGCTGTACACTGCAGTGATCTGTGTGAACACGCATGGAGAGAAGGTGCTGCTCTACACTGCAGTGATCTGTGTGACCACACATAGAGAGGATGGGCTGCTGCAGTGATCTGTTTGACCATGCATGGACAGGAGGGGCTACTCTACACTGCAGTGATCTGTGTGAACACGCATAGAGAGAAGGGGCTGCTCTACACTGCAGTGATCTGTGTGACCACGCATAGACAGGAGGGACTGCTGCAGTGATCTGTGTGACCACGCATAGAGAAGAGGGGCTGCTCTACACTGCACTGATCTGTGTAACCACGCATGGAGAGGGGGGTGCTCTACACTGCAGTGATCTGTGTGACCACGTATGGAGAGAAGGGGCTGCTCTACACTGCAGTGATCTGTGTGACCACACAGAGAGGAGGGGCTGCTGCAGTGATTTGTTTAACCATGCATGGAGAGGAGGGGCTGCTCTACACTGCAGTGATCTGTGTGACCACGCATAGAGAGGAGGGGCTGCTGCAGTGATCTGTGTGACCACGCATAGAGAGGAGGGGCTGCTCTACACTGCAGTGATCTGTGTGACCACGCATAGAGAGGAGGGGCTGCGCTACACTGCAGTGATCTGTGTGACCACGCATGGAGAGGGGGGCTGCTCTACACTGCAGTGATCTGTGTGACCACGCATGGAGAAAAGGGGTTGCACTACACTGCAGTGATCTGTGTGACCACACATAGAGAGGAGGGGCTGCTGCAGTATCTGTGTGACCATGCATGGAGAGGAGAGGCTGCTCTACACTGCAGTGATCTGTGTGACCATGCATAGAGAGGAGGGGCTGGTGCAGTGATCTGTGTGACCATGCATAGAGAGGAGGGGCTGCTCTACACTGCAGTGATCTGTGTGACCATGCATAGAGAGGAGGGGCTGCTGCAGTGATCTGTGTGACCATGCATGGAGAGGAGGGGCTGCTCTACACTGCAGTGATCTGAGTGACCATGCAAGGAGTGGAGGGGCTGCTCTACACTGCAGTGATCTGTGTGACTACGCATAGAGAGGATGGGCTGCTGCAGTGATCTGTGTGACCACGCATAGAGAGGAGGGGCTGCTCTACAATGCAGTGATCTGTGTGACCATGCATAGAGAAAATGGACTGCTGCAGTGATCTGTGTGACCACGCATAGAGACGAGGGGCTGCTCTACACTGCAGTGATCTGTGTAACCATGCATGGAGAGGGGGGGCTGCTGTACTCTGCAGTGATCTGTGTGAACACGCATGGAGAGAAGGTGCTGCTCTACACTGCAGTGATCTGTGTGACCACGCATAGACAGGAGGGACTGCTGCAGTGATCTGTGTGACCACGCATGGAGAAGAGGGGCTGCTCTACACTGCAGTGATCTGTGTAACCACGCATGGAGAGAAGGAGCTGCTCTACTCTGCAGTGATCTGTGTGACCACAGATAGAGAGGAGGGGCTGCTGCAGTGATCTGTGTGACCACGCATAGAGAGGAGGGGCTGCTCTACACTGCAGTGATCTGTGGGACCACGCATAGAGAGGAGGGGCTGCTCTACACTGCAGTGATCTGTGTGACCACGCATGGAGAAAAGGGGCTGCTCTACACTGCAGTGATCAGTGTGACCACGCATAGAGGGGAGGGGCTGCTGCAGTGATCTGTGTGACCACGCATAGAGAGGAGGGGCTGCTCTACACTGCAGTGATCTGTGTGACCATGCATAGAGAGGAGGGACTGCTGCAGTGATCTGTGTGATCACGCATGGAGATGAGGGGCTGCTCTACACTGCAGTGATCTGTGTGACCATGCATGGAGAGGAGGGGCTGCTCTACACTATAGTGATCTGAGTGACCACGCATGGAGTGGAGGGGCTGCTCTACACTGCAGTGATCTGTGTGACCACGCATAGAGAGGAGGGGCTGCTGCAGTGATCTGTGTGATCATGCATGGAGAGGAGGGTCTGCTCTACACTGCAGTGATGTGAGTGACCACGCATGGAGAGGAGGGGCTGCTCTACACTGCAGTGATCTGTGTGACCACGCATAGAGAGGAGGGGCTGCTGCAGTGATCTGTGTGACCACGCATAGAGAGGAGGGGCTGCTCTACAATGCAGTGATCTGTGTGACCATGCATAGAGAGGAGGGACTGCTGCAGTGATCTGTGTGACCATGCATGGAGACTAGGGGCTGCTCTACACTGCAGTGATCTGTGTAACCATGCATGGAAAGGGGGGGCCGCTGTCCTCTGCAGTAATCTGTGTGAACATGCATGGATAGAAGGTGCTGCTCTACACTGCAGTGATCTGTGTGACCACACATAGAGAGGAGGGGCTGCTGCAGTGATCTGTTTGACCACGCATGGACAGGAGGGGCTACTCTACACTGCAGTGATCTGTGTGAACACGCATGGAGAGGAGGGGCTGATCTACACTGAAGTGATCTGTGTGACCACGCATAGAGAGGAGGGGCTGCTGCAGTGATCTGTGTGATCATGCAAGGAGAGGAGGGTCTGCTCTACACTGCAGTGATGTGAGTGACCACGCATGGAGAGGAGGGGCTGCTCTACACTGCAGTGATCTGTGTGACCACGCATAGAGAGGAGGGGCTGCTGCAGTGATCTGTGTGACCACGCATAGAGAGGAGGGGCTGCTCTACAATGCAGTGATCTGTGTGACCATGCATAGAGAGGAGGGACTGCTGCAGTGATCTGTGTGACCACGCATGGAGACTAGGGGCTGCTCTACACTGCAGTGATCTGTGTAACCATGCATGGAGAGGTGGGGCCGCTGTCCTCTGCAGTGATCTGTGTGAACATGCATGGATAGAAGGTGCTGCTCTACACTGCAGTGATCTGTGTGACCACACATAGAGAGGAGGGGCTGCTGCAGTGATCTGTTTGACCACGCATGGAGAGGAGGGGCTACTCTACACTGCAGTGATCTGTGTGAACACGCATGGAGAGAAGGGGCTGCTCTACACTGCAGTGATCTGTTTGACCACACATAGAGAGGAGGGGCTGCTGCAGTGATCTGTGTGACCATGCATGGAGAGGAGGGGCTGCTCTACACTGCAGTGATCTGTGTGACCACGTATAGAGATGAGGGGCTGCTGCAGTGATCTCTGTGACCACGCATAGATAGGAGGGGCTGCTCTACACTGCAGTGATCTGTGTGACCACGCATAGAGAGGAGGGGCTGCGCTACACTGCAGTGATCTGTGTGACCACACATGGAGAGGGGGGCTGCTCTACACTGCAGTGATCTGTGTGACCACGCATAGAGAGGTGGGGCTGCTGCAGTGATTTGTGTGACCTCGCATGGAGAGGAGGGGCTGCTCTACACTGCAGTGATCTGAGTGACCACGCATGGAGAGGAGGGGCTGCTCTACACTGCAGTGATCAGTGTGACCACGCATAGAGAGGAAGGTCTGCTGCAGTGATCTGTGTGACCACGCATAGAGAGGAGGGGCTGCTCTACACTGCAGTGATCTGTGTGACCACGCATAGAGAGGAGGGGCTGCTGCAGTGATCTGTGTGACCAGGCATGGAGAGCAGGGGCTGATCTACACTGCAGTAATCTCTGTGACCAAGCATGGAGAGGGGGGGCTACTCTACACTGCAGTGATCTGTGTGACCACGCATGGAGAGAAGGGGCTGCTCTACACTGCAGTGATCTGTTTGACCACACATAGAGAGGAGGGGCTGCTGCAGTGATCTGTGTGACCATGCATGGAGAGGAGGGGCTGCTCTACACTGCAGTGATCTGTGTGACCACGTATAGAGATGAGGGGCTGCTGCAGTGATCTCTGTGACCACGCATAGATAGGAGGGGCTGCTCTACACTGCAGTGATCTGTGTGACCACGCATAGAGAGGAGGGGCTGCGCTACACTGCAGTGATCTGTGTGACCACACATGGAGAGGGGGGCTGCTCTACACTGCAGTGATCTGTGTGACCACGCATAGAGAGGTGGGGCTGCTGCAGTGATTTGTGTGACCTCGCATGGAGAGGAGGGGCTGCTCTACACTGCAGTGATCTGAGTGACCACGCATGGAGAGGAGGGGCTGCTCTACACTGCAGTGATCAGTGTGACCACGCATAGAGAGGAAGGTCTGCTGCAGTGATCTGTGTGACCACGCATAGAGAGGAGGGGCTGCTCTACACTGCAGTGATCTGTGTGACCACGCATAGAGAGGAGGGGCTGCTGCAGTGATCTGTGTGACCAGGCATGGAGAGCAGGGGCTGATCTACACTGCAGTAATCTCTGTGACCAAGCATGGAGAGGGGGGGCTACTCTACACTGCAGTGATCTGTGTGACCACGCATGGAGAGAAGGGGCTGCTCTACACTGCAGTGATCTGTGTGACCACACATAGAGAGGAGGGGCTGCTGCAGTGATTTGTGTGACCACGCATGGAGAGGAGGGGCTGCTCTACACTGCAGTGATCTGAGTGACCACGCATGGAGAGGAGGGGCTGCTCTACACTGCAGTGATCAGTGTGACCACGCATAGAGAGGAGGGACTGCTGCAGTGATCTGTGTGACCACACATGGAGACGAGGGGCTGCTCTACACTGCAGTGATCTGTGTGACAACGCATGGACATGGGGGGCTGCTCTACACTGCAGTGATCTGTGTCACCATACATAGAGAGGAGGGGCTGCTCTACACTGCAGTGATCTGTGTGACCATGCATAGAGAGGAGGGGCTGCTGCAGTGATCTTTGTGACCACGCATAGAGAGGGGGGGCTTGTCTTACCTGCAGTGATCTGTGTGACCACGCATAGAGAGGAGGGGCTGCTCTACACTGCAGTGATCTGTGTGACCATGCATGGAGAGGGGGCGCTGCTCTACACTGCAGTGATTTGTGTGACAATGCATGGAGAGGAGGGGCTGCTCTACACTGTAGTGATCTGTGTGACCACGCATGGAGAGGAGGGGCTGCTCTACACTGCAGTAATCTGTGTGACCACGCATGGAGTGGAGGGGCTGCTCTACACTGCAGTGATCTGTGTGACCACGCATAGAGAGGAGGGGCTCCTCTACACTGCAGTGTTCTGTGTGACCAGGCATGGAGAGGAGGGGTTGCTCTACACTGCAGTGATCTGTGTGACCAAGCATGTAGAGGAGGGGCTGCTCTATACTGCAGTGATCTGTGTGACCACGCATGGAGAGGAGGGACTGCTCTACACTGCAGTGATCTGTGTGACCACGCACAGAGAGGAGGGGCTGCTCTACACTGCAGTGTTCTGTGTGACTACGCATGGAGAGGAGGGGCTGCTGCAGTGATCTGTGTGACCACGCTTGTAGAGGAGGGGCTGCTCTACATTGCAGTGATCTGTGTGACCACCCATGGAGAGGAGGGGCTGCTCTACACTGCAGTGATCTGTGTGACCATGCATGGAGAGGGGGGCTGCTGCAATATTCTGTCTGACCACGCATGGAGAGGAAGGGCTGCTGCAGTAATCTGTGTGACCACGCAAGGAGAGGAGGGGCTGCTCTACACTGCAGTGATCTGTGTGACCACGCATGGAGAGGAGGGGCTGCTGCAGTGATCTGTGTGACCACGAATGGAGAGGAGGGGCTACTCTACATTGCAGTGATCTGTGTGACCACACATAGAGAGGAGGGGCTGCTGCAGTGATCTGTGTGACCACGCATAGAGAGGAGGGGCTGCTCTACACTTCAGTGATCTGTGTGACCACACATAGAGATGAGGGACTGCTGCAGTGATCTGTGTGACCACGCATGGAGAAGAGGGGCTGCTCTACACTGCAGTGATCTGTGTAACCACGCATGGAGAGGAGGGGCTGCTGCAGTGATCTGTGTGACCATGCATTTAGAGTAGGGGCTGCTCTACACTGCAGTAATCTCTGTGACCAAGCATGGAGAGGGGGGGCTGCTCTACACTGCAGTGATCTGTGGGACCACGCATGGAGAGAAGGGGCTGCTCTACACTGCAGTGATTTGTGTGACCACACATAGAGAGCAGGGGCTGCTGCCGTGATTTGTGTGACCACGCATGGAGAGGATGGGCGGATCTACACAGCAGTGATCAGTGTGACCACGCATAGAGAGGAGGGGCTGCTGCAGTGATCTGTGTGACCTCGCATAGAGAGGAGGGGCTGCTCTACACTGCAGAGATCTGTGTGACCACGCATAGAGAGGAGGGACTGCTGCTGTGATCTGTGTGACCACGCATGGAGATGAGGGGCTGCTCTACACTGCAGTGATCTGTGTGACCACGCATGGAGAGGAGGGGCTGCTCTACACTATAGTGATCTGAGTGACCACGCATGGAGTGGAGGGGCTGCTCTACACTGCAGTGAACTGTGTGACCACGCATAGAGAGGAGGGGCTGCTGGAGTGATCTGTGTGACCATGCATGGAGAGGAGGGTCTGCTCTACACTGCAGTGATGTGAGTGACCACGCATGGAGAGGAGGGGCTGCTCTACACTGCAGTGATCAGTGTGACCACGCATAGAGAGGAGGGACTGCTGCAGTGATCTGTGTGACCACACATGGAGACGAGGGGCTGCTCTACACTGCAGTGATCTGTGTGACCACGCATGGACAGGGGGGGCTGCTCTACACTGCAGTGATCTGTGTCACCATACATAGAGAGGAGGGGCTGCTCTACACTGCAGTGATCTGTGTGACCATGCATAGAGAGGAGGGGCTGCTGCAGTGATCTTTGTGACCACGCATAGAGAGGGGGGCTTGTCTTACCTGCAGTGATCTGTGTGACCACGCATAGAGAGGAGGGGCTGCTCTACACTGCAGTGATCTGTGTGACCATGCATGGAGAGGGGGCGCTGCTCTACACTGCAGTGATTTGTGTGACAATGCATGGAGAGGAGGGGCTGCTCTACACTGTAGTGATCTGTGTGACCACGCATGGAGAGGAGGGGCTGCTCTACACTGCAGTAATCTGTGTGACCACGCATGGAGTGGAGGGGCTGCTCTACACTGCAGTGATCTGTGTGACCACGCATAGAGAGGAGGGGCTCCTCTACACTGCAGTGTTCTGTGTGACCAGGCATGGAGAGGAGGGGTTGCTCTACACTGCAGTGATCTGTGTGACCAAGCATGTAGAGGAGGGGCTGCTCTATACTGCAGTGATCTGTGTGACCACGCATGGAGAGGAGGGACTGCTCTACACTGCAGTGATCTGTGTGACCACGCACAGAGAGGAGGGGCTGCTCTACACTGCAGTGTTCTGTGTGACTACGCATGGAGAGGAGGGGCTGCTGCAGTGATCTGTGTGACCACGCTTGTAGAGGAGGGGCTGCTCTACATTGCAGTGATCTGTGTGACCACCCATGGAGAGGAGGGGCTGCTCTACACTGCAGTGATCTGTGTGACCATGCATGGAGAGGGGGGCTGCTGCAATATTCTGTCTGACCACGCATGGAGAGGAAGGGCTGCTGCAGTAATCTGTGTGACCACGCAAGGAGAGGAGGGGCTGCTCTACACTGCAGTGATCTGTGTGACCACGCATGGAGAGGAGGGGCTGCTGCAGTGATCTGTGTGACCACGAATGGAGAGGAGGGGCTACTCTACATTGCAGTGATCTGTGTGACCACACATAGAGAGGAGGGGCTGCTTCAGTGATCTGTGTGACCACGCATAGAGAGGAGGGGCTGCTCTACACTTCAGTGATCTGTGTGACCACACATAGAGATGAGGGACTGCTGCAGTGATCTGTGTGACCACGCATGGAGAAGAGGGGCTGCTCTACACTGCAGTGATCTGTGTAACCACGCATGGAGAGGAGGGGCTGCTGCAGTGATCTGTGTGACCATGCATTTAGAGTAGGGGCTGCTCTACACTGCAGTAATCTCTGTGACCAAGCATGGAGAGGGGGGGCTGCTCTACACTGCAGTGATCTGTGGGACCACGCATGGAGAGAAGGGGCTGCTCTACACTGCAGTGATTTGTGTGACCACACATAGAGAGCAGGGGCTGCTGCCGTGATTTGTGTGACCACGCATGGAGAGGATGGGCGGATCTACACAGCAGTGATCAGTGTGACCACGCATAGAGAGGAGGGGCTGCTGCAGTGATCTGTGTGACCTCGCATAGAGAGGAGGGGCTGCTCTACACTGCAGAGATCTGTGTGACCACGCATAGAGAGGAGGGACTGCTGCTGTGATCTGTGTGACCACGCATGGAGATGAGGGGCTGCTCTACACTGCAGTGATCTGTGTGACCACGCATGGAGAGGAGGGGCTGCTCTACACTATAGTGATCTGAGTGACCACGCATGGAGTGGAGGGGCTGCTCTACACTGCAGTGAACTGTGTGACCACGCATAGAGAGGAGGGGCTGCTGGAGTGATCTGTGTGACCATGCATGGAGAGGAGGGTCTGCTCTACTGTGCAGTGATGTGAGTGACCACGCATGGAGAGGAGGGGCTGCTCTACACTGCAGTGATCTGTGTGACCACGCATAGAGAGGAGGGGCTGCTGCAGTGATCTGTGTGACCACGCATAGAGAGGAGGGGCTGCTCTACAATGCAGTGATCTGTGTGACCATGCATAGAGAGGAGGGACTGCTGCAGTTATCTGTGTGACCACGCATGGAGACGAGGGGCTGCTCTACACTGCAGTGATCTGTGTAACCATGCATGGAGAAGGGGGGCTGCTGTCCACTGCTGTGATCTGTGTGAACATGCATGGAGAGAAGGTGCTGCTCTACACTGCAGTGATCTGTGTGACCACACATAGAGAGGAGGGGCTGCTGCAGTGATCTGTTTGACCACGCATGGAGAGGAGGGGCTACTCTACACTGCAGTGATCTGTGTGAACACGCATGGAGAGAAGGGGCTGCTCTACTCTGCAGTGATCTGTGTGACCACACATAGAGAGGAGGGGCTGCTGCAGTGATCTGTGTGACCATGCATGGAGAGGAGGGGCTGCTCTACACTGCAGTGATCTGTGTGACCACGTATAGAGAGGTGGGGCTGCTGCAGTGATCTGTGTGACCACGCATAGATTGGAGGGGCTGCTCTACACTGCAGTGATCTGTGTGACCACGCATAGAGAGGAGGGGCTGCGCTACACTGCAGTGATCTGTGTGACCACACATGGAGAGGGGGGGCTGCTCTACACTGCAGTGAGCTGTGTGACCACGCATAGAGAGGAGGGGCTGCTGCAGTGATCTTTGTGACCACGCATAGAGAGGAGGGTCTGCTCTACACTGCAGTGATCTGTGTGACCACGCATAGAGAGGAGGGGCTGCTGCAGTGATCTGTGTGACCTGGCATGGAGAGCAGGGGCTGATCTACACTGCAGTAATCTCTGTGATCAAGCATGGAGAGGGGGGGCTGCTCTACACTGCAGTGATCTGTGTGACCACGCATGGAGAGAAGGGGCTGCTCTACACTGCAGTGATCTGTGTGACCACACATAGAGAGGAGGGGCTGCTGCAGTGATTTGTGTGACCACGCATGGAGAGGAGGGGCTGCTCTACACTGCAGTTATCTGAGTGACCACGCATGGAGAGGAGGGGCTGCTCTACACTGCAGTGATCAGTGTGACCACGCATAGAGAGGAAGGTCTGCTGCAGAGATCTGTGTGACCACGCATAGTGAGGAGGGGCTGCTCTACACTGCAGTGATCTGTGTGACCACGCATAGAGAGGAGGGACTGCTGCAGTGATCTGTGTGACCACACATGGAGATGAGGGGCTGCTCTACACTGCAGTGATCTGTGTGACCACGCATGGAGAGGAGGGGATGATCTACACTGTAGTGATCTGTGTGACCACGCATGGAGAGGAGGGGCTGCTCTACACTGCAGTGATCTGTGTGACCACGCATGGAGAGAAGGGGCTGCTCTACTCTGCAGTGATCTGTGTGACCACACATAGAGAGGAGGGGCTGCTGCAGTGATCTGTGTGACCATGCATGGAGAGGAGGGGCTGCTCTACACTGCAGTGATCTGTGAGACCACGTATAGAGAGGAGGGGCTTCTGCAGTGATCTGTGTGACCACACATAGAGAGGAGGGTCTGCTCTACACTGCAGTGATCTGTGTGACCATGCAAAGAGAGGAGGGGCTGCGCTACACTGCAGTGATCTGTGTAGCCACACATGGAGAGGGGGGGCTGCTCTACACTGCAGTGATCTGTGTGACCACGCATAGAGAGGAGGGGCTCCTCTACACTGCAGTGATCTGTGTGACCACGCATAGAGAGGAGGGGCTGCTGCAGTGATCTGTGTGACCAGGCATGGAGAGGAGGGGCTGCTCTACACTGCAGTGATCAGTGTGACCACGCATAGAGAGGAAGGTCTGCTGCAGTGATCTGTGTGACCACGCATAGAGAGGAGGGGCAGCTCTACACTGCAGTGATCTGTGTGACCAAGCATGGAGAGGGGGGCTGCTCTACACTGCAGTGATCAGTGTGACCACGCATAGAGAGGAAGGTCTGCTGCAGTGATCTGTGTGACCACGCATGGAGAGAAGGGGCTGCTCTACACTGCAGTGATCTGTGTGACCACACATAGAGAGGAGGGGCTGCTGCAGTGATTTGTGTGACCACGCATGGAGAGGAGGGGCTGCTCTACACTGCAGTGATCTGAGTGACCACGCATGGAGAGGAGGGGCTCCTCTACACTGCAGTGATCAGTGTGACCTCGCATAGAGAGGAAGGTCTGCTGCAGTGATCTGTGTGACCACGCATAGAGAGGAGGGGCTGCTCTACACTGCAGTGATCTGTGTGACCACGCATAGAGAGGAGGGACTGCTGCAGTGATCTATGTGACCACACATGGAGACGAGGGGCTGCTCTACACTGCAGTGATCTGTGTGTCCACGCATGGTGAGGAGGGGCTGCTCTACACTGCAGTGATCTGCGTGACCACGCATGGACAGGGGGGGCTGCTCTACCCTGCAGTGATCGGTGTCACCATACATAGAGAGGAGGGGCTGCTCTACACGGCAGTGATCTGTGTGACCACGCATAGAGAGGAGGGGCTGCTGCAGTGATCTGTGTGACCACGCATAGAGAAGGGGGGCTTGTCTTACCTGCAGTGATCTGTGTGACCACGCATAGAGAGGAGGGTCTGCTCTACACTGCAGTGATCTCTGTGACCATGCATGGAGAGGGGGGGCTGCTCTACACTGCAGTGATCTGTGTGACCACGCATGGAGAGGAGGGGATGATCTACACTGTAGTGATCTGTGTGACCACGCATGGAGAGGAGGGGCTGCTCTACACTGCAGTGATCTGTGTGACCACGCATGGAGAGAAGGGGCTGCTCTACACTGCAGTGATTTGTGTGACCACACATAGAGAGCAGGGGCTGCTGCAGTGATCTGTGTGACCACGCATAGAGAGGAGGGGCTGCTCTACACTGCAGTGATCTCTGTGACCATGCATGGAGAGGGGGGGCTGCTCTACACTGCAGTGATCTGTGTGACCACGCATAGAGAGGAGGGACTGCTGCAGTGATCTGTGTGACCACACATGGAGACGAGGGGCTGCTCTACACTGCAGTGATCTGTGTGACCACGCATGGAGAGGAGGGGATGATCTACACTGTAGTGATCTGTGTGACCACGCATGGAGAGGAGGGGCTGCTCTACACTGCAGTGATCTGTGTGACCACGCATGGAGAGAAGGGGCTGCTCTACACGGCAGTGATCTGTGTGACCACGCATAGAGAGGAGGGGCTGCTGCAGTGATCTGTGTGACCATGCATAGAGAGGGGGGCTTGTCTTACCTGCAGTGATCTGTGTGACCACGCATAGAGTGGAGGGGCTGCTCTACACTGCAGTGATCTCTGTGACCATGCATGGAGAGGGGGGGCTGCTCTACACTGCAGTGATCTGTGTGACCACGCATGGAGAGGAGGGGATGATCTACACTGTAGTGATCTGTGTGACCACGCATGGAGAGGAGGGGCTGCTCTACACTGCAGTGATCTGTGTGAGCACGCAGGGAGAGGAGTGACTGCTCTACACTGCAGTTATCTGTGTGACCACGCATAGAGAGGAGGGGCTGCTCTACACTGCAGTGATCTGTGTGACCACGCATGGAGTGGAGGGGCTGCTCTACACTGCAGTGATCTGTGTGACCACGCATAGAGAGGAGGGGCTGCTCTACACTGCAGTGTTCTGTGTGACCAGGCATGGAGAGGAGGGGTTGCTCTACACTGCAGTGATCTGTGTGACCAGGCATGGAGAGGAGGGGTTGCTCTACACTGCAGTGATCTGTGTGACCACGCATGGAGAGGAGGGGCTGCTCTACATTGCAGTGATCTGTGTGACTACGCATAGAGAGGAGGGGCTGCTGCAGTGATCTGTGTGACCACGCATAGAGAGGAGGGGCTGCTCTACAATGCAGTGATCTGTGTGACCACGCATGGAGACGAGGGGCTGCTCTCCACTGCAGTGATCTGTGTAACCATGCATGGAGAGGGGGAGCTGCTGTACTCTGCAGTGATCTGTGTGAACACGCATGGAGAGAAGGTGCTGTTCTACACAGCAGTTATCTGTGTGACCACACATAGAGAGGAGGGGCTGCTGCAGTGATCTGTTTGACCATGCATGGAGAGGAGGGGCTACTCTACACTGCAGTGATCTGTGTGAACACGCATGGAGAGAAGGGGCTGCTCTACACTGCAGTGATCTGTGTGACCACGCATAGACAGGAGGGACTGCTGCAGTGATCTCTATGACCACGCATGGAGAGAAGGGGCTGCTCTACACTGCAGTGATCTGTGTAACCACGCATGGAGAGGGGGGCTGTTCTACACTGCAGTGATCTGTGTGACCACGTATGGAGAGAAGGGGCTGCTCTACACTGCAGTGATCTGTGTGACCACACATAGAGAGGAGGGGCTGCTGGAGTGATCTGTGTGACCATGCATGGAGAGGAGGGGCTGCTCTACACTGCAGCGATCTGTGTGACCACGCATAGAGAGGAGGGGGTGCTGCAGTGATCTGTGTGACCACGCATGGAGAGGGGGGCTGCTCTACACTGCAGAGATCTGTGTGACCACGCATGGAGAAAAGGGGTTGCACTACACTGCAGTGATCTGTGTGACCACACATAGAGAGGAGGGGCTGCTTCAGTATCTGTGTGACCATGCATGGAGAGGAGGGGCTGCTCTACACTGCAGTGATCTGTGTGACCATGCATAGAGAGGAGGGGCTGGTGCAGTGATCTGTGTGACCACGCATAGAGAGGAGGGGCTGCTCTACACTGCAGTGATCTGTGTGACCATGCATAGAGAGGAGGGGCTGCGCTACACTGCAGTGATCTGTGTGACCACGCATGGAGAGGGGGGGCTGCTCTACACTGCAGTGATATGTGTGACCACGCATGGAGAAAAGGGGCTGCGCTACACTGCAGTGATCTGTGTGACCACACATAGAGAAGAGGGGCTGCTGCAGTGATCTGTGTGACCACGCATGGAGAGGAGGCGCTGCTCTACACTGAAGTGAACTGTGTGACCACGCATAGAGAGGAGGGGCTGATGCAGTGATCTTTGTGACCACGCATATAGAGGAGGGGCTGCTCTACACTGCAGTGATCTGTGTGACCACGCATAGAGAGGAGGGGCTGCTGCAGTGATCTGTGTGACCACGCATGGAGAGGAGGGTCTGCTCTACACTGCAGTAATCTCTGTGACCACGCATGGAGAGGGGGGCTGCTCTACACTGCAGTTATCTGTGTGACCACGCATGGAGAGAAGGGGCTGCTCTACACTGCAGTTATCTGTGTGACCACGCATGGAGAGAAGGGGCTGCTCTACACTGCAGTGATCTGAGTGACCACACATAGAGAGGAGGGTCTGCTGCAGTGATCTGTGTGACCATGCATAGAGAGGAGGGGCTGCTCTACACTGCAATGATCTGTGTGACCACGCATAGAGAGGAGAGACTGCGGCAGTGATCTGTGTGACCACGCATGGAGACGAGGGGCTGCTCTACACTGCAGTGATCTGTGTGACCACGCATGGTGAGGAGGGGCTGCTCTACACTGCAGTGATCTGTGTGACCACGCATGGACAGAGGGGGCTGCTCTACACTGCAGTGATCTGTGTGACCATACATAGAGAGGAGGGGCTGCTCTACACTGCAGTGATCTGTGTGACCACGCATGGAGAGGGGGGGCTGCTCTACACTGCAGTGATCTGTGTGAGCATGCATGGAGAGGAGGGGCTGCTCTACACTGTAGTGATCTGTGTGACTACGCATGGAGAGGAGGGGCTGCTCTACACTGCAGTGATCTGTGTGACCATGCATGGAGAGGAGTGACTGTTCTACACTGCAGTTATCTGTGTGACCACGCATAGAGAGGAGGGGCTGCTCTACACTGCAGTGTTCTGTGTGACCAGGCATGGAGAGGAGGGGCTGCTCAACACTGCAGTGATCTGTGTGACCACGTATGTAGAGGAGGGGCTGCTCTACACTGCAGTGATCTGTGTGACCACGCATGGAGAGGAGGGACTGCTCTACACTGCAGTGATCTGTGTGACCACGCACAGAGAGGAGGGGCTGCTCTACACTGCAGTGTTCTGTGTGACTACGCATGGAGAGGAGGTGCTGCTGCAGTGATCTGTGTGACCACGCTTGAAGACGAGGGGCTGCTCTACATTGCAGTGATCTGTGTGACCACCCATGGAGAGGAGGGGATGATCTACACTGCAGTGATCTGTGTGACCATGCAGGGAGAGGGGGGCTGCTGCAGTGTTCTGTGTGACCATGCATGGAGAGGAGGGGCTGCTGCACTGATCTGTGTGACCACGCATGTAGAGGAGGGGCTGCTCTACACTGCAGTGATCTGTTTGACCACGCATGGAGAGGAGGGACTGCTCTACACTGCAGTGATCTGTGTTACCACGCACAGAGAGGAGGGGCTGCTCTACACTGCAGTGTTCTGTGTGACTACGCATGGAGAGGAGGTGCTGCTGCAGTGATCTGTGTGACCACGCTTGTAGAGGAGGGGCTGCTCTTCATTGCAGTGATCTGTGTGACCACCCATGGAGAGGAGGGGATGCTCTACACTGCAGTGATCTGTGTGACCATGCATGGAGAGGGGGGCTGCTGCAGTGTTCTGTGTGACCACGCATGGAGAGGAGGGGCTGCTGCAGTGATCTGTGTGATCACGCATGGAGAGGAGGGGCTGCTCTACACTGCAGTGATCTGTGTGACCACGCATGGAGAGGAGGGGCTGCTGCAGTGATCTGTGTGACCAAGAATGGAGAGGAGGGGCTGCTCTAAATTCCAGTGTTCTGTGTGACCACGCATGGAGAGGAGGGGCTGCTGCAGTGATCTGTGTGACCTTGCATGGAGAGGAGGGGCTGCTGCAGAGTTCTGGGTGACCACGCATGGAGAGGAGGGGCTGCTGCAGTGATCTGTGTGACCACGCATGGAGAGGAGGGGATGCTCTACACTGCAGTGACCTGTGTGACCATACATAGAGAGGAGGGGCTGCTGCAGTGATCTGTGTGACCACGCACGGACAGGGGGGGCTGCTCTACTCTGCAGTGATCTGTGTGACCACGCATGGACAGGAGGGAACCTTTACACTGCAGTGATCTCTGTGACCGCTCATGGAGAGAAGGGGCTGCTCTACACTGCAGTGATCTGTGTGACCACGCATGGAGTGGAGGGGGTGCTCTACACTGCAGTGATCTGTGTGACCACGCATAGAGAGGAGGGGCTGGTCTACACTGCAGTGATCTGTGTGAATACGCATAGAGAGGAGGGGCTGCTGCAGTGATCTGTGTGACCACGCATAGAGAGGAGGGGCTGCTCTACACTGCAGTGATCTGTGTGACCACGCATAGAGAGGAGGGGCTGCGCTACACTGCAGTGATCTGTGTGACCACGCATGGAATGGAGGGGTTGCTCCACACTGCAGTGATCTTTGTGACCATGCATGGACAGGGGCAGCTGCTCTACACTGCAGTGATCTGTGTGACCATGCATGGAGAGGAGGGGCTGCTGCAGTGTTCTGTGTGACCACGCATGGAGAGGAGGGGCTGCTGCAGTGATCTGTGTGAACACGCAAGGTGAGGAGGGGCTGCTCTACATTGCATTGATCTGTGTGACCACGCTTGGATGAGGGGGGCTGCTCTACACTGCAGTGATCTGTGTGACCACGCATAGAGAGGAGGGGCTGCTGCAGTGATCTGTGTGACCACGCACGGAGAAGGGGGGCTGCTCTACACTGCAGTGATCTGTGTGACCACGCATGGACAGGGGGGGCTGCTCTACACTGCAGTGATCTGTGTGAACACGCATAGAGAGCAGGGGCTGCTCTACACTGCAGTAATCTGTGTGACCACGCATAGAGAGGAGGGGGTGCTGCAGTGATCTGTGTGACCACGCATGGAGAGGAGGGCCTGCTCTACACTGCAGTGATCTGTGTGACCACGCATAAAGAGGAGGGGCTGCGCTACACTGCAGTGATCTGTGTGACCACGCATGGAGAAGGGGGGGCTGCTCTACACTGCAGTGATCTGTGTGACCACACATAGAGAGGAGGGGCTGCTGCAGTGATCTGTGTGACCATGCATGGAGAGGAGGGGCTGGTCTACACTGCAGTGATCTGTGTGACCATGCATAGAGAGGAAGGGCTCCTGCAGTGATCTGTGTGACCACGCATAGAGAGGAGGGGCTGCTCTACACTGCAGTGATCTGTGTGACCACGCATAGAGAGGAGGGGCTGTGCTACACTGCAGTGATCTGTGTGACCATGCATGGAGAGAAAGGGCTGCTGTACACTGCAGTGATATGTGTGACCATGCATGGAGAGGAGGGGTTGCTCCACACTGCAGTGATCTGTGTGACCATGCTTGGACAGGGGCAGCTGCTCTACACTGCAGTCATCTGTGTGACCACGCATAGAGAGGAGGGGCTACTCTACATTGCAGTGATCTGTGTGACCACACATAGAGAGGAGGGGCTGCTGCAGTGATCTTTGTGACCATGCATAGAGAGGAGGGGCTGCTCTACACTGCAGTGATCTGTGTGACCACACATAGAGAGGAGGGACTGCTGCAGTGATCTGTGTGACTACGCATGGAGAAGAGGGGCTGCTGTACACTGCAGTGATCTGTGTAACCACGCATGGAGAGGGGGGCTGCTCTACACTGCAGTGATCTGTGTGACCACGCATGGAGAGGAGGGGCTGCTCTACACTTCAATGATCTGTGTGACCAAACATGGAGAGGGGGGGCTGCTCTACACTGCAGTGATCTGTGTGACCACACATGGAGAGGAGGGGCTGCTCTACACTGCAATGATCTGTGTGACCATGCATGGAGAGGAGGGGCTGCTCTACACTGCTGTGATCTGTGTGACCACACATGGAGAGGAGGGGCTGCTCTTCACTTCAATGATCTGTGTGACCACGCATGGAGACGAGTTGCTGCACTACACTGCTTTGATCTGTGTGACCACGCATGGTGAGGAGGGGCTGCTCTACACTGCAGTGATCTGTGTGACCACGCATGGACACGGGTGGCTCCTCTACACTGCAGTGATCTGTGTGACCATACATAGAGAGGAGGGGCTGCTCTACACTGCAGTGATCTGTGTGACCACGCATAGAGAGGAGGGGCTGCTGCAGTGATCTGTGTGACCACGCATAGAGAGGAGGGGCTGCTCTACACTGCAGTGATCTGTGTGACCAAGCATGGAGAGGGGGGGCTGCTCTACAATGCAGTGATATGTGTGACCATGCATGGAGAGGAGGGGCTGCTCTACACTGTTGTGATCTTTGTGACCACGCATGGATAGGAGGGGCTGCTCTACACTGCAGTGATCTGTGTCACCATGCATGGAAAGGAGTGACTGCTCTACACTGCAGTTATCTGTGTGACCACGCATAGAGAGGAGGGGCTGCTCTACACTGCAGTGATCTGTGTGACCACGATAGAGAGGAGGGGCTGCTCTACACTGCAGTGATCTGTGTGACCATGCATAGAGAGAAGGGGGTGCTCTACACTGCAGTGATCTGTGTGACCATGCATAGAGAGGAGGGGCTGCTGCAGTGATCTGTGTGACCACGCATAGAGAGGAGGGGCTGCTCTACACTGCAGTGATTTGTGTGACCATGCATAGAGAGGAGGGACTGCTGCAGTGATCTGTGTGACCACGCATGGAGAGGCTGGGCTGCTCTACACTGCAGTGATCTGTGTGACCACACATAGAGAGGAGGGGCTGCTGCAGTGATTTGTGTGACCACGCATGGAGAGGATTGGCTGCTCTACACGGCAGTGATCTGTGTGACCATGCATGGAGAGGAGGGGCTGCTCTACACTGCAGTGATCTGTGTGACCGCGCAAAGGAAGAAGGGGCTGCTGCAGTGATCTGTGTAACTACGCATAGAGAGGAGGGGCTGCTCTACACTGCAGTGATCTGTGAGACCACGCATAGAGAGGAGGGGCTGCTGCAGTGATCTGTGTGACCACGCATGGAGAGGAGGGGCTGCTCTACACTGCAGTGATCTGTGTGACCACGCATGGACAAGGGTGTTGCTCTACACTGCAGTGATCTGTGTGACCATGCATGGAGAGAAAGGGCTGCTCTACACTGCAGTGATCTGTGTGACCATGCATGGAGAGGAGGGGCTGCTCTACACTGCATTGATCTGTTTGACCACGCATGTACAGGGGCAGCTGCTCTACACTGCAGTGATCTGTGTGACCACGCATAGAGAGGAGGGGCTACTCTACATTGCAGTGATCTGTGTGACCACACATAGAGAGGAGGGGCTGCTGCAGTGATCTGTGTGACCCCGCATAGAGAGGAGGGGCTGCTCTACACTGCAGTGATCTGTGTGACCACACTTAGAGAGGAGGGACTGCTGCAGTGATCTGTGTGACCACACATGGAGAAGAGGGGCTGCTCTACACTGCAGTGATCTGTGAAACCATGCATGGAGAGGGGGCCTGCTCTACACTGCAGTGATCTGTGTGACCACGCATGGAGAGGAGGGGCTGCTGCAGTGATCTGTGTGACCATGCATGGAGAGGAGGGGCTGCTCTACACTTCAATGATCTGTGTGACCACGCATGGAGAGGGGGTGCTGCTATACACTGCAGTGATCTGTGTGACCACACATGGAGAGGAGGGGCTGCTCTACACTGCAGTGATCTGTGTGACCATGCATGGAGAGAAGGGGCTGCTCTACACTGCAGTGATCTGTGTGACCACGCATAGAGAGGAGGGGCTGCTGCAGTGATCTGTGTGACCATGCATGGAGAGGAGGGGTTGCTCTACACTGCAGTGATCTGTGTGACCATGCATAGAGAGGAGGGGCTGCTGCAGTGATCTGTGTGACCACGCATAGAGAGGAGGGTCTGCTCTACACTGCAGTGATCTGTGTGACCACGCATAGAGAGGATGGGCTGCGCTACACTGCAGTGATCTGTGTGACCATGCATGGAGAGGGGGTGCTGCTCTACACTGCAGTGATCTGTGTGACCACGCATGGAGAAAATGGGCTGCGTTACACTGCAGTGATCTGTGTGACCACGCATAGAGAGGAGGGGCTGCTCTACACTGCAGTGATCTGTGTGACTACGCATAGAGAGGAGGGGCTGCTGCAGTGATCTGTGTGACCACGCATGGAGAGGAGGGGCTGCTCTACACTGCAGTAATCTCTGTGACCAAGCATGGAGAGGGGGCCTGCTCTACACTGCAGTGATCTGTGTGACCACGCATGGAGAGAAGGGGCTGCTCTACACTGCAGTGATTTGTGTGACCACACATAGGGAGGAGGGGCTGCTGCAGTGATTTGTGTGACCATGCACGGAGAGGAGGGGCTGCTCTACACTGCAGTGATGTGAGTGACCATGCATGGAGAAGAGGGGCTGCTCTACACTGCAGTGATCAGTGTGACCACACATAGAGAGGAGGGGCTGCTGCAGTGATCTGTGTGGCTACGCATAGAGAGGAGGGGCTGCTCTACACTGCAGTGATCTGTGTGACCACGCATAGAGAGGAGGGACTGCTGCTGTGATCTGTGTGACCACGCATAGAGAGGAGGGGCTGCTCTACACTGCAGTGATCTGTGTGACCACGCATAGAGAGGAGGGGCTGCGCTACACTGCAGTGATCTGTGTGACCACGCATGGAGAGGGGGGGGCTGCTCTACACTGCAGTGATCTGTGTGACCACACATGGAGAAAATGGGCTGCTCTACACTGCAGTGATCTGTGTGACCACGTATAGAAAGGAGGGACTGCTGCAGTGATCTGTGTGACCACACATGGAGAAGAGGGGCTGCTCTACACTGCAGTGATCTGTGTAACCACGCATGGAGAGGAGGGGCTGCTGCAGTGATCTGTGTGACCACGCATAGAGAGGGGGGGCTGCTCTACACTGCAGTGATCTGTGTGACCACGCATGGAGAGGTGAGCTGCTCTACACTGCAGTGATCTGTGTGACCACGCATGGAGAAAAGGGGCTGCTCTACACTGCAGTGATCTGTGTGACCATGCATAGAGAGGAGGGGCTGCTGCAGTGATCTGTGTGACCATGCATGGAGAGGAGGGGCTGCTCTACACTGCAGTGATCTGAGTGACCACGCATGGAGTGGAGGGGCTGCTCTACACTGCAGTGATCTGTGTGACTACGCATAGAGAGGAGGGGCTGCTGCAGTGATCTGTGTGACCACGCATAGAGAGGAGGGGCTGCTCTACAATGCAGTGATCTGTGTGACCACGCATGGAGACGAGGGGCTGCTCTCCACTGCAGTGATCTGTGTAACCATGCATGGAGAGGGGGAGCTGCTGTACTCTGCAGTGATCTGTGTGAACACGCATGGAGAGAAGGTGCTGTTCTACACAGCAGTGATCTGTGTGACCACACATAGAGAGTAGGGGCTGCTGCAGTGATATGTTTGACCATGCATGGAGAGGAGGGGCTACTCTACACTGCAGTGATCTGTGTGAACACGCATGGAGAGAAGGGGCTGCTCTACACTGCAGTGATCTGTGTGACCACGCATAGACAGGAGGGACTGCTGCAGTGATCTCTGTGACCACGCATGGAGAGAAGGGGCTGCTCTACACTGCAGTGATCTGTGTAACCACGCATGGAGAGGGGGGCTGCTCTACACTGCAGTGATCTGTGTGACCACGTATGGAGAGAAGGGGCTGCTCTACACTGCAGTGATCTGTGTGACCACACATAGAGAGGAGGGGCTGCTGGAGTGATCTGTGTGACCATGCATGGAGAGGAGGGGCTGCTCTACACTGCAGCGATCTGTGTGACCACGCATAGAGAGGAGGCGCTGCTGCAGTGATCTGTGTGACCACGCATAGAGAGGAGGGGCTGCTCTACACTGCAGTGATCTGTGTGACCACGCATAGAGAGGAGGGGCTGCGCTACACTGCAGTGATTTGTGTGACCACGCATGGAGAGGGGGGCTGCTCTACACTGCAGAGATCTGTGTGACCACGCATGGAGAAAAGGGGTTGCACTACACTGCAGTGATCTGTGTGACCACACATAGAGAGGAGGGGCTGCTTCAGTATCTGTGTGACCATGCATGGAGAGGAGGGGCTGCTCTACACTGCAGTGATCTGTGTGACCATGCATAGAGAGGAGGGGCTGGTGCAGTGATCTGTGTGACCACGCATAGAGAGGAGGGGCTGCTCTACACTGCAGTGATCTGTGTGACCACGCATAGAGAGGAGGGGCTGCTCTACACTGCAGTGATCTGTGTGACCACGCATGGAGAGGGGGGGCTGCTCTACACTGCAGTGATATGTGTGACCACGCATGGAGAAAAGGGGCTGCGCTACACTGCAGTGATCTGTGTGACCACACATAGAGAAGAGGGGCTGCTGCAGTGATCTGTGTGACCACGCATGGAGAGGAGGCGCTGCTCTACACTGAAGTGAACTGTGTGACCACGCATAGAGAGGAGGGGCTGATGCAGTGATCTTTGTGACCACGCATATAGAGGAGGGGCTGCTCTACACTGCAGTGATCTGTGTGACCACGCATAGAGAGGAGGGGCTGCTGCAGTGATCTGTGTGACCACGCATGGAGAGGAGGGTCTGCTCTACACTGCAGTAATCTCTGTGACCACGCATGGAGAGGGGGGCTGCTCTACACTGCAGTTATCTGTGTGACCACGCATGGAGAGAAGGGGCTGCTCTACACTGCAGTTATCTGTGTGACCACGCATGGAGAGAAGGGGCTGCTCTACACTGCAGTGATCTGTGTGACCACACATAGAGAGGAGGGTCTGCTGCAGTGATCTGTGTGACCATGCATAGAGAGGAGGGGCTGCTCTACACTGCAATGATCTGTGTGACCACGCATAGAGAGGAGAGACTGCGGCAGTGATCTGTGTGACCACGCATGGAGACGAGGGGCTGCTCTACACTGCAGTGATCTGTGTGACCACGCATGGTGAGGAGGGACTGCTCTACACTGCAGTGATCTGTGTGACCACGCATGGACAGAGGGGGCTGCTCTACACTGCAGTGATCTGTGTGACCATACATAGAGAGGAGGGGCTGCTCTACACTGCAGTGATCTGTGTGACCACGCATGGAGAGGGGGGGCTGCTCTACACTGCAGTGATCTGTGTGAGCACGCATGGAGAGGAGGGGCTGCTCTACACTGTAGTGATCTGTGTGACTACGCATGGGGAGGAGGGGCTGCTCTACACTGCAGTGATCTGTGTGACTACGCCGGGAGAGGAGGGGCTGCTCTACACTGCAGTGATCTGTGTGACCATGCATGGAGAGGAGTGACTGCTCTACACTGCAGTTATCTGTGTGACCACGCATAGAGAGGAGGGGCTGCTCTACACTGCAGTGTTCTGTGTGACCAGGCATGGAGAGGAGGGGCTGCTCAACACTGCAGTGATCTGTGTGACCACGTATGTAGAGGAGGGGCTGCTCTACACTGCAGTGATCTGTGTGACCACGCATGGAGAGGAGGGACTGCTCTACACTGCAGTGATCTGTGTGACCACGCACAGAGAGGAGGGGCTGCTCTACACTGCAGTGTTCTGTGTGACTACGCATGGAGAGGAGGTGCTGCTGCAGTGATCTGTGTGACCACGCTTGAAGAGGAGGGGCTGCTCTACATTGCAGTGATCTGTGTGACCACCCATGGAGAGGAGGGGATGATCTACACTGCAGTGATCTGTGTGACCATGCATGGAGAGGGGGGGCTGCTGCAGTGTTCTGTGTGACCATGCATGGAGAGGAGGGGCTGCTGCAGTGATCTGTGTGACCACGCATAGAGAGGAGGGGCTGCTCTACACTGCAGTGATCTGTGTGACCACGCATAGAGAGGAGGGGCTGCGCTACACTGCAGTGATTTGTGTGACCACGCATGGAGAGGGGGGCTGCTCTACACTGCAGAGATCTGTGTGACCACGCATGGAGAAAAGGGGTTGCACTACACTGCAGTGATCTGTGTGACCACACATAGAGAGGAAGGGCTGCTTCAGTATCTGTGTGACCATGCATGGAGAGGAGGGGCTGCTCTACACTGCAGTGATCTGTGTGACCATGCATAGAGAGGAGGGGCTGGTGCAGTGATCTGTGTGACCACGCATAGAGAGGAGGGGCTGCTCTACACTGCAGTGATCTGTGTGACCACGCATAGAGAGGAGGGGCTGCTCTACACTGCAGTGATCTGTGTGACCACGCATGGAGAGGGGGGGCTGCTCTACACTGCAGTGATATGTGTGACCACGCATGGAGAAAAGGGGCTGCGCTACACTGCAGTGATCTGTGTGACCACACATAGAGAAGAGGGGCTGCTGCAGTGATCTGTGTGACCACGCATGGAGAGGAGGCGCTGCTCTACACTGAAGTGAACTGTGTGACCACGCATAGAGAGGAGGGGCTGATGCAGTGATCTTTGTGACCACGCATATAGAGGAGGGGCTGCTCTACACTGCAGTGATCTGTGTGACCACGCATAGAGAGGAGGGGCTGCTGCAGTGATCTGTGTGACCACGCATGGAGAGGAGGGTCTGCTCTACACTGCAGTAATCTCTGTGACCACGCATGGAGAGGGGGGCTGCTCTACACTGCAGTTATCTGTGTGACCACGCATGGAGAGAAGGGGCTGCTCTACACTGCAGTTATCTGTGTGACCACGCATGGAGAGAAGGGGCTGCTCTACACTGCAGTGATCTGTGTGACCACACATAGAGAGGAGGGTCTGCTGCAGTGATCTGTGTGACCATGCATAGAGAGGAGGGGCTGCTCTACACTGCAATGATCTGTGTGACCACGCATAGAGAGGAGAGACTGCGGCAGTGATCTGTGTGACCACGCATGGAGACGAGGGGCTGCTCTACACTGCAGTGATCTGTGTGACCACGCATGGTGAGGAGGGGCTGCTCTACACTGCAGTGATCTGTGTGACCACGCATGGACAGAGGGGGCTGCTCTACACTGCAGTGATCTGTGTGACCATACATAGAGAGGAGGGGCTGCTCTACACTGCAGTGATCTGTGTGACCACGCATGGAGAGGGGGGGCTGCTCTACACTGCAGTGATCTGTGTGAGCACGCATGGAGAGGAGGGGCTGCTCTACACTGTAGTGATCTGTGTGACTACGCATGGGGAGGAGGGGCTGCTCTACACTGCAGTGATCTGTGTGACTACGCATGGAGAGGAGGGGCTGCTCTACACTGCAGTGATCTGTGTGACCATGCATGGAGAGGAGTGACTGCTCTACACTGCAGTTATCTGTGTGACCACGCATAGAGAGGAGGGGCTGCTCTACACTGCAGTGTTCTGTGTGACCAGGCATGGAGAGGAGGGGCTGCTCAACACTGCAGTGATCTGTGTGACCACGTATGTAGAGGAGGGGCTGCTCTACACTGCAGTGATCTGTGTGACCACGCATGGAGAGGAGGGACTGCTCTACACTGCAGTGATCTGTGTGACCACGCACAGAGAGGAGGGGCTGCTCTACACTGCAGTGTTCTGTGTGACTACGCATGGAGAGGAGGTGCTGCTGCAGTGATCTGTGTGACCACGCTTGAAGAGGAGGGGCTGCTCTACATTGCAGTGATCTGTGTGACCACCCATGGAGAGGAGGGGATGATCTACACTGCAGTGATCTGTGTGACCATGCATGGAGAGGGGGGCTGCTGCAGTGTTCTGTGTGACCATGCATGGAGAGGAGGGGCTGCTGCACTGATCTGTGTGACCACGCATGTAGAGGAGGGGCTGCTCTACACTGCAGTGATCTGTTTGACCACGCATGGAGAGGAGGGACTGCTCTACACTGCAGTGATCTGTGTTACCACGCACAGAGAGGAGGGGCTGCTCTACACTGCAGTGTTCTGTGTGACTACGCATGGAGAGGAGGTGCTGCTGCAGTGATCTGTGTGACCACGCTTGTAGAGGAGGGGCTGCTCTTCATTGCAGTGATCTGTGTGACCACGCATGTAGAGGAGGGGCTGCTCTACACTGCAGTGATCTGTTTGACCACGCATGGAGAGGAGGGACTGCTCTACACTGCAGTGATCTGTGTTACCACGCACAGAGAGGAGGGGCTGCTCTACACTGCAGTGTTCTGTGTGACTACGCATGGAGAGGAGGTGCTGCTGCAGTGATCTGTGTGACCACGCTTGTAGAGGAGGGGCTGCTCTTCATTGCAGTGATCTGTGTGACCACCCATGGAGAAGAGGGGATGCTCAACAGTGCAGTGATCTGTGTGACCATGCATGGAGAGGGGGGCTGCTGCAGTGTTCTGTGTGACCACGCATGGAGAGGAGGGTCTGCTGCAGTGATCTGTGTGACCACGCATGGAGAGGAGGGGCTGCTCTACACTGCAGTGATCTGTGTGACCACGCATGGAGAGGAGGGGCTGCTGCAGTGATCTGTGTGACCAAGAATGGAGAGGAGGGGCTGCTCTAAATTCCAGAGTTCTGTGTGACCACGCATGGAGAGGAGGGGCTGCTGCAGTGATCTGTGTGACCTTGCATGGAGAGGAGGGGCTGCTGCAGAGTTCTGGGTGACCACGCATGGAGAGGAGGGGCTGCTGCAGTGATCTGTGTGACCACGCATGGAGAGGAGGGGATGCTCTACACTGCAGTGACCTGTGTGACCATACATAGAGAATAGGGGCTGCTGCAGTGATCTGTGTGACCACGCACGGACAGGGGGGGCTGCTCTACTCTGCAGTGATCTTTGTGACCACGCATGGACAGGGGGGAACCTTTACACTGCAGTGATCTCTGTGACCGCTCATGGAGAGAAGGGGCTGCTCTACACTGCAGTGATCTGTGTGACCACACATGGAGTGGAGGGGGTGCTCTACACTGCAGTGATCTGTGTGACCACGCATGGACAGGGGGGGCTGCTCTACACTGCAGTGATCTGTGTGACCACGCATAGAGAGGAGGGGCTGGTCTACACTGCAGTGATCTGTGTGACCACGCATAGAGAGGAGGGGCTGCTGCAGTGATCTGTGTGACCATGCATAGAGAGGAGGGGCTGCTCTACACTGCAGTGATCTGTGTGACCACGCATAGAGAGGAGGGGCTGCGCTACACTGCAGTGATCTGTGTGACCATGCATGGAGAGAAAGGGCTGCTCTACACTGCAGTGATCTGTGTGACCACGCATGGAATGGAGGGGTTGCTCCACACTGCAGTGATCTGTGTGACCATGCATGGACAGAGGCAGCTGCTCTACACTGCAGTCATCTGTGTGACCATGCATAGAGAGGAGGGGCTGCTCTACATTACAGTGTTCTGTGTGACCATGCATGGAGAGGAGGGGCTGCTGCAGTGATCTGTGTGACCATGCATGGAGAGGAGGGGCTGCTGCAGTGTTCTGTGTGACCACGCATGGAGAGGAGGGGCTGCTGCAGTGATCTGTGTGACCACGAATGGAGAGGAGGGGCTGCTCTACATTCCAGTGTTCTGTGTGACCACGCATGGAGAGAAGGGGCTGCTGCAGTGATCTGTGTGACCATGCATGGAGAGGAGGGGCTGCTGCAGTGTTCTGTGTGACCACGCATGGAGAGGAGGGGCTGCTGCAGTGATCTGTGTGAACACGCAAGGTGAGGAGGGGCTGCTCTACATTGCATTGATCTGTGTGACCACGCTTGGATGAGGGGGGCTGCTCTACACTGCAGTGATCTGTGTGACCATGCATAGAGAGGAGGGGCTGCTGCAGTGATCTGTGTGACCACGCACGGAGAAGGGGGGCTGCTCTACACTGCAGTGATCTGTGTGACCACGCATGGACAGGGGGGGCTGCGGTATACTGCAGTGATCTGTGTGACCATGCATGGAGAAGGGGGGGCTGCTCTACACTGCAGTGATCTGTGTGACCACACATAGAGAGGAGGGGCTGCTGCAGTGATCTGTGTGACCATGCATGGAGAGGAGGGGCTGGTCTACACTGCAGTGATCTGTGTGACCACGCATAGAGAGGAAGGGCTCCTGCAGTGATCTGTGTGACCACGCATAGAGAGGAGGGGCTGCTCTACACTGCAGTGATCTGTGTGACCACGCATAGAGAGGAGGGGCTGTGCTACACTGCAGTGATCTGTGTGACCATGCATGGAGAGAAAGGGCTGCTGTACACTGCAGTGATCTGTGTGACCATGCATGGAGAGGAGGGGTTGCTCCACACTGCAGTGATCTGTGTGACCATGCTTGGACAGGGGCAGCTGCTCTACACTGCAGTCATCTGTGTGACCACGCATAGAGAGGAGGGGCTACTCTACATTGCAGTGATCTGTGTGACCACACATAGAGAGGAGGGGCTGCTGCAGTGATCTGTGTGACCATGCATAGAGAGGAGGGGCTGCTCTACACTGCAGTGATCTGTGTGACCACACATAGAGAGGAGGGACTGCTGCAGTGATCTGTGTGACTACGCATGGAGAAGAGGGGCTGCTCTACACTGCAGTGATCTGTGTAACCACGCATGGAGAGGGGGGCTGCTCTACACTGCAGTGATCTGTGTGACCACGCATGGAGAGGAGGGGCTGCTGCAGTGATCTGTGTGACCACGCATGGAGAGGAGGGGCTGCTCTACACTTCAATGATCTGTGTGACCACACATGGAGAGGGGGGGCTGCTCTACACTGCAGTGATCTGTGTGACCACACATGGAGAGGAGGGGCTGCTCTACACTGCAATGATCTGTGTGACCATGCATGGAGAGGAGGGGCTGCTCTACACTGCTGTGATCTGTGTGACCACGCATGGAGAGGAGGGGCTGCTCTACACTTCAATGATCTGTGTGACCACGCATGGAGACGAGTTGCTGCACTACACTGCTTTGATCTGTGTGACCACGCATGGTGAGGAGGGGCTGCTCTACACTGCAGTGATCTGTGTGACCACGCATGGACACGGGGGGCTCCTCTACACTGCAGTGATCTGTGTGACCATACATAGAGAGGAGGGGCTGCTCTACACTGCAGTGATCTGTGTGACCACGCATAGAGAGGAGGGGCTGCTGCAGTGATCTGTGTGACCACGCATAGAGAGGAGGGGCTGCTCTACACTGCAGTGATCTGTGTGACCAAGCATGGAGAGGGGGGCTGCTCTACAATGCAGTGATATGTGTGACCATGCATGGAGAGGAGGGGCTGCTCTACACTGTTGTGATCTTTGTGACCACGCATGGATAGGAGGGGCTGCTCTACACTGCAGTGATCTGTGTCACCATGCATGGAAAGGAGTGACTGCTCTACACTGCAGTTATCTGTGTGACCACGCATAGAGAGGAGGGGCTGCTCTACACTGCAGTGATCTGTGTGACCACGATAGAGAGGAGGGGCTGCTCTACACTGCAGTGATCTGTGTGACCATGCATAGAGAGAAGGGGGTGCTGCAGTGATCTGTGTGACCACGCATGGAGAGGAGGGGCTGCTCTACACTGCAGTGATCTGTGTGACCACGCATGGAGTGGAGGGGCTGCTCTACACTGCAGTGATCTGTGTGACCATGCATAGAGAGGAGGGGCTGCTGCAGTGATCTGTGTGACCACGCATAGAGAGGAGGGGCTGCTCTACACTGCAGTGATTTGTGTGACCATGCATAGAGAGGAGGGACTGCTGCAGTGATCTGTGTGACCACGCATGGAGAGGCTGGGCTGCTCTACACTGCAGTGATCTGTGTGACCACACATAGAGAGGAGGGGCTGCTGCAGTGATTTGTGTGACCACGCATGGAGAGGATTGGCTGCTCTACACTGCAGTGATCTGTGTGACCATGCATGGAGAGGAGGGGCTGCTCTACACTGCAGTGATCTGTGTGACCGCGCAAAGGAAGAAGGGGCTGCTGCAGTGATCTGTGTAACTACGCATAGAGAGGAGGGGCTGCTCTACACTGCAGTGATCTGTGAGACCACGCATAGAGAGGAGGGGCTGCTGCAGTGATCTGTGTGACCACGCATGGAGAGGAGGGGCTGCTCTACATTGCAGTGATCTGTGTGACCACGCATGGACAAGGGGGTTGCTCTACACTGCAGTGATCTGTGTGACCATGCATGGAGAGAAAGGGCTGCTCTACACTGCAGTGATCTGTGTGACCATGCATGGAGAGGAGGGGCTGCTCTACACTGCATTGATCTGTGTGACCACGCATGTACAGGGGCAGCTGCTCTACACTGCAGTGATCTGTGTGACCACGCATAGAGAGGAGGGGCTACTCTACATTGCAGTGATCTGTGTGACCACACATAGAGAGGAGGGGCTGCTGCAGTGATCTGTGTGACCCCGCATAGAGAGGAGGGGCTGCTCTACACTGCAGTGATCTGTGTGACCACACATAGAGAGGAGGGACTGCTGCAGTGATCTGTGTGACCACACATGGAGAAGAGGGGCTGCTCTACACTGCAGTGATCTGTGAAACCATGCATGGAGAGGGGGGCTGCTCTACACTGCAGTGATCTGTGTGACCACGCATGGAGAGGAGGGGCTGCTGCAGTGATCTGTGTGACCATGCATGGAGAGGAGGGGCTGCTCTACACTTCAATGATCTGTGTGACCATGCATGGAGAGGGGGTGCTGCTCTACACTGCAGTGATCTGTGTGACCACACATGGAGAGGAGTGGCTGCTCTACACTGCAGTGATCTGTGTGACCATGCATGGAGAGAAGGGGCTGCTCTACACTGCAGTGATCTGTGTGACCACGCATAGAGAGGAGGGGCTGCTGCAGTGATCTGTGTGACCATGCATGGAGAGGAGGGGTTGCTCTACACTGCAGTGATCTGTGTGACCATGCATAGAGAGGAGGGGCTGCTGCAGTGATCTGTGTGACCACGCATAGAGAGGAGGGGCTGCTCTACACTGCAGTGATCTGTGTGACCACGCATAGAGAGGATGGGCTGCGCTACACTGCAGTGATCTGTGTGACCACGCATGGAGAGGGGGGGCTGCTCTACACTGCAGTGATCTGTGTGACCACGCATGGAGAAAATGGGCTGCGTTACACTGCAGTGATCTGTGTGACCACGCATAGAGAGGAGGGGCTGCTCTACACTGCAGTGATCTGTGTGACTACGCATAGAGAGGAGGGGCTGCTGCAGTGATCTGTGTGACCACGCATGGAGTGGAGGGGTTGCTCTACACTGCAGTAATCTCTGTGACCAAGCATGGAGAGGGGGCCTGCTCTACACTGCAGTGATCTGTGTGACCACGCATGGAGAGAAGGGGCTGCTCTACACTGCAGTGATTTGTGTGACCACACATAGGGAGGAGGGGCTGCTGCAGTGATTTGTGTGACCATGCATGGAGAGGAGGGGCTGCTCTACACTGCAGTGATGTGAGTGACCATGCATGGAGAAGAGGGGCTGCTCTACACTGCAGTGATCAGTGTGACCACACATAGAGAGGAGGGGCTGCTGCAGTGATCTGTGTGACCACGCATAGAGAGGAGGGGCTGCTCTACACTGCAGTGATCTGTGTGACCACGCATAGAGAGGAGGGGCTGCGCTACACTGCAGTGATCTGTGTGACCACGCATGGAGAGGGGGGGCTGCTCTACACTGCAGTGATCTGTGTGACCACGCATGGAGAAAATGGGCTGCTCTACACTGCAGTGATCTGTGTGACCACGCATAGAGAGGAGGGACTGCTGCAGTGATCTGTGTGACCACACATGGAGAAGAGGGGCTGCTCTACACTGCAGTGATCTGTGTAACCACGCATGGAGAGGAGGGGCTGCTGCAGTGATCTGTGTGACCACGCATGGAGAGGAGAGGCTGCTCTACACTTCAATGATCTGTGTGACCACGCATGGAGAGGGGGTGCTGCTCTACACTGCAGTGATCTGTGTGACCACACATGGAGAGGAGGGGCTGCTCTACACTGCAGTGATCTGTGTGACCGCGCATAGAGAGGAGGGGCTGCTGCAGTGATCTGTGTGACCATGCATGGAGAGGAGGGGTTGCTCTACACTGCAGTGATCTGTGTGACCATGCATAGAGAGGAGGGGCTGCTTCTTTGATCTGTGTGACCACGCATAGAGAGGAGGGGCTGCTCTACACTGCAGTGATCTGTGTGAACACGCATAGAGAGGAGGGGCTGCCCTACACTGCAGTGATCTGTGTGACCACACATAGAGAGGAGGGGCTGCTGCAGTGATCTGTGTGACCACGCATGGAGAGGAGGGGCTGCTCTACACTGCAGTGATCTGTGTGACCACGCATAGAGAGGAGGGGCTGCTGCAGTGATCTGTGTGACCACGCATAGAGAGGAGGGGCTGCTCTACACTGCAGTGATCTGTGTGACCATGCATAGAGAGGAGGGGCTGCACTACACTGCAGTGATCTGTTTGACCACGCATGGAGAGGGCGGGCTGCTCTACACTGCAGTGATCTGTGTGACCACGCATGGAGAAATGAGGTTGCGCTACTCTGCAGTGATCTGTGTGACCACACATAGAGAGGTGGGGCTGCTGCAGTGATCTGTGTGACCATGCATGGAGAGGAGGGGCTGCTCTACACTGCAGTGATCTGTGTGACCACGCATAGAGAGGAGGGGCTGCTGCAGTGATCTGTGTGACCACGCCCAGAGAGGAGGGGCTGCTCTACACTGCAGTGATCTGTGTGACCACGCATAGAGAGGAGGGGCTGCGCTACACTGCAGTGATCTGTGTGACCATGCCTGGAGAGAAAGGGCTGCTCTACACTGCAGTGATCTGTGTGACCACGCATGGAGAGGAGGGGCTGCTCTACACTGCAGTGATCTGTGTGACCACGCATGGACAGGAGCAGCTGCTCTACACTGCAGTGATCTGTGTGACCACGCATAGAGAAGAGGGGCTACTCTACATTGCAGTGATCTGTGTGACCACACATAGAGAGGAGGGGCTGCTCTACTCTGCAGTGATCTGTGTGACCACGCATAGAGAGGAGGGGCTGCTGCAGTGATCTGTGTGACCACGCATGGAGAGGAGGGGCTGCTCTACACTGCAGTGATCTGTGTGACCACGCATGGAGAGAAGGGGTTGCGCTACACTGCAGTGATCTGTGTGACCACACATAGAGAGGAGGGGCTGCTGCAGTGATCTGTGTGACCAAGCATGGAGAGGAGGGACCGCTCTACACTGCAGTGATCTGAGTGACCACTAATAGAGAGGAGGGGCTGCTGCAGTGATCAGTGTCACCACGCATAGAGAGGAGGGGCTGCTCTACACTGCAGTGATCTGTGTGACCATGCATAGAGAGGAGGGGCTGCTGCAGTGATCTGTGTGACCACGCATGGAGAGGAGGGGCTGCTCTACACTGCAGTAATCTCTGTGACCAAGCATGGAGAGGGGGGGCTGCTCTACACTGCAGTGATCTGTGTGACCACGCATGGAGAGAAGGGTCTGCTCTACACTGCAGTGATTTGTGTGACCACACATAGAGAGGAGGGGCTGCTGCAGTGATTTGTGTGACCTAGCATGGAGAGGAGGGGCTGCTCTACACTGCAGTGATCAGTGTGACCATGCATAGAGAGGAGGGGCTGCTGCAGTGATCTGTGTGACTACGCATAGAGAGGAGGGGCTGCTCTACACTGCAGTGATCTGTGTGACCACACATAGAGAGGAGGGACTGCTGCTGTGATCTGTGTGACCACGCATGGAGACGAGGGGCTGCTCTACAATGCAGTGATCTGTGTGACCACACATGGAGAGGAGGGGCTGCTCTACACTGCAGTGATCTGAGTGATCACGCATGGAGAGGAGGGGCTGCTCTACACTGCAGTGATCTGTGTGACCACGCATAGAGAGGAGGGGCTGCTGCAGTGATCTGTGTGACCATGCATGGAGAGGAGGGTCTGCTCTACACTGCAGTGATCTGTGTGACCACGCATAGAGAGGAGGGGCTGCTGCAGTGATCTGAGTGACCACGCATAGAGAGGTGGGGCTACTCTACAATGCAGTGATCTGTGTGACCACGCATAGAGAGGAGGGACTGCTGCAGTGATCTGTGTGACCACGCATGGAGATGAGGGGCTGCTCTATACTGCAGTGATCTGTGTAACCATGCATGGAGAAGGAGGGCTGCTGAACATTGCAGTGATCTGTGTGAACACGCATGGAGAGAATGTGCTGCTCTACACTGCAGTGATCTGTGTGACCACAGATAGAGAGGAGGGGCTGCTGCAGTGATCTGTTTGACCACGCATGGAGAGGAGGGGCTACTCTACACTGCAGTGATCTGTGTGAACACGCATGGAGAGAAGGGGCTGCTCTACACTGCAGTGGTCTGTGTGACCACCCATAGACAGGAGGGACTGCTGCAGTGATCTGTGTGACCACGCATTGAGAAGAGGGGCTGCTCTACACTGCAGTGATCTGTGTAACCACGCATGGAGAGGGGGGCTGCTCTTCACTGCAGTGATCTGTGTAACCATGCATGGAGAGAAGGGGCTGCTCTACACTGCAGTGATCTGTGTGACCACACATAGAGAGGAGGGGCTGCTGAAGTGATCTGTGTGACCACGCATAGAGAGGAGGGGCTGCTCTCCACTGCAGTGATCTGTGTGACCACGCTAAGAGAGGAGGGGCTGCTGCAGTGATCTGTGTGACCACGCATAGAGAGGAGGGGCTGCTCTCCACTGCAGTGATCTGTGTGACCACGCATAGAGAGGAGGGGCTGCGCTACACTGCAGTGATCTGTGTGACCACGCATGGAGAGGGGGGCTGCTCTACACTGCAGTGATCTGTGTGACCACGCATGGAGAAAAGGGGTTGCGCTGCACTGCAGTGATCTGTGTGACCACACATAGAGAGGAGGGGCTGCTGCAGTGATCTGTGTGACCATGCATGCAGAGGAGGGGCTGCTCAACACTGCAGTGATCTGTGTGACCATGCATAGAGAGGAGGGGCTGCTGCAGTGATCTGTGTGACCACGCATAGAGAGGAGGGGCTGCTCTACACTGCAGTGATCTGTGTGACCACGCATAGAGAAGAGGGGCTGCGCTACACTGCAGTGATCTGTGTGACAGTGCATGGAGAGAAAGGTCTGCTCTACACTGCAGTGACCTGTGTGACCACGCAAGGAGAGGAGGGGCTGCTCTACACTGCAGTGATCTGTGTGACCATGCATGGACAGGGGCAGCTGCTCTACACTGCAGTGATCTGTGTGACCACGCAAAAAGAGGAGGGGCTACTCTACATTGCAGTGATCTGTGTGACCACACATAGAGAGGAGGGGCTGCTGCAGTGATCTCTGTGACCACGCATAGAGAGGAGGGGCTGCTCTACACTGCAGTGATCTAATTGACCATGCATAGAGAGGAGGGACTGCTGCAGTGATCTGTGTGACCACGCATGGAGAAGAGGGGCTGCTCTACACTGCAGTGATCTGTGTAACCACGCATGGAGAGGGGTGCTGCTCTACACTGCAGTGATCAGTGTGACCTCGCATGGAGAGGAGGGGCTGCTGCAGTGATCTGTGTGACCACGCCCAGAGAGGAGGGGCTGCTCTACACTGCAGTGATCTGTGTGACCACGCATAGAGAGGAGGGGCTGCGCTACACTGCAGTGATCTGTGTGACCACGGATGGAGAGGAGGGGCTGCTCTACACTGCAGTGATCTGTGTGACCATGCATGGAGAGGAGGGGCTGCTCTACACTGCAGTGATCTGTTAGACCACGCATAGAGACGAGGGGCTGCTGCAGTGATCTGTGTGACCACGCATAGAGAGGAGGGGCTGCTCTACACTGCAGTGATCTGTGTGACCACGCATAGAGAGGAGGGGCTGCGCTACACTGCAGTGATCTGTGTGACCACGCATGGAGAGGGGGGGCTGCTCTACACTGCAGTGATCTGTGTGACCACGCATAGAGAAAATGGGCTACGCTACACTGCAGTGATCTGTGTGACTACACATAGAGAGGAGGGGCTGCTGCAGTGATCTGTGTGACCACGCATGGAGATGAGGGGCTGCTCTACACTGCAGTGATCTGTGTGACCACGCATAGAGAGGAGGGGCTGCTGCAGTGATCTGTGTGACCACGCATGGAGAGGAGGGGCTGCTCTACACTGCAGTGATCTGTGTGACCACGCATAGAGAGGAGGGGCTGCTGCAGTGATCAGTGTGACCACGCATGGAGAGGAGGGGCTGCTCTACACTGCAGTAATCTCTGTGACCAAGCATGGAGAGGGGGGGCTGCTCTACACTGCAGTGATCTGTGTGACCATGCATTGAGAGAAGGGGCTGCTCTACACTGCAGTGATTTGTGTGACCACACATAGAGAGGAGGGGCTGCTGCAGTGATTTGTGTGACCACGCATGGAGAGGAGGGGCTGCTCTACACTGCAGTGATCTGAGTGACCACGTATGGAGAGGAGGGGCTGCTCTACACTGCAGTGATCAGTGTGACCACGCACAGAGAGGAGGGGCTGCTGCAGTGATCTGTGTGACCACGCATAGAGAGGAGGGGCTGCTCTACACTGCAGTGATTTGTGTGACCATGCATAGAGTGGAAGGACTGCTGCTGTGATCTGTGTGACCAAGCATGGAGACGAGGGGCTGCTCTACACTGCAGTGATCTGTGTGACCACGCATGGAGAGGAGGGGCTGCTCTACACTGCAGTGATATGAGAGACCACGCATGGAGAGGAGGGGCTGCTCTACACTGCAGTGATCTGTGTGACCACGCATAGAGAGGAGGGGCTGCTGCAGTGATCTGTGTGACCATGCATGGAGAGGAGGGGCTGCTCTACACTGCAGTGATCTGTGTGACCACGCATAGAGAGGAGGGGCTGCTGCAGTGATTTGTGTGACCACGCATAGAGAGGAGGGGCTGCTCTACAATGCAGTGATCTGTGTGTTCACGCATAGAGAGGAGGGACTGCTGCAGTGATCTGTGTGACCACATATGGAGACGAGGGGCTGCTCTACACAGCAGTAATCTCTGTGACCAAGCATGGAGAGGGGAGGCTGCTCTACACTGCAGTGATCTGTGTGACAACGCATGGAGAGAAGGGGCTGCTCTACACTGCAGTGATTTGCGTGACCACACATAGAGAGGAGGGGCTGCTGCAGTGATTTGTGTGACCACGCATGGAGAGGAGGGGCTGCTCTACACTGCAGTGATGTGAGTGACCACGCATGGAGAGGAGGGGCTGCTCTACACTGCAGTGATCAGTGTGACCACACATAGAGAGGAGGGGCTGCTGCAGTGATCTGTGTGACTACGCATAGAGAGGAGGGGCTGCTCTACACTGCAGTGATCTGTGTGACCACGCATAGAGAGGAGGGACTGCTGCTGTGATCTGTGTGACCACGCATAGAGAGGAGGGGCTGCTCTACACTGCAGTGATCTGTGTGACCACGCATAGAGAGGAGGGGCTGTGCTACACTGCAGTGATCTGTGTTTCCACGCATGGAGAGGGGGGGCTGCTCTACACTGCAGTGATCTGTGTGACCACGCATGGAGAAAATGGGCTGCGCTACACTGCAGTGATCTGTGTGACCACACATAGAAAGGAGGGGCTGCTGCAGTGATCTGTGTGACCACGCATGGAGAGGAGGGGCTGCTCTACACTGCAGTAATCTCTGTGACCAAGCATGGAGAGGGGGGGCTGCTCTACATTGCAGTGATCTGTGTGACCACGCATGGAGAGAAGGGGCTGCTCTACACTGCAGTGATTTGTGTGACCACACATAGAGAGGAGGGGCTTCTGCAGTGATTTGTGTGACCTAGCATGGAGAGGAGGGGCTGCTCTGCACTGCAGTGATCTGAGTGACCACGCATGGAGAGGAGGGGCTGCTCTACACTGCAGTGATCAGTGTGACCACGCATAGAGAGGAGGGGCTGCTGCAGTGATCTGTGTGACTACGCATAGAGAGGAGGGGCTGCTCTACACTGCAGTGATCTGTGTGACCATGCATAGAGAGGAGGGACTGCTGCTGTGATCTGTGTGACCACGCATGGAGACGAGGGGCTGCTCTACAATGCAGTGATCTGTGTGACCACGCATGGAGAGGAGGGGCTGCTCTACACTGCAGTGATCTGAGTGATCACGCATGGAGAGGAGGGGCTGCTCTACACTGCAGTGATCTGTGTGACCACGCATAGAGAGGAGGGGCTGCTGCAGTGATCTGTGTGACCATGCATGGAGCGGAGGGACTGCTCTACACTGCAGTGATCTGTGTGACCACGCATAGAGAGGAGGGGCTGCTGCAGTGATCTGTGTGACCACGCATAGAGAGGAGGGGCTACTCTACAATTCAGAGATCTGTGTGACCACACATAGAGAGGAGGGACTGCTGCAGTGATCTGTGTGACCACGCAAGGAGACGAGGGGCTGCTCTACACTGCAGTGATCTGTGTAACCCTGCATGGAGAGGGGGGGCTGCTGTACACTGCAGTGATCTGTGTGAACACGCATGGAGAGAAGGTGCTGCTCTACACTGCAGTGATCTGTGTGACCACACATAGAGAGGAGGGGCTGCTGCAGTCATCTGTTAGACCACGCATGGAGAGGAGGGGCTACTCTACACTGCAGTGATCTGTGTGAACACGCATGGAGAGAAGGGGCTGCACTACACTGCAGTGATCTGTATGACCACCCATAGACAGGAGGGACTGCTGCAGTGATCTGTGTGACCACGCATGGAGAAGAGGGGCTGCTCTACACTGCAGTGATCTGTGTAACCATGCATGGAGAGGGAGGCTGCTCTTCACTGCAGTGATCTGTGTAACCACGCATGGAGAGAAGGGGCTGCTCTACACTGCAGTGATCTGTGTGACCACACACAGAGAGTAGGGGCTGCTGCAGTGATCTGTGTGACCATGCATGGAGAGGAGGGGCTGCTCTACACTGCAGTGATCTGTGTGACAACGCAAAGAGAGGAGGGGCTGCTGCAGTGATCTGTGTGACCACGCATAGAGAGGAGGGGCTGCGCTACACTGCAGTGATCTGTGTGACCACGCATGGAGAGGGGGGGCTGCTCTGCACTACAGTTATCTGTGTGACCACGCATGGAGAGAAAAGGGGTTGCGCTGCACTGTAGTGATCTGCGTGACCACACATAGAGAGGAGGGGCTGCTGCAGTGATCTGTGTGACCATGCATGGAGAGGAGGGGCTGCTCAACACTGCAGTGATCTGTGAGACCACACATACAGAGGAGGGGCTGCTGCAGTGATCTGTGTGACTACGCATAGAGAGGAGGGGCTGCTCTACACTGCAGTGATCTGTGTGACCACGCATAGAGAAGAGGGGCTGCTCTACACTGCAGTGATCAGTGTGACCACACATAGAGAGGAGGGGCTGCTGCAGTGATCTGTGTGATCACGCATAGAGAAGAGGGGCTGCTCTACACTGCAGTGATCAGTGTGACCACACAGAGAGAGGAGGGGCTGCTGCAGTGATCTGTGTGACTACGCATAGAGAGGAGGGGCTGCTCTACACTGCAGTGATCTGTGTGACCACGCATAGAGAGGAGGGACTGCTGCTGTGATCTGTGTGACCACGCATAGAGAGGAGGGGCTGCTCTACACTGCAGTGATCTGTGTGACCACGCATAGAGAGGAGGGGCTGCGCTACACTGCAGTGATCTGTGTTTCCACGCATGGAGAGGGGGGGCTGCTCTACACTGCAGTGATCTGTGTGACCACGCATGGAGAAAAAGGGCTGCGCTACACTGCAGTGATCTGTGTGACCACACATAGAGAGGAGGGGCTGCTGCAGTGATCTGTGTGACCACTAGGGGTGTGCACTGGCCACTTTTCGTGTTTTGTGTTTTGGTTTTGGATCTGGATCTTTCTTCGTGTTTTGGATCTGGATTGGTTTTGCCAAAACCACCCTTCCGTGTTTTGGGTTCTGGGTTTTGTGTGTTGGATCTGTATTTTTTTGAAAAAAAGTATAAAAACAGCTAAAATCACAGAATTTGTGGGTTTTTCTGCTCCTATGCTATTATTAACCTCAATAACCTTAATTTCCACTCATTTCCAGTCTATTCTGAACACCTCACACCTCACAATAGTGTTTTTCATGTCCAAAAGGTTGCATCGAGGTAGCTGGATGACTATGCTAAGAGATACGAGTGGGCGGCACAAACACGTGGTCCATCTAGGAGTGGCACTGCAGTGGCAGACAGGATGGCAGTTTGAAAAACTAGGCCCCAAACTATACATAATGCAAAGAAAAAAAAGAGGTGCAAGATGGAATTGTCCTTGGGCCCTCCCACCCACCCTTATGTTGTATAAACAGGACATGCACACTTTAACAAACCAAACATTTCAGCGCCAGGGTCTGCCACACGACTGTGGCTGAAATGATTGGTTCGTTTGGGCCCCCACAAAACAAGCTGGCAATTAATCTGTCCCTGCACAAACTGGCTCTACGGAGGCAGATGTCGTCCTCATCCTCCTCATCCACCGATTCCTCACCCTCTTCAGTGTTGTGTACATCCTCATCCTCACAGAGTATTAATTCGCCCCCGCTGGAATCCACAACCACAGGTCCCTCTGTACGTTCTGGAGGCTGGTCTCCCTGGAAGAGTTGATAATTCATTTTATGAACATCATCTTCTCCACATTTTGTGGAAGCAACCTCCTACGCCTTTCGCTGACAAGGTTCCCGGCTGCACTAAACACTCTTTCGGAGTACACACTGGAGGGGGGGCAATTCTGGTAAAATAGAGCCAGTTTGTACAGGGACCTCCAAATTGCTTCTTTTTCCTGTCAGTACAGGTACGGACTGTCTGACATGCCTACTTGGATGCTGTCACCGATGTAATCCTTTAACAGACAGACGCACGCTTGTCGCTGCTGCTTTGAGGATGCAAGTGCGGCTACAGCCCACACAATTCACAAAGACAGAAAAAAGAAGAAGAATATTTTTATTGTTTGTGTAGCACACTTTGAGGGTGTCACCACGCTTTAACAGACAGACGCACGCTTGTCGCTGCTGCTTTGAGGATGCAAGTGCGGCTACAGCCCACACAATTCACAAAGACAGAAAAAAAAAGAAGAATATTTTTATTGTTTGTGTAGCACACTTTGAGGGTGTCACCACCCTTTAACAGACAGACGCACGCTTGTCGCTGCTGCTTTGAGGATGCAGGTGGAATCTAGACAGGATTTGGAACCGGGGACACACTACCTCCATCAATTGTCTAAATTCCACTGCACTAATGGCGGATACCGGACGCACGTCTAACACCAACATAGCAGTCAAGGCCTCAGTTATACGTTTTGCTTCAGGATGACTGCTGTCGTACTTCATCCTCATCGCTAGGGACTGTTGGAGGGTCAATTGTTTAGTAAAAGTAGTGATGTTCCTACTTCCTCTCTGGGATAATGAACAACTCCCAGCAGCAGCAACAGCACTAGGAGGAAGTGGTTCTTGATCTTTCCCTATTTTATTTTTATCGGAGAAAGTTTGGTCCTCCATTTATGTTATATTGATATATACGTGCGGCTAAAGCGCACACAAACACAGAATATATTTTTTTATTTTTGCTGGAGAGTAGTGCACTTTGTGGGTTACACCACCATTTAAGAAATGAGCCAGCCGGCTCTTTACTTATGGGACACAGGCGCACGCTTGGCACTGCTCCTTTGTTGTTGCACGTGCAGCCACAGTGCACACAATTCACAAACACAGAAAATAATTTTTTTTTTGGTTTGGACTGGAGTGTACTTTGGGGGTTACAGCACCCTTTAACGGTAAAGCCAGCCGGCCCTTTACTTATGACACAGGCGCACGCTTGGCACTACTTTGTTGATGCACGTGCGGCTACTGCGCACACAATTCACAAACACAGAAAATATATATTTTTTTGGTTTGGACTGGAGTGTACTTTGGGGGTTACAGCACCCTTTAACGGTCAAGCCAGCCAGCCCTTTACTTATGACACAGGCGCACGCTTGGCACTACTTTGTTGATGCACGTGCGGCTACTGCGCACATAATTCACAAACACAGAAAATAATTTTTTTTTTTGGTTTGGACTGGAGTGTACTTTGGGGGTTACAGCACCCTTTAATGGTCAAGCCAGCCGGCCCTTTACTTATGACACAGGCGCACGCTTGGCACTACTTTGTTGATGCACGTGCGGCTACTGCGCACACAATTCACAAACACAGAAAATAATTTTTTTTTTGGTTTGGACTGGAGTGTACTTTGGGGGTTACAGCACCCTTTAACGGTAAAGCCAGCCGGCCCTTTACTTATGACACAGGCGCACACTTGGCACTACTTTGTTGATGCACATGCGGCTACTGCGCACACAATTCACAAACACAGAAAATAATTTTTTTTTTGGTTTGGACTGGAGTGTACTTTCGGGGGTTACAGCACCCTTTAACGGTCAAGCCAGCCGGCCCTTTACTTATGACACAGGCGCACGCTTGGCACTACTTTGTTGATGCACGTGCGGCTACTGCGCACACAATTCACAAACACAGAAAATAATTTTTTTTTTGGTTTGGACTGGAGTGTACTTTGGGGGTTACAGCACCCTTTAACGGTCAAGCCAGCCGGCCCTTTACTTATGACACAGGCGCACGCTTGGCACTACTTTGTTGATGCACGTGCGGCTACTGCGCACACAATTCACAAACACAGAAAATAATTTTTTTTTTGGTTTGGACTGGAGTGTACTTTCGGGGGTTACAGCACCCTTAACGGTCAAGCCAGCCGGCCCTTTACTTATGACACAGGTGCACGCTTGGCACTACTTTGTTGATGCACGTGCGGCTACTGCGCACACAATTCACAAACACAGAAAATAATTTTTTTTTTGGTTTGGACTGGAGTGTACTTTCGGGGGTTACAGCACCCTTAACGGTCAAGCCAGCCGGCCCTTTACTTATGACACAGGCGCACGCTTGGCACTACTTTGTTGATGCACGTGCGGCTACTGCGCACACAATTCACAAACACAGAAAATAATTTTTTTTTTGGTTTGGACTGGAGTGTACTTTCGGGGGTTACAGCACCCTTAACGGTCAAGCCAGCCGGCCCTTTACTTATGACACAGGCGCACGCTTGGCACTACTTTGTTGATGCACGTGCGGCTACTGCGCACACAATTCACAAACACAGAAAATAATTTTTTTTGGGTTTGGACTGGAGTGTACTTTCGGGGGTTACAGCACCCTTTAACGGTCAAGACAGACGGCCCTTTACTTATGACACAGGCGCACGCTTGGCACTACTTTGTTGATGCACGTGCGGCTACTGCGCACACAATTCACAAACACAGAAAATATATTATTTTTTTAGCACTTGGGGGGAGCACCCCTGATGGACAGAGCACCCCCTGGACAACACTACAGCACTCCTTTAGGACTGGGACACTGCACAGGACTTTGGAGTGGACACAGCCCCTATGGAGAACTGACTGCACAACACAGTCCAGCCAGCCCCTATGGACTTTGAAGTAGTGGACACAGCCCCTATTAACAACAGCAGCACAGCACAACACAGCCAGCCCCTATGGACTTTGAAGTAGTGGACAACAGCAGCACTACACTACACTACACTACACTACACTACACAGCCCTAACTCCCACCCTCCCTCTTCACTGTCCACAGCCGAGTGAGAAAATGGCGCCGACGCGGGTACCTTATATAGGATCCAAAACCCGCGAGACTCGGAAGGCGGGATGATGACGTTTTGCCTCGATTTCAGATCCGAGTCAGGCGGGAAAAGTCGAGCCTGACTCGGATCGGACTCGGATTGGGGGGGCTCGGGGGGGTTCGGATTTCAGAAATCCGAACCCGCTCACCCCTAGTGACCACGCATGGAGAGGAGGGGCTGCTCTACACTGCAGTGATCTGTGTGACCACGCATAGAGAGGAGGGGCTGCTGCAGTGATCTGTGTGACCACGCATAGAGAGGAGGGGCTGCTCTACACTGCAGTTATCTGTGTGACCACGCATAGAGAGGAGGGGCTGCTGCAGTGATCTGTGTGACCACGCATGGAGAGGAGGGGCTGCTCTACACTGCAGTAATCTCTGTGACAAAGCATGGAGAGGGGGGGCTGCTCTACACTGCAGTGATCTGTGTGACCACGCATGGAGAGAAGGGGCTGCTCTACACTGCAGTGATTTGTGTGACCACACATAGAGAGGAGGGGCTTCTGCAGTGATTTGTGTGACCTAGCATGGAGAGGAGGGGCTGCTCTGCACTGCAATGATCTGAGTGACCACGCATGGAGAGGAGGGGCTGCTCTACCCTGCAGTGATCAGTGTGACCACGCATAGAGAGGAGGGGCTGCTGCAGTGATCTGTGTGACTACACATAGAGAGGAGGGGCTGCTCTACACTGCAGTGATCTGTGTGACCATGCATAGAGAGGAGGGACTGCTGCTGTGATCTGTGTGACCACACATGGAGACGAGGGGCTGCTCTACAATGCAGTGATCTGTGTGACCACGCATGGAGAGGAGGGGCTGCTCTACACTGCAGTGATCTGAGTGATCACGCATGGAGAGGAGGGGCTGCTCTACACTGCAGTGATCTGTGTGACCATGCATAGAGAGGAGGGGCTGCTGCAGTGATCTGTGTGACCATGCATGGAGCGGAGGGGCTGCTCTACACTGCAGTGATCTGTGTGACCACGCATAGAGAGGAGGGGCTGCTGCAGTGATCTGTGTGACCACGCATAGAGAGGAGGGGCTACTCTATAATTCAGTGATCTGTGTGACCACGCATAGAGAGGAGGGACTGCTGCAGTGATCTCTGTGACCACGCATGGAGACGAGGGGCTGCTCTACACTGCAGTGATCTGTATAACCATGCATGGAGAGGGGGGGCTGCTGTACACTGCAGTGATCTGTGTGAACACGCATGGAGAGAAGGTGCTGCTCTACACTGCAGTGATCTGTGTGACCACACATAGAGAGGAGGGGTGGCTGCAGTGATCTGTTAGACCATGCATGGAGAGGAGGGGCTACTCTACACTGCAGTGATCTGTGTGAACACGCATGGAGAGAAGGGGATGCACTACACTGCAGTGATCTGTATGACCACCCATAGACAGGAGGGACTGCTGCAGTGATCTGTGTGACCACGCATGGAGAAGAGGGGCTGCTCTACACTGCAGTGATCTGTGTAACCATGCATGGAGAGGGGGGCTGCTCTTCACTGCAGTGATCTGTGTAACCATGCATGGAGAGAAGGGGCTGCTCTACACTGCAGTGATCTGTGTGACCACACATAGAGAGGAGGGGCTGCTGCAGTGATCTGTGTGACCATGCATGGAGAGGAGGGGCTGCTCTACACTGCAGTGATCTGTGTGACAACGCAAAGAGAGGAGGGGCTGCTGCAGTGATCTGTGTGACCACGCATAGAGAGGAGGGGCTGCTCAACACTGCAGTGATCTGTGTGACCACGCATAGAGAGGAGGGGCTGCGCTACACTGCAGTGATCTGTGTGACCACGCATGGAGAGGGGGGCTGCTCTACACTACAGTTATCTGTGTGACCACGCAGGGAGAAAAGGGGTTGCGCTGCACTGTAGTGATCTGCGTGACCACACATAGAGAGGAGGGGCTGCTGCAGTGATCTGTGTGACCATGCATGGAGAGGAGGGGCTGCTCAACACTGCAGTGATCTGTGTGACCATGCATAGAGAAGGTGCTGCTGCAGTGATCTGTGTGACCACGCATAGAGAGGAGGGGCTGCTCTACACTGCAGTGATCTGTGTGACCACGCATAGAGAAGAGGGGCTGCGCTACACTGCAGTGATCTGTGTGACCATGCATGGAGAAAAAGGGCTGCTCTACACTGCAGTGACCTGTGTGACCACGCATGGAGAGGAGGGGCTGCTCTACACTGCAGTGATCTGTGTGACCACGCATGGACAGGGGCAGCTGCGCTACACTGCAGTGATCTGTGTGACCACGCATAGAGAGGAGGGGCTACTCTACATTGCAGTGATCTGAGTGACCACACATAGAGAGGGGCTGCTGCAGTGATCTGTGTGACCACGCATAGAGAGGAGGGGCTGCTCTACACTGCAGTGATCTGTGTGACCACACATAGAGAGGAGGGGCTGCTGCAGTGATCTATGTGACCATGAGTGGAGAGGAGGGGCTGCTCAACACTGCAGTGATCTGTGTGACCACGCATAGAGAGGAGGGGCTGCTGCAGTGATCTGTGTGACCACGCATGGAGAGGAGGGGCTGCTCTACACTGCAGTGATCTGTGTGACCACGCATAGAGAGGAGGGGCTGCTGCAGTGATCTGTGTGACCACGCATGGAGAGGAGGGGCTGCTCTACACTGCAGTAATCTCTGTGACCAAGCATGGAGAGGGGGGGCTGCTCTACACTGCAGTGATCTGTGTGACCACGCATGGAGAGAAGGGGCTGCTCTACACTGCAGTGATTTGTGTGACCACACATAGAGAGGAGGGACTTCTGCAGTGATTTGTGTGACCTAGCATGGAGAGGAGGGGCTGCTCTGCACTGCAGTGATCTGAGTGACCACGCATGGAGAGGAGGGGCAGCTCTACACTGCAGTGATCAGTGTGACCACGCATAGAGAGGAGGGGCTGCTGCAGTGATCTGTGTGACTACGCATAGAGAGGAGGGGCTGCTCTACACTGCAGTGATCTGTGTGACCGTGCATAGAGAGGAGGGACTGCTGCTGTGATCTGTGTGACCACACATGGAGACGAGGGGCTGCTCTACAATGCAGTGATCTGTGTGACCACGCATGGAGAGGAGGGGCTGCTCTACACTGCAGTGATCTGAGTGATCACGCATGGAGAGGAGGGGCTGCTCTACACTGCAGTGATCTGTGTGACCATGCATAGAGAGGAGGGGCTGCTGCAGTGATCTGAGTGACCATGCATGGAGAGGAGGGGCTGCTCAACACTGCAGTGATCTGTGTGACCATGCATAGAGAAGGGGCTGCTGCAGTGATCTGTGTGACCACGCATAGAGAGGAGGGGCTGCTCTACACTGCAGTGATCTGTGTGACCACGCATAGAGAAGAGGGGCTGCGCTACACTGCAGTGATCTGTGTGACCATGCATGGAGAAAAAGGGCTGCTCTACACTGCAGTGACCTGTGTGACCACGCATGGAGAGGAGGGGCTGCTCTACACTGCAGTGATCTGTGTGACCACGCATGGACAGGGGCAGCTGCTCTACACTGCAGTGATCTGTGTGACCACGCATAAAGAGGAGGGGCTACTCTACATTGCAGTGATCTGAGTGACCACACATAGAGAGGGGCTGCTGCAGTGATCTGTGTGACCACGCATAGAGAGGAGGGGCTGCTCTACACTGCAGTGATCTGTTTGACCACGCATAGAGAGGAGGGACTGCTGCAGTGATCTGTGTGACCACGCATGGAGAAGAGGGGCTGCTCTTCACTGCAGTGATCTGTGTAACCACGCATAGAGAGGGGTGCTGCTCTACACTGCAGTGATCTGTGTGACCACGCATGGAGAGGAGGGGCTGCTGCAGTGATCTGTGTGACCACGCATGGAGAGGAGGGGCTGCTCTAAACTTCAATGATCTGTGTGACCACGCATGGAGAGGGGGGGCTGCTCTACACTGCAGTGATCTGTGTGACCACGCATGGAGAGGAGGGGCTGCTCTACACTGCAGTGATCTGTGTGACCAGGCATGGAGAGAAGGGGCTGCTCTACACTGCAGTGATCTGTGTGACCACGCATAGAGAGGAGGGGCTGCTGCAGTGATCTGTGTGACCATGCATGGAGAGGAGGGGCTGCTCTACACTGCAGTGGTCTGTGTGACCACGCATAGAGAGGAGGGGCTGCTGCAGTGATCTGTGTGACCACGCATGGAGAGGAGGGGCTGCTCTACACTGCAGTGATCTGTGTGACCACGCATAGAGAGGAGGGGCTGCGCTACACTGCAGTGATCTGTGTGACCACGCATGGAGAGGGGGGGCTGCTCTACACTGCAGTGATCTGTGTGACCACGCATGGAGAAAATGGGCTACGCTACACTGCAGTGATCTGTGTGACCACACATAGAGAGGAGGGGCTGCTGCAGTGATCTGTGTGACCATGAGTGGAGAGGAGGGGCTGCTCAACACTGCAGTGATCTGTGTGACCACGCATAGAGAGGAGGGGCTGCTGCAGTGATCTGTGTGACCACGCATGGAGAGGAGGGGCTGCTCTACACTGCAGTGATCTGTGTGACCACGCATAGAGAGGAGGGGCTGCTGCAGTGATCTGTGTGACCACGCATGGAGAGGAGGGGCTGCTCTACACTGCAGTAATCTCTGTGACCAAGCATGGAGAGGGGGGGCTGCTCTACACTGCAGTGATCTGTGTGACCACGCATGGAGAGAAGGGGCTGCTCTACACTGCAGTGATTTGTGTGACCACACATAGAGAGGAGGGACTTCTGCAGTGATTTGTGTGACCTAGCATGGAGAGGAGGGGCTGCTCTGCACTGCAGTGATCTGAGTGACCACGCATGGAGAGGAGGGGCAGCTCTACACTGCAGTGATCAGTGTGACCACGCATAGAGAGGAGGGGCTGCTGCAGTGATCTGTGTGACTACGCATAGAGAGGAGGGGCTGCTCTACACTGCAGTGATCTGTGTGACCGTGCATAGAGAGGAGGGACTGCTGCTGTGATCTGTGTGACCACACATGGAGACGAGGGGCTGCTCTACAATGCAGTGATCTGTGTGACCATGCATGGAGAGGAGGGGCTGCTCTACACTGCAGTGATCTGAGTGATCACGCATGGAGAGGAGGGGCTGCTCTACACTGCAGTGATCTGTGTGACCACGCATAGAGAGGAGGGGCTGCTGCAGTGATCTGTGTGACCATGCATGGAGCGGAGGGGCTGCTCTACACTGCAGTGATCTGTGTGACCACGCATAGAGAGAAGGGGCTGCTGCAGTGATCTGTGTGACCACGCATAGAGAGGAGGGGCTACTCTACAATTCATTGATCTGTGTGACCACGCATAGAGAGGAGGGACTGCTGCAGTGATCTGTGTGACCACGCATGGAGACGAGGGGCTGCTCTACACTGCAGTGATCTGTATAACCATGCATGGAGAGGGGGGGCTGCTGTACACTGCAGTGATCTGTGTGAACACGCATGGAGAGAAGGTGCTGCTCTACACTGCAGTGATCTGTGTGACCACACATAGAGAGGAGGGGCTGCTGCAGTGATCTGTTAGACCACGCATGGAGAGGAGGGGCTACTCTACACTGCAGTGATCTGTGTCAACACGCATGGAGAGAAGGGGATGCACTACACTGCAGTGATCTGTATGACCACCCATAGACAGGAGGGACTGCTGCAGTGATCTGTGTGACCACGCATGGAGAAGTGGGGCTGCTCTACACTGCAGTGATCTGTGTAACCATGCATGGAGAGGGGGGCTGCTCTACACTGCAGTGATCTGTGTAACCACGCATGGAGAGAAGGGGCTGCTCTACACTGCAGTGATCTGTGTGACCACACATAGAGAGGAGGGGCTGCTGCAGTGATCTGTGTGACCATGCATGGAGATATGGGGCTGCTCTACACTGCAGTGATCTGTGTGACAACGCAAAGAGAGGAGGGGCTGCTGCAGTGATCTGTGTGACCATGCATGGAGAGGAGGGGCTGCTCTACACTGCAGTGATCTGTGTGACCACGCATAGAGAGGAGGGGCTGCGCTACACTGCAGTGATCTGTGTGACCACGCATGGAGAGGGGGGGCTGCTCTACACTACTGTTATCTGTGTGACCACGCAGGGAGAAAAGGGGTTGCGCTGCACTGTAGTGATCTGCGTGACCACACATAGAGAGGAGGGGCTGCTGCAGTGATCTGAGTGACCATGCATGGAGAAGAGGGGCTGCTCAACACTGCAGTGATCTGTGTGACCATGCATAGAGGAGGGGCTGCTGCAGTGATCTGTGTGACCACGCATAGAGAGGAGGGGCTGCTCTACACTGCAGTGATCTGTGTGACCACGCATAGAGAAGAGGGGCTGCGCTACACTGCAGTGATCTGTGTGACCATGCATGGAGAGAAAGGGCTGCTCTACACTGCAGTGACCTGTGTGACCACGCATGGAGAGGAGGGGCTGCTCTACACTGCAGTGATCTGTGTGACCACGCATGGACAGGGGCAGCTGCTCTACACTGCAGTGATCTGTGTGACCACGCATAGAGAGGAGGGGCTACTCTACATTGCAGTGATCTGAGTGACCACACATAGAGAGGAGGGGCTGCTGCAGTGATCTGTGTGACCACGAATAGAGAGGAGGGGCTGCTCTACACTGCAGTGATCTGTTTGACCACGCATAGAGAGGAGGGACTGCTGCAGTGATCTGTGTGACCACGCATGGAGAAGAGGGGCTGCTCTACACTGCAGTGATCTGTGTAACCACGCATAGAGGGGGGTGCTGCTCTACACTGCAGTGATCTGTGTGACCACGCATGGACAGGAGGGGCTGCTGCAGTGATCTGTGTGACCACGCATGGAGAGAAGGGGCTGCTCTAAACTTCAATGATCTGTGTGACCACGCATGGAGAGGGGGGGCTGCTCTACACTGCTGTGATCTGTGTTACCACGCATGGAGAGGAGGGGCTGCTCTACACTGCAGTGATCTGTGTGACCAGGCATGGAGAGAAGGGGCTGCTCTACACTGCAGTGATCTGTGTGACCACGCATAGAGAGGAGGGGCTGCTGCAGTGATCTGTGTGACCATGCATGGAGAGGAGGGGCTGCTCAACACTGCAGTGATCTGTGTGACCACGCATAGAGAGGAGGGGCTGCTGCAGTGATCTGTGTGACCACGCATGGAGAGGACGGGCTGCTCTACACTGCAGTGATCTGTGTGACCACGCATACAGATGAGGGGCTGCGCTACACTGCAGTGATCTGTGTGACCACGCATGGAGAGGGGGGGCTGCTCTACACTGCAGTGATCTGTGTGACCACGCATGGAGAAAATGGGCTACGCTACACTGCAGTGATCTGTGTGACCACACATAGAGAGGAGGGGCTGCTGCAGTGATCTGTGTGACCATGAGTGGAGAGGAGGGGCTGCTCAACACTGCAGTGATCTGTGTGACCACGCATAGAGAGGAGGGGCTGCTGCAGTGATCTGTGTGACCATGCATGGAGAGGAGGGGCTGCTCTACACTGCAGTGATCTGTGTGACCACACATAGAGAGGAGGGGATGCTGCAGTGATCTGTGTGACCACGCATGGAGAGGAGGGGCTGCTCTACACTGCAGTAATCTCTGTGACCAAGCATGGAGAGGGGTGGCTGCTCTACACTGCAGTGATCTGTGTGACCATGCATGGAGAGAAAGGGCTGCTCTACACTGCAGTGACCTGTGTGACCACGCATGGAGAGGAGGGGCTGCTCTACACTGCAGTGATCTGTGTGACCACGCATGGACAGGGGCAGCTGCTCTACACTACAGTGATCTGTGTGACCATGCATAGAGAGGAGGGGCTACTCTACATTGCAGTGATCTGAGTGACCACACATAGAGAGGAGGGGCTGCTGCAGTGATCTGTGTGACCACGCATAGAGAGGAGAGGCTGCTCTACACTGCAGTGATCTGTTTGACCACGCATAGAGAGGAGGGACTGCTGCAGTGATCTGTGTGACCACGCATGGAGAAGAGGGGCTGCTCTACACTGCAGTGATCTGTGTAACCACGCATAGAGAGGGGTGCTGCTCTACACTGCAGTGATCTGTGTGACCACGCATGGACAGGAGGGGCTGCTGCAGTGATCTGTGTGACCATGCATGGAGAGGAGGGGCTGCTCTAAACTTCAATGATCTGTGTGACCACGCATGGAGAGGGGGGGCTGCTCTACACTGCAGTGATCTGTGTGACCACGCATGGAGAGGAGGGGCTGCTCTACACTGCAGTGATCTGTGGGACCAGGCATGGAGAGAAGGGGCTGCTCTACACTGCAGTGATCTGTGTGACCACGCATAGAGAGGAGGGCCTGCTGCAGTGATCTGTGTGACCATGCATGGAGAGGAGGGGCTGATCTACACTGCAGTGATCTGTGTGACCACGCATAGAGAGGAGGGGCTGCTGCAGTGATCTGTGTGACCACGCATGGAGAGGAGGGGCTGCTCTACACTGCAGTGATCTGTGTGACCATGCATAGAGAGGAGGGGCTGCGCTACACTGCAGTGATCTGTGTGACCACGCATGGAGAGGGGGGGCTGCTCTACACTGCAGTGATCTGTGTGACCACGCATGGAGAAAATGGGCTACGCTGCACTGCAGTGATCTGTGTGACCACACATAGAGAGGAGGGGCTGCTGCAGTGATCTGTGTGACCATGAGTGGAGAGGAGGGGCTGCTCAACACTGCAGTGATCTGTGTGAACACGCATAGAGAGGAGGGGCTGCTGCAGTGATCTGTGTGACCACGCATGGAGAGGAGGGGCTGCTCTACACTGCAGTGATCTGTGTGACCACGCATAGAGAGGAGGGGCTGCTGCAGTGATCTGTGTGACCACGCATGGAGAGGAGGGGCTGCTCTACACTGCAGTAATCTCTGTGACCAAGCATGGAGAGGGGGGGCTGCTCTACACTGCAGTGATCTGTGTGACCACGCATGGAGAGAAGGGGCTGCTCTACACTGCAGTGACTTGTGTGACCACACATAGAGAGGAGGGGCTAATGCAGTGATTTGTGTGACCATGCATGGAGAGGAGGGGCTGCTCTACACTGCAGTGATCTGAGTGACCATGCAAGGAGAGGAGGGGCTGCTCTACTCTGCAGTGATCTGTGTGACCACGCATAGAGAGGAGGGGCTGCTGCAGTGATCTGTGTGACCACTCATAGAGAGGAGGGGTCTGCTCTACAATGCAGTGATCTGTGTGACCACACATAGAGAGGAGGGACTGCTGCAGTGATCTGTGTGACCACGCATGGAGACGAGAGGCTGCTCTACACTGCAGTGATCTGTGTAACCATGCATGGAGAGGGGGGGCTGCTCTACGCTGCAGTGATCTGTGTGAACACGCATGGAGAGAAGGTGCTGCTCTACACTGCAGTGATCTGTGTGACCACACATAGAGAGGAGGGGTTGCTGCAGTAATCTGTGTGACCACGCATAGAGAGGAGGGGCTGCTCTACAATGCAGTGATCTGTGTGACCACGCATAGAGAGGAGGGACTGCTGCAGTGATCTGTGTGACCACGCATGGAGATGAGGGGCTGCTCTACACTGCAGTGATCTGTGAAACCATGCATGCAGAGGGGGGCTGCTTTACACTGCAGTGATCTTTGTGAACACGCATGGAGAGAAGGTGCTGCTCTACACTGCAGTGATCTGTGTGACCACACATAGAGAGGAGGAGCTGCTGCAGTGATCTGTTTGACCACGCATGGAGAGGAGGGGCTACTCTACACTGCAGTGATCTGTGTGACCACGCATGGAGAGAAGGGGCTGCTCTACACTGCAGTGATCTGTGTGACCACACATAGAGAGGAGGGGCTGCTGCAGTGATCTGTGTGACCATGCATGGAGAGGAGGGGCTGCTCTACACTGCAGTCATCTGTGCGACTACGCAAAGAGAGGAGGGGCTGCTGCAGTGATCTGTGTGACCACGCATAGAGAGGAGGGGCTGCTCTACACTGCAGTGATCTGTGTGACCACACATAGAGAGGAGGGGCTGCGCTACCCTGCATTGATCTGTGTGACCACGCATGGAGAGGGGGGGCTGCTCTACACTGCAGTGATCTGTGTGACCACGCATGGAGAAAAGGGGTTGCGCTACTCTGCAGTGATCTGTGTGACCACACATAGAGAGGAGGGGCTGCTGCAGTGATCTGTGTGACCATGCATGGAGAGGAGGTGCTGCTCTACACTGCAGTGATCTGTGTGACCACGCATAGAGAGGAGGGGCTGCTGCAGTGATCTGTGTGACCACGCTTAGAGAGGAGGGGCTGCTCTACACTGCAGTGATCTGTCTGACCATGCATAGAGAATAGGTGGGTTGCGCTATACTGCAGTGATCTGTGTGACCACGCATGGAGAGGGGGGGCTGCTCTACACTGCAGTGATCTGTGTGACCACGCATGAAGAAAAGGGGCTGCGCTACACTGCAGTGATCTGTGTGACCACGCATAGAGAGGAGGGGCTGCTGCAGTGATCTGTGTGACCACGCATAGAGAGGAGGGGCTGCTCTACACTGCAGTGATCTGTGTGACCATGCATAGAGAAGAGGGGGGCTGCTCTACACTGCAGTGATCTGTGTGACCATACATAGAGAGGAGGGGCTGCTCTACACTGCAGTGATCTGTGTGACCACGCATAGAGAGGAGGGGCTGCTGCAGTGATCTGTGTGACCATGCATGGAGAGGAGGGGCTGCTCTACACTGCAGTGATCTGAGTGACCATGCAAGGAGAGGAGGGGCTGCTCTACTCTGCAGTGATCTGTGTGACCACGCATAGAGAGGAGGGGCTGCTGCAGTGATCTGTGTGACCACTCATAGAGAGGAGGGGTCAGCTCTACAATGCAGTGATCTGTGTGACCACACATAGAGAGGAGGGACTGCTGCAGTGATCTGTGTGACCACGCATGGAGACGAGAGGCTGCTCTACACTGCAGTGATCTGTGTAACCATGCATGGAGAGGGGGGGCTGCTCTACGCTGCAGTGATCTGTGTGAACACGCATGGAGAGAAGGTGCTGCTCTACACTGCAGTGATCTGTGTGACCACACATAGAGAGGAGGGGTTGCTGCAGTGATCTGTGTGACCACGCCTGGAGAGGAGGGGCTACTCTACACTGCAGTGATCTGTGTGAACACGCATGGAGAGAAGGGGCTGCTCTACACTGCAGTGATCTGTGTGACCACACATAGAGAGGAGGGGCTGCTGCAATGATCTGTGTGACCACACATGGAGAGGAGGGGCTACTCTACACTGCAATGATCTGTGTGACCACGCATGGAGAGGGGGGGCTGCTCTACACTGCAGTGATCTGAGTGACCACGCATTGAGAGGAGGGGCTCCTCTACACTGCAGTGATCTTTGTGACCACGCATGGAGAAAAGGGGCTGCTCTACACTGCAGTGATCTGTGTAACCACACATAGAGAGGAGGGGCTGCTGCAATGATCTGTGTGAGCATGCATGGAGAGGAGGGGCTGCTCTACACTGCAGTGATCTGTGTGACCATGCCTAGAGAGGAGGGGCTGCAGCAGTGATCTGTGTGACCACGCATAGAGAGGAGGGGCTGCTCTACACTGCAGTAATCTGTGTGACCACGCATAGAGAGGAGGGGCTGCTCTACACTGCAGTGATCTGTGTGACCACGCATGGAGAGGAGGGGCTGCTCTACACTGCAGTGATCTGTGTGACCACGCATGGAGAGGGGGGGCTGCTCTACACTGCAGTGATCTGTGTGACCATGCATAGAGAGGAGGGGCCGCTGTAGTGATCTGTTTGACCACACATGGAGAGGAGGGGCTGCTTTACACTGCAGTAATCTGTGTGACCACGCATGGAGAGGGGGGGCTGCTTTACACTGCAGTGATCTGTGTGACCATGCATGGAGAGAAGGGGCTGCTCTACACTGCAGTGATCTGTGTGAACACACATAGAGAGGAGGGGCTGCTGCAGTGATTTGTGTGACCACGCATGGAGAGGAGGGGCTGCTCTAAACTGCAGTGATCTGTGTGACCACGCATGGAGAGTAGGAGCTGCACTACACTGCAGTGATCTGTGTGACCGTGCAAAGGAAGGAGGGGCTGCTGCAGTGATCTGTGTGACCATGCATAGAGAGGAGGTGCTGCTCTTCACTGCAGTGATCTTTTTGACCACGCATGGAGAAAAGGGGCTGCTCTACACTGCAGTGATCTGTGTGACCACACATAGAGAGGAGGGGCTGCTGCAGTGATCTGTGTGAGCATGCATGGAGAGGAGGGGCTGCTCTACACTGCAGTGATCTCTGTGACCATGCCTAGAGAGGAGGGGCTGCAGCAGTGATCTGTGTGACCACGCATAGAGAGGAGGGGCTGCTCTACACTGCAGTGATCTGTGTGACCACTCATAGAGAGGAGGGGCTGCTCTACACTGCAGTGATCTGTGTGACCACGCATGGAGAGGAGGGGCTGCTCTACACTGCAGTGATCTGTGTGACCACGCATGGAGAAGGGGGGCTGCTCTACACTGCAGTGATCTGTGTGACCATGCATAGAGAGGAGGGGCCGCTGTAGTGATCTGTTTGACCACACATGGAGAGGAGGGGCTGCTTTACACTGCAGTAATCTGTGTGACCACGCATGGAGAGGGGGGCTGCTTTACACTGCAGTGATCTGTGTGACCACGCATGGAGAGAAGGGGCTGCTCTACACTGCAGTGATCTGTGTGACCACACATAGAGAGGAGGTGCTGCTGCAGTGATTTGTGTGACCACGCATGGAGAGGAGGGACTGCTCTACACTGCAGTGATCTGTGTGACAACGCATGGAGAGTAGGAGCTGCTCTACACTGCAGTGATCTGTGTGACCGTGCAAAGGAAGGAGGGGCTGCTGCAGTGATCTGTGTGACCACGCATAGAGAGGAGGGGCTGCTCTTCACTGCAGTGATCTGTGTGACCACACATAGAGAGGAGGGGCTGCTGCAGTGATCTGTGTGACCATGCATGGAGAGGAGGGGCTGCTCTACACTGCAGTGATCTGTGTTACCACGCATAGAGAGGAGGGGCTGCTGCAGTGATCTGTGTGACCATGCATAGAGAGGAGGGGCTGCTCTACACTGCTGTGATCTGTGTGACCACACATAGAGAGGAGGGGCTGCTCTACACTGCAGTGATCTGTGTGACCACGCATGGAGAGGGGGGCTGCTCTACACTGCAGTGATCTGTGTGACCATGCATAGAGAGGAGGGGCCGCTGCAGTGATCTGTTTGACCACACATGGAGAGGAGGGGCTGCTCTACACTGCAGTAATCTGTGTGACCACGCATGGAGAGGGGGGGCTGCTCTACACTGCAGTGATCTGTGTGACCACACATGGAGAGCAGGGGCTGCTCTACACGGCAGTGATCTGTGTGACCACACATAGAGAGGAGTGGCTGCTGCAGTGATTTGTGTGACCACGCATGGAGAGGAGGGGCTGCTCTACACTGCAGTGATCTGTGTGACCGCACAAAGGAAGGAGGGGCTGCTGCAGTGATCTGTGTGACCACGCATAGAGAGGAGGGGCTGCTCTACACTGCAGTGATCTGTGTGACCACGCATAGAGAGGAGGGGCTGCTGCAGTGATCTGTGTGACCACGCATGGAGAGGAGGGGCTGCTCTTCACTGTGATCTGTGTGACCACGCATGGAGAGGAGGGGCTGTTCTAAACTGCAGTGATCTGTGTGACCACGCATGGAGAGGAGGGGCTGCTCTACATTGCAGTGATCTTTGTGACCATGCATGGAGAGGAGGGGCTGTTCTAAACTGCAGTGATCTGTGTGACCACGCATGGAGAGGAGGGGCTGCTCTACGCTGCAGTGATCTGTGTGACTACGCATGGAGAAGATGGGCTTTTCTACACTGCAGTGATCTGTGTGACCACGCATGGCGAGGGGGGCTGTGATCTGTGTGACCATGCATGGAGAGGGGGGCTGCTCTACACTGCAGTGATCTGTGTGACCATGCATGGAGAGGAGGGGCTGTCCTAAACTGCAGTGATCTGTGTGACCACGCATGGAGAGGAGGGGCTGCTCTACGCTGCAATGATCTGTGTAACTACGCATGGAGAGGAGGGGCTGCTCTACACTGCAGTGATCTGTGTGACCACGCATGGAGAGGGGGGCTGCTCTACACTGCAGTGATCTGTGTGACCACGCATGGAGAGGGGGCCTGCTCTACACTGCAGTGATCTGTGTGACCACGCATGGAGAGGGGGGACTGCTCTACACTGCAGTGATCTGTGTGACCACGCATGGAGAGGAGGGGCTGTCCTAAACTGCAGTGATCTGTGTGACCACACATGGAGAGGAGGGGCTGCTCTACACTTCAGTGATCTGTGTGGCCACACATGGAGAGGAGGGGCTTCTCTACGCTGCAGTGATCTGTGTAACTACGCATGGAGAGACGGGGCTGCTCTACACTGCAGTGATCTGTGTGACCACGAATGGAGACGGGGGCTGCTCTACACTGCAGTGATCTGTGTGACCACGCATGGAGAGGGGGGGCTGCTCTACACTGCAGTGATCTGTGTGACCACGCGTGAAATCAACCAAAATTTCCTGAATTCGCATTTTTTCACTGGGTTGCAGGATGCACCCACATATGAGAATGGGGTCATTACTTAATCCAGTTTTTCACCATACCAGATCAAAGGTAAACACATACCACCATAGTATAAATAATCACCAGTATCCCATCCTGGACAGCTTTTAGGCTATGTAACGATGTGTTTCCATTATTTTTCCTTCATTCATAAAATGCTAATTCAATATCTGAGCCCGAATATATGCTGAAAGTGACACTAAAACAAATTATACGCTTGGTCACTATACCTGGCGTGCCAGCTATGTCCTTGCACACTTCAGGCTATACCTACAATGCAGTAGGTTTTCAAATCCACTGGTTTTGACGTTTTAAATCCTGCAAGCAGAATCACAGAAGATCTGCAGCATCGAGTACCCTCCACTCAGTAAATATAACTAGTATACAATTTACACTGTACGAATATATGTATGGATATCCATTTTCATCGTTTTTTCAATAAAAACACAAGGAAATATGGACCTCATTCAGAGCCGGATGCTATTTGCGCTCGTTCGTTCAGAAAAAAGGGGTGGCTATTCAAATGAACCGTTCGCTCTTTGCGGTCTGTTCACGCCTCTAGGTCTGAACGAGCGAACAAAACATGCGGTCGTTTTTTGGAAAAATACACCCCCTGGCCTCTCGCATCCTACGTCATGTCTGCTATTTATTAGATTAATCGAGTACATCGACCAGCGTATGAACTGCTCGCTATTCTTGTGGTTGGTTTTTCCTACCGCAATCTTGCGAGCAGTTCTGACTATAAAATAACCCAGTGACGTGGTCAATGACGCTGCTGTATTAATTATGCACACCCTTAAAACGCCCGTTTTGACCTTTAAGCACGCCTGCGTTCGGATCTCCACTCCCCGTTTTCAAGCACCTTCCCCTGTTACCACCCACATATGCCTCCTCCTGTCACTCAAAATAGCAGGCATTCTCTATTTAGCAAACAAACGATTTTCGGCCGCACTGACTGGTTCACGCATGCGTATTACGATCCGTACGCATGCGCAGTTGGGCAAACATCGCTCGGAACGAACGAGAGGCCGCTTACGAGCGGCTCTGAATCAGGCCCTATGTTTCCCCACTTGTTAGTCTGTATAGTAAATATGTCCCATTTAGAAAACTCCTATGCTGCTATATCAAGATGTACTGTAGGTAGCAAGTATGTCAACATGAATGAAACCATTTGTCCTTCACAGTTTTTATTGGATTTTACAGCATCAAAAAACAAGTGTGAGTTTTGCAACAGTTTGCCCAAAGGTTCTCTGCTCCTCCTCCACTGTCAGAGCACCGGGTCGGCCGGGCAGACAGGAAACGCGGCGTGCGTGACCTGTAATGTCACACTGCCGCGTCTAGGCACGGCCCAGGGGCATCTCAGCTTCCCAGAGAATCTCAGCAGCAGTGCTACCCGGTCCATTCAATAATATGACTGGCGGCTCTCGCGCCACTGCACACTACACAACCGCCCGCGGCACACTAGTCAAAACCTCTGGCGTAGGAGATAAGTCCCAATACACAAGATGCCGTTGTGGCCATTAAGAAATGGTGCACAATATATTGTGTGGTTTTAGACCTGCTTCAGGCCACCATCCATTAGGGGCCCATCATCAGTTACTAAAGCTGGCCATACACTAGAATGATTTTGTTCCAACCAGCCAACTATTTGACTATTTTATTGTTTTCATTAGAACCCTGAATACAAGGGGTGATCATGCAAGCAGTCAAGGGGTTAAAATTCTAACCTCAGCCAAAAATGTAACACTCATCTATGAAACGACACTCAAGAAATAGATTCAGATTTTATGGGTTGTACTGTATAGCTTCAGTATTGCAGGGATTCACCAAAATAAAGTGGGGTTACACTACATTGTGTGAAGCTATAACCAGTTTTTCATTTAGGTAAGGGCATCCCACTTATAGTTTGTACAGCATAAACATGCAAATATATTCTTTTAAGTACAGGGGTTGGATTGCTCTCACTCATGTCATATGTATTATTACTTAATTATTGAAACAAAGACACATTAATGCTTGTTCAAATTGACTCCTCAGTTTATATGCCATTTCTCCATTGTGTCTCTGTAGTCTTTACCAGTTCCTCATATTGCTTCTGCTCTCTGAGTCTATATCCAGTCGTGACTGTAGTTTCCCATAGTGTCCTGTTTCTCTGTTCTAAAAGCAGGTTCCACTGGTGTCCCAACTCTTAGCACTTGTCCCCAGCAGAGTTTCTATTTTCCGTACCAGTTTGCCAATCCCGTCCCTCAGCATTCATGCTCTTAAGCGTTCTGTGATGTTTATCTGCTGTCTGGGGTGGGGGAACATTGAGCCCACACTGAACGATATATCGTTCAGTGCAGGCACCCTCCCTTATCCCAGAACCTGCACAACCTGACGATATCAGCAGGTTGGACAGCAGGTTCAGGCGATGACAGATGCCGACAACGACCAGCGGGAGCGCACATCGCTGGTCATTGCTGGCTTATTCATTGCACGATTAATGAACGATTGAACAATAACGATGTCGTTATCGTTCATTTATATTGTGTAGTGGATATGCCCTTTAAAGTACCAACCAATTAGTTCCTAACTGTAATTTTTTTAATCGCAGCCCGTAAAATGGCAGTTAGAAGCTGATTGGTTGGTACTTTATATCTCTCCATTTTAGCTCTCTCCCCCTGGGTCTTTTGAGAATGTAGCAATACTTATGTAGCTAGGTGACAATGATACTGTAAGTGCTTTAAAAGCATAAAATGATTCCTTACATATTTAGCATCACTGTTAAATGTATTTTATTTTTTTATATACATAGGTGTTATAGATTCCCATTGGACATTAGAGAAATACATGTAATATCCGAGAATGTAAAAGAAAACATTGTTTTGTATGTAGCTCACTCAGAGAACCGCGTGTGTGTTACTAAAAGGGACAATGCCAGGAAGCAATATGGAGAGAGAAGCAGGGAGTTGGTATGAGCCAAGGCAGCTAACTGAGAACAGTTGCTCAGTGGCCATTGTAAGAACAAGAAGTTGCTAGAGGTTGGAACAACTACCTGGATGAGACAGGGAAGAGAGGGGGTAGCTCAGCTGCAGGGCCGTAGCTAGGGTAGTGCAGCCGGTGCCATCGCACAGGGCACCACAGGTCAGGGGGTGCTGTTTGGGCCTGTAAAATTTCTGTTTATTATCATTCTCACTTGTAGTTTCCTCTTATTTCATCCCCAGCATCTCCTGGCCTCCCCTATCTCTTCCCTGGCCCTTCCCTATGAGGCCATTCCCCTTTTTTGGGTGCATTATGTCCCTTTGAAAAATTAGGGGGGTGCCAATGCTCTTTCTGGCACAGGACACCAAAAAGTCTAGTTACGGCTCTGCTCAGCAGTGAGGGACAAGGAGAAGTGGCATAAACCTAAAGAGAGGTCTGAGGGAGTTTTTTCAAGACAGAGATCTGAAGTTAGAGACCTCTATTAAAGAGAAGGTACAAAGTGAGTACAACCAACATATATTATATACTGCTGTGAGCATGAGCAGTTTTAAGAGAGTAGGGGGCCCGTGTGCAGCCTCCATGTGCGCCCCCTACTCTCCAGCAGTGCAGTAGATACTGGCTTTGTACCAGAGTCTAGTGCACATACACAGACTCCAGAAACATGGTACCTGCGCTCTATTCCTGGAGACATCTTTACTGCGAATGCGCAATTCACTAGGAGAATGGCCACAGTGGCCATTTTTCCAGTGATTTCAAGCTGAGCAATGCGGGACTCCAGAGAGGTAAGTGCATACTTATCGACCTTATAGACATCAAATCCGGGAGCAGCTCCGAGAGCTGCTGCAGGAGGCCGGTTTCGGGGGCAGGGCCGGACTGATGACGCTGTTAGGCATATTGCGCTGTTTAGCCCCTCCCCCTCCTCGCGAACCTGCGAATTCCCTATCTAATCTCCCCATTCTGCACGCTTCACTAGGACTTCCAGGAGTGTAGGCAAGTATGGGTAAGTGTAATAATTATATAGATGCAGGGAGAGCAATGTGAGCATCGCACGCCCTGCACCCATCATCGATATGCCAATGGCTGGGAGAGACTTTAGTGCATCGAGGTAACAATTTTGATATTTAAGGGGTCTATTTACGAAGCAGTGTTAGGAGACAGAGTGAAAAGTGATAAGAAAGTGATAAGGTGCCAGCCAATCAGCTCCCAACTGTCATTTTTCAAACACAGCCTGTGAGATGACAGTTGGGAGCTGATTGGCTGGCACCTTATCACTTTCTTATCACTTTTCACTCTGTCTCCTAACACTGCTTAGTAAATAGACCCCTAAGACACTAGAGAGCACTGAGGCATCATTTTACTGTAAATTATTTTCTGATTCTCATCGTGAATTTATACAGCTGCATTTCTATAGTAATCCTACAGTATTATGTGGGCCTCCAAACACTGCAAATACATCACAGTAACCTGGGTTACCAACACTATAGCAGCTTTAAAGGTCACCATAGACTATGAACTATTGTATTCTTGTTTATTGTATACATTGTTAACAGTCTGAGTGTATCAGTTGGTGGAAACACCTCTGATTTAATGGTATGTATTGATAATTTCTGGATATCTATAGTTTACTTCACTAACTACATGAAATGTCATTCTAACTTGGTCTTCAGGACTGGAAACAGTGCATGTTTTCCAGGTCTCCTCACAGAATCACAAGTGAAATAATTAGCTCGACCTGTGGATCTTTTAAAATATGTCAGTGAGTAATGAGTGCACTTGTGCACCCGCTGGGTGACCTGGAAAACATGACCTGTGTGGGGTCCTGAGGACCGAGTTTGAGAACCACTGATTTATTGTAACACTATTTTATTAATATATATCATGAAATATATACATACACTGTCCTATTCCATTTACAATCTTTTCCAGCCTTAATTCAATTCTCTATAATCACCTTAAAGTTTATTCCTTGTATAAGAGTGTTGTGATAATAGTTCATCTTGGTTTCTGGTATAAAGGAGTCATCTTTAGATGAGACCTGGTGGTAGTAGTCCCATCCACTGCCCGCAAGCTGATCCATAGGCTTGGGTAGACGCACCACGCGTATAGAAAGGTAATAAAAGCATTAAGCATGTATTCTTAGGTCCGCACTACCTTAAGAGACAGTCTATTTACTAAGCCTTGTATTGAGATAAAGTGGACGGAGATAAAGTCCCAGCCAATCAGCTCCTAACTGCTATGTCACAGGCTGTGTTTGAAAAATGACAGTTAGGAGCTGATTGATTGGTACTTTATCTCCATTCACTTTATCTCCATCCAAGGCTTAGTAAATAGATGCCTAAGAAAGATGGGATGTTATATGTATTTTAAGAATCTTCTTATCTAATACATTCACCTATCGTTATGCACCAAAGTTGGAGCTATGCCTTTTGCAAGTACTCATTACACCTTGCCACACCCACAAACTTCCAGGATGTCATATAGACTTTGCAAAATGATTATATTATTTGTCAAGATTCTAGACTTGTCTTCTGTAATACAAACCAGCTAAACACGTTCACTTCAGTATGATTTTGAAATGTGTCATAAGTAGTCATTTGGCCATTTATTGCGTGCTTAGCTGGGGTTATCCATAAGTGAGGGAAGTACATTGACAAGAATGGATGAGTCACGGCACAGATCATAAACTGTGCTACCCAGTGTTTTGGTATCAAAGGCAAAGATATGAAATTGCTCCATTCCCTGTATACTTCCCTAAGCAAACATGGCACAATCTCATGGTGGTTGCATAGCATTAGTGAGGAGTCATATTTTCAGCTTCTGTGTGCCCAGGTAGATGTAAATAATCTAGGATCCATGGAAAAGTTCCATGCTGATAACAATCAGAGAGAAACGATCAGTTACTAACACCATAGGGATAAATGTAATAGGGTCCGAGTTCTTTTGCGAGATCAAACTCGCATCTGCTCGCACAGTTTGTAGGAGTGAGTTTGTCCTGCAACTCGCAAGTGTAATAGGGTGTGAGTTGGAGGGTGCAAGTGTGTAATAAATTAAAGTGAGTGCGAGTTTTTCATGGGGAAAACTAGCAAATTCTAATGAGAGTTTCATTACAAGTTGTGAGTTTCACAGAAGCCTTCACAGATCAGTTCAACTCCCGGATCTCAAACGGAGCACAGTTTAAGCATAAATAAGTGTAGCTTAACCATCTAGATGGTAAATTTACTAAGTGGCAAGTTTAAATTAATTTCAAACTCGCCGACAGTTTCTAAAATCCTATCCCATCAGGATACTACCGCGAACCTGCCACGTTTACAAGCCTGCACAGAGTGTGGGAAGTGCCGTGATCTTACCAATCAGCATGGCCTCATTCATTCCTATGAGGACCCCATTTTTTAGATGGTCCCCTTTTCTCTATAGGCTGAGCAGTCTAGTGTTGGTTGCCATTATGGCAGGGGAGTCCCAGCTCTACGTGTCTCCCTTCTATAGTATCACCAGCACTGGCTGTTTTAGCTTAGTGCTGGTTGGTGAAAGATAGGGTGGACCTAGTGGAGGGGGACAACAATCAATGCAATCACACTTTCCCCCATAAACACTTCTCCCCTGCCCACCACTGCTGGCCGCTGTGTAGCTGCACTGCGGCATATCATGCAGGGAGAGAGAGGAGACTGCTGCTGCTCTCTCCCTGTCCGATGTATCGCTGCTATATAGTGGCCAGCAGTATTGGGCAGGGGAGAAGTGTTACATAGGGCGATCACCCCCTCCTCCCCCCCGGAAATACCCCTGTGCAGAATATAATGACAAAGGTCTGTATCGCTGCAGATAGATTGAGGTATGCTTTCTGTACTAGCAAATAGAAGACTTTGTAGACACTGGCATAAGTGATATTGCAGACAGAAGCCTCAACAACGCCAGACTAGCCAACTAGGATTCTGGGATACTAGAGAACTGCCGAGAGCTTCACCACCTTTCCTATGCATACACATACTTATATAAAAGGGGGAAGGCAGACAAGTATGGCATTGGTGCAGAGGCGTCACAAAGGTTGGTATCACCCGGTGTGGGAGCTCATGGTGTCACCCCCCCAACCTGACCCAACAAAATTTAGACTAGTACAATGCTTTTAACATATTAATGTGTATTATGTATTTTAAGCCACAATAACCATGCTGTACAATATCACTGCAAACATACTCAGACTTACAGTGCAGATTTCTTGAAGGTGAAAGCAGACACTAGGCAGCACTCAATTCCAATGGCGTCAGGAGTAGTGTTAGGCTGTCTCCTCCAGACTGCTATGAAACCTATGAAAATATGTTTATAATAAATGAGTAACTATAATATATGGATAATTTATAATGTACTATTATATATGTTAAATCAATGGGCAGCAAGAGTTTCCATTTGCAGATGGACAAGCACTCGCATTACCTCTATGGAATGCCCCTTATTCAATGCCCCCAGTAGTAGTGCCCCTTATGCAATGCCCCCGTAGTTGTGCCCATTATGCAGTTCCCCCTGTAGTAGTGCCCCTTTATGCAATGCCCCCTGTAGATGTGCCCAATATACAATGCCCCCTGTACTAGAGACCATTATGCAATGCCCCCTTTATTAGAGCCTCATATGCTGTACCACCAATAGCGCTCAGTATGCAGTGGCCCAGCAATGCCCCTTAAGCTGTGCCCCCAGTAGTGCCCTTATACAGTACCCCCAGCAATGCCCCTTAAGTTGTGCCCCCAGTTGTGCCCTTATACAGTGCCCCCAGCAATGCCCCTCAAGCTGTGCCCCCAGTAGTGCCCTTACACAGTGCCCCCAGCAATGCCCCTTTATCTGTGCCCCAAGTAGCACCTCTTATGCAGTGCTCCTTAAGCTGTGTCCCCAGTAGTGCCCTTATACAGTGCCCCCAGTATTGCCTCTCTTATACAATGCCCCCAGCAATGCCCCTTATGTAGTGGAACAGCAATACTCCTTAGTTGTGCCCCCAGTAGTGCCCCTTATGCAGTGGCCCTGGTATTGCCTCTCTTATGCAGTGCCCCCAGCAATGCCCCTTAAGCTGTGCCCCCAGTAGCACCTCTTATGCAGTGCCCCTTAAGCTGTGTCCCCAGTACTGCCCTTATACAGTGCCCCCAGTATTGCCTCTCTTATGCAGTGCCCCTTAAGCTGTGCCAACAGTATCACCTCTTATGTGGTCGCCCTTAAGCTGTGTTCCCAGTAGTGCCCTTATACAGTGCCCCCAGTATTGCATCTCTTATGTAGTGCCCCAGCAATGCCCCTTAAACTGTGCCCCCAGTAGCACCTCTTATGCAGTGCCCCTTAAGCTGTGCCCCATTAGTGCCATTATACAGTGCCCTTTAAGCTGTGCCCCCATTAGTGCCCTTATACAGTGCCCCAGTATTGCCTCTTATGCAGTGGCCCCAGCAATGCCCCATAAGCTGTGCCCCCAGTAGCACCACTTATGCAGTGGCTCCAGTATTGCCTCTCTTATGCAGTGCCCCCAGCAATGTCCCTTAAGCTGTGCCCCCAGTAGCACCTCTTATGCAGTGCCCCTTAAGCTGTGTCCCCAGTACTGCCCTTATACAGTGCCCCCAGTATTGCCTCTCTTATGCAGTGCCCCTTAAGCTGTGCCAACAGTATCACCTCTTATGCGGTCACCCTTAAGCTGTGTTCCCAGTAGTGCCCTTATACAGTGCCCCCAGTATTGCATCTCTTATGTAGTGCCCCAGCAATGCCCCTTAAACTGTGCCCCCAGTAGCACCTCTTATGCAGTGCCCCTTAAGCTGTGCCCCATTAGTGCCATTATACAGTGCCCCTTAAGCTGTGCCCCCATTAATGCCCTTATACAGTGCCCCCAGCAATGCCCCTTAAGCTGTGCTTCCAGTAGCGCCCCTTATGCAGTGGCCCCGGCGTGCGCGGTGGTGCCGTGGGTGTGCAGCCCGCGGGTGTGATGTGCAGTGTTGCTCTTCTTGGTCTCACCCCCTTGAAGGGTGAGACCCGGTGCGGGCCGAACCCCCCGCACCCCCCTAGTGATGCCACTGCATTGGTGAACTGGTATTGCCATCCCAACAGTCCGCTTTTGCCAGTAGACCTTCATATTCCAGCCTTCAATGGGTTTCACATTACTTGCTAGTGCTTTGATTCAAAATGTGGGATAGGTTTTTATACTAGTAATAACCAGTGACGTGCGGTGAGGTAAATGGCTGGGGAGGCACGGCTAGTATCAGAGCCAGATATATACACACAGTAAATATATGAACCTGAGGGTTCATGTGAGCATTATACAAAGGTGTAGCAGTATATCGTGCTAGAAATTTGGTGTGTTTTCATCAGGGATGTGTGGAATAGGTAGACAGGGGAGGCAGTGCCTCACCTGCCATACACTTCTTACTCCAGAGTTTTGACTATAAAAATTATTAGAATAATACAAATAAGATATTTATAAAATTTTCTTTAATTTGTTTCTTATCATATTTATAGTCAAAACTTTGGAGTATACTGAAGTATGACAGAAAAGGCTGTGCCTCACCTGATAACACATCACTGGTAATAACACATATTCCTCGCCAACTAGTAGTATGGAAGAAATGGGGATTAGTATATTTTTTCGATCTCATAAGGGACGAAAGACTGTCAGTCAATATATAATAACGACAAACTATTAAGTTGTAGTGCCGTCTACTACAAAAAGAGATGGGAGAGCACCAATAGAGGTAGCCTCACACAACATGTAATAATAGCACATATACCATTGCCAAGCCAATCTCCAGCATATGCAATGAGTCAGCTCAGTCATGAAAGGTTTTTCGAAGGGAATGTGCAAGTACTTTACACAGCGTTTGTTTTCACATGGTATAATTCTGTCAAATAAACTAATTTATTGCAAAATGACTACAAAAATAATCTGTAAGTATATTGCCTCAGAAATCAAATTTTCTGCAAACTGTACAAGAAGATTAATGGTGCATTAATGAATCAATATGAACAAAGCTTTATAATATATTGATCTACATATTGTGTTCCTCTGTGACTATGGTGCAGCAAATGTTCTGGGAAGATACATAGAAAATGAAGATGCATTAGCAGGAGAAATGTACTGGGATAATACCCTCCGCTTCTATAATAGAAAGATATTGTTCTCAAATTCTTCAATTACTTGAAAAGACATTTTAAAAGCCCAATGTATCTCTAGAACACAAATTATGCTGTTGTACTTTATAAGAAAATAGCAATCACTTTAGGTGACAAGCTTATTTTCTCACAATTCCCATGCACAATTTTCTTACAGCAAACTTATATGTTTTATTATATCCATTCATTATCTGAAATTCAATCTCCAACACGTTTGGGAAATATTCTGCATATATGCAAATGAAACACAAATGTAACAAATTATCTGCTTGATATTTGCATAGATATTTGCATGAAAATAGCAGTGTCCTTGTAGCACGGTCTTGAATATAAATACAGTAAAAATCAAGTTGATATTTTGATTTACATACAATTTATTTAACAAATTTAGTCAAAGAAAAAAATGAACATTTTGATCTCTTTCCATTTTAGTGAACATAATTGTCATCAGATTTCAAGGTTAAATATATGTTTAATAAATTAACACAGCTTTATAAGTAAATGTGTTGAGACTGTAGTAATCATCATTTAAGATGGTCACAAATCTGTATCAATAGAACTAGTTTTTAGAAATTTAACCCTAGCAAGAAGTATAAGATCCATGAAACAGTATTGCTGCAAATGTCAGTTTTTTTAATTATATGTATGAATGGAGTTATAACCCTCAAGATTTCCATAGGCCTCAAGTGCACTTGAGCTAATTTGACTTCTTTTAAATCCAATCAGGGCCGTATTAAGGCTTGTGGGTGCCCCAGGGCAACTAACTTGTGGGGGCCCCCACAATCCACACAGAGTCTACCCCCCTCCTCTCCTCCTCCTCCAAGTCACATGGAGCCTACTGCTCCATCCCCGGCAGCCAGGGGCAAGTTAAGGATTTTCTGGGGGTTTTCTTGTGTGTATATATATATATATATATATATATATATATATATATTAGGGTTGAGCGGGTTCGGTTTTACTCGGTTTTACCCGGATCTTTTTATTGGCTATCGCCGAACATGTGTTTTGGATAGCGAATAAAATCGAGCCAAATTTGCGGTAAAGTGGCGATAAGAACCAAGTAAAACCGAGTAAAACCGAACCTGCTCACCCCTAATATATATATATATATATATCTATTAAACACACACACATATTTTATATATCACATACATATATAAAGCGGTATCGTCTTTTTATTAATCCATGAGTGCCGCCGTTCTCGTATACTATGTATGTATTTATCAAACATATATTTTATATAACATACACACTAACATACACATTTACAGTATACACACACATACAAACAAATATATATACTAACACATATGCAGTATAGTCGCACTAACACATATATACTCATACACAGTATACACATACTAACACAATAACACACACATGTATACACACAAACACATACATTCAAATATATACACACTAACACAATCATACACATACTTCGGGTAAAATAAGTATTGAACACATCAACATATTTCTCAGTAAATATATTTGTAATGGGGCTATTGTAACGAAATGTTTACCAAATGTCAGCAAAAACCCATGCAATCCACACATGCAAAGAAATCAAACCATAGATGTCCATAAATTAAGTTATGTGTAATAATGTGAAATGCCACAGGGAAAAAGTATTGAACACATGAAGAAAGGGAGGTGCAAAAAGGAATAGAAAGCCAAGACACAAGCTGAAATCTGTCAGTAATTAGAAAGCAATCCTGCCCCTTGTCAGTGCAAATTAATAGAAGCTGGTTCAGTCCCAACTGATGGCCTATAAAAAGGTGTCTCATTACCAAGGTGTCACACAAGAAATATCTCATGATGGGCAAAAGCAAAGAGCTCTCTCAAGACCTTCGCAACCTTATTGTTTCAAAACATACTGATGGCATTGGTTACAGAAGGATTTCTAAACTTCTGAATGTTCCAGTGAGCACTGTTGATACCCCAGAAGTGGAAAGAACATCATTTCACTATAAACCGGCCATGACCAAGTGCTCCTGGCAAGATTTCTGACAGAGGAGTGAAATTAATTATCAGAAGAGTTGTCCAAGAGCCAAGCACCACTTGTGGAGAGCTTCAGAAAGACCTGGAATTAGCAGGTACAATTGTTACAAATAAAACAATAAGTAATGCACTCAACCGCCATGGCCTGTATGCATGCTCACAACGCAAGACACCATTGATGAAGAAAAAGGATGTTGAAGCTCGTTTAAAGTTTGCTGCACAACATTTAGAAAAGCCTGTAAAATACTGGGAGAATATAGTCTGGTCAGATGAGACCAAAATGGAACTCTTTGGATGCCATAATACACACCATGTTTGGAGGAGAAATGTCACTGCACATCACCCCAAAAACACCATATGAACAGTGAAGTTTGGAGGTGGGAACATCATGGTGTTGGGCTGTTTTTCAGAATACGGTACTGGCTTACTTCATATTCTTGAAGGAAGGATGAATGGAAAAATGTACAGAGATATTCTTCATTAAATCTGCTGCCATCTACCAGGATGAAGATGAAACGAGAGTGGACATTTCAGCAAGACAATGATCCCAAACACACAGCCAAGGACACTCTCAATTGGTTTCAGAGAAAGAAAATAAAGCTGCTAGAATGGCCCAGCCAATCACCTGACTTGAATCCAATTGAAAATCTTTGGAAAGAACTAAAGATCAGAGTTCATAGAAGAGGCCCACGGAACCTTCAAGATTTGAAGACTGATTGTGTAGAAGATTGGGCCAAAATCACACCTCAGCAATGCATGCGACTAGTTTCTCCATACAGGAGGCGTCTTGAAGCTGTCATTTCCAACAAAGGTTTTTGTACGAAGTATTAAATACGTTTCAGTAAGCATGTTCAATACTTTTTCCTTGTGTCATTTCACATTATTACACATAACTAAATTTATGTACATCTATGGTGTGATTTCTTTGCATGTGTGGATTGCATGGGTTGTTGCTGACATTTGGTGAAACTTTCATTACAATAGCCCCATTACAAATATATTTACTGAGAAAAATGTTGATGTGTTCAATACTTATTTTACCCACTGTATATACACACTAACAGACATACACATGTATACACGCTATAACATTACGCATTCATACTTACACTTTTTATTCAGCAACTGCATGTTGCTAGTGGGGACAGACACCTTGCATCATTAGGCCCTGCCCCCTCACAACATAATGCTGCTATTAGCAGAGAAACTTGGGGCTGGGCATGCCGTGTTGGCTCCACCCCCATTGTAGCCAGCTAGCTGTAGGAGGAAATTGTTTTGTCTGTGGGGTTTCTAGGTATTCAGAAACCCACTCTGCAAGCGCTAGTAGCCCACAGCTGATTACTTACCTGACCTGAGTCCCGACAGAGCTGCTCCTTAGTCCCCTCATCAGCGTCATAGATGTGATGCATCACGTGACGCTGATGAGGGGACTCGGGAGCCGCCCTCTGCTGTAGAGGTATATTTACTAAAGTGAGAGTTTTTAGAAATGGAGATGTTATCCATAGCAACCAATCACATTTTGCCAAACATTTAACTAGCACCTTCTAGAAGATAATAGATAGAATCTGATTGGTTGCTCTGGGCAACATCGCTACTTCTAAAAACTTTAACTTTAGTAAATATACCTCTTAGAATCAGGAACACACAAAAGCTATGTATGCTGCATAATTGATTCGTTATCCATTTTCCTTTTGGTAAATAAAAAACAACTATGTACATTGAGCATCTATTTTACATTGGGGTCAAAGTTCCCAAAACTATGCCACTGCATTCACATATTGATAAATGCAGTGTATAAAATGACTAATGATAAGAGGGTCTTGGCTTAGTAGTTAGCAAGGCTTTACCCATCTGTGATTTGTGAGATATGACTCCTGTGTATGTGAGGCGTGGGATGAAACTGTTTAAGACCATTAATGTAAGGTAGGTCTTAAATATGAGTAACATGGGTGGTCTCTATGACGCTGATGGTTATTCTTATTCCCTGATCCATCCAGTTCCCACCTACTAGCAGTGAAGTCATCTAGCTTTTCTCACAGACTAAGGCCCTGATTCGCAAGTGGGCGTACGCACGTTCGCCGTACGTAAAAAAATATTTAAATTCAAGCACTCGCTCATTTTTTCCTACGCAGCTAAAAATCCGCCCCAAACTCAGGCGACCCCTCCTCTGACTAACGAGCGTGCCAAATAGCGAGCGTACATCCCCGAAATGGCTTGAAGGGAACGCACGCACAAGTACAAACCGGAAGTGGGACTGTCAGATTCCAATTACCTGCTCGTTTTTTCGGCCTACCTCCCTCAATCGTATCATGCCAATCAATATATCAATTAGCTTAATTTATTTTTTTTTTCAACACAATGCAATAAACTTTAATCTTGTCCGTGTTTGTATTTGCTCGCAGAATACGTACGGCTGAAACCTTCCCTTTTTTTGTTCCAAAGACATGTTAGCCCCAATTAAACAATTGTTCTATTTGTTTGTCTCCCCACAATTTTTCTGTGGTTCATTTCTTTATTTAAATTAGCTTACGCATGTCACTGCATCAAGCCTATCATAACTCTCAAGAGATTTCTGGCCCTGTCGAACACATGACTCATACACTAACCAATAGAATTGGTCCTGTTAATTTCCCAAATACATTAGCCAATCAAATTTTTTTTGGGTGCTTTATTAAAAATATTTTGTCAAAAAAACACCATTGCCATCATGAGATCCGCCGCATTCACCAGGCGCGAACTGCTGGTGCTGACGGAGGTGATGGACAGGAGGATCACCAGTCAGCCTCCACCCATCTCCAATAGGCGCAAGCGTTCCCATATATGCGGAGGTACGTCGACGCCTGCGCTTCTTCGGCTAACGCGGACATATTGGCCAGCTGGAGCGCAGGTGGTCGGACCTGCACCGGCGGACGCCCCGCTTGCTGGCATGCTTTCGCATGCAGATTGCGGAAAGTAAGTGTTCTGGACTGTGGTTTTCAAGTTTTTCTTGTGGGCCCTAACTGCGTGTGCATGTTTTCATGTCTGTCCTATTGAGTCATTGTAGTCATATCTGCATGTGCATGTTTTCATGTCTGTCCTATTGAGTCATTGTAGTCATATCTGCATGTGCATGTTTTCATGTCTGTCCTATTGAGTCATTGTAGTCATATCTGCATGTGCATGTTTTCATGTCTGTCCTATTGAGTCATTGTAGTCATATCTGCATGTGCATGTTTTCATGTCTGTCCTATTGAGTCATTGTAGTCATATCTGCATGTGCATGTTTTCATGTCTGTCCTATTGAGTCATTGTAGTCATATCTGCATGTGCATGTTTTCATGTCTGTCCTATTGAGTCATTGTAGTCATATCTGCATGTGCATGTTTTTATGTCTGTCCTATTTTTTTTTTTTTTTTTTGGTTTCCTGTTGAAACTAACAACAATTTTTTGGTCATTTTTTTAGGGGCACAGCAAACACTACGGCGGCATCGCCACACAAGACGCCGGTCCCGGCCCCTCTCTCCAACCCCCAATTCCTCTATTCCCCCCTCCTCCCCAGACCCTGTGGCCGATATTTCTGGCCTACTTCCCCTCCAGCCCAATTCCCCCTCTCCTCCATCCGTCCCTCCTCCAAATACCCCCTCCCAGGATCAAGAAAACACCTTGCCCCTCGGGTTGGGGAATGTAGCCACCTCCGAGGTGGTCCAGGGAGTGGCTTCTGGCTCTCTCGTTTTGGAGAACGGTATGTTTTTAAAGTTTATTTTGGACACCACAAACTGTTTGTATGTAATCATGTGTCGTCCCCATTTTTTTTAACTTTTTTTCGCCTTAGGGTATTTTTGGGGGTTGTCTTTACCTGTTCCTGCTGATGTCACCATACACATATCACACCTGTGTGCCTTTTTTTAGGGCCCTTGTATTTTTGGCATACGACATTTTGGGGTTCTGGGTTTTATCCGTGTAATTTTTTTTTGGCCCACAAGCTTGTAAGTTTGTGTTTGCTTGTTTTTTGTTTTTTTACAATGTTGCTTCATTATCGATTTATTAATCCCCAAACTTTTGTCACCCACAGAGGAACAGAGGCGTCGGGAAGAGATTCTGAATTGTGTGGGCCGTATGCGGGAGCAGGTCACCGGGCTAATGCAGGGCCTTGAGCATCTGTTGGTCCTCCTTAGGAAATAGTTTTTTTTTATTTTTTTTACAAATTGTTTCTTAATAAATCTGTTTAAAATCAAGCTCTGTCTCATGCGTTTGGAGTAAATCCAAGATTCTTTACACTGACATAAGTAGACTCTTAAAGCAAGGTTTGCCCCAGAAACTCACTACAGATTGTGTGTTGTATTTCGAATGCAAACAGGCACAAGAAACACCTCCCAGTACCAATGTCATTTTCCTTTTTTGTGGTGGTCAACATGATAGTTTACACCATTTTTCAGGTTCCTATTTGGTGGCCAAACTGCTCAGGACAATCTTCCGAAGGCAACTGATTGTACACGATTCCTTGTTGTGTTGGTTAGTACCCCGAAAACATATTACATTTTAGCTCCACTTGCTTCATTACTGGGTTACCCCTTAGGTAAAATTAACGTTTGGGAGTTTGTTTACACTTGCTTCTAACGTGCCCAAAAAGGAAACAAATTCCACTCTCCAAATATTTATTCACAGCAGAAATCAAAATCCAAAGTGGTCACTCACAAACAAAACACACAGTGATAATCAGAAAAACTCCACATACCAAAAAAACTAAACAAACACACAACAAATCAAGAACTGGTTGACGAAGGTCCATGCCCACATGATTTCAAAAATATGGCGTTGCAATATTGGTGTCAGAATATATTCCCAAAGTTTCCACAGAAAGGTTTTGGAAGGGTAGCAGGAAGTAGTCATCGTGGGAGTGCCAAAGATTATGCAAACAAACAGAAGATGGTGCAAGAATTAATATAAAAAAAGATGAACGTTAAAAAAACGGAACACATTGGGTATACACACTGTTGTTTGATCAATAATTACCTAAAATATCGGGCCACCACATCATCGCGTATGGCCCCCCCACATACTGACCTCCGACCAACCTCGGGGGGGCCATCCTCAGGTAAGGCATCCTCTGGCTGCATTGGAACACCACTCCTTATGGCGATGTTGTGAAATATCCCACACAGGACCACAATTTTCGAAACCATATCCGGCAAATACATGAGCTCGCCACCAGAGCGGTGGAGGCATCTGAATCGGCCTTTTAAAAGGCCGATACAGTGCTCCACCACTTGCCTGGTGGCTGTAAGTGCGGTATTAAACTCACTTTGTGGACCTGGTGTGGGAGCCAAGTAAGGAGTGAGCAGCCAGGGCATGCAAGGGTATCCACTGTCTCCTGTGAAAAAGAATAGACAACATCAGGATCACTGTGTATCAAGCTTAACATTGTTATGTACTAAAGGTCTCCACTTACCCAGAAGCCACGCATCACCAGCTTGTAGGTTGTTTAATTTGTGCCATATCCCTGATTGCCGGATGACGAAGGAGTCATGTGCACTTCCTGGTAATTTTGCATTCAGGGACAGGATCTGGAGGGAGGCATCACATACCACCATTACATTCAGGGAGTGATAGTGTTTCCTGTTTTGAAATATGGCCTCCAGCCGTGCTGGAGGCTGAAGTGGTATGTGAGTACCATCCACAACCCCTATGATGTGTGGGAAGCCAGCTATTTGGTAAAAATTGGCCTTGGCCACACTAAGGGCACCCATATCCAAAGGCATTTGAATAAAATGATGAAGGTGCTTGAAAAGTGCCTCCATCACTGCCCTCAGGATCCGGGAAAAGGAGGATTGTGAGATGCCCGCCACTATTCCCACCGTTGTTTGAAACGATCCTGAGGCACAGAAATGTAACACCGCCATAAATTGCGTAAGTGGTGGTATTGCTGTAGGACTGTCAATTTGCCGCTCAAGATCACTCTCTATTAATGAGAGAGTGTCTATGATGATTTTGGGAGGAAGACGGTAGCGTCTTAAAACCTCATCATCGGGCATTCCAAAAAGGGTGACACGTGTTCGAAATATCTGGGGCCTTGCACGCCTACGATGCCTACGCCTGGGACGAGATTGAGGTTGGTCGGCTTCCGGGAGCATGGCCAGAACAATCCACCCTAGATCAACCTGAAATGGCAAGATTGGAATGTAAGGCTTTGGACCCACCCCAAAAGAAAATTCAAAACAACTTAGCTTGATGATACCATCCATTGCTGCTTACATGCCGGGGTATTGTCATGATACGTCCAAACTGAAATTAATCACAAAAATTATTTTACAAATTTCACTCTGTGCATTTTTGTTTCTAAATTTTGTGCTAGACCAAACTTAAAATATGCGAAACACACATTTGGCAAAAGTGCAAAACGACATTGCACACAGTACATCAAAATGGGTTGAAATGTTTGCACAAAAAGCGAAAGGGCAACCTCAAAAATATAAAAATGATTAATAAGCATTTTAAAAAACGCTAATTAGTTCGCAAATACAAGTCACAATAGTAAGTAGTAAAAATGCGCTAATTAGTTCGCAAATACAAGTCACAGTAGTAAGTAGTAAAAATGCGCTAATTAGTTCGCAAATACAAGATAAAAAATGGACTTACCAAGAGCAAATATATAAGAGTCCAAATCAAAAGGTCTTTGGGTCCGAAATTAATCAAAAGCTAAAATAGATGAAATTAGGGATCCAAAATTTAAAAAAACGAAGAAACACAATGAAACAACAATTGATCAAAAGTTAGACTTCACAAAACTTACCAAATCAAGAAACGAGGTCCAAAAAATAAAAAGCAAAAAAGAGAACGGAAAATAAAAACGCAAATCTACCAAACAAAATAATCTCCAACCGCCAACTCCTTTATACGCCAACAATACACTCCAGCCAAGGTAACCTCCAACAATCCAAAAACGCCACCTCGACTCGAGACACACCAAGCCATAAATAGTGTTTCGTTTCCCGCACAAATTAAGGAGGGATCATAGGAACGCACAATCAATGATGCGGCCGCAAAATAAGGACGCATGTATAAATACGTCACGAAAACACATTAAAATTCTGGTGTATTTCTTGTTTGGACCTCAGACATGGCGACAGACCAGGGAAACAATGCCCAAGAGTCAGGCAGTAAGTCTTTCATGCATTTTGTATCAATGATTAATTTGAAACATAAGATTGGGCAAGTTGTGATTTTGTGAAATCTGAATATTTACACAAATAGGTGAGGAGGATGACATGGAAGATGCTGCTGGGCCCAGTATTCCTGCCAAAGCTGCCAAAAAAAAAGGCAGCCACATTTCACAAGAAAGGAGATGGAGGTTTTGATACAGAAGTGTGTGGACATCCTGCCACAGGCAGACAGGAATATGAGTCTAAGCCAGAAGGGGAGAATGTGGGAAGACGTAGCCGTTGCTGTCAATAGGGTGGGTGATTATGTCCGTCTAGCCCGGGATGTCAAACGGCGGTAAGTAAACACTTGCCCCCCCTAAAAACAAACACCATTTTAAACAAAAGGATAATGGCTTCCATTTTTTCCCACAGATGGGGCGACTTCAAATATCAAAAGCAAAAACTCGCGGACAGGGCTAGGCATGCAAGGGGGACAGGTGGGGGTCCCACCCCTGTGTCATTGGAGTTGACGGATTTAGAAGAGCTGGCACAGGGGTGTGTGCAGCCTGTGGAGGTGTTTGGCATGTCCAACATGGATACGGACATGCCAGACTTTGCGGCTCCTCATGTTGTCCCAGGTAAATCTTTTGATGTCATCAACTCTGAAATGCTATTGTGCCAATATGTAGATTCTAATGTGAGGCTTTTCTCTTTTTTCCTAAGAGAGACACAGGCGGATGAGTCTGCTCCAGAGGGGAGCCTTGGCCGCCGAATTTCTGCTGGCTCGGCAGGGGAGGAACCAGTACATCCGGCTGAGGACCCTGCAGAAGCCAGTCCAGGGCAATCCCCCTCGCAGGCAGTGTCCCTCCTCACAGAACTCAATTTCAAATCGGATTTCCATACGGAGATTCTGCAGAGGATGGACGCCAGTCTGGTACGGGTGGCTGAGGCCCTGGAGCAAAAAATGCGGCGGCCAACGTGACCATTGGTCAGGCCCTGGCGGAAAATACCAGGGCCAACATCCGCATCGCCAATGCCCTGGAGCAGCTCGTTCGCCAGCACATGGTGGAGCCGACCTCCCTTCCTGCCGGAACATCAGGATCCTCCACCTCTGGCACATCATCAGCCAATCCTCCAAATGTGCCTAGCCCTGTGCCTAGTCCAGAGGCCACAACATCTGCCTCTGGACAGGCCACCCCGATGACATCCCGGACCAGGTCTGGTGCCCTCCCTCCCCCATCCAAACGGGTGAAAAAACGGTGACAGCAATGGTGACTTTTCCCACAATCCTTCTGTGCTTGGCTCATATTCCTTTCTGGTCAAAACTTCCCTCTCCTTTCTTGTGAAATGTTTTTAAATTTTGGATGTATGTTTATGTCAACAGTTATGTTGGGCCAATTTGTTTGATTTTGGGACATATCTTTGGCAAAAAAAGATGTCCCCAATATTTTAATTTTTTATTTTTTTGTTTGAGCAATAAATTGAAACAAAAAATCTGACATTGGATTGTGAAATTATTGTACAAATGGGTTACATTTAATCCTGGACCAAAAGGCAAAAACTGGCAAAAAACAAGAAAAATTAAAAAAAAAGAAATGGGCTCCTTAAGGAACGTTTAAAAAATCATATAACGAGGCAAATTCAAGAGGCAAAAATAAAATGGTGCGAAAATTAAAACATGATGACATTATTGTTACAATAGGCCCTAACCACCAAATTGAGGGCAAAATAAACCCCCACAAATGTACGCAAATTGATTGTGTCATCCTGACATTAGCAGCTCTGAGTTCCACCTGCGTACGGTTTTGTGCTATCCCAAAAAACTGATTTCAAAACACATACCAAGCCGGTTTTCAATCCAACACTAATTGCTTTTCAGCCCTCCCGCGATTAATCGCAACAACATCGTGGAGTCCCGGGACGGAGGAGAAGGCCATCGACAATGTGGTCGAGTAATCCAGACCCTAAGCTGTGCGAGCATTTTGAAGGGAAAGAGGATCATCCAGTGATGTATGAGTCGGTCCGAACACATTTTACGCTCGCATTTGCTAATGTATGTACGCCCCAAAAACGCCTCGCCACGCCTGCGTTTTTCCATCTCCACCCCCGTCAACACCCAAAAACGCCCTGTTCTGTCAATCACATTTGACATGTCACTTCCTGTACGCTATTTGACGAACGAAACCAAAAAAACTCGCAATCTGCCGTACGCACATGCGCAGTGTTACACCGACGCATGCGCGGTTATTCAACATCGGAACGCAACGAGCGTACTGCTGTTTGCGAGTGGCTCTGAATGAGGGCCTAAATCCTTTTCAGACTAATTTAAGGATAATCATGAAAATATACAGTCATAATGATTCTCTTGGCACTCCTGTCATATATCACTTCCCAAATCCTTGAACTGACTCCCCATATCCTACAGAATCCAATTCAACCCACCCTTTCCACCAAAGTCCACAACACCACCACTCCTTCATACATATCAAACATTGAGCTCTCTGAGCACATTAAGCTTGAGGGGTTTTATTTAGCTGACTACTAGGGGTTACGTTTTAGGACATTGTTTTTTTGACTTTTAACTTTTATTGAGGCAGCCTATCAGGACAGGTTAAGGAGGGATTTGTAGGATGCATGGGGAAAGGGAGGGATTTTCTCCTTGCTCTCCCTCCATACGGTTTCTTTTTGGTTGGGTGTCATGGTTTATTTTGCTCCTGTTGGACTTTCTAGTGTTTTTATGGGAAAGCTTTTCAGTACCAAATAGTTGTAGGATTGTGAGGCAACTTCCCAGTTGAAGTAAGGCGAGTGGTCCTGCTCTTAAAAGGGAACTAGGGGCATGTTCATGAAAAAGGCTCAAACTGTGCCACCTTTCGGGGGAAGAAATAGGATAATTTGCCCATATGGTCCGTAATAAGTTCATGGACCTATATGTTTTCACCATTGCGCTAGCAAAAAAACGGCACTTTTCGGGGATAATTTTTCAGGACACATCAGATCCTAAAAAAAGATCCCCGATAAGTGCTGGCGTCGGGATAGAGTTTGGGGGTAATTGGATAGCCCCGGGGGATCCATTAGCATCCGAACAGGGGGCCTGATTCAGTTGGGAATAGAGTGAGATATCTCGCAACTGTGCACCTGAACAAATCATATTGCAATGCAAGGGGTGTAAATACATACATTTTTTTTATATGTGGGGTAAATATTGGCTGCTTTTGCATGTAGCCCACAAATACTGCACAGCTTTATTATTACTCTACAATTTAGATGTCAGTTTGGAAACACTCCTCCCAAATCTAAATCTCTGCACATTTTAATTCTGCCTCACCTGCAGTGCAGCATGGTTTCACCAAGATGATCAGCTGAGAGAGATATCTCTCTCTATTCCCAAGTCTGAATCAGGCCCTATGTTCAAAGCTAATTGGATACCGTCCAAAGTCGTATGCCAAGTGCTGCATCAGAAAATGCTTATGCGCACTTTCTTACCTCAGTAATGTATGAATGGCAGAAAATAAAAACTTTTTTCCCACTGAAAAAAATAATAGTTTAGTAGATCAAAAAGCCTCCATAGCTGGCTGCTCTCCTTTCTCAGGATTTTTTATACAACATCACTGTCTCACGTGTGCCAATGATTACATCTAGATTTTAAGCTCTCACCGTCTAGTTATTGCTTTTCCATGTTCGTTGTTATGTAGCTATTGTATGTAACAACAATATGTTAAAGGACCAATATGTTGGTACTTCATAAATAAATCATGATAATAGTAAACTGGATGTTTGTGCTTGTAGCACCCACACACAGCTTTAAGGACAAAGCAATTAGCATTGTCCAAAAGATGCATCCTGGAGAGAATGAACTAGTATTACTGTGTAATAAACTGAAATACTATACTGAAGCGGCAACATTTCAAATAGATCCTCCCAGTATGGATGTAACATATTCTGTTTATACCAGTAAGACTTAAGCAGAAAGTTCCATAAACCAGAAATAAAAAGCAAATAACACGTGGTTTATAACTCCACGGCTAAACAATATGTATATATGTACATATGTGATAGATCGGAATGCAGTCACCATGTCACCATTCAAAATGTCTATAGTCAGAATGTCTACACCAGAATGTTGACAGTTATGATGCAAACATTACTGAAATGTCAACTAGGAACATGTGGACATCTGCAGACTGTCGACATGTTCACAATATTGACATCTGAATTGTTGACATGTGATATGCCGATATTAAGGTTGAGCTGCGGGAGAAGGGTTAGGATGAGGGTCAGGGATAGGGGTTAGCGTACTGGAACTCTGCATCACTGGCAGCGCTGGAACCGGAAGACATCACTGCACCGCCAGAGCTGGATGGAAGTAAGTAAATCTCTGCATCTTCAGGGCACGCTGTTTTGTCGACATTCTGAGCATGTTAACATTTCATTAGTGTCAACATGCTAAATATCGACGTGGCCAGTTTCGACACACTGAACATGTTGCATGTTGACATTAGGACCATGTTGACATTCTCATGTCGACATGATGAATGTCAATAAAACATACCAAACCTGATAAATCAAAATCTATCAAAGGTTTTAGGATTGGCAGTATGTGGATTGATGTAAAGCTAAACATAAATGTGCAGGTCAATGTGAGCATGAGTGCAATTTATAATGTTTCAAAGCTAATTTTGCTCTCTATTTTTAATGTTTGAAAGAATTGGGGGGGAAAGACTTTTCGAACAAGAATATTTATTTATTGTGGCAAAGAGGGTACCTTGCCACGTTCTGAAGTCCAGTACAGAGCTCATTCCCCGGGAAAAGGGGCAGATAGAGTTAAGAAGCCTGCTGATTACTACAGGAAAGGCTTTATACACAGCTGCACTACCTGGGTGTGACTGATTTGGAGTGTGTGAAGGTATAAAGAATTGTGGGATCCAGTGGGTGGTGCTTCAGATGCTGACTATCAGCCAGACAATAAAGAGGAGCTGGTGTGGCATAGATAGTGTCAGGGAGTCATCGCATATGTACAAGTGTGATGTTAACATTTGTGAAGAAAAGTAAACGCCATCCGATATAACTGAACGATGTGAAGGGTCGTTCTTTGTAAGCAGATTTCTTACATTATGTTTGATTTTTTTCGGTTTGTTACATTTCGTTTTACTAAAAATAGTATTCATTAATTATCAACAACATACACGTTCTTCTTTTCTGCAAATGGTTTGAGTACACTTGTATTTTGAGAATGATAGCTATTAATACTTTCAGTACTAAGGGCTCTATTTATCAATTTTTATTTTACTATTATAATGTAAAAACGGGTGTATTCAATTCCTGATCAAGGCACTGATCTGTGTGAAGTTGGTGTGTTCTACTCATATTTGCATGGGTTTCTTCTGGGTGCTCCAGTGTCCTCCAAAAACATACAGTTAGGTTAATTGCCTTTTGATAAAAAATAATATATATATCTCTAGAGTGTATGAGGCCTGATTCAGAGTTGTACGTTATTGCATAGCCTTAGGGAAGTGTTTGTGCAACACTGTACAACTCACATGCAAATGCAGCAGGAGGCGCCTGGTGTACTAAGACAGTATCGGATCTTCTGCAAGACCATCGGCAATCTGGGTAACCCTGTTGTTAATCAGATTGGCCCTTGCAGCTCTGAAGTCGAGGTCAGGAAGTGTGTGTTGGTAGATGCACATCCGGGTCCTGGTCAGTGATGTGCGGTGAGATGAGGCAGAAATATTATAAATATCTTCTTTGTATTATTCCAATAATTTTTATAGTCAAAACTCTGGAGTAAAAGGTGTATGGCAGGTGAGGCACTGCCTCCCTGTCTATCTTTTCTGCACATCCTTGATCAAAACTCACCAAACTTCCACCACTATATACTGCTGCACCTTTGTATAATGCACACATGAACCCTTGGGTTCATATATGTATCTGTAAATCAGGCTCTGATACTAGCCAGTGCCTCCCCAGCCATTTACGTCACCGCACATCACTGGTCCTTGTACTCCTAGATCAGATGCGACTTGACTCAAGTAATAAGGTAGATAAAATGATAAAGTATCTGGTTAGTAGCAATGTTTCAACTCGCCTTTCTGCTTTATCCTCAGATCTTGCCTCATGACATTTACATGTTATCCATAATAGCCTTTTACTGTAGGCTCAGACTTTGATAATATGAGCAAATTTAGCACTGAAATACTCTGCCTTTGAAGCAGATTTACGCTGCTTAAATCACAGTTTGAGCTCCATTTCCCTTGTGATTTTGGGCAAATGTCTCTCTTCTAGTGCCTCAAGCACCATAGAGCCTATTGTGGAAGAGACTCTTTGAACATGCAGAGCATTCATTGTTTCATTAATTATTTTCACCATTAACGACTGTTTGAGAATTATTTAACTCTTTAGTATCTTTCACATGGTGTCTTTTGTCATATATAGTACCGCAGACTAACAATTTTATATTTAACAATAATGGTAATTTATGAAATAAATAATGGTAATCTCCAAGTTTGTTTGTGGAACGCACCAAAGAAATCACAGAACCAGAAATACAAAGTAAATGTAAACAATATGTTGTTCAAACATGAGAAAAACTACAAATAATGACTACAAATTAACATTGGATTGAGACTAAGATTTTCGTAGTGCAGTTTTCATATAAAAAATGGGGTGGAACAAGAGGGGTGAGAAAGGAGAAGAGAGGAGGTAGGAAATACAGGGGAGGGGGGTACAGTACACCCTCATGGGGGGATTTACTAAAAATACTGTTAGTGCGATTTTGTGTTTTTCAGTGATGAACCCATGCGTTTGCAAATCGGGAATTTACTACAGGACAACTTGCATGGATTTCGTATGTCAAACACTACTTCGCACTCCAAATCATGTTATATCACCAACGGACCAAACATCGTATGAATAACATTGATAATTAGTGCAAATCACGAATTTACTAAGATTTACTAAGATTCATGTTTGCCAGCATGAACGAACTCGCACCCAGATTGCAACACAGTGCACCAAATGAACAGACTACCAACTCAGCAGTGTGTTTAGCAGAAGCTTACACAATGTTGCGGGGTCCCCCATCCAAAGCATTACCAGCCCAGCATTACCAGCCCCGGGCTCTTTGAGCCTACCCTGGTTTAAAAAAAATGGGGAAAAAGTGTGCAGGGGTCCCCAGTATTTAATGCACCAGCACCGTACTCTTGGATCCAGTCCTGGTCCTAAAGATATGGGGAGAAATTTTTGTAGCAGTCCCCCACATGTCTAGAACCAGCAGCGGGCTCCAGTAGCAAGGGGGTAATGCCACAGCCAGGGGACACACTTGACGGGGTACCCCAGCCAAAACATTTACCCTCCCCCATCAAGCCTCCCCCGTATGCCGGTACTTGGAGAACCACAAATACCAGCATGTGGGGTATTAAGGGGCATCTGGTACCTACAGTCCCCCTATAAAATAAATATTAAAATAATAACAGTAAACACACAACAAATGTTTATTATTTTATTATAACATGCTCTCACTCACCTGCACTCACACTGCATACTTATCTTGTCCCTGGTGCTAGTCTATCCCCTTGTCCAGTAGTCATACCATGTGGAGATCTGTCTCTCTTCTCCAGTAGTTATCCTTGGGTAAGAAAATAGCATACCACAATCTGAACCAGCCGGACATAGCAGCGCTATATGTACATACTGTACAAACAGCGCTGCTCCAGAATGTGACAGGACCCACATGTGTTCCTGCACTTGGAGCCCCGGCAGTCAATCAGCGGCTGCTACCATGGGAACAGGCTGCTGATTGGCTGTGAGTGCTCTGTCTCTTAGCGTATCAGCAACCAGCCCGCTGATTTGCTAAGAGACAGAGCACTCACAGCCAATCAGCAGCCTGTTCCCATTCTTACTGCTATTGCATGGCTCATTTTTCTCTCCAACTGCATTTCCTCTCTCCAGGCACGACATTGGCTCCTCTTCCCTTCAGAGTAAAATCTAAATTACTCTATTTTCTCTATTAAGCACTCACCAATTATTTTCCCCTTACAACTCTGACCTCATCTCCCTCCACAATCTTGCTCTCCCACTTTGTTCTGCCAATAGTCACCTCCTCTCTTCACAACTGGTAACCTCTCCCCACTCCTGCAGTCAGAATTTCTCTTGTGCTGCCCCCTCCCACTGGAACTCCCTCCACCTCCTTATTAGACTCTCCATCACTTTGCATAGTTTTAAGTGGATCTCAAAGCCCATTTCTTTACCAAAGCCTTCCAGCTGTAATCTTAAACTACCCTTTTTTTGTCCTAGTGCACGGACTCATCTCTCTGTGTCACCCATATCTGTCCATGTCCCCTATACATTGTAAGCACTCACAAGTAGGGCCCTCTTCCCTCAGGTACATTTCCTTTCCTTGTTTATGCTATTACCTCTTGCTGACAGTGTCCCAGAATTTGTCTGCTATATTATTAACTAGGGTTCAGTTTCAACCAATTCTGACTTTGAGGTTATGATTACTGTATATGCACAATTGTGTATTAACTGTCTAATGTTAAGTTTGGTTTGTTCAGTTGTATCCTGTTATATTCAGTTTTGTCTGTATTTTGCTAGGCACTTTTGGCCTGACTCTGAGTTGGAAGCAAAGCAGCCACAAGGGTGGATAGCCTTGGCAGCCAATTTATCACCTTTTGCGAATGCAGGTATCCATAAACTACATGCCTATAATTCGCCTGCCCATTGCTTTTGTGTCCATAGCTGCAGCTGTCATCATTAGTATTGGCATTTACTCCATTTATTCCAGCCCCGTGAGGTGCCTTTCATGATGCTATAACAGTTTATGCAACGTCAACCACAATATCTGATGAGTAATGGGTGCTGTACTATGCAAGTAAGGCTTAGTTGGTGTAAGTGAGCTGGGTACAATAGAGTTTACATGCCACGGGCTTGCCTAATTAGCCATAGCTGTGCACCCACATACCAAGTATACAGGGAGGCTGAGTTTGCCATGAGGTAAAATGTAAAAATGGCCAGATTTGCCTCCCCTGCAAGCTAATAAACACTCTCTATAAATTTCTGGTTGCATGGAGGAGAATGGGAAAAGTGCATTTTAAAGCAAGCTCACACTCACCCATCACAATAAGGAAATGCTGCACATGATACCTATCCAACTAACCTGTTGCTCCATGTCTACAGAGAGGTCACATAATGTATACAGGAGTACACTGCAGACAGCTAAATGCAATTCCAGCCAATGGAAGTGCACAATACCTTGTGTGTGTGAGGTACAATCCCAGAGCACCTCACATCCACTAATATTGCACATTTTCCCTCATACACCATAGAGGTGTACAGGAAAATGTACCATGTTGCAGGGGTGTATCTAGGGATCCAAGCGCCCCTGGAAATGTAATGTACTGGCGCCACCCTACCGATCCTTATGCAGTGCCCCAAGTAGTAATCGCCAATAGTAATCCCCCCTATGCTGCATTGCCCCCAGTAGTAGCCCCCCTATACAGTGCCCGCAGTAGTAATCCCCCCTATGCTGCATTGCCCCCAGTCGTAGCCCTCCCTATACAGTGACTACAGTAGTAGACCCCAGTAGTAGTCCCCTATACAGTGCCAACAGTAGTAGACCCCAGTAGTAGTCCCCTATACAGTGCCCCCAGTAATAGTACCCAGTAGTAGTCCCCCTATACAGTTCCCCCAGTAATAGTACCCAGTAGTAGTCCCCCCTATACAGTGCCCCCAGTAGTAGTCCCCCTATACAGTTCCCCCAGTAATAGTACCCAGTAGTAGTCCCCCCTATACAGTGCCCCCAGTAGTAGTCCCCCTATACAGTTCCCCCAGTAATAGTACCCAGTAGTAGTCCCCCCTATACAGTGCCCCCAGTAGTAGTCCCCCTAAACAGTGCCCCCAGTAATAGTACCCAGTAGTAGCCCCCCCTAAACAGTGCCCCCAGTAGTAGCCTCAGTAGTAGACCCCTATACAGTGCCCCCAGTTGTAGACCCCCTATACAGTGCCCCCAGTAGTGGCCACCCCTGTACAGTGCTCCCAGTAGTGGCCACCCCCCCATAAATTGCCCCCAGTAGTGGCCACCCCCCATAAATTCCCCCCAGTAGTGGCCACCACAATACAGTAGCAGGCACCCCCCCATAAAGTGCCCCAGTAGCGGACATCCCCTATTTCAGTGCCCCCCCCCCTGTAGTGCCAGGCTTACGCACACACACACTAAGAACACAAAAAAATTCAGCTTACCTGGTCCCCGCTCCTGAAGCAACCGCCGCTGTCCGAGTCCCAGCCCGCTCTTTTCCTGCATGGGAGAGACGTCATGACGTATGACGTCTCTCCCGTCACATGCTGCAGGGGGAGCCGGAACACGGAGCTCATGAGTGAGCTCCTGCCGGCTCCCTCCGCGGACGACGCAGCAGCTAATGAGAGTCTGTATGACTCTCATTAGATGGCTGTTATTACAAACACACAGCCACCGCTGGCGGCTGTCTGTTTGTAAACTGTGTAGCGCAGACCACTATCACTGTGGTCTGCCCTACACTTGTGGGGCCGAGGGACTTGTCCACCCCTTGGCTACTGGTGGCACTGCCTGGCGGTGCTCCCCCTTTGGTCGGCGCCCCTGGCGAGTGCTATTCTGACCAATGGGTAGATACGCCCCTGCCATGTTGGCCTTCTGCAATTATTGGGGATATGCACAACTGCACATTGTTACTGCACATCCCCGATAATTGAAGTGCCTCCATAGAATGTATTCGGTCTCATCTTTGCATATGATAAAGATGAGCAAGGAAATGACTAATATGTATGATCATACATGTGTTTGGCAACATCTGAAAGATCTAACTGTTTATCACTCTGGCCAAATGGATGTATCAGATGTAATACCATTAGTGCAGTTGTACGATAACCACTTACACAGTTATAGTAGGTCATCATCCGATCACATTCATTGCCCATTCCAGTATGACCTCTAGGATCAATGATCATTTTCTTCCCATGCAGACTGTGATCACAGGCCATTTAGGTCTAAAGTGGCATATTCACAGTATAGGAGAGATGTACTAAGCCTTGGAGAGAGATAAAGTGGAGCAGTTGCCCAAAGCAACCCATAAGCTTCTGACTGTCATTCAAAGACTAAGGGGTCTATTTACTAAGCTTTAGATGGAGATAAAGTGGCCGGAGATAAATTACCAACCAACCTGCTCCTAACTGTAATTTTTCAAATACAGCCTGTGACATGGCAGTTAGGAGCTGATTGGCTGATACTTTACCTCTGTTCACGTTATCTCCATCTAAGGCTTAGTAAATAGACCCCTGAGCTAGATAAATGACAGTTAGAAGCTGATGGGTTGCTTTGGGCAACTGATTTATCTCTCTCCAAGGCTTGATACAGCTCCCCCTATGTATGGTAATATTTACATTGACACTAATGAAACCAAAAAAAGGAAAGTGTTCAGTATTAGCTAATTAAAAAATTTAAACAAGTATCAAACAAATGGGTGTCATGGCAGATACAGAGTGTTTAGTGTACAAATGAATCAGAAAACACTACTTCACGGTGACGTACTGTAAACAACAGGGCAATGATTCATTAATGATATGTTAATTATGAATTCATGACTGCCCTGCTAATCAGTTGTATCCCCACCTAATGTATTTTATTACAACAAATTCATTTGAGACATAAATAAAGATAACATATATGAAGACAACATTTTAAAGACATTTCTTTTTCTCCTGGTGTAAAAGTTTTATTAATAGCTTCCACAATCCTCTGGCTGCCTTATCAGGCCTGGGTTGTGTGCCATAAAATGATAAGAAATAGGAAATATCACCCAAGGGATGGACAGGGATTAGTTTGAAGCATTGGTTTTCAGAGGCAGCCAATCAAGAGGAGCCGGGAAATGGCTCTATTGTTCATATACTGGGCAGTTACTATTCTCTCCTTTTATACAGGAGCAGAAAGGATGTCTATGTCATTGTGTGGAGATGGAAATTTTATTATTCACTGTTGAAAGTTCAAGTAGTATTGATTTCCAAAGGAGTACAATTTCATGTAGCCCTTTTCAAGCTAACGTTATAAGAGGAAAATGTGAAAGAAAGGATTAAACAAGCTGAAAATCCCAAGGAAAAACTGTATCAATTGTAAGAACCTCTGCCATTTAATGATGATGGTTTGCAACAGTAGCTTGTTTAAAACGCTTTTCCTAATACCACATCTCAAATTAAGCTGGGATTATTTAGTCTTTTTATTTTTTTTTTGCCAGTTAGTTGTTGCTATGTATGTATAATATTGCTTTTAAAATGATAATCTGTTGGTCTGTGTCAATCCTGTTTGCATAACAAAAACATTATCATGTAAGACAACATCAGAAAAATGTAAAATATATCCTATATTTACAGGACCAGCTTGGTTCTATATTGCCCCTGGCAAGTATTACATGTGTGGGGCATTACTCTCCACATTAATTATAGGTTGATTAAATACAGAAGAAGAGATTGATAATACAGAGGAGAATGTTTAATGCAAATGTAACATCAGTTTGTACAAACACAACAGATGTGCCACATAAGCTCAAATTGAACTGGACGTTTTCCAGAGACAGTACTTACCGTACTTCTGAGTAGAGTCAGAATTAAATCTTTAGGCTTATACAATACTCGTGTAGAGTGATAGAAGCTGCTTTTACAATTAATTTTCAATGGAAAATCATCCTAAAATGATTTTTCTTATACAACAGGCTGTATTATTTTTTAAGTGTATTTTATCTGTTTTCAAAGTAGCATAAGGGGAGATCCCGGCAATGAGAGTGACTGCTGCAGTGATGAACGAGACATGGGTTACCAATACAATTTTTATTACAGGCACATTACTAGGCAGAGCAGCAACTTTTTGGGATATTATTGTTGTTACACAAAGTCACTGAGAGAAGTTTTTCGGCTCTGGTCATGTGATTTCTTTTCACTACAGTATGGTCATTGTGCTTATTTTGTTGTTTGACAACCAGGGGCTTGTGGTCCTCAAGCTTAATGCTGAGCTTAACTTAGAACTGTTTGACCAGAGTAAATGCTGCTAATTTGCATTGGTCATGCCCAGAAAGAGAGCACACACATATGCAGCAATGCAGACTTGTGCATACAGGTTGAGTATCCCATATCCAAATATTCCGAAATACGGAATATTCCGAAATACGGAATATTTTTAGCATGACTGAGAAAGTGAAACCTTTGTTTTCTGATGGTTTAATGTACACAAACTTTGTTTAAAGCACAAATTATTAAAAATAGTGTATAACATAATCTTCAGGCTGTGTTTATAAGGTTTATATGAAACATAAATGAATTTCATGTATTTACGCACACTTTTTTTGATGCACAAAATTATTAAAAATATAGTATAAAATGACCTTCAGGCTATGTGTATAAGATGTATATAACACATAAATGCATTCTGTGTTTAGATGTGGGTCCCATTCCCAAGATATTTCATTATGTTCTTAAAATATTCCAAAATACGGAATATTCCATTATCCAAAATACCCCTGGTCCCAAGCATTTTGGATATGGGAGACTCAACCTGTATATGGTTTATAAGCCTCCTTATGACCAGCAGTGCCAGGCTGGTACAGGCCAGTAGGACGTACCATTAAGAAATTGGTAGCCGGTACAGCATATTTGTCCCTGCCACCTTACCACCGTGGTGCCACCAATAGCTGCGCCACCAAGAGAGTTGCAGTTCTCCGTAGTGAGATAGATCCCAGGCTGGCGCGTGAATGATTGGGGGCAGCCCAGCAGCTCTTGGAGCGCTGGGCATACCACCAGAGTGATGATAAACGGGGAAATGTTGTGTGGAGTGGACCCACCCTGTGATACATGGCCACACCCCTCACAGTGCAAACAGAGTACCTACAAGAAAATAAACTTACTTGCACCACTGCTTATGACTACTGCAGGGGAAAATGCAGGCTAAGTACATTAAGGGTGTGCTCTCTGTTATAATGTCTGTTATAAGACATAATTATGAGTGGAAATAAGCTATTTGTGCATAAACCTTTATTGTAATTTGAGCTCATTTTGTAACAAATTATGCATCAGTGCCATTTATATAAATAAATACATTACCATTTACATGGTTGCTAGGTATCTGAATGTAGAGTTTCTTTCTATGTAGATCTACATGAGCTCTGAGCATAATGGTTGCTAGGAAATAGAGACTGTGTTTATTGCATTATGTATGTTAATTTTTGCCGCCATTCAGGGTATTTAAAATGTGTGTTTGCCAGTTCATTTAGAGCAGCCCTTGAGAGGGGTCCCAGGAGCACCAAAATTACCATATGACTTACTGACACCTGCAAGTTCTGCTATATATGCTGCTATATTGTTAATCTTTGCAACTAGAAATTTAATAAATTATATATATTTTATTATTTTTGTTTTCTTTAAATAAAAATGTGCTTGTTTCCTTTTTAAGGGGGTGGTGGGCTTTTTATTTAATTAAAGTCTAATTTAATTAATATATTTGCTTTACTAAGGCGAATGTATATGCAGTGCAGTCTTACCTCTATCTATATATGGGGAACATGATTTTTTTAAATGGGTATGCATTTTAATTAAAGATTATAATTTACAATTCTGTTTTAACTATTACACTATCCTTTTCCCTCTTTCCACAGACTTTTCAATACCTACTTAAACAGCAGGTAATATAAGTATGGCAGTCACTGGTAAATTGAGGTACTGTACTATTATATAATTATCAAAGACAAAAAGACTTAACAGTCTATGAACTATTGTCACTATATCTAGGCCATAGGCATGAGTGCCAGGTACAATCCTTTACAATACATCCAAGTAACACAAGAATTTAGCACTCCACACATAAAGATGTAAAACTCCATTAAAAGGCACAAACAAACAAATATACTTAACAGAGTAAAGATGTTTCTAGTATAAAGATGTAAATGGCACAAAACCAAAAAATATATATACTTATCAGAGCAAAGATGTTTCTAGTATACCAGTGAGGCACTTCCAGGGCACCTTTAGCAAATGGCAACCTCACTCCTCCTAGCAGAAGATACAGATTTTGCCCACTTGTTGAAAGTGCCAACATGGCCCTCCATATGTGCTTATCTGTACAAACTGGCCCATATGCAAAACACTAAATGTATAACTTCATAAAATGGTATTTGCTGTGCAAGTCTGAAGTTTTCCCATTTTATAAATAGCTATCAGTGCATTTATATTATTTTTAATATAATAGATAAAAAGGGGACAAACGTTACAGGTGTGAGAAATTAATTTATCAAAATTTTAAAAATAAAAAGTCTCTAAAGGACACAGAGAAACAATTCTCACACTACTTATAACCAGAAATCTATTTTGGTCACGTGTCATACACAAGATTCACTGAGGAGTATACAGGAGCTGAAATGAAGCTAATACTAAGGATATGCACATTTAGCTACAGGCTGGGGAAACAAAAGCAATATCAATTCCTAAGAGCCTAGGCCAGGGGTTCCCAACCACGGTCCTCAAGGCACACTAACAGTCCAGGTTTTAGGGATAGCCATACTTGAGCACAAGTGACTTAATTAGTGCCTCAGTTATTTTGATATATCCATCTGTGCACAATCATGGATATCACTAAAACCAGGACTGTTAGTGTGCCTTGAGAACCGAGGTTGGGAATCACTGGCCTAGGCAGTATTTCTGATCTCCACAGATAATGACTTCCCCTCATAAAAATAAGTACATTTTATCTATTCCCACGTATCAATGTAAGATGAACTTTTTCTAGACATTTAATTTTCTTACATGGATAGAAAAAAAACTTATAGAAATGTGAAATGACCTCTATTCTATTGGATGAAAATGGCTCTTGCACTTGACCATGTCCAGTACCAGAAGCAAAGAGACAATTATCTCTATTCATGGAGCAATTTGGCATGTTAGAGACAGCTGACATAACCAATGCATTACATCTATACAATGCCTTTTCTTTGCATATAATATCTTTTCTGAACCTAATAACGGATTCTGGTGACTGTCCAGGTTTCATCTGAAAGTAAAGTGGTAGTGCCAGTGGCATTCCAGATGGCAGAAACTCGGGGATGGGAAGGGGAGAAAAGATGATTTATGGTCCTACCTTGTTAAATCTTTTTCTTCGACTCCATAGGGGGCACAGGGAGGATGATGGGTTTAGCCTGGAGAGGAGAGTCTGGGTACCAAACAGTTAATTTTAATTACCCTGCAGCTCAGGGCTCCCTCTTCCCTATACCCTGCCCCCAGTCCATGGCCAGCCAGTTAAGTTAGTAAGCCCACGGCAAGGAGCGAGGTCAAAGAGAGGGAGAAGAAAGACCGGCACACATACAGAATCATACACAGAGGCAAGATGCTTAGCCAAATGTTATCACAGAAACTAACCCCCCCAAGCCAGGTCCATCAAGGTGGGTGCCTTGTGCCCCGTATGGAGTCGAAGAAAAGGATTTAACAAGGTAAGACCATAATCATTTTCTTCTACCTCTACTAGGATGCACAGGGAGAATGATGGGATGACCCAAAGTTGTCTCCTTGCGGGAGGAGACACTCCTGAACTGCGCTAAGAACCTGTCACCCAAAGGCCGCACCTGCAGAGGTGAAGGTAACAAAGGCATAGAAACAAATGAAAGTATGGGGAGAGGACCACTTGGTAGCCTTACAAATGGCTCTGCAGAAGCTCCACTTTGAGCTGCCCATATGGCTGCCACTGACCTAGTGGAATATGCAGTTACCACAGCAGGGTCAGTAAAATCCACCGCATAGTAGGTGTGGCAGATAAGCAAGCAGAGCCACCTGTCCAAAGTCTGGTTAGAAGTCAGCCAGCCATGCTTGTGAAGATCATACAGGACAAACAGAGAATCAGATCTGCAGAGATCTCTGGTTCTGTCTATTTAAATCCAGAAAGCCCTCCCTACATCCACATAGGCCTCCTCCAGCGAAGAACCCAGAACACTGAAACTGGCACCACAATCTCCTGGTTAATGTGAAACCAAGATACAACCTTGGGTAGGTAACCCAAGTGAGTTCTCAAGACAGCCTGACATGCATGGAAGATAAGAAAGGGGGGCTGCATGTGGAGGACGCCCTGAAAAATCGTTCATATGTGCGGTAAGAGTGCAATCTGCCACTGAAAGAGCACATACAGGTCAGAAACCTGTACTCTCAAGAAGAGAGCCAGAGGCCCAAATCCAGACCCACATGGACAAGAGAGAGGACTCTTGAGAGCCAGAAGGACCGAGGATTGAAATCTCTGGCCAAATACCACACAAAGCAGGTCCACCAAACACGGTGATGAATCTTTACCAAAGAAGGTTTCTGGGCATTAAGCATTGTACAGATGACTCTCCTGGAAAATCCCTTTGCTCTCAAGGCAGATGTCTCAAGAGCTACCTTGTCAAAGCAAGATGAGCCAGATCTGGATGGAAGTATGAACCCTGAGAAAGAAGATCCAGCTGCAGAGGCAGACACAGAGGATCATCGATGGAGAGACCCAGAAGACCTGCATACCATACCCGCCATGGCCAATTCAGAGCCACCAGGATCACCGTGCCATCTTCCAACTTGACCTTACAGAGAACCCGCTGGATCATCAAGATTTAAGAAAAAAGGTAGATGAATGGGAACCTCCACAGCACCGTCAGTGCATCCACCAGGAGTGCTCTGGGCTCCTTGGTGCAGGAACAGTATCTCAGAAGCTGGTGGTTGTGCCGAGACACCAGCATATCTATGGCTGATAGGCCCCAATGGCTGACCAGTAACTGGAAGCCATCTGGATGCAGAGCCTACTCACCCGAATGAACATGTTCGCAACTTAGGACGTCTGCTTCCAAATTCAGTATGCCGGGAATAAAAACTGCTGACAGAGCCAGAAGGTGATGCTCCACCCAGTAGAGGATGTGACTGATCTCCTTCATAGCACCACGACTGTGTGTGTCTCTCTGGTGTTCTATGTAGGCAACAGCTGTTGCGTTGTCTGACTGAACCTTGATAGGGCACCCCTGGATAATCTGCTCTCCTGAGCCATCCATCATCCCCAAAGACTTGCATCATTGGTGAGCAAGACCCAATCCTGGATCAAAAAGGGATGGCCTCTGTTCAGGTGGGACTGGTGTAGCCACCACAAGAGGGCATGAAGAACCCACTGCAAGAGAATGATCATCTGTGCCCTGAGGTGCAGATGGGATTTGTTCTACCTGGCCAGAACCTCCAGTTAAAGAGGACAGAGTGAAACTGGACATACTCCACCATGTAAGATGTGGAGACCGAGGAACCCAGGATCTGCATGCAGGCATGGATCGACACCCGATGATGACTGAGGAATGTGCAAACCTTGGATTGCAGGGCCTGAATCTTGTCTGCCGGAAGGAAGACATGCTGACCCTGACATTCAGTAGAGCTTCCAAATGCAGTATCTCCTGAGAGGCCATTTCGCCAATTGATCATCCACCCATGTGACTGTAGGAGATTCACCGTCAGACGAATGTGGTCCATCAGGACATCTGGAGACTGGTCCAGGAAAAAGAAGGTCATCCCTAGAAGGTAAGATAATCACGCCAGAGGATGCTTCTGAAAAGTTATGTGTATCCCTAAGAGACTACATCCCTGACCCAAGAATCTAACTTGGTTCCCATCCTAACTTTGGTAAATGACAAAAGCCACTTCTTAGTGGGCGTTAGCTGCAGCCGGGAACCGGGGATGGTTGCCTGAAGCTGTATTAGAACTTTAGGGACACAGTTAAGCCTGCAATCATGACCTGCAACCATCCCTGTGGAGACCTGTACGGATTGTCCCTGCATGATCCCAGATCCTGTACTAATACAGCTTTAGGCTGAGTCCTTGCCGCAACTACTGGAGCTCCGGAGTTGAAATACTCATTCCGAGCACCTCCGTTGAGCTCTGTTCACCATTACTCACTAGATCCGGCATGTGCAGCCAGCCGCTCTGACGGGCCAGCCGCTACACGGCTCACAGCTCTGATGGACCAGCCGTTTCACATTTTCACAGCGATTTTGGCTTCTATACCAACAGAGAAGCGGGACCCAGTCATCAGGTGAGCAGTCAATTTGTTCATATTCCCCAACTCAAGCTAAGAAGTGGGCTTCAAGAGGACACGCATATTTTGTCCCTACCACCTATAATACATAGCCTACACGGTGAGACGCCACACTGATTGACCTTTTCAGATCTTTAAAAACATTGGGATTATATGTGGATCAGCAGCTGTATTGACACCAATCAACACAGGTATCTGGTCTGTTAATAAGGATTGGTCACAAGTTGGCTACAAAACGAATATTGCACATTCACAAAAAGGATACATTTTTTCATATGCATATGCAACTTTTTTATCCAATTTTTAAACAAATGGACACACAAACACAATACAATTGTTTGAGAATAGAGCACACAGCTGGTGCTCTTTATTGAGATCTCTATGATATACAGTCAGGTCCACAAATATTGGGACATTGACAGAATTTTCAGATTTTGGCCTGTATTCACCACCACAATGGTTTTGAAATGAAACAAACAAGATGTGCTTTAACTGCAGACTTTCAGATTTAATTTGAGGGTAATTACATCCAAATCGGGTGAACGGTGTAGGAATTACAACAGTTTCAATATGTGCCTCCCACTTTTTAAGGGGCCAAAAGTAATGGGACTATCAATTCAAAAGCTATTTCATGGACAGGTGTGGGCTATTCTCTCGTTATTTCATTATCAATTAAGCAGGTAAAAGGTCTGGAGTTGATTCTAAGTGTGACATTTGCATTTGGAATCAGTTGCTGTCAACTCTCAATATGAGATCCAAAGAGCTGTCACTATCAGTGAAGCAAGCCATCATTAGGCTGAAAAATCAAAACAAACCCATCAGAGAGATAGCAAAAACATTAGGTGTGGCCAAATCAACTGTTTGAAACATTCTTAAAAAGAAAGAAAGCACCGGAGAGCACAGCAACACCAAAAGACCCGGAAGACCATGGAAAACAACTGTGGTGGATGACAAAATTATTATTTTCCTGGTGAAGAAAAACCCCTTCACAACAGTTGGCCAAATCAAGAACACTCTCCAGGAGGTAGGTGTATATGTGTCAAAGTCAACAATCAAGAGAAGACTTCACAAGAGTGACTATAGAGGGTTCACCACAAGATGTAAACCATTGGTGAGCCACAAAAACAGGAAGACCAGATTAGAGTTTGCCAAACAACATCTAAAAAAGCCATTATAGTTCTGGAACAACATCCTATGGACAGATGAGACAAAGATCAACTTGTACCAGAGTGATGGGAAGAGAAGAGAAGGAAAGGAACTGCTCATGATCCAAAACATACCACCTCATCAGTGAAGCATGGTGGTGGTAGTGTCATGGCGTGGGCATGTATGGCTGCCAATGGAACTGGTTCCCTTGTATTTATTGATGATGTGACTGCTGACAAAAGCAGTAGAATGAATTCTGAAGTGTTTCGGGCAATATTATATGCTTATATTCAGTCAAATGCTTCAGAACTCATTGGACAGCGCTTCACAGTGCAGATGGACAATGACCCAAAGCATACTGCAAAAGCAACCAAAGAGTTTTTTAAGGCTAAAAAGTGGAATGTTATGCAATGGCCAAGTCAATCCCCTGACCTGAATCCGATTGAGCATGCATTTCACTTGATGAAGACAAAATTGAAGAGAAAATGCCCCAAGAACAAGCAGGAACTGAAGACATTTGCAGTAGAGGCCTGGCAGAGCATCACCAGTAACGAAACCCAGCGTCTGGTGATGTCTATGCGTTCCAGACTTCAGGCTGTAATTGCCTACAAAGGATTTGCAACAAAGTATTAAAAAGTGAAAGTTAGATTTAGGATTGTTTAGTTTGTCCCATTACTTTTGGCCCCTTAAAAAGTGGGAGGCACATATAGAAACCGTTGTAATTCCTACACCGTTCACCTGATTTGGATGTAATTACCTTCAAATTAAATCTGAAAGTCTGCAGTTAAATCACATCTTGTTTGTTTCATTTCAAAACCATTGTGGTGGTGAATAGAGGTGAAATTGTGAAAATTCTGTCAATGTCCCAATATTTATGGACCTGACTGTATATATTTAATTTAGAATCTTTAAAACTCCTATACAACTGAAGGGAAAATGCCCCAAGAACAAGTAGGAACTGAAGACATTTGCAGTAGAGGCCTGGCAGAGCATCACCAGGGATGAAACCCAGCGTCTGGTGATGTCTATGCGTTCCAGACTTCAGGCTGTAATTGCCTGCAAAGGATTTGCAACAAAGTATTAAAAAGTGAAAGTTAGATTTAGGATTGTTTAGTTTGCCCCATTACTTTTGGCCCCTTAAAAAGTGGGAGGCACATATAGAAACCGTTGTAATTCCTACACCGTTCACCTGATTTGGATGTAATTACCCTCAAATTAAATCTGAAAGTCTGCAGTTAAATCACATCTTGTTTGTTTCATTTCAAAGCCATTGTGGTGGTGAATAGAGGCCAAAATATGAAAATGCTGTCAATGTCCCAATATTTATGGACCTGACTGTATATGTGTGTGCCTGGATAAATTTTTACATGTTTACAGATCAATGGATCTGTTCTCATATTATTCACTGTTAAAAGTTAATATGTAAGTTATCATCTTGTGTGTACATCTAGTATAATAAATTATTTTTGTATTTACCTGGATTGTGTGTCTTTTGGGTTTGGGATAGATACTGTGGCGCTATCCTTCATTTATTCACTAATTTCTACTCGAATTAAGGGTGTTGGGGGACCCCTAGGAGAGCTGCCTGTCACAATTTAACTGCTGAGAGGTGAGCGCCCATATATATATTCCTATACAATGCATAGTTATATATTTACATATATACATATATATATAATATACATCAATTACATATAGCAAGAACAGCCAGCACGCACCTTTTTTTTTTCAAATTTTTTTTTATTGTGCGTACCAACACATCCACGGATCCTCTCTCTGTTTGTGTGCAGTACCCGCGGCTCTGGGCTTAAACTCTGCCTCCGGACTTAAGTCCCACCTCCTATTGCCGCCGGACTTAAGCCCCATCTCCCGGCGACGTCAGTCTCCGGGAAGGCAGGGAGAGAGCTTGATAAGTGGAAAGGCATTGATGCGAGCTAGTCATGTCACTGCAAGGGGGCGTGGCTTCACGATGGGTGATTGCATTCTGTCAGCGGATCCGCAGGGGTCAGATTTAACTTAAGTCAAGCCAGCGCCCATTCACCTCTTCGGCGCCTGGAGCTCGCGCTCTGCCGGAACCACCCTCCCTACGCCCCTGCATACACCATCCCCTGCCAATGTATGTGCTAAGTGCCATTTGTACCATGACAATTCCAAACCCCCATCCGTGGGAGTGTAGCCTCAGGCAATGGTCCCCAAGGCCAATCTTCAGGGTCAGAATAACAATGGGGCGGATAGGACTACAGTACCAGGCCTTCACAGAAAAATAGACCCATTGTCATGGCAGCATGGTAATGGTCAGCCGCCCAGCTGGCCACATGCTCAGCCATAAATCATAAGTATTAAAATTGTATTTCTACTTTCCTCACAAAATGATGCAATATTTTCTACTTTAATTTATTTAGGGTAACATTGAGGCTGATAGTGTGTGTATGTGTGTGGGGGGGGGCATGCCACATGGCACTGGTCACACCCATACAGTGTTGTTCACACCCACAAGGAATTGTCCACACCCATACAGTGCTGGTCACAGCTCTACCTCTTCTCCTTTGATTATTCCCAGCCCCCAGGTCCATGTAGGCTAGTGATTTTCAACCTTTCCAACTCGAGGTACACTACACAAGATTTTAGAATTGCCAAGGCACACTATTCAGCTATGCGGTGTGCGTGACCAATGAAAAAACATACACAATGGCTCCCACATAAAAATATACACAAACATTGACCTCCTCAGGCATAAAACACACTACACTACAAATACGCTGAGCTGACAGCCGCGGCACACTTGACAACCACTCGCGGCACACTAGCGTGCTCAGTGGTTAAAAAACGCTGATGTAGGCCTTAATCTGGCCCTGACAACCTTATTTGACTGACATACTGTAATTTAATAGAAATCATCATATGGTTGGTTGGGAGAAGCACATGAACCTGGGTATGGATGTGTTTGTGTTTGTTATTAATTATTTTGCTCATTTTCACTAATGTTAATTTTTCAGCTATGACAATTATTCCTGAATGATACTTTTTGTTATCACAGAGTCAAATGATACTTAAATACAATAAGTATTATTTACTTGCAATGCTGAAGGGAGCGAAGCTGCACTAAAATCATATTAACCAATCAGAACTTAGCTTTTATCCATCTACTGTGATAATGAAAGCAAATGTCAGTTGATTGCTGTGGTTTTAGTGCATACTGGAAGTTTTCAGCAATGTTAATAACTAATCCTCAACTGATCTACATTTTTCATAAAAACAACACGCTAAGGCTCAGCACAGCAGCGTGTGTACACTATAGGTGATCACAGGAAGAGTAAAAGAGACATCTGAAGCGATTGTAAAAACAGGATGTAACTGTAAAACGCTGATGTGGGCAAGTGTAACAGCTGTGTGCAGGCTTTGTCTACTGTCACACAACAACAGCTGAACATGAAGGTCACAAGGAGTGATGTAGAGATATGTGTGTTCTGTCTGACAACTGCTCTCCCTCCCAGTATTCATACCCCATAGAAAGGAATTAAAACTAACTGAAAAACTTTGGTGGTCCATGATAATCAGATATCTGAAAAGTGCTATTGTAAGGAAAAAATGTTCTTTTGTGGCCTGACTTCCAGACCCAATTCTACCAATAAATGTTTATTTTAAGCATATGCTAGTTTTAAATCTGTGGGATTTCCCTTTTGGATAAGGTGACTGACCTCACTTTAATGAGTGGTTACACTATATAATTACTTACTGTAGAGATTATTATTCTTCTATTTTTCTTTCTACCTATTTATAGTATAGGCTTGTTTGACTTTTGTGACATTCCCCGGTGGTTTGTAGTAGTTAACTAATTGCTTGTGTGTTGCTTAACTCCTCTTCACACGTTCACTAATGACCATCACTTCTGGGCATCGCTCTACCTAATGCATATTAAAGGGGGAATTCAACTGGACGCAAAAAGCCGTGATTTTGCGATAAGCTTTTGCATGTGCGTTTTTTTTGCACCTACAGTAAATGCGTATAATGCAATCCTATTCCCAGAGTCATTGCACGTGCGAAAACTCCATAGACAAAAAACGGCAAAAAGTTTTCGCCATCTCAGAGCAGATGAAAAAATTTGCAAATTCCCTATTTTTGGCTAAAAATGTGGGGACTTGGTTCACAACCCTTTGGACACCCCCTAATGACTAATTAGTAGAGATGAGCGGGTTCGGATCTCAGAGATCCGAACCCACCCGAATTTCGAGGATCTGGGGCAATCCGAGCGAAGCTCGGATTTCCCTGCCTGCCCCGGATCCCTCACCCGAGGCAAAACCTCGCGACCCCGCTGACGGGTCGCAAGGTTTTGTATTGAGCGGGCTTAACGCTGATTGGCTGAGAGAGCCGTCTGTCACGGCTCTCAGCCAATCAGGGTTAACCCCCTTGAAAATGCACACAGAAGAAAAAGAAGATGGCGCCCACCATCCCCCGCCGCCTGACACCGCCGGCACCCCCCGCTGCCGAGACCACCAGCACCCCCACTGGCAGCATCCCCCGCCGCCGACATCACCCCTGCCGACACTGCTGCCCCACGTACTGAGGACACCGTCAGCGACCCCCACACTGCCGACACTGCCGACATCCCCACACTGAGGACACCACCAGCACCCCTGCACTGCCAACACTGTCAGCACACATGTACTGATGACACCACTGGCACCCCCGCTCTGCTGACACCGCCGGCACCCTGCATTGAGAACACCCCTGTACTGCCGACACAGTCAGTAAACCTGCACTGAGGACACCTCTGGCACCCCCACTCTGCCGTCACCGCCGGCACCCTGCATTGAGAACACCCCTTGTACTGCCGACACAGTCAGCAAAGCTGCACTGAGGACACCGCTGGCACCCCTGCTCTGCCGACACCACTGGTACCCTTCACTGAGAACACTGCCAGCACCGCAGCACTGCCATTCTATGTACTGAGGACACCGCCAGCAACCCCCGCACTGCCAACACAGCCAGCAAACCTGCACTAAAGACACCTCTGGCACCCCCATACTGCCGACATCAGGGCCGTAGCTAGGGTAGTGCGGCCGGTGCTATCGCACAGGGCACCACAGGTCAGGGGGTGCTGTTTGGGCCTGTCAAATTTCTGTTTATTATCATTCTCACTTGTAGCTTCCTCTTATTTCATCCCCAGCATCTCCTGGCCTCCCCTACCTCTTCCCTGGCCCTTCCCCATGAGGCCATTACCCTTTTTTGGGTGCATTATGTCCTTTTGAAAAATGAGGGGGGCGCCAATGCTCTTTCTGGCACAGGGCACCAAAAAGTCTAGTTACAGCTCTGGCCGACATCACCAGTACCCTTCACTGAGGACACTGCCAGCACCGTAGCACTGCTATTCCATGTACTGAGTACACCGTCAGCAACCCCGCTCTGCTGTCACAGTAAGTGAACTGTTGGTGTATCCAACCCACACTGTATAACACACTGTATCCGTGTTGGAAATTAGATGGTGAACTGCCACGTTAGTGCCGCCCACTGTGTCACTTAGCTTAGTCAGCCAGCTAGCTGGATGCAACCTTTTGCCCTTAAGTAGATTAAGCAAATAATATTGTGAGGTGGTCAAAATTGATTGGAAATTACTGGAAATAAATGTTATTGAGGTTAATTATACTGTAAGACCAAAAACAGGCCCATTTTATGTGATTTTAGCTGTTTTTATGATTTTTTAAGAAAAAATCCAGATCCAAAACCAGGGGGGATCCAGAACCAAAACCAAAACAAGAGGGTCCGCGCACATCTCTACTAATTAGGCAAAAATTAATTTTTCAATAGCTTCATTTCTCTAATAATGACGTCTAATAATGTTTTGTGGTGAAAATTTTAAAAGTGTTGGAAAATGGGTTTAAAGTACTGGGTCAGGTATTTTGGGGGGGCTGTATGGAGGGGACAGGTGATTTTAGGATTGCAGGTGGCTACAGCAGGTGTATATTTAATGTTTTTTAAAACTGTATTTTATAGACAGAAAAATATACTAGTACCCATTTTAATGTACCCCCAATTTAACTACAGCAATTATTTTCTCCCAAAAAATATTGCATTTTAAAATTTTCCAACACGTATGCAAATATGCATATAACAGCCATTTGAGACAATTTAAGAACCCAAAATACCTTTATTCGGGCTATTGATACACTTCTATATTGATTTCCTATGGCAGTTAGGCTTTTCGCTGGTTTCGCCATGCGCAGTTTTCGCACGTATGTGTTTTCGCGTCTTTTGTAATAGGATAGGGCGAAAAACCAAAAGACGCAAAAATATTGCACAAAATCTGTCGAATTGTGGAAAAACTCCTCCGGCGTTAAGTTTTCGTTTTATCGCGGCTAATTGAATCCGGCCCTAAGTTTGAACTATTTATACCGGGGTATCAATTTTAAGTAACGTTACATTATATTTATTGCTGTTATATTAACAATGCAATGCAGTGAAAATAGATTGATGCCAATAGAATATTGAGTTCAGATGTTTTAGTGCATGACATGCAAAGTTTCACCCGGGGGGCATATGTAAGATTTTGGTAGTGGGGCAAGAATCCATATTAAAGTTATATCGCTGCCTGTGACATTGTCCTATGTTAAAGCTCACTTTGGGTCCTATTTATCAATTAATATTTGTGGGATATCCCTCGAAAACTCACATTTTTGAGGGGCCCCAACAAATATAAAAGATACCCCAGATGTACCATGGAGGGATCACAGCTGATAGCTCCAATATATGCAGCGGCCATTTCTGACAGCAAAGCAACCCCCATAGGTTTCTTCCAACAAGAGATTAATTGTAAATTCACAAGAAAATATACATTTTCACTACGCAAATTTTTGCAAAAAATATTTATCACATTTGCATAAAAAATGTGGTTTGTGATAACTATGCCTGCTCTGTCAGCGCTTCGCATCATCGCGCATGACGCGGTCATGTGATGTATGTGTCCACGTGCAAGGCCGGATTGATGGCCACATGGGCCTGGAGCTGAAAATGACCAAAGGGCCTATTATGAGAAGCAGAGGAGGCGTGACCAGTGCTGTGTGGGTGTGGTCAGTGCCATGTGGGTGTGTACCCCCTATACTCTCTGCTCCAATGTCTCCCTAAATATGTAAAAGGAAAAAAATCCTTCATTTTGTGAGGTAAATAGAAATACAAATTTTCTACTTATGATTTATGGCTGACCGTGTGGAGAGCAGATGACCAGTCAACATCATGTTGTCATGACAATGGGCCTATTTTTATGTGGAGGCCTGGAGCTGTAGCTCCATCCGCCCCATTGTTAATCTGGCCCTGTCCACGTGCTACGTCATCGCGCATGTCGCGGTCACGTGGTGCATGCACCCGCGCCGGGAGTCGCCCGGCAGGTTCTTTCTGCCAGTTCGTGAGTCACGGGTGTTTCCTTTACCTCTCTCTATATAAGGTAAGATTGTTTGCATTCTTGTTAAGCCTTGAAGAAAGATGTAATAAAGCATCTGAAACGTTGCTCTCATTTGCTGATCCTATGTCCATTTATTGAGTCCGTGGAGTGCTGCCTGCCTATTTATTCTTTCTCTAAGCCTATACGTGAGTAATAAAAAAAGATTTGAGGGCGCTAAATAAGTGCAAAATTAAAAACTATATATATGACACTCAGTTGGTCAGGAAGTCTCTCAATTAGGTAAAATATCCTTCTTTGATATATTCTCGTTCCTAGGACCTTTAAGAGAGGTTTCTTCTTGTGTAGTTCAGAAGATGCCCTTTACGTGGGTGACTTGTAGTTTCCTGGAATTAGACCCTCTCACCAAAAAATCACCGAAACATGGCCAAATGACCCCTGTTAGTAGAATACCAGTTTGTTTATTGTTGATAATAAATTGTTTTCAATGTATAAAAAAAAATTCTTACATAAAATAAAAATGGTTAACAATATCCAACGCCTTAGTGGGGTACATGTGTTCACATCATCACCTCTAAGGATTTGAGCTCAATGGTAGGAACCCTCACTGTTGGCAGATGGATTAGGGCACCAAAAACAAACCCTATGCATTTCATTCCTAGCATGGGACTTCTTCAGGGGAACAATCAAAAATTGCTGAACGATAAATTGGACAAATATTCCACAAATTTGTAAGGGGAACAGTGTTCCAAATGTGGGCAAAAAATTACAGCGTATCAGATTGAGAGAAAGATTCCGCAAATTCATGCAAAGAATAGTTTTCAAATTGTGGTTTTCTCCTGTGTGCACATTTGTTATGGAACTAAGGGGGTCATTCACACCCGCTCGCGAGCGGCAGTACGCTCACAAGCGGGTCGATGTTCCCCACTGCGTATGTGCATGACAGAGGGAGCTCCGTCGTGCGCATGCGCGAGACCCGGGGAGTGTCAGGCTTTCCATCGCTCCGGGTCTCACACCAAAGGGGGCGTGCTGTCGATGTTGATTGACAGCACGCCCCCTTTGGTGGGCGTGCCAGGGGCGTGCCTGCCAGACGGAGGCGTTCCCATGGGAACGCCTACCGTCTGAAGCCGGCCCCACTGACATCACTAGTGATGTCAGTGGGAGTGATTTTGGCTCTGATAGAGCCAAAATCACTCCAGGGCTTGTGGCAGGGAGACCCTACCGCAGGGTCTCCATCGCAAGTCCGATGGTCGCGATGGTCAAAACCATCGCGACCATATTTTTGGCCGCTCGCATATGCTGTGGGTGGTCACCCACAGCTATACGAGCGGCCAGGAGGCCGCTCCATTTTCATGGAGGAGAGCCCTGATTCAGAGCGAGCGCTCTGGTCAGAGCGTTCAGCGCTGAATCAGGCCCTAAAACCACAATTGGAAAACTATTCTTTGCATGAATTTGCAGAGTATTTCTCTCAATCTGATTCAATAGACCACGCTGTTAGGGCAACTAAATGATTTCTTCTCGCACCCTCCTAAGGGTGCAAGGAGAAATCCGACTAAAGTGCCGGCCGTGAGGCTGTTTTCTCAATACCTAACTCCCAGGTTAAGTCGTAAGAACCGACATTCTCCGACATAACTTGTAAGTGTCTGACTAAACAGTGCGCTGAATTGAATAGCTCTGGGACCAACTTCCCAGAGCTATTCAACTCCCGCTGAATTGAATCTCTCCCTTTATCTTCCAAACCGCAGGTTAGTAAACGTGGCAATTTGTCTCTGAAAACTGTATGTTATGTGTGACGGCTTGCAAACCAATAAAAAACCATGCTTTGTGCATTACACCATACTTGCCTACTTTGAATTTCTCCCCTCCAGGAAAAGCCCAGAGGGGAGATGTAGCTGACCAATGATGGGGACTGGCACTCTGCATCATGAACATAATGCAGTCATTCTCAGCTCCATGAGGATGGGACATGGCTATAACAAAATATTTCTCATAGAAGTGCATTAGAGATGCACGGGTTCAGATTTCTGAAATCTGAACACACCAGAATTTAGGGGCTCCGAGTAGAACCAGGTCAAGGTTCGGTTTCACTTTTGTGACCCGGTTTGAACTAAGTCCCGGTTTGGATCTGTTGCCGGTTCAGAACTCAGATTTAAAAATCAAACTCGGATTTTCGATTCGGACATTTTAGCGGTTTTTATTGATTTTTATCCGAATCCATAAACAAAACACGAGGGTCCGCGTACATCTCTAAAGTGCATCATTTTGGCCCCACTTCCATTTACTAAGGTTGGGGCACTGGCACAGAGCTTTTGAAAAAGCTCTGTCCCAGCAAACTCCTAGAAACAGAGTGATAAGTGCCGCCATGACTTTTCTTCTGGATTTGGCATGGGTGTGCATGCTAAGCTGTCGGCCATTGCATGCATCAGTGCGGCTGCCAGAAAGAAATTCAGAGGAAAAAGTAGCCCATAGACTTCACTACACCAAAATAATTTATGTGAAAATGGAGTGTTTGTGTGTTGCTGGTGTGAAAAAAAAACACAATGGAAGAGGATGTGGGTATAAGATGGTTTATTTTATAGAGTGCAGAGTCACAGTGCTCTCAGTTATAATAATATATGTCTGTGTAGGAAATGTATCTAAGTCTCTATGTAGATCGAGATTCAAGTTGACTCCCGCGGTCATAGGTGCTTGTAGGGGGTAGATGTCTCCTTTATATATAGCTTCTATATATTCTTGGTCGAGATGGTCATTGTTATATGTGCCCCTGTGTGAGCTACTGTGTAGTTCTGTTATTGATCTGCCTAAGGGAGAGATCTATGTAACTAGACTGTGGTGCAGCATCCTGCAGTTTTGGGGGAGTTGTACTCACATGTGACATGCTCCTGCAACCCTCTGAGTCAGGGGGAGGTGATTGTGGAGGATGTTGGAGTAGGACACACAGCCATGTGTGCTCATGACGTAGAAGCCTTCTCCTGCTGTGCTTGGCGATAAAGCCACTGCTTAGATTAGTTCCTCTGAGCTGAGTGATTCCGCTTGATGGTAAGCAGTACAGAAGAGTCCAACATGTGTACCAGCGACACTCTCCTCTTACCTCTGTTTACAGTTCAGTGGAGGTCAGTAGTATGAGGGTGGGTATGGGGCTGATCCCTGGGTTGTGTCTGTTACCATGTTTAAATGCTTGTTGCACTTCCTGTCTGTTAGTGGGTCAGCGTGATTGGCTGGCAGACCTGTCATTGTGAGGCTTTGGTGTAAAAATCAATGGGCTCTTATTGGGTATAATTGTCATGTGGCAGGGAGGGAAGGAGGAAACCAATTGGTTGTATGGACTTGTGAGTCATAATTAGCTTGGGCTCAGGCTTGTGGTCGCACTCTGAGCATGACAAGTTGCAATGCTGATTGTTATCCGTCCCTAATGAATATGATATCATCAATGTACCTATGCCAGAGGACATGGTTCTCCCCAAAGTCATGCCACTGCCAGATGTTATCCTCTTCCTGTTTGCTTATGAACAGGTTGACATAACTTGGTGCTAACCGAGTCCCCATGGCGGTCCCTGTGAGCTGTAGGTAAAATTCTTTGTCGAACCATATGTAGTTGTGCTCAAAAATTAAATGTATTGCTTTCTTGATGAAGTGGGCTTGCGAATGTAGTGTTGTGTCTAAGTGAAGGAAATGTTTAATGATTTGTATGCCCAGTTGATGGTCAAAAATGGTGTAGAGTGATGTGATGTCGCTGGTGTGATTTATGAACTGTTACGTACTGTTGGAGGACGTGATCAATGTACATGGATAGGTTGACTGTCAGTAAGTTGATTCCTAAATTATAGGTCTATCTGGTGGATGAGCCTTATTTTTATGTATTTTGGGGGGGGTGGAAGAAAACTGGTATGACCAGGTCGGTGGGTTGGGGAACTCAAATTCCTTTTTGGTGAGGATCCCTGTAGTTAGGCCTTGTTTGAATTTGTTTGTGGGGTCTCCTGTAAGTAGGTGATGGTGTCTTGCAAAAGTCTTTTGGGTTAGGTTTTTGGTAGCCCAGCATGTTAGCCAGCTCACAGGAGCTGGCAGAATAGTGTCTGACCGGCCGCCCAGATTCCAAATTCCCCCATTGGGTCTGTCACACGCGGTAGCCACCCGCGTAATGATGTGGTCATGGTGCATAGTAAATAAACAGATGAACACAGCCGGGTAAGCCTGCGCTAGACCAAACCGGACCATCTGGCCATCGGCCCTTCTGGCTTTTGCCAGAAGTGCCCGATGGCCAGTCTGGCCCTGGTTTCAGTATGGTTTATCTAAGGAGCCTTTGAATGTGTTTATTATGTGACCCTTGATGTGTTGTAGGTAGAAGGATGATTTGGGTCTAAGGTTGGTTTGCTTGAATTCATCATTATTATTAGGAGGTTTTTGTTGTGCTTTGTTATTTTACGAAGAAATATTTTTAGGGCTAGTTTTCTAAAGGAGGACTGTATGTCAAGGTATGTTTGGAATTTGTTGGGTTTACATGTTTTGGACAAATTTTAGTCCTTTGTCCAAAGAGAGGTGTGTGTCTTGGACAGATTGCTGGAACTGAGATTTAAATAGCCCGTGGCTGTAGCAGAATAAAGGATATTAGATGTAGACGGGAGCACAGCTGAGGCAGGCTGCATTGAAATATGCTATGAAACAATACTGGAGTGGGTTTTCTGGATAGCACTGAAACAAAATGCTGTGAAGCAATAATGAAGCAGGTTGTCTGGATAGCACCAAAGTCAATGTTGTGAAGCAATATGGATCAGGATATCCAGAACTGCACGTTTACAGATGAGTGACCACATCAAGTATACCACAGGAGGCCACCGGGAACATAGATGACAGTAAGGGGACACTGCTGGAACCCCTATGTGCGACAGGCAGGTTCCTAGACCTGCCTCTAGGTCTAAACAATGCTCTCCCCATACTACTGACTATCTAGTGGGGGGATGGGCTGTCAGATTAGTTTGTTGGTGTTGTTGGCTGTGTTTCTGGCAGTGGCTTTGTGTGTTGTTGGGCCAGAGTGGTGTTCTGAAGAACCTTTGTTAGTGTTTACCCAGCCTGTACTGATTGAGATTCTAGCAGTATTTTCAAATTCTACATTTTCTTCAATGTCATGGATAAAGAAGGGCATTGAATACTACAACTCTTCCAGCACTCTTTCAACTGCATCCCGGACAGACTCTTCCTAACCCAGGGATCAGCCCCATACCCACCCTTACCCCCTGGCTCGGTTACTCCCCACAGGGCCAAACCGCTTAAACTATTGACCTCCACTGAACTGTAACACAGAGGTAAGAGGAGGTCGTCACTGGTTACACATTTTGGACTCCTCTGTACTGCTTACCATCAAGCAGAATCACTCAGGACAATGTATTTGTAACACTCTCTTCATGATATATTTTGTTTTTTGAGCCCACACTAAAATTTCAGTGACAGGGATTGTTTTAAAATCACACAGATTTAATATAGATTATTGCCAGAAACCTATGTAATTTTAGAATACTCTGGGTTGTTAAAATACTAATTTTATCTAAAAAAGCTTCTTCTTTTTTTTGCAAATCTGCTGTTATAAATTATTTTGCATTGCTGTTGTATATTTTACCATGAGCCTACATTAGCTCAGAACATAACTAAAGGTCAGTATTATTTATGCATGGTGAAGCATATAAGACAACTCTCTCAAGCTAATCCAGTCTTCTGTCAAGGGTAGTGAGACAGTCTCATAAAATTTAACAAGCACTCAGATTGATCCCTTCAAATGGTTTTGATTTAAATATAATTAAAATATTAATATAAAAGCAAGATTAACTATAAAAATACTTGAAAACAAATGTTGACCTGTAGGACCACATCATAAAAGAGTATACAGTCAGGTTCATAAATATTGGGACATTGACAGAATTTTCAGATTTTGGCCTCTATTCACCACCACAATGGTTTTGAAATGAAACAAACAAGATGTGCTTTAACTGCAAACTTTCAGATTTAATTTGAGGGTAATTACATCCATATCGGGTGAACAGTGTAGGAATTACAACAGTTTCAATATGTGCCTCCCACTTTTTAAGGGGCTAAAAGTAATGGGACTATCAACTCAAAAGCTTTCATGGACAGGTGTGGGCTATTCCCTCGTTATTTCATTATCAATTAAGCAGGTAAAAGGTCTGGAGTTGATTCTAGGTGTGACATTTGCATTTGGAATCAGTTGCTGTCAACTCTCAATATGAGATCCAAAGAGCTGTCACTATCAGTGAAGCAAGCCATCATTAGGCTGAAAAATCAAAACAAACCCATCAGAGAGATAGCAAAAACATTAGGTGTGGCCAAATCAACTGTTTGGAACATTCTTAAAAAGAAAGAACGCACCAGAGAGCTCAGCAACACCAAAAGACCCGGAAGTCCACGGAAAACAACTGTGGTGCATGACAAAATAATTATTTCCCTTGTGAAGAAAAACCCCTTCACAACAGTTGGCCAAATCAAGAACACTCTCCAGGAGGTAGATGTATATGTGTCAAAGTCAACAATCAAGAGAAGACTTCACAAGAGTGAATATAAGAGGTTTCAACACAAGATGCAAACCATTGGTGAGCCACAAAAACAGGAAGACCAGATTAGAGTTTGCCAAAAAACATCTAAAAAAGCCATTACAGTTCTGGAACAACATCCTATTGACAGATGAGACAAAGATCAACTTGTACCAGAGTGATGGGAAGAGAAGAGAAGGAAAGGAACTGCTCATGATCCAAAACATACCACCTCATCAGTGGAGCATGGTGGTGGTAGTGTCATGGCGTGGGCATGTATGGCTGCCAATGGAACTGGTTCCCTTGTATTTATTGATAATGTGACTGCTGACAAAAGCAGCAGAATGAATTCTGAAGTGTTTCGGGCAATATTATATGCTCATATTCAGTCAAATGCTTCAGAACTCATTGGACGGCGCTTCACAGTGCAGATGGACAATGACCCGAAGCATACTGCAAAAGCAACCAAAGAGTTTTTTAAGGCTAAAAAGTGGAATGTTATGCAATGGCCAAGTCAATCCCCTGACCTGAATCCGATTGAGCATGCATTTCACTTGATGAAGACAAAATTGAAGGGAAAATGCCCCAAGAACAAGTAGGAACTGAAGACATTTGCAGTAGAGGCCTGGCAGAGCATCACCAGGGATGAAACCCAGCGTCTGGTGATGTCTATGCGTTCCAGACTTCAGGCTGTAATTGCCTGCAAAGGATTTGCAACAAAGTATTAAAAAGTGAAAGTTAGATTTAGGATTGTTTAGTTTGTCCCATTACTTTTGGCCCCTTAAAAAGTGGGAGGCACATATAGAAACCGTTGTGATTCCTACACCGTTCACCTGATTTGGATGTAATTACCTTCAAATTAAATCTGAAAGTCTGCAGTTAAATCACATCTTGTTTGTTTCATTTCAAAACCATTGTGGTGGTGAATAAAGGCCAAAATATGAAAATTCTGTCAATGTCCCAATATTTATGGACCTGACTGTATATATTTCATTTAGAATCTTTAAAACTCCTATACAACTTCCAAGGTAGACTTGTACAGTATATCCTTTTTATAATGCCTCTCAGGGCAGAATCTATCATATCAGCTTAGAGAGACAAAGCCTAAGAAACAGCACTGACACTTTTATCCTTTATCATTATTTTACATTATCAGTTTCCAATTCTTCTTCTTTTAGTCATTTACAAGTTGTCATGTCACGATACAATTAAAGCGAATGTGTTAGCCCAGAGAAAATCAATGTTACAGTAATGGAATAAGTGTAGTCAGGCCCTGGGTATCAACATGATTGAATGTATGCATTTGTCTCATTCTGGGTTGTAGCATCGCTAAAATATGCCCTGTGGTGGTCCCACCTCATATACTGATGTCACATTGAGGGGGCAGGGCTGCTGGGGCCAGCAGGAAGAGGAGTGTAGGGTACATCCAAAGTACATTCCCTGGGCAGCTGTCAAATCTGCAAGATTAGCACCCAGAGCATCCTATGGGCACTCCAGGCAGCTCTTCATGCTGCAGGGAGCTGTGCGTTCCGACCCCTGGGTGGCGGAACCTCTGTCACATCCCTAGTTACAGCTCTGATGTGATTGGCTTCCCCATCTGTCAGTGCATACTAGAGTGAACTTAATAGACCATCATGTTCTGCCAACATAAAGATACATTATTTTTTTCTCAATGTAATCTTATTACTTGGTTTTGTGGGAAGTATGATAAGATAAAGCAGTGGTTCCCAAACTTTTTTGAATCACGGCGCCTTAAAGTATCAGAATTATTTTCACGGCACCCATAAGTTTAAGTTTGTTATTGAGAAATGTAGAAAAAAAATCTAGTAAAATTGTAAAGTGCAGTAAATAGTGCTTACCTGTCATCCTTAGGGTCAGTTATGTGGTGGTGGACAGGTTTACACTTCTGTTTGTTCACATATTTACATTATATTGACCATAAATTGATTTGGTGCTGGACCACCAACCTGATGCACCCTGCAAGTGTCCCAAGGCACCCCAGGGTGCCACAGCGCACAGTTTGGGAACCGCTGAGTTAAAGGATAAAAGATGTCCCTACACATTAGGAAATAGAATGATCTCTCCCTGGAACCTGCCCTGTTGCCCAAAGCCAAGAGCCAGCTCATTTTGCAACTCTAAAGCACTGAAGAACTACAGTGACTGGTCCATGTCTGTGTCTCCGCTTTCTGCTGTCTCCCCTTATATTAACAGTGATAAACATTGGTAGCTGAACAGAAATCCCAGTCACCAATGAATGCTAAATTTTTTGTGGCTGACAATGCCTCTGTCTTACATGCACTTTCCCCACAAGCAGCTACAATTGTATTACACTACCGTAAGTTTACCCAACACATTATATGGTCAGGGTCATCTGTGCCATCTGCGCCATCTGTTTCATGTCTTTGTATGTAATTTGTCCGTGTCATGACCCCCTCATTGTATGTACTATGTTATTGCTTTATAGATTAATTATTATTATTTGGGTCAAGCTCTAGAAGAGAAAAGCGAGAAACAGTTATAATTTGTTTAAATATCCCATAGAAGAATAACAACCTGCTTACTTAAATAGCCGAATCTCATTCTTTTGTAACTAGTGTATGGGATTTATATGCCTAATTAGAATAGTGCTGACCCATCCTGAAGGCTCTGTTTGTGCTAACTGCATCAAAGTATTTTAGCTGCTTGCTGAAATCATGTATCTGCTGTTACAGCTGGGTCCACATACATATAGCCTCCTGGCGCGTTAAACAGCCCTTCTAGTCACACCATGCCGTGACGTGACACAGTAGCGCCGGGCGTCTTTTCGTGCGTCTTTTTACCTTCAAACGATACAAATAGATAGCACAAGCAGCGTCTGCTGATTAAAATGATATGCAGCACACTGAGCTCCCACGTTTTGTTTCTCGCGACTTGTAGCGCACAGAGGATAGATGTAGGTGGGCACATCTGTAATTGGTAAGGACAAGATACTCTGATTTGTAGCATGAATATAGATTATATAGGTTAAACTTGAAAGTTGTGAATTTCTTATCATTTGTTATGTACACACTGAGTCAATGTCTACCGGAATGATATGGCAGCCGATGGGCAGACATATTGGATCCTGGGTACTCATTAGAACTATGTAATGAACATGGAACAATCCCTCGTTCTGTCTTTCATTAACATGCATGGAGCCGCAAGCGATATCATCAGGTTTGATGTGCAGCACATCAAACCTGACATCACATGTGACCGTGGGTGCATACACACTGCTCGATAAGTACGATATGTTGTTATGATTTGGCTAAGCCATAACGACATCGTCTCAGTTTGTACCCAGCTTTAGAGCTGAGCAGGGGCGTTTCTAGAGAGGAGGAGCCCGTGAGCAGTCTCCAACAAGGGCCCCCTCCTCTCCGCCCGGCAGCGCACTGAGCTGTGCGCGGCCAGCGCCGGAGTTATAGACTCTGGGCACTGGAGTGTGCCCAGAGTCTATAGTGTATGCACATGTCACCGTGAAAATGGCTGTGGCGCCCATTTTCCCTGTACTGCGCATGCGCAAACAAAGGGAAAATGGCCGCCGTGGCCATTTTCCAGTCGTTTTACAGCTCAGGACCCCTGCGCCAACGTGGGACTCTGGAGAGGTAAGTAATATTATGGGTGCAGGGTGTGCGGTGCGGGACCCCCTGGACCCATGGGCCTGTGTTCCCCGCACACCCTGCACCCATTATAGTTACGCCCCTGGAGCTGAGGTTAGTGTCTGTGTTAGAGAGAGACAGCGCTGTTTAAATTTGAAATCTCCCAGGTTGTCAGTTCTAATACTTGCAGGGGCAATTTCTCCTGAACTGCAGGGACCATAGTCTGGAACACCACAATGTTTCCAGCTGGAGCAAAGTTAATATTTGGGTAGAAATATTATCCAAGTTTACTTTGCAGAAAATCCAATATATCTAAAAAAAATTAAAACAATTTTATCACACACACTGGTGATAAAATAAAACTGCTGGAAACTGCCACTTGCATTGAAGTGACCTATAGCACACTGGTCCTGAGCTCTCCATACAATATACCCAATATGAGAACATTAACAAATGTGTGATGTGAGGTGTGAGCTACCAGCAGAATATCTTTGTTCTATGTTTGAACGTTGTGTGAAGAAACAGTAGCACATAAAACCTGAGAAAGAAAATAATAGCGCTGCTATTGAGTTGCTGAGCATAAGAAATACAATTTTATTTTCACAATAGTTAATTAGAAATAAAAAAAGTATCACATACAGTCAGGTCCATAAATATTGGGACATTGACAGAATTTTCATATTTTGGCCTCTATTCACCACCACAATGGCTTTGAAATGAAACAAACAAGATGTGATTTAACTGCAGACTTTCAGATTTAATTTGAGGGTAATTACATCCAAATCAGGTGAACGGTGCAGGAATTACAACGGTTTCTATATGTGCCTCCCACTTTTTAAGGGGCCAAAAGTAATGGGACAAACTAAACAATCCTAAATCTAACTTTCACTTGTTAATACTTTGTTGCGAATCCTTTGCAGGCAATTACAGCCTGAAGTCTGGAACGCATAGACATCACCAGACGCTGGGTTTCATCCCTGGTGATGCTCTGCCAGGCCTCTACTGCAAATGTCTTCAGTTCCTACTTGTTCTTGGGGCATTTTCCCTTCAGTTTTATCTTCATCAAGTGAAATGCATGCTCAATCAGATTCAGGTGAGGGGAGTGACTTGGCCATTGCATAACATTCCACTTTTTAGTCTTAAAAAACTCATTGGTTGCTTTTGCAGTATGCTTCGGGTCATTGTCCATCTGCACTGTGAAGCGCCGTCCAATGAGTTCTGAAGCATTTGACTGAATATGAGCATATAATATTGCCCGAAACACTTCAGAATTCATTCTGCTGCTTTTGTCAGCAGTCACATCATCAATAAATACAAGGGAACGAGTTCCATTGGCAGCCATACTTGCCCACGCCATGACACTACCACCACCATGCTTCACTGATGAGTTGGTATGTTTTGGATCATGAGCAGTTCCTTTGCTTCTCCGTACTCTTCTCTTCCCATCACTCTGGTACAAGTTGATCTTTGTCTCATCTGTCCATAGGATGTTGTTCCAGAACTGTAATGGCTTTTTAGATGTTGTTTGGCAAACTCTAATCTGGTCTTCCTGTTTTTGTGGCTCACCAATGGTTTGCATCTTGTGGTGAACCCTCTATATTCACTCTTGTGAAGTCTTCTCTTGATTGTTGACTTTGACACATATACATCTACCTCCTGGAGAGTGTTCTTGATTTGGCCAACTGTTGTGAAGGGGTTTTTCTTCAACAGGGAAATAATTCTTCTGTCATCCACCACAGTTGTTTTCCGTCGTCTTCCGGGTCTTTTGGTGTTGCTGAGCTCTCTGGTGCGTTCTTTCTTTTTAAGAATGTTCCAAACAGTTGATTTGGCCACACCTAATGTTTTTGCTATCTCTCTGATGGGTTTGTTTTGATTTTTCAGCCTAATGATGGCTTGCTTCACTGATAGTGACAGCTCTTTGGATCTCATATTGAGAATCGACATCAGCTGATTCCAATTGCAAATGTCACACCTAGAATCAACTCCAGACCTTTTACCTGCTTAATTGATAATGAAATAACGAGGGAATAGCCCACACCTGTCCATGAATTAGATTTTGAGTTGATAGTCCCATTACTTTTAGCCCCTTAAAAAGTGGGAGGCACATATTGAAACCGTTGTAATTCTTACACCGTTCACCCGATTTGGATGTAATTACCCTCAAATTAAATCTGAAAGTTTGCAGTTAAAGCACATCTTGTTTGTTTCATTTCAAAACCATTGTGGTGGTGAATAGAGGCCAAAATCTGAAAATTCTGTCAATGTCCCAATATTTATGGACCTGACTGTATAAGCCAAAGACTAACAAGCATAAGTTAATCAGCATTAATTATGTGGGCACGGACAATAAATACAATATAAAATGTGTGCATGTATAAGTAATAAATAATATTCTGCTATGTTAGTGTATATTTTTTTTGTTAAATAAAAATTGGCATAGGAGTATGTCGTGTCTTATGAGTTCAATTATCAACTGAAAAAAAAATTCAGAATTCCAGTTGGGTCAATTGTTATTACCAACATGGCCAAACTGCCCATCTGGCACTTCTGGCAAATGAAAGATGAGCCGGTCCATCTACAAACCCTGGCCGAGCAGCTCCGGTTCCTGACGCTCTGCTCGGCCGGGACACTGAAAAATGAGTGTGTGCAGCAATGCCCCTTGAGGTGTGTCAATGCCCCCTTTAATCGGGGCCATGCCCCTTTTGTGGGCGTGTGCATTAGGGGGACTGCCAGGGCTGCTGAGCAGCCCCAATCTGTCCCTGATTACCACTAAGAATGCCTGGGTCAATGAACTGCTCCTTGAGATGTGTATTATGCAGCCCTCCAGGTGTAATCCTGATTGCAGACAAATATTGTTCTTCTTAGTCAGTCCAGCTATTATGCCTTAGCTAATTATTACACTGGTTTCATGCAGCACCTCCAAAATGTATTTAATCATGATCTCCACCTGTAAAAACTGGTCAGTCTAAAGATGCGTACTACACACTAGACGATATTTTGCACGATTCGCCTGATTTCGACACATCGGAATGACAAATCGTGTAAAATATGTCCAAATCGTGAGTTCCGCTCACGATGCCGATGCGCGTACCCGCGGGTCATACATTGCATCTTCAGACCTTGCCTACAGCAGGCAAGATTTGCCAATCTCGTACACGATGCACTGGAAATTGTTAAGGATGCACGTTAGGTCGTTGGTCAGTTTGATCACTTTTAAGCACCATATCGTGTCCTGGAGTGCAGGGGAGCTGACGGGAAGAGTTCAAGGGAAATCGCTCACGATACCGCATTGTGAGCACATCTTCTAGTGTATATGCACCTTAAAATGCATATCCCACAAAAATACTGTTAGTATGCTCTGTATTGCAGACAACTCCAGCCGGTAATGTTAGTAAGCAGAAGCTCAACAGCAGAAGCTAATAAGTAAAGTGCCTCTTACCTCAACTCCTGTTAACCTATCTCTGGGGTTTATTCATAAAGAGGTGCGGCACTGAATTGTTACTTATCAGTATAGATCGCATCAGTTTAATGCAAACTATAGCTTAGATAAGTAGTGATTTAACCCTCACCTGTTTTGCGTAGCTATGCGGTATTTCCTTCTTCTGCGTTCTGGACTTTTTTATTTTCAGTGAGTTGCCGTTTTTTTTTCCTGGCACTCACCTGCGCATGCGCTGTTTTGATCTATTTTCTGCGCATGACCGGCAGCTTCTGACTGCGTGTGGGAGCAGTGGCTGATGGGTTAAAAAGGGGTGGAGCAACCACGGAGGATGGGACCCGGGTCGTGGACAGGCAAGTTCCCTGTCCTTTGCATGCCGGAGCAGCACACTTCACCATCCTGAGATGGCGAATGCGAAACCAACAAAAAAATGGAAAGCTTAGCTTTCTGTCCTTTCATGAATCGCACTCACCATATAAAAGTATGGTGATGCGATGCAGGCATGGCGCGAGAAGTAATAAGGTTCTCTAAGGTAACTTGTTCCATGAATTGCACAAAGTAGAAAAGAGCCCTGATTTCAGCTTCTCTGCTTCATGAATAGACCCCTGTGTCCTTAATAGTCCCGGCAGTCTCAGCACCCACTCCAGGAAAAATCGGTGGTGGTTCAGCAGGTGCTGATGTATAAAGCATCTCCCCACTGAGCACTGGTCCCGATCCTGGCAGTGCTTGCTTTTGCACATTACGATATCAATGGACTGAAAAGTCTGACCAGGCTGAACAGGGTGAGTAGACAGTACCACGGCCACCACACTCCTCTCACAACTTTGTCGGTGTGCAATCTACAATACGTGTCACTCGGAAACTGTCAGCTGACACATTTCTCCGCCCCTTCCTATGGAGGTTTCATCAGAGGGATGACTGTCAGTTACACCCAGTGTACTTATATGTACCAAAAATCCAATCACACCTAAGTGTAAATTATTTGATTCCATATTTACTACACATGTGTATGTTAACTCTTCAATTAATGACTCAAACTGAATCCACTTAAAACATGAATTATTCCTATAATCTGAAAATTATACTAAACTAGGAAAAACATATCTATATTACCAAGTTCATAACTTCATAGATATATTTGTATAATAACAATTGTGAAAATTAAATTGTATTTCTTATGCTCAGCAATTCAATAGTTTGTTTATCAGATAACTTAACAAAATTCAAGGGCTGTCATGAAGTTAGTTCTAGACATGCCCCTTGATGTAGACTGTAGGGGGTATATTTACTAAAGTGTGGGTTTTTAGAAGTGAAGATGTTGCCCATAGCAACCAATCAGATTCTACTTAAAATTTAACTAATACCTTCTAGAAGATAATAGATAGAATCTGATTGGTTGTTATGGGCAACAACTCCACTTCTAAAAACCTGCACTTTAGTAAATATACCCCTAGCTGTCTAGATTTTCCTCGGTGTACACCATAGGGAAATGTGCTGTACATGCCAATGCAGTGCAGACACCATACCAGTCACCACCACTATACATCAAAGACAAAAAATAATGTGTCATTAATGTAGGACCAGTTACATACCTCCCAACATGACCCTCTCGAGGAGGGACACAGGACCTCATTCAGAGTCGGTCGTTGCGGCCGCACGGTCGTAAGGGAAAAGGTGCCGGATATGCAAATGATGCACTCGCAAGTTGCGTCCTTAAGATCGGATCGTTAGCTGGCCGACCAAGGGGAGGATGCGGCCGTAAGACAAAAAATACGCCCCCTTCTCGTATGCATTACACGTCATCTCCGGCCATATAAGGATTAATCGAGACCATCGGTAACCATCGGAACTGGTCGTAGAGCTTAAGGTTGACCATACCCTCTCTTAAGCACTACGATCAGGTCAGTGTACAAACCACCCATGTCACGTGTGCCATGACACTACTTTGTTAATTATGCACTCCCATAAAACGCTGTTCGCATAATTAGGCACGCCTGCGTTCGAATCTCCACTCCCCCGTTTTCAAGCACCTTCCCCTGTTACCACCCACAAACGCCTCATTCTGTCACTCAAACTACCGACCTGGCTGTGTTCAAGGAGAGAGAAATTTCTGATCGTAGCAGCTAGTTTGCGCACGCGCCTTGCGAACTTTACGCATTCGCAGTTTAGCGAACATCGGTGGCGTATGACCGTGCGCCCGCAACGACCTACTCTGAATGAGGTCCACAATGCTCTGGTCCTGGACTTCCCTGTTAAGAGGTGGGGCTGCAGCGCAGTTAAAAATTCAAATAGGGGAGCCACACCAAATTGTCACCACAACTGCTGTCAAACATCACTGGCTGGGACTCACTGGCAGTTGGTGTGACTCCCCTATTTGAATGTTGGACTGTACTGCATCCCCACCTCTGGAGCCTCCTCCAATCATAAATTACTAGGGCAGTCCAGGACCAGAGCATTGTGTCCCTCCTGGAGATGGTCATGTTGGGAGGTATGCAGTTATCCCACTGATATAAGCATTAGTGTTAGTTAACCTTGATATGCCTGCTTTTTCAACCGCTTATACTGTCATTTACCAATGGCTATTACCACAAATCTTTTCAACATCGATAACTATTTCTATTTTACAATTTTGATGTTGCAAACTGCTCTACAGCATTAATAATAGTGGATATCGGCCCTCATTCAGAGCCGGACGCTCTGAGCAGAGCGCTCGCTCTGAATGAGGGCCGTCCTCCATAAAAATGGAGCGTCCTCCTGGACGCTCGTATAGCTGTGGGTCACCACCCACAGCTCATACGAGCGTGCAGGATGATGGTCGCGATGATCTTGACCATCGCGACCATCGCCAGTGCGACCAGAAGCCTGTGGTCGGGGTTTTCGACCACAAGTCCTGGAGTGATTTTGGCTCTATCAGAGCCAAAATCACTCCCACTGACATCACTAGTGATGTCAGTGGGGCCGGCTTCTGACGGTAGGCGTTCCCTTGGGAACGCCTCCGTCTGGGAGGCACGCCCCCTGCACGCCCACCAAAGGGGGCGTGCTGTCAATCAACATCGACAGCACGCCCCCTTTGATCAGACACAATGAGCGAAGGAAAGTCCTTCGCTCGTCGCATCTGGCGCATGCGCACCATCGACCCACTTGCGAGCGGACAGCTGCTTGCGAGTGGGTCTGAATGAGGCCCATCATGCCAAACCTGAAATATGAGGCTTTGAACAGTCAAATGATTACTTCTGGGATACTTTGTTTCTAAGGTGCCCACACACTAGGCGTTCAGGTCACGATTCGATATCGTGTCCGATTTTTCCCCCTGCAGTCGTGGGCACGTTTTGGTGTTAAAAACTATCCAAATTGACCCACGATCTATTGTGCATCCTATAGTATTCCAGTGCATCGTGATAAGATTTTCAGATCCTGCCTGCAGCAAGCAAGATCTGAAAAAGCAATGTACGACCAGCGGGTACGCGCATCGGCATCGTAATGGTGAGTAGAGACTCACGATTAGGACATATTTTACACGATCTGTCTAGATGCGTCGGAATTGGGCTGATCGTGTTAAATATTGCCTAGTGTGTGGGTACCTTTAATCTGGTTTTCAACTTGACCCTGAGAAAGAATTTGTGGATGGACTTGGCTATAACCCATTGATTTAAAAGCTATTCAACATTTTTTGGATTTTGTGATCTACTATCAACAATATATAACAAACAAACTTTTCATCAGTCATGGCTACAATTATACCACTGTTACCAAAAGGGGTCAAATTCAGCGGCCAGCGGTATTGGGCAGAGGAGAATTGTTACAGGTGGAGGCAATGGAACGGCTCAGGCACACACATACTCTACCTCTGTGGTGACCCCCCAATCTGTCTCGTCAGCAGTAAGACAGTAACATGGTTCCCAGGTGAACATTGGCAGTCCTGTAGACCCCACACCTCATATTACCTATTATTAATCATTAGTGCCATATTCAATTCACTTTCCCAGCCCGCAAAATATTAGTCTGTGACAGTCAGTTATATGTTACAGAACTTTGGGTACGTTACCCCAATATTCATACTCATAAATATCTGCATCTATTTATAATCTAATCATCCCGCCTCTCTTCAGGTACATACTGTTGTTGATTATCGCGGTTTGTGCCTAGAAATGCGATTTACATCTCAAAGGACAGTTTTCCCGATAACAGCTGTCCTTTGTGATACCCCCGGATAGAGGGTCTTCTGAGTTTAACACCCAGAAGTCACTCTGGCATCCTTCTGCGCATGCGGAGAAGGCCGCATGCCGCGGGGGGGAGATGGGAGGGATACGATTGGATCCGTCTCAGGGGGAGTGTCCTGATAAAAAGCCCATAGGCTTCTATTGGGTAACGCCATCTGAACATGGCGTTACCCACCGGGACGAAGTACTGAAATGCATCACATCCGGTGCTTAGTACATCTGGAAAATGCGGTAAAACCCCCGAAAACAGCATTTTCCACTTTACTACATCCTTCCCTGACTCAACTATATATTTATTTGAATGTGATATATTTCAGCTTTTCTCAGCTGAACTGCACCATGATATTCCTATCCCTTTGATGGGGGCTGCTCACAATCCAGTGAGTAGTCAGTGATATGGGGGATATTATGCAAGGAGTTAGGCCGACCGAAATACTGGAAGTTGAAAGAGATATACAAGAACAAATTATACGTTAAGTGTACCCAGCAGCAGCATGGTGCTGATAAAGCATTAAACAGAGTAGATTGGCGATATAAAACAATTATGTTATATAATTTTGGATTGGGTGGCTATGCTTTATACATTGAACATTTCACCCATTTGGGTCACTCATACTCATATTACTCATATTACTGTCAAATATCTGAGATGTTACCATTCCCTGGCCCAGTTTCTCTTTACTTTAATCAAAGACAACACAACCTCAGTTGAGAATATGGCTTTTGCTTTTACTGTTCTTCTCCCAACCATTTTATCCATGCAAAGTACATTTCAGAAGCTCCCTCCAGAAATATTACTGTTTCCATAGCCTGTTGTGGATGTTGTTCACAAATTACCAGACAACATTCAAGCTCTACAGTACAAATTCCTGCATGACCATGCAGTCACCTAAGGAGTCTCTTATTCCCCATAAAGTATCTACAGTCTGTCAAACTGAGTATATCAGTGGCAAGATGCTACTCAGCTACTTACCCAGATAGTGGCAATCTCTAGCCCTATCCCTGAAATACACTGCTGCTGCACGCCTGCTGTAGCTCCATGTGGCACTTTGAGATCAGAAAGGGAGGGCCAGGAGGCATCTTTCCCAGATCTGTAGCCATATTGTGATATGGGGCCTGGCATTGCACTCTGCCATCCTAGCACATGTCCTAGTGATCTAGCTCTCTGGCTAAGAGACAGGATTAGTGCATGTATATTAGCTTCACTTTTATTCATTGTGTAATCACACCATGTTTAGGGGGTCTATGTACTAATCAGTGATAAGAGACAGAGTGAAAAGTGATAAGTAAGTGATACCAATCAGCTCCCAACTGTCATTTTTCAAACACAGCCTGTGAGATGGCAATTGGGAGCTGATTGGCTGGCACCTTATCACTCAAGGTGCATACACACACAAGGATTTTTTGAACGATTATCGTTACACGATATCGTTTAATGATAATCGTTTGTAAAAATTGTTCACTTTCTGAGTCAAACGATTAACGATTTTCGTTCATTTGCGTTCACGTTTGTAGTTTGTAGTTCAGTCAGACTTGTCAACTCAACGATTTTCAGTAAGGGAATATGCAAAAATCGTTTGTAGTTCTAAAAAATCGTTCATTACATTTCAATGAACATAGTAAATGAACAACTTTAGTAAACGATTTTAGTTCATTTTTTCAAGGGAGAAAATCGTTTATGAAAATCGTTCATTAACTAAATCGTTGTGTGTGTATGCAGCTTCACTTATCACTTTTTACTCTGTCTCTTATCACTGCTTAGTACATAGACCTCAAAGTTCTGTATCATAAGATATTCCTCACCCATGTGCAAGCTGTGATTTTAATATGCACGGTTGACATTTTTTAGTTTGTTTTTTTTTTGTTTTAAGATGGTCCAAGTGTACATTACTCTTCTTATTCAAATCACAAGTTAACATCTTTGAGAATTTTTCTATAAGGCAATTTATAGATTATTATTGATTGCATCAAACATTAAATCTACATAGAACAAAGGGAACATAAGATGATTGTAAACTTGCATGCAGGGCCCTCTTTCCACTATTTCTGTTTGTTAATATTCAGTTTTATAATATTACAGTGTTTGTTCCTAACAATATGCTGGTGTTGTACAGTATAAATAAATATGAATAAATACATAATAAATAAGATGCTGAAAAACATTACATATATTGTTGCCTGATTCTTTAACAGCATACAATGCAATAGAATACAAGAGTTGATGAAATATTATTACTAATTACTTTTTTATTGTTCTCTTTGACCTGTAGCCAATGTCAAATAAACAAAAGGATAACTTATAATACTAATATTAACTAATATTATTTTGCAGTAGAAGGCAAACTACAGTATGGCAACTGCAAAGAGAGTAGACATTTGTCACAGTAGCTTGGCTCCCGACAGGCTTGATAATGATTAGGAATTCATTATTGTTGATATATTTCGCACAGCTGAGAGCCTATAAAGCTTTTCAGATTATCCGAGCAGTAAACATGAAGCTAACAAAGAGCCTGGTGCGGACACCTGCTGTACATCACAGATCTATGTGTCAGGTACATAACAGCTGTAGGGTGTGCATTTGCAGGCTTGCAGACACTTAGGTTACATTTGACCCCATGGCTTGCCACTAAGGGAGCATAGGACATTTTTGTTCACTTACAACTTTCCAACTACTAAAGGTATTGCTGGTTGCTGTGACATTTACACATATGCATTTGTTATGTAACTGCATGTTGTGCTTGCTAGCAATGTCTTTTAGTAAATTCATGTTGACCATATTATGACACTGGAAACAGCCAAATATACTTTACTCTCATTCTGAAAACAGCACAAAGTAAACAGTGATATTTACTTATGGACAAGAGATAAGTAAGAAAGTTACCATTTTGTAAGGAAGTAGCACTTATTTCATTGGCTTATAAGTTTATTATCAATTTGATATGAGTATGAAATGATAACATAAAATGTATTTTGTGCTAAAAACAAAACATTGGACAAATGATTCAATAATGAAGATCATCAGGAATTAAAGTATATAGGCCCTGATTCAGCAGCATATGCTAACGCGATCACGTAGAATGCAGATGCGAAAATATGCTATAGCCTGCTCAGCCAGCATAAAGACGCCCACTGCTGCCTTCTCCTATCCATCCAATGTTGCTCTTCTGCATAAACATCTGTACCATCGTCGCACGTCAGCCAGTCACGCAGCATTTACAAGTCTGACTAGTTGTAAACACTTCAAGTCTCCTCGCACGCAAAGAGCTCTCATGCTGCGTATGCAATTACCGTGGCTAATGTATGCACGCCAATGAAACAGCGTTCACACGGACAGACACGCCTGCATTTTTATGACCACCCATTATCACCACCCCCAAATGCTGACAGCCTGTCACTCACTTTGCAAAGGGTTCCTCGGTGTGTCTGTAATCACAATGCACTTGCAGTGCAGCTTATATGCATGCGTGATGGCAAACAGTCATTCGATCTGTGCTATTATGTACGATGCTGAATCAGGCCCATAGTACTGCCCAGAATAGGCCAAATACTTAGGAGAATATTATATACAGATGAGACACTATGCAATATTTTGACTCCTTAATCTGTTACTTAGCACTTTCTGTCTACTTATCAATTTCTGTTGAAAATCTGGATCTGCTGACATCTCCTTTAATCATCATCCGACTGAGGATTTAGGTGAATTGCTCATTGAATCTAGTCTGTCATTCAGCCCCATGGTGCATTTAATCCATGGATCTAATAGACCTCTTTAGTACAGATCGTTTTGTAGCATTGAGTATGGGTATTAATGAAGGACTAGAACTCAAGTAGCTACTCACCTAAATCCTCAGTCTACCCATCACTCACTGTTTCCCATTATTACCCAGGATTCTCATTGGTCAATCAATATACACTATAAAGCGCTGATCTAACCTTGGTTTCAATTGTATATATTTTTACACTACAAAAATCAACAACAATCTCATTATAGTACGGTATCTGGGAATGTGGGTGATAGTGTGGAAGGTACAAAGAATTTGTAATGAGTTTATAACAAAAGATGCTATTTACAAAAAATGCTAAAACAGCTATGAAGAAGCGTGTTCGGTTTGTTGCTTGTTGTCAAAATGCATGTGCTGTATCATTTTATTCACAGACCACACAAAATGGGTTTTAGGTCCATTTTTGAAAAGGAATTTGGCTACAAAATATGTGTACAAACATCTGGGTTAATTAATATTTGGTGACAGCTCAATTTATTAAGATAAATACAACACAGCAAATGGTAAATCAATTTGCAATATCCATCTCTTCAGAAAATGTCCTAGCTGTAACCGATAATTCCCCCTTATTGAAATACATTTTCTATATATTGTATAGAAAAAGCATTGTGGTATTTTCTATTTCAGTCTGTTCTATTGTTTCAAGGGATAATTAAAGTATTTAGATACAGTGTCCAGTTTTATATAGTATACACATATTATGCAGCGCTTTACAGAGCACATTTTTGTCATTTGCATCAGTCCCTGCCCCAGTGGAGCTTACAGTCTATATACCCTACCATATAGAACCACATTCACTCTGGGGCTAATTTTGTCAGAAGCCAATTAAATTACCAACATGTTTTTGGAGTATGGGAGGAAGCCAGAACATCCTTAGGAAACACATGCAAATACAGGAAGCACATATAAACTCAACAAAGATCGGCCTTAGTTAGAAATTGACCTCAGCGCCATGAGAAATTAACCTCAGCTCCATGTCACTATGCCACTTTGAATACTTACTGAATGATACATCTATATATATATAAAGCTTAAGAGTGATAAACATGGTATCAACCTTGACTCCTCCCACCTGTCAGTGATGTGACTTTCAGAGAGTTCCAGCATAACACACATCTACAGTCTCCAAACACTTCTGTTATTTCCCATACTTACTCATTACATACCACCTCATGATGACAACAAAGACCCTCCTGATAATCCATCAATTACAACATCACAACATTATCTACTACTAAAACTACAAAACTGTATAGGAAAAAGGAAAAAGGCACACAGGGATGCACAGGCCACATATACACTCTACTGTAGATGAGAAAAAGTGGGGCTGTCCCACAAAAGTAAAGATGAAAAGAGAAAAGTAATGCTAAGGATAGGCCATTTAATAATATCAAGTGGGTGTGCTGAAGAGGGAGAGGAGCAGGTTTATACAGGTTGAGTGTCCCATATCAGAATATTCGGAGATACGGAATATTTTTAGCATGACTGAGAAAGTGAAACCTTTGCTTTCTGATGGCTCAATGTACACAAACTTTGTTTAAAGAACTAAATTATTAAAAACTAGCTGGAGTACCCGGCGTTGCCCGGGATTTTGAGAATGTTTATTTACACATCATCCGGCAACCAACCTCTCCTTAGGCAGGCCTCAATCCTTTTGTAATTCCGTACTTGACCTGTAGAGGGCGAATGCTATGCAAAAATTGTGGCTTTTAATTCATTAAAAATTAAAAGTAATTAATTTTGATTTCAAATTTTTTTAGTTGCCTCCGCCGTGTTTTAATATGCTCGTGGCTTGTAAACTGTGAATTTGTATAGAGAGATAGAAGGACAAATTTTTTACTTTTATATAGTAGAATATAGTATAAAAGAACCTTCAGGCTGCGTGTATAAGGTGTAGATGAAACCTAAATTAATTTCATGTATGTACACAAACTTTTTTTGATGCACAAAATTATAAAAAATATTGTATAAAGTTACCTTCAGGCTGTGTGTATAAGTTGTATATAATACATAAATGCATCCTGTGTTTAGATTTGGGTCCCATTCCCAAGGTATCTCATTATGGTATGTAATTATTCCAAAATACTGAATATTCCAATATCCAAAATACACCTAGTCCCAAGCATTTTGGATTTAGGAGACTCAACTGTAATATCTTTTACTAAGTTTGTTATGTCTTCCTGTGCACAGGGCCAGCCAAGGCCGGCGCTACCACTAGGCAAACTTAGGCAGGGAACCGCTGGTTTGCTGTGTAGTGTGGACCGCACTACAGTACTAGTATAACAAACACACAGCCGCCGGCGCCGGCAACTGTGTGTTTGTTTTAGCAGCAAATGAGAGTCAGTCAGACTCTCATCGGCTGCTGTGCCCACTGCCAAAACCGGGCTGGAGCTCATTCATGAGCTCCATCTTCCGGCTCCCAGAGTGGGTGATGGGAGAGACGTCATGATGTCTCTCCCATCATGCAGAGCGGGTCAGCCCGGGAGAACGCCGGACAGAGGAGCAGATGCCGGAGCGGGGATTATGGTAAGTGGAGCTGTTTTTTTTTGTGCGTGTGTGTGTGTGTCTTGCCGGGGGGGGGGACTACTACTGGGGGTACTACTGGGGGCACTGCTGGGGGGACTACTACTGGGGGCACTGCACACTGGTGGGACCACTACTGAGGGACACTGTATAGAGGGGGATTACTACTAGGGGCACTGCTGGGGGTACTACTAGGGGCACTGTTGGGGGTACTACTGGGGGCACTGCATACTGGTGGGACCACTACTGGGGGACACTGCATAGAGGGGAATCACTACTAGGGGTACTGCTGGGGCGACTACTGCTGGTGGGCTGCTACTGGGGGCACTGCTGGGGGGACTACTACTGGGGGCACTACATAGGGGGGATTACTGCTGGGGCACTGCTGGGGGGGACTGCTACTGGGGGCACTGCTGGGGGGGACTGCTACTGGGGCACTACTACTACTGGGGGCACTGCACTGGTGGGACCACTACTGGTGGGGGCACTGCATAGGGGGGCCACTACTGGGGGCACTGTATACCTATCGAGGGGAGGGATGTAAGGCTGAAAAAATGCCCAGGGTGCCAAAAAACCTTGCACCAGCCCTGGGGCCAGCTTTACCATTAGGCAGCTACCTAGAGGCACCAGAATCTGGGGGGGGGGGAGCCTGAGTTAGCCTATCACAATATGAAGGATGTCTCTGAGAGGTGGCTGCTGTAGAACTTCGAAGACTCCACCTCCACACCTTCACCTGAGGGGGGGGGGAGTTCAGAGGGTGGTAGGGTGACAGTAGGCTGAAGTTTTGTCTAGGGTACAGAGAAACCATGCACCAACCCTGCCTGTGCATACAGTATGTTTTATTCTATAATCTAACAAAGCTGTTTTCAAATCAGTAAAATAATCTTGCAAGGGGGCAGAGTCTGTTGAAGGATAGTTGGACAAAACAAGAGAGGAATAGGGTTCTCTCTGATAGAACACTTTTTATTCATTGTATAACAGATGATACATAACAAATGAATGAAGTAGATCATTAAACAGTGGTATGGATATTAAAAGGACATATCAGATTCTGTTATGCCTATTCAGGTTAGAGTTTCATGTATGACAAGACAGAGCCTGGAACACTTTGAAAGCAGGAAATTATGTAAATGTACCTGTTTTTCTAGGTCATTCTATTCTTGCCAGTGGAAAGGTTCACCTGGCAAGACTACAACAAGTCGCTTACAAAACTCTCCATCAGCAAACAAAGTGTTCCTAATTTGTACAGCTCTACAAGGACCAGGGTATTATTTTCTCTGTCTCTCTCAACAGGTTCTATTGCTTTTGCTTCAGTGTTGAATGGGTCCCTTGTAGTGAAGAAAATGTTGCAGATTGGGAATGTGAAGCATAACATAATGCTGGTTATACAATATGTGGAAAGCAGAGCTGGGAAGTACATTTCTCATTATTTTTTTTAGGTTTTAAAGTAATTTTGATCAAAAACTCATTTTTTTAAAATGTATATTTATCTGCTTTTTCAAGAACTGCATAGTTTTATTAAACTTGACTAGTGCAGATGTGCAGTTCTGATAGCACCCTTGTACTGTAACTCAGCTACATACTGTCTAAAATGTGTGTTTTGTAAAGCCAGGCTCACTGCATGCTTTTTTAGTATATTGTGTTACTTTAAATATAATTGAAATGTGCATTATAAGTAATGACATTGTTTGGGCTGTATTTACAAATGTTATATAATTCCTCTCATATTGTGATGCTGTGCAGTGGTGTCAGAATGTTTTTATACTGGGGGGACAAGATATAATAACATTTTGGTACCCCGCCCCCTCCATCCAATTTACCTGTTGCTGAGTGGAGGCAGAGGTGGCATCACGGGGGAGGAGGAGGAGACTGCCACCATGGAAGAAGAGGAGGGCGGGACCACCTGGGAGGAGTAGGCAACACCACAGTGGAGTGCAGGGGCTGGGCAGTCTATTACTATAATGCACAGCCCCTGACCATCTGCAGCCGCCGCTTCACTGACACCTCTGAAATTTTTATTTTTTTTTGGACGGGGGGAGTGAGCTGCTTCCTTGCCCCCCCCCTCCCCTTCCCTGGTCCAGTGCCTGTGAAGCAGTTTAAAATCAGGTTCAATACTAGGTTTTTTTGTCATCTGAGGCAAGGCTGTAATTTGCCCCCCTTCCAAAAAAAACCAAAGAGGGTTTTGTTCTGCACTCCCAACAAGGGTGTATGGTTTTGTGACACAGTAATAAAACATTATACAACACAGTAATGCCCCTTACACATTATGCCACACAGTAATGCCCTTTATAACACATTGTGTCCAAGTAATGTCCCTTACACATTATGCCACACAGTAATGCCACTTATAACACATTATGCCCAAGTAATGCCCCTTACACATTATGCCACACAGTGCTGTCCCTTACACATTATGCCACACAGTAATGCCCCTTATAACATTATGTCACACAGTAATGCCCCTTACCCATTTTGAACCAACTATGTGTCCCTCCAGCAGCAGGGTTCAGATTCAGGCAAGCTGGAACTCTTAACAGCTGCTGCTGCACAGTAACTGTGCATACTATAATGGCAGTGGGCAAGAGCGGGCCAGCCATGCCCAATCCCTCTCAAATCCAGCACCTGGGGAATTTGCCCCCCTGCCCCCTAGTTGTATCCCTGGTATAACAAGTGTTTAGTCTTTGTAGTGCCCTTAATTGTAGACAGGAGCAGACAGGAGAGGTATTGCTAACAAAGACATTGAATATCATAATGATCTATTGACATTTCTTTGGCAGGGATTGGTCACATTTGCCCTTTGAGAACATACATAACTTAGTATCTCATGTTACAATAATGTACAAAATTAGTACATTATGAGAACATAGTAGACAGGGGTGGTGCATAAGCAACATGAAGCAACATGAGGCAGCTGTCTCATGCAGGAAGTATTTGTGGAAACTGATACCACTTTTACACTAAAGTCCCGGGTCTGACCCGGGATTTTGAACATGGGTCCATCCTGGTCCGGACCCGGCTTCAGACACATTGACACTGCTCTTTGACTCTGGTTATTCCCGGGTCGGCCCTATTAAAACCTATGGGAGAATAGGCACATATGTGCTAAGGTGATAAAGACTGCAGGAAAAAACTTATTTTTATAAGACAGGTGCCTATTTATTAAGCTGAGGTTCAGGCGAGATAGCCTGTCAGTCTGCGGCTCAAGCTGCGGGATAGGCGGGTGGGTAACCAATGGCTGCTGCAGAGATGGCTTGCGAGAGCTGTTTGTACTCTCTGCAGGGCGCTTGTACTACAAGTGGCTGCAGAGATGGCTGGTGAGGGCTCTCTGTGCTCAGACTGCTGCTGTGATGGCTGCATGTGATGACATCATCGGCCAGTGCCTAGAAGCTCCAATCACAGGGCCTGATCCAGCAATGCACGCTAGTGCACTGCTGGACGCAGATTTCCGATGTTTGGGAATCTGCGCAGACACCAGACCCATTCTGCGCATGTGCAGAATGGTTCTGCGTGTTCGCTTGCAAACTGGCAGCAGACTGTCAGTGAGTGACAGTCTGCTGCCGTTTGGGGGCAGGGAGGGGACGGCAACAACCTTCATTACCCGAAACGGAGACGTGTTACCCGAAATGGAGGCAGGTCGTCGCCATTGAGGGGAGAGAAGAGGCCAGGATCTCCATTGGGTGATGGAGATTTCCTGGCCGCTTCCTGTAAACTGCGGCAGCAGGCTGCGGGACCCTATGGGTCACCGCAGCCAGATTAAATGATTCTGTGTTGAACAACGCAGCTCGGTTAAGTAATGCACAGGGGGCATGATGCCTCCTGCTGCATTACCATATCTGCAAGAATCGCAATTGCAAAGCTGCCTGCGTGCATACATCATATATCTATAGTCTGCGGGCAGCTTTGCAATTACGATCCTTGCTGAATCAGGCCCACAGTCTTTTGACATTACCCGAGTCAAATAACACGGGTCACGACTGTTTCAACTGCCTCATTACCCGGGACCTACCCGTGTCCAAACGGGTATCGAATCCCAGGTAGGATTGTCGGGTCAACTAACCCAGGTTATTTTTTTGGAGCTGTTTCCGCTAAGGCCCGTTCCATCAATATCCCGGGTTTTTGCTCTGGTGTAAAAGGGGTTTAAGGTTATCTATGCTAAGTTGACCTTTTGGGACGTTGGTTAAACAGAGTCTCTCAAATCCGGCGCCTGGGGAATGTGCCCCCCTGCCCCCTAGTTGTGGCCCTGGTATAACAAGTGTTCAGTCTTTGTAGTGCCCTTAATTGTAGACAGGAGCAGACAGGAGAGGTATTGCTAACAAAGACATTGAATATCATAATGATCTATTGACATTTCTTTGGCAGGGATTGGTAACATTTGTCCTTTGAGGACATGCATAACTTAGTATCTCATGTTACAATACTGTACAAAATTAGTACATTATAAGAACATAATAGTCAGGGGTGGTGCATAAGCAACATGAAGCAACATGAGGCAGCTGTCTCATGCAGTAAGTATTTGGGGAAACTGATACCACTTTTACACTAAAGTCCCAGGTCTGACCTGGGATTTTGAACACGGGTCCATCCCGGTCCGGACCCGGCTTCAGACACATTGACACTGCTCTTTGACTCTGGTTATTCCCGGGTCGGCCCTATTAAAACCTATGGGAGTGTAGGCACGTATAAAGCCTGCAGGAAAAACTTTGAATTTCAGACTTTGCAGAAGATTGAAGTATTTCCACAATGTATCTTCTGCATGTATCTATAAAGAGAAGTTTGCATGTAGGAATGCTGGAAATCCAAAATTGTGAAGCATCTGGAATTGTTATTCAGATTGAATCTGTTCATGTAAAACTTTCATATATATTTATAATTGATGTCCCTCAGTGACTTCACCCTTCTTAAACAATTCACGTTTTAAAATATTTAATAGTCACTTTGCTATTCATGGATTGTTGTCTTTTACTAGGACAAACAGAGAGTAATGTGAGACACTTTTTCTCATTCAGAAGTTTATGATCATAGTGTAAGATATAGGAAGGGGATGAAGTTATATGACCGGTGGCCGCCGGGCTGCCAATCGCAATCCCGACGCCGGAGCGCCAGCTAAGAAGTTATGGCCGGCGTCAAGATACCTAAGCCTGTCATAATCCCGTAGCCGCAAAACAGAATGCCGTGGGCCTGATCAAGGTAAGTACGGACGCCCGTTCTGTTAGCCGCGTGGGGGGGTTAGGTTTAGGGCACACCGGGGGGCTTAGGAATAGACACCCCCTGGGGAGGGTTAAGCTAAGGAAAGGGGGGGATAGAGTTAGGCACCCCCAGGGGGGAGGTTAGGGTTAGGCACCCCCCCCCAGAAGGGTTAGGTTTAGGGAGTGGGGAAGGATGAGATTAGGGTTAGACACTAGGGGAGAGGTTAGGGTTAGGTACCCCTAAAGGGGGGTTAGGGTTGCGTGGGGGGGGGAGGGGAGGGTTAGAGTACTTACAAGATCCTGTCGGGATTTCAGCCTGCCGGTCTCTCCTTGTCAGGATTTGAACTGGTGGCTTAAGAGCCATCGGTAATACAATCCCATTCCATAGGAAGAGAAGAATATCAGACATGCACAGAAATCTCTACAGAGACATTATATTTGTCTCTTTTACAAAATAAGAACATTTAGGGCACACTCCGAAGCTTGTCAAAACTTGCCCATTTTGATTGATTCCATTTTCTGATCGGTGTTTAAAGATCTCCTGACTGTAACAAAGAGGGGCTGCATTCAGATATTTCCCTTCATTTTCAAACACAAAAGCAGCCTCCATGGAGGCTGCTAAACTGTTGGATTTACTGTCCACTAAGACCATTTGTTAGGATCTGCGGTTAGCATATCATCTTGGTTGCAGTTCTCAGTCTTAGCTGCTACTAGAACTTTGCATTTAATCCTGTCTATCTGTGTGCTGATCACATGTGTTCAGTAAGTAACTGTCCGTCTGTGTGCAGTATCAGCTGCTCACTAATTAATTATCTTGTCAGTGTGCATAGGCCAGCTGCACACTGGTCTGTCATTAGGGAGGCTTGCAGGGCTTCCTCTGATTGCACCTTGTATCTGTTAAATTACAGCCAACCCTTCACTCCATGCCGGTGATAGAGTTTTTGTGTTTCCAGTTCTGACTTTGGTCTTGTATTCCAGTTGAGCTCCAGCATTCCTGCCTCCTAAAGTATATTGTTGTTCTGCCGTTTGTGTCATCCAGGCGGCACAGTCCTGCATACTATCTACCTGCCATTTGTGTCATCCAGGCGGCACAGGCCGCACTACAGCATCAGCTGCTTGTGTCAGCCCGGTGGCACAGGCCGCACTACAGCGTCAGCTGCTTGTGTCAACCCGGCAGCACAGGCTGCACTTCAGCAACATCAGTGCACAGTCCCGTGCTCCTACACCAGTGACTTTGCTTCTGTTATTTCCGGCTTATGCCGCATCTAGCCCAGATACTCCGGCCCTCAAGGCCGCCACACAGCCCAGTCACTGCTTCATATTCAACAGCCCAAGGGCTGCATCTGGCCAAGTTATACCAGCCCCCAAGTCTGCCACACGGCCTAAAGGCCACTTCATATTCTACAGCCCACTGGCTGCATCCAGTATACTCCAAAGAGTCACGCACGTGCCCTAACACCATCCTTCTCCATCTGCCCCACTGATGCATGTGTAGGCCAATAAGCATAAGATATCTCTCTTTTTCCAGCTCAACCAGGATGGGCCCTTATAAGTGTCTAGGTCCCAGCAGGAGTTTTTAGCAAAATTTGCAAATTTTACCTTGCAAGTTTAGTCAAAAATATCATATCCACATACTATTTATAAACAGGATATGATAAATGGGCCTCTAAGCCTGTTGGCTGGTTTCTACCTTTGGGATGCCTGATTGTCCACTAAGTGCATTTGAAGATGCATGCCCACTTTTGGATCTGTGTAAATAACTCCATAAAATCAATCTGCACCTACATTTCTGCACATGCTGAAAACAGTAGAAACCTCACTACAATGTAACCTACTTCCACTTTTGGACCTTCTACATATTTATTTTAAGTAAACTGGTATGTTTTCACTAAAATACTTTATTGTATTTCTCAAATGAATTATAAGAGTGAGGGGAAACCAAGGCTGTTGTATGACATGTTTCAGTTCAGTGTGTTCATCTGTTTCACATTGCTCAAATGGCATCTACAGTACAAGTACTCTTTACCACATACAGTAAGTGCAACTGGAAGGTGCAATAACATCCCATTAAAAGTACTGTGATATGGTTGGGTGTCTCGCACTGCCAGTTAACTCAAGTCAATTTCTAGACAGGATCAAAATGTTTTCCAAAATGTGGTTATAAAATCCTCTATCAGAATCAATTTTCATAGAATAGCATGTAGCCTGCTATAATGAAATGGTATTAGACTCTAAATTGGAGTCAAATGGCTGGAAACAAATGCATGGTCATGAGAGGAAAATACATAATCAGGGAAGCCAGATGTTGGTACATGATAAGACTAATAACGAGAGGGGGGCAGCAGAAAAGAGGATCAAGGAGACATTGGCCCTGATTCAGAGCCACTCGTTAACAGCAGTACGCTCGTTGCGTTCCGATGTTCAATAACCGCGCATGCGTCGGAGTAACACTGCGCATGTGCGTACTGCAGATTGCGAGTTTTTTGGGACTTGTTCCTAAAATAGCGTACAGGAAGTGACATGTCAAATGTGATTGACAGAACAGGGCGTTTTAGGGTGTTGACGAGGGTGGAGATGGAAAAAACGCAGGCGTGGCGAGGTGTTTTTGGGGCGTACATACATTAGCAGATGCGAGCGTAAAATGTGTACGGACCGACTCCTACGTCACTGGATGATCCTCTTTCCCTTCCAAATGCTCGCACAGCTTAGGGTCTGGATTACTCGACCACATTGGCGATGGCCTTCTCCTCCGTCCCTGGACTCCACGATGTTGTTGCGATTAATCGCGGGCGGGCAGAAAAGCAATTAGTGTTGGATTGAGAACCGGCTTGGTATGTGTTTTGAAATCAGTTTTTTGGGATAGCACAAAACGTACGCAGGTGGAACTCAGAGCTGCTAATGTCAGGATGACACAGTCAATTTGCGTACATTTGGGGGGGTTTATTTGGGCAGCAATTTGGTGGTTAGGGCCTATTGTAACAATAATTTCATCATGTTTTCAGTTTCGCACCATTTTATTTGTGCCTCTTGAATTTGCCGAATTATATGAATTTTTAAACGTTCCTTAAAGAGCCCTTTTTTTTTTTTTTTTGGCCGAGTTTTTGCCTTTTGGCCCAGGATTAAATGTAACCCATTTGTACAATAATTTCACAATCCAATGTCATTGTTTAATTTCCAATTTATTGCTCAAACAAAAAAAGTTATTTTTAAAATTTTGGGGACATCTTTTTTGCCCAAAGATATGTTCCCAAATCAAACAAATTGGCCCAACATAACTGTTGACATAAACATACATCAAAAAAATAAAAACATTTCACAAGAAAGGAGAGGGAAGTTTTGACCCGAAAGGAATATGAGCCAAGCACAGAAGGTTTGTGGGAAAAGTCACCATTGCTGTCACCGTTTTTTCACCCGTTTGGATGGGGGAGGGAGGGCGCCAGACCGGGTCCGGGATGTCATCGGGCTGGCCTGTCCAGAGGCAGATGTTGTGGCCTCTGGACTAGGCACAGGGCTAGGCACATTTGGAGGATTGGCTGATGTTGTGCCAGAGGTAGAGGATCCTGATGTTCCGGCAGGAAGGGAGGTCGGCTCCACCATGTGCTGGCGAACGAGCTGCTCCAGGGCATTGGCAATGCGGATGTTGGCCCTGGTATTTTCCGCCAGGGCCTGACCAATGGTCTCGTTGGCCGCAGCATTTTGCTCCAGGGCCTCAGCCACCCGTAGCAGACTGGCGTCCATCCTCTGCAGAATCTCCGTATGGGAATCCGATTTGAAATTGAGTTCTGTGAGGAGGGCCACTGCCTGCGAGGGGGATTGTCCTGGACTGGCTTCTGCAGGGTCCTCAGCCGGATGTTCTGGTTCCTCCCCTGCAGAGCCAGCAGAAATTCGGCGGCCAAGGCTCCCCTCTGGAGCAGACTCATCCGCCTGTGTCTCTGTTAGGAAAAAAGAGAAAAGCCTCACATTACAATCTACATATTGGCACAATAACATTTCAGAGTTGATGACATCCAAAGATTTACCTGGGACAACACGAGGAGCCGCAAAGTCTGGCATGTCCGTATCCATGTTGGACACGCCAAACACCTCCACAGGCTGCACACACCCCTGTGCCAGCTCTTCTAAATCCGTCAACTCCAATGACACAGGGGTGGGACCCCCACCTGTCCCCTTTGCATGCCTAGCCCTGTCCGCGAGTTTTTGTTTTAAGCGATATTTGAAGTCGCCCCATCTGTGGGAAAAAATGGAAGCCATTATCCTTTGGTTTAAAATGGGGTTTGTTTTTAGGGGGGGCAAGGGTTTACTTACCGCCGTTTGACATCCCGGGCTAGACGGACATAATCACCCACCCTATTGACAGCAACGGCTACCTCTTCCCACATTCTCCACTTCTGGCTTACACTCATATTCCTGTCTGCCTGTGGCAGGATGTCCACACACTTCTGGATCAAAACCTCCATCTCCTTTCTTGTGAAATGTGGCTGCCTTTTTTTTTTGGCCGCTTTGGCCGGAATACTGGGCCCAGCAGCCTCTTCCATGTCATCCTCCTCACCTATTTGTGTAAATTTACAGAATTCACAAAATCACAACTTGCCTAATCTTATGTTTCAAATTAATCGTTGATAGAAAATGCATGAAAGACTTACCGCCTGACTCTTGGGCATTTTTTCCCTGGTCTGTCGCCATGTCTGAGGTCCAAACAAGAAATACAACAGAATTTGAATGTGTTTTCGTGACGTATTTATACATGCGTCCTTATTTTGCGGCCGCATCATTGATTGTGCGGCCCTATGATCCCTCCTTAATTTGTGCGGGAAACGAAACACTATTTATGGCTTGGTGTGTCTCAAGTCGAGGTGGCATTTTTGGATTGTTGGAGGTTATCTTGGCTGGAGTTTATTGATTGCGTAGAAAGGAGTTGGCGGTTGTAGATTCGTTTGTTGGTTTGATTTGCGTTTTTTTTTTCCGTTATCTTTGTTGGTTTATATTTTTGGGACCTCGTTTCTTGATTTGGTAAGTTTTGTGAAGTCTAACTTTTGTTCAATTGTTGTTTCATTGTGTTTCTTATTTTTTTTTAATTTTGGATCCATAATTTCTTCTATTTTAGATTTTGTTTATTTTCGACCCAAAAGACCTTTTGTTTTTGACTCTTATATATTTGCTCTTGGTAAGTCCATTTTTTATCTTGTATTAGCGAACTAATTAGCGCATTTTTAGTAGTTACTCTTGTGACTTGTATTAGCGAACTAATTAGCGCATTTTTAGTAGTTACTCTTGTGACTTGTATTAGCGAACTAAGTAGCGCATTTTTAGTAGTTACTCTTGTGACTTGTATTAGCGAACTAATTAGTGCATTTTTAGTAGTTACTCTTGTGACTTGTATTAGCGAACTAATTAGCGCATTTTTAGTAGTTACTCTTGTGACTTGTATTAGCGAACTAATTAGCGCATTTTTAGAAGTTACTCTTGTGACTTGTATTAGCGAACTAATTAGTGCATTTTTAACAGCTTAATAATCATTCTAACTTTTTGGTGGTTTCTCTTTCGCTTTTTGGGCCAACATTTCGACCCATTTTGATGTACTGTGTTAAATGTCGCTTTGCACTTTTGCTAAATGGGTGTTTGGCATATTTTAACTTTGGTCTAGCACAAAATTTGTAAACAAAAATGCACAGAGTGAAATGTGTCAAGTAATTTTGGTGTTTATTTTCAGTTTGGACGTATCATGACAATACCCCGGCATGTAAGCAGCAATGGATGGTATCATCAAGCTAAGTTGTTTTAATATAGTTTTGGGGTGGGTCAAAAGCCTTACTTTAAAATCTTTGAATTTCAGGTTGATCTGGGGCGGATTGTTCTGGCCATGCTCCCGGAAGCCGACCAACCTCAATCTCGTCCCAGGCGTAGGCATCGTAGGCATGCAAGGCCCCAGATATTTCGAACACGTGTCACCCTTTTTGGAATGCCCAATGATGAGGTTTTAAGACGCTACCGTCTACCTCCCAAAATCATCATAGACACTCTCTCATTAATAGAAAGTGATCTTGAGCGGCAAATTGACAGTCCAACAGCAATACCACCACTTACGCAATTTATGGCGGTGTTACATTTCTGTGCCTCAGGATCGTTTCAAACAACGGTGGGAATAGTGGCGGGCATCTCCCAATCCTCCTTTTCCCGGATCCTGAGGGCAGTGATGGAGGCACTTTTCAAGCACCTCCATCATTTTATTCAAATGCCTTTGGATATGGGTGCCCTTAGTGTGGCCAAGGCCAATTTTTACCAAATAGCTGCCTTCCCACACATCATAGGGGTTGTGGATGGTACTCACATACCACTTCAGCCTCCAGCCCGGCTGGAGGCCATATTTAGAAACAGGAAACACTATCACTCCCTGAATGTAATGGTGGTATGTGATGCCTCCCTCCAGATCCTGTCCCTGAATGCTAAATTACCCGGAAGTGCACATGACTCCTTCGTCATCCGGCAATCAGGGATATGGCACAAATTAACCAACCTACAAGCTGGTGATGCGTGGCTTCTGGGTAAGTGGAGACCTTTAGTACATAACAATGTTAAGCTTGATACACAGTGTTCCTGATGTTGTCAATTCTTTTCCATAGGAGACAGTGGATATCCTTGCATGTCCTGGCTGCTCACTCCTTATTTGGCTCCCACACCAGGGCCACAAAGTGAGTATAATTCCGCACTTACAGCCACCAGGCAAGTGGTGGAGCACTGTATCGGCCTTTTAAAAGGCCGATTCAGATGCCTCCACCGCTCTGGTGGCGAGCTCATGTATTTGCAGGATATGGTGTCGAAAATTGTGGTCCTGTGTGGGATATTTCACAACATCGCCATAAGGAGTGGTGTCCCAATGCAGCCAGAGGATGCCTTACCTGAGGATGGCCCCCCCGAGGTTGGTCGGAGGTCAGTATGTGGGGGGGCCATACGCGATGATGTGGTGGGCAGATTTTTTAGGTAAGTTTGAACAAAACAGTGTTTTAACCTAATGTGTATGTGTTTGTTTGTGAACATCTAATTTTGTTTTCTTTTTTTCAACATCTTCGGTTTGTTCACATAATCTTTGGCCCTACAACGCTCACTACTTCATGCTACCCTTACCAAACCTGGATCTGCTCATTTTGGGAATATATTCTGGAACCCATATCGCAACGCCATGTTTGTGGAATCATTTTGGCATGGTCCTTCCTCAACCAGTTCTTGATTTTTTTTTATTTTTTTTTTTTTTATTGGGTATGTGTTGTATTTGAGATTCTCACTGTGTGTTTTTTTTGTGAGTGACCACTTTGATTTCTCAGTTATGTTGTGAATAAATTTTTGGAGAGTTAAATGTTCTTCCTTTTTTTGGACGTTACCAGCAAGTTTAACCAGGTTAACACACCTTACATTTGACTAAGGGGTAATCCAGTACTGACGCCAGTTGAGCAAAAATGAAATATGTTTTCAGGTTCCTAACCCACACCAAAAGGAAGCCTGTCCAATCATTTGGCTTTGTAAGATTCGCCTAAGCAGCTTGCCCACCAACTAGGAACCTGTAAAATGTAGAAATATCTAATTGCCACTACACACAAAAAGGGAAATGACATTGTTACTGTTATGTGTTTCTTGAGGGTGTTTTACATACAAATACAAAACCCACTCTAATTTTAAAAAAATGCAAAACCTTGCAGGAACAGTCTACTTATGTCAGGGTTAACTATCTTTGGTTTTGAAAAAACGAATGAGGCAGAACGTATATTAGAAATAAACAATTTATTTTGAAAAATATAAAAACAAAAAAAAACTGCTGGCGAAGGATGCCAGACAGCCGGTCAAGGGCCACAAGCACCCCAGTTACATTTTGGCGCATGTGTGCCACACAATGTTCGACCTCTTGCCGACGCCTCTGTTCCTCTGTGGGTGAGAAAAGTGTGTGGATTAATCAAACAATAGGGAATCCACATTAAAAAAACAAAAACACAACGAAATCACTCCAAAACCAAAATTTAAAAAAAAGGGGTGCTGCAAAAATTACAAGGCCTATGTAGAAATACCCACAGGTGTGATATGTGTATGTTGAAATCAGCAGGAATAGGTAAAGGCAAACTGCTAAATCACCAAAAAAGAACCCAAAAATCACGAATAAAGGAACGACACATGATTACATACAAAGAGTTTGTGGTTAAAAAATACGCAAAATAACAACATACCGGTAGCCAAAACGGCAGATCCCGAAGTCCCTCCATCTTCATCCTCGGAAGAGCCTTCATTCCCCAAAGAACGGGGCGGGGTTATCACGGACTCCGGGGAGGGGGTAATTGGAAGAGGGGTGGTTGGAGGAGAGGGGGAAGGGGGACGGAGGGGAAGGAGGCCCGACAGTTCCGGGAGAGGCTCTTGGAAGGCTTGGGAGGAGGGGGGAATAGGGGAATTATTTGGGGTGGAGTGTTGGCTGGGGGTGGGTGAGAGTGGGCGGGACCGCCGTCTGGCCGGACGGTGACGGCGTAGTCTTGCCTGTCCCCCTAAAAGATGTCAAACAAATTGTGGTTAGTTTCTGGCCAAATCCTGCCCAAATAACATTTTAAAATCACCCACCACCAACAAAAAACATGCAAATATGAGTAGAATGAATATATCAGAAATAGAGGGAAAACATGGTCATGCAGATATGAGGAGAATGAATAAATAGGACAGACATAAAAACATGCACACGCAGATATGATGAGAATGAAAAAATAGGACAGACATGAAAACATGCACACGCAGTTTGCCCCACAAAGGCAAACATGAAAACCACAATACATAACACTTACTTTCCAATATCTGCATGCGAAAGCATGCCAGCAAGCGGGGCATTCGCCGTTGCAGGTCAGACCACCTGCGCTCCAGCTGGCCGATGTTGCGGCGTGAGCCAAAGGAGCGCAGGCGGGCCCGTGCCTCCGCATATGCGGAACGCTTCTGCCGATTGGTGATGGGTGGAGGCTGGCTGGTGATACGCCGATCCAGCACCTCCGTTAGCACCAGCAGCTCGCGCCTGGTGAATGCGGAGGCTCTCATGATGGCAATGGTGTTTTTCTTAAAATTCATTTTTGATAAAGTGTGGCAAAAATTTCTGATTGGCTAATGTAGCTTGGAAATTAACAGGAGCAATTTGATTGGTTAGTGTATGAGTCATGTGTTCGACAGGGCCAGAAATCTCTGGAGAGTTATGATAGGCTTGATGCAGTGACATGCGTAAGCAAATTTAAATAAAGAAATGAACCCCGGAAAATATGCGGGGATCCACAGCAATAGAACAATTGTCTCATTGTGGCTAACATGTTTTTTGAGCAATAAAAGCGAATGTTTAAGCCGTACGTATTCTGCGGGTAAACACAAACACGGACAAGAGTAAAGTTTCTTGCATTGTGTTGAAAAAAAACAAACATTAAGCTAATTGATACATTGATTGGCATGATACGATTGATGGAGGTAGGCAGAATAAAGGAGCAGGTAATCGACATCTGACATGGCCTCTTCCGGTTTATACTTGTGCGTGCGTTCCCTTCAAGCCATTTCGGGGATGTACGCTCGCTATTTCGCACGCTCGTTAGTTAGAGGAGGGGTCGTCTGAGTTTGGGGAGGATTTTTAGATGCGATCGAAAATACGAGCGAGCCCTTGAATTTAAATATTTTTGTACGTACGCCTAACGTACGTGCGCCCGCTTGCGAGTGGCTCTGAATGAGGGCCATTATCAGTAAACAGGTTCATACAAGAGTGGAGTCTAATATAATGAGTCAGACAAAAGGAACACTTGCAATAACCAGGTACAGAAAGCAGGGCAGTTTCCCTTAAGTAGGCTGAAGGCCAGTGATACCATCCAGGTTAGGTGTCAAAAGTCAGAAATTGTGCACATACGCTGTAAAACAGTAAAACCAAGGAAATACTTTGTGGATGGAGTTTCCGTGTGCACTGTCATGCAATGGCTATAGCAAGACAATTGTACTGGGTAGGAATGACACAGCGGCAGAGAGTCCATGAAAGTCACGTAACATGGTCCTCAGGAGGTCTGGAGTCCTGGCATCTCCAATTACATCTCTGCAGATTCTGTGCAAGTTTCAATTGTGACAGTACCCTCCACTTCTCAGGGTGACTTCCAGGTGTATATGGTTTGTCCGGATACTGCTTGGATAATCTATGAACGAGTCTTGCAGCATGAATATTTACCCAAGTTTCCCAAGAGCGTTCTTCTAATCTGAAGTCTTTCCCCTTGACCTATAATTGAAGTTGGCTATGATCCCATCAGGGGATTCTAGCATCTTTTCTACAATGTATTATCCATGGCTATTCATGGAAATCTGGATGTACTTGTTGCATATTAATTTAGTAAATGAAGTTTCATTGTAGAAGGAGTGGGACTGAATGATGCAAAGAATGGCCCTATGAGCCAATCCTCAACCATTTATGATGGCCTTTTGAGATACAGATATTTTGTAAATAGCTATACACTGTCGCCAATTTGAAACATGGAGTGGGTCCCCCATTTGAAGCATTCAGCTCCTGACTGCTAGTCATCCCAGGCCGGGAATCCCTGGGAAGGTGGGGACTCCCCCAATAAAGTGGTTCCCCCCTCTCCAGGGCACCCCAATCCTCAGCTAATAGCCCGGGGGTATCCCTGGCACCACCTTGGCAATGGGGGCCAGTTGATTGTGTAAAAAGATGAGGTAATATTGTATTTTACAGTAGAACTAGAGGTCCCAGCAAGCCTCCCCTGCATGCTGGTACTTGAAGAACCACAAGTACCAGCATGAGGGGCATTAAAGACCCAATGGTACCTCTAGTTCAACTGCAAAAGTAATGTTAAAATAAACACAGGACACGGACACCAAAGGTTTATTATTTTATTTCACATGCATGCACTCACACATACTCACCTACAATCCATGTAGCAATTCACGTCCTCTTGTCCATGTAGCACCCACGATACCTGTAAAAACAAATTCCATACTCACCTATTCCTAGTGTAGATCACTTCCTCTTCAGTCCAAGTAAGCATCTAAGGGGTTAAAAAAATGGACACCTGAACCAAAGCGTACACAAGTAAGTGTATGTGTTAATTCCTCCATGCAAATGAATGGCACCCGGGTGACTCCTGTCATTAGAGGAGCCGGCAGACAATCAGCGGGCGCTGCCGTAGAAGCTGCCCACTGATTGACTATGAGTGGGCAGGCCAACTGTCAAACTTTCCCCCATAGATTTTAATGGTGGGAAAGCACCATTGAAGTCTATGTTGTGAACCGCTACATTGTATCCTATGGTGGGAACCACAAGGAGATGAGATTCCAAGATGGCCCCCGCTGCTGCGTCACACATTTTCTCCTCTGAGTTAGGAGACTCCCTAGCTGCTGGTGCGGCTTCACCTGAGGTACCGGCCTCTTTCCTCTCTCCTACCCATGTCATGAAGCAACATCCTTCTCTTCCTTAGGATCCCCCCTCACATACGCCACATTAGTGCAAGCTATTAAAGATACTATGGGGCCCATGCTGCAGGACTAGGCAACTCAATTCACACAGGCCATTCAACAAGTTAAATCTCAAGTGCTTCAATTGGAAAAATCTGTGGAAGTGTTGGATAACAGAATGGGAACTAATTTTCAGGATATTAGGGAAGTGCAGTCCCTATCTTCTTGTCTCCAGGAAGAGTCGTATCAAATTTGGAATAAGCTTGATGACCTTGAAAACTGTTTATGATGCAACAATTTGCGCACTGTTAGTCTTCCAGAGTCGGTTAAAGGTCCTGCTTTATACCAATTCTTGAGAGATACTTTACCAAAACTTCTGGATATCAATGATATCTGCTCAGACTTGGTCATTGAATGTGCTCATTTCACGGGCCCACTGTGTGATCAAAATAAACAACGCCCCTATGTAGGTATCTTTCTTTTTTTAAGTTATACCCGTAAGGAGGCTCTGTGGTCTGCCTCTCGACGCAAACTGGACTTGGTCTGGAATGACTCCAAATTATTGCTATTTGAGGGTTATTCGGCTGAGATTACCAAGGCTAGAAAATAATTTTCTCCTGTTTGTTCACTGCTTATAAAAGAAGGTGCAAAGTTTGCCTTGCTGTAACCGGTTAGATTGCGATTGTTTGATGGTTCGCCTTACTACAGTCTCAGATACCTATCTACAGGACTTCTGTGTGACCGACCCTTTGAGGATCCCTTTGTTGTCCTCTCCTGACCATTGTGGAACATATGGATGTATCTGTGTGCCTTACTCCTTTTGGTGTCAAGATGCACTCTGCCAATCAAATGTGGCCAGTTAGTGCTGCCATTTGTCATCAGCATCACCATTTAGTGATTTTTAATAAAATCTAATTTCATTTGTAAAATTTGTAAGATTTGCCTATGTGAACCTCTGCACACATATTAGCATTACTAGTTAAAGGTTAAGGCCTCAGGATAAGCACAAATGTTTGATGGCTTTACAACACAGACCCCAGGTCTACACATTTAAATACACCTCCATTGGCCTGTCTACAAGAAGCAGTACGTACCAGTCAGTAATGGTGAGATGGGATAGCACTGGCAGAATTAGATTCAGTGCAGTGAGAGTGCTGCAATTCAGTTGGTGCTGTCTATCCCGAGGTCACAATGAGGACCTGGACATAACAAGTTGTGCCTGCGTGGTATAGAGAGTAGAGTGGATATTGTTGAATCTTCAATGAGTGATGAAAGTTTACTTGGTGCTTCTTAATTATAGGTGGTGCCCAATAACCAACATTTTAAGTGGATCCCATATAATCAACAAGTACAAAACAAATCTTAGGCCAAAGAACAGCTTGCTTTCCCATTGTGTAACTTTCACATGAAGACATACGACTAAAGGCATTTAAATCAGGTTGTACAGCAGTCATGTTACATTGCTACAGAGGAAAAACCACTCTAACGTTTATTAGTGATATGCTGTCAGGTCATAAATGATGTATTTTACAGAATCACCACGTTCATGTTCATGTTTTTTGAAAACATATCTTTATGTATAACCAAATGACTACAGAACTGCGCATTAGTTAGGAAGAATGTTTTATAGTCTATTTTATATTTACCATTTCTACAGTATCAACACTGACCAGTGGCAGGCTGGGCCGGGGGGCAGGGTGCCATGTGCCCCCGGGCCGCAGCGTCATGCGGGCCGCTGGCCGCAGTGCAGACTGTGTCACTGTGACACAGACTGCACTGCGTGTGTAGCGCTGACCGGACGGAGTTCGGTCAGCGCTACACAGCACAAACACACAGCCGCCGGAGCCAGCAGCTGTGTGTTTGCTTTAGCAGCTGATGAGAGTCAGACAGACTCTCATCGGCTGCTGCTCCCACTGCCAGAGCCGCGTCACTCCCATAATGCAAAGCGGCGGACGGAGGAGCTGATCTCGGCGGCGGGACCAGGAGCAGGAGCGGGTGTCAGGTAAGTGTACTTTTTTTTATTTTTTATTATGTCTCTACTGCGGGGGGGGGGCGGGGGGGAAGGTGTATTGCTACTGGGGGCACTACATGGGGGGGACTACTGGGAGCACTACAAGGGGGGGACTCCTGGGAGCACTACAGGGGGGGAATACTCCTGGGGGCACTACAAGGGGGGGAATACTACTGGGGGCACTACAAGGGGGGGAATACCACTGGGGGCACTACAAAGGGGGGAATACTATTACTGGGGGCACTACAAGGGGGGTACTACTAATACTGGGGGCACTACAAGGGGGGGACTACTACTGGGGGCACTACAAGGGGGGGAATACTACTACTGGGGGCACTACAAGGGGAGGGACTACTACTACTGGGGGCACTACAAGGGGGGTACTACTAATACTGGGGGCACTACAAGGGGGGGACTACTACTGGGGGCACTACAAGGGGGGGAATACTACTACTGGGGGCACTACAAGGGGGGGGACTACTACTACTGGGGGCACTACAAGGGCAGGACTACTACTACTGGGGGCACTACAAGGGGGGGACTACTACTGGGGCACTACAAGGGGGACTACTACTGGGGGGACTACTACTAGGGGCACTACAAGGGGACTACTACTAAGGGCATTGCATAGGGGGGAGGGGACTACTACTAGGGGCACTACATAGGGGGGAGGGGACTACCACTGGGGCCACTGCATCGAGGAACCACTGCTGGGGGCTCTATATAAAGGGCAATAGTGGGGGTACTGCATAGGGGGAAGACTACAACTGGGGCCACTATTTAAGGGGCACTGCATAAGGGTTACCACTACTGGGGGCACTATATAAGGGGCTTACTACTGGGGGCACAAGGGGCACTGCATAGGGGGGATCACTACTGGGGGCACTACTCGAGGCCTGCATAAGGGTGTCCTGTGGCACAGGGTGGCACTGCATATGGGCACTACGACAGGGGGCTGCCCCTAATCTTTATTTTTACCTTACATTAATCCCATATGGACCCGCCTCCTCCCTAGAACACTTGGGGGAGGGGGGCCGTAGCACGCACGTTCTTTCAGGCACCCTGGCTACACGCTACTCCTCTGCCAGGGCCGCCTGCATGCATTTGCCCCCCAGGCTAAAAGTTGCCAGCCAGCCCCTGACACTGACTCATTACAGTACAATCTAAAGGCAGGATTATCCATTGCAAATGCTAATGGTATTTAAGGGCCTGATTCAGCACTGTACACAAATGCAATTGCTACTGCAATCGCCTGCGGATCGCAGTTGCTAAAATATGGTAATACCTGCCATACCTCAGCCTACATAAAGACGCCCACCACTGCCTTCTCATATATCCATCCAATGTCGCACTCCTGCGTAAACATCGGTACCATTGACGCACATCGCACAGGTACGCAGCATTTACAAGTCTGACCAGCCGCAGACACTGCCAGTCTCCTCGCACGCAGAGAGCTCTCACAGTGGCTAATATAATTATGCACGCCCATGAAACAGCGTTCAAATGGACAACCACCTCGTCATTACCCCCAAACGCTGACAGCCTGTCACTAACTCTGCAAAGGATTCCCCTTTACGTCCATAATCGCAATGCGATCGCTGCGTACTTGCAGTGCTCGATGGTAAAATAATTGCTCGGTCTGTGTACGTAATCTCATTTGCATATGCTGCTGAATCAGGCCCTACTGTAAGTTCTCAGGTCTTACTGTAAGTTCAACTTGATTCAAAATTATAAACCCCAGGAGATGCAGGGAACACATGCTTCATGTATTTACCAGGGACTAAAGAGGGTTTTTTATAATGTCGTATCTTATACGCTAAAAACAATTTGTTCAATTTGTACAGCGATGGCGGTACTACCACAAGTGCTAAGGATAAACGCATTTCTGTTTATAGTAAATCTAATTTTGGTGTGAATAATGCTTTGATATTTGCGTATAAAACTGCCAGCTTCTTGTCATGTATTGAGAGACACTTTATTCTGTGAAAATCCTTTATGGAAGGAATATTTGTTATCAGCGCCATAACTGTGTGGCCCGTTGCAGGCCACACCCACTCTGCATGAGGTCATTCAGAGGGGCGGGGCTACTATCGCAGGGGATGACTGCAATGCCCAGAGCATCCTCAGGATGCTCCGGAAGGCTATAAGGGCAGCAGTGTGCATATCTAAAGCATTCTAAGCAGGGGCATATTTATAATGGGTGCAGGGTATGCAGTGCAGAGGGGGCACACCGCACACCCTGCACCCATATTTTCTAATACTAACCTCCCTGAGGTCCTGCCTCGGGTGTCTCAGCCCTGCACAAAACGCTGGAAAATGGCCAATGCAGCCATTTCCCGGCATTTTGCGCATGCGCAATTTTGGAAAATCGCCGGGAAAGTGGAGCATGCCCAGAGTCTACTGCTGCTGCAGTCAGCCATCAGTCTGTTGCCGGCTGCAGGGGAGAGAGGCGGGGGCCCCGGAGGGGGAATGCACACGGGTCTCCTCCTCTCTTAATACACCCCTGGTCCTAAGGATGATCCAGGTAGCACTGCTGCAAAGATTCTGGCTGCAAGGTGCTGTTCTAGTTACCCTGCTATCCAGATGCAGGATCGTGGGTGAGCAGCAGTGCCGCCCACAGGGCTCTGTGCGGGAGCACCGCTCGCACAGCCCTAGATACAGCCCTGTTTGTTTTGCTACCAGATGCGGACAGTTCTTAAAATACTATACAGTTAGAAAAAACATATGTTTAAAGTTTGGAGTCAACCACTAGGTTGTTTCAACATAGAATTTAGGTTGCAGTCTGCAGCTAAAGATGAAACTGATTAAATTCATTACTCATTGGATGTTATTAAGAGCTTGGCAAATGGTTTTTAACTAACCTGATCCAGATGGAGTATGTAAACATTTTAAGAATCTGCTAGCTACTGTATGCCTGGAACTTAATACATAATTCTATGTCACTGTTATAAACAGTATATACAATATGTTAATGTATTAAACCGTTTTTGTAATCCCAGACATAAAGGAATTGATTCAGAGTTGCACGTAGGTCGTTTTTGCAGATGGATCTTACATGTCTCACTGCACATGTTTCATAGTGGAAATACACAACTTTGAGCAATGTCGGGTGACACAAAGTCGTACACATCTTCACTTTGTGTAACTGGGCAACAACTGGGACTTGCACATAAGCTAAGTGGCTCGAGGGCGGCCGATTAAGAGCTGAGCATTTCTTGCACCAATGTTAGGAGGACTAGTGCAATTGTGCATATATAGTCATTATGGCTACTTTTACAAGTGGATGGATAGGGGTGGTACAGCTGCATAGATGCGGCCAAATTTTGGCAGTGAACAGAATTTATTTTCAAGCATACAATGCTTCCAAGTTGAGTGTGACTCTGAATCAGCCCAAAAATATTGTATAGAGAGCTGTCACACATCAGGATCTTAGCCCCAGTTACCAGGTCCGAAGGTGTCATGTCACTGCTTTCCGTTGTCGCTTCTGGCATTCCTGAGACTTGAGCTGCCACTACTGCTGCATGCCTGGTGTTTACCCTCCTGTCAGTTCTCATGATGGCACAGCATGGGTGCGGACATCTTCAACTTGTCCACATGACAACAAGCTACCAACCGAATTCCAGCTACTGCACTCACATGACCTGCTCGGCCTATAGGCCCTGGGATCACCCTATTTAAACCATCTGTGTCCAACTCATTTCCAGAACAGCTCTCTTCTCCCTGAGAACAGTCTCCTGGCTCATGGCTGCACTGGTTTCTAGCTCTGTTCCAGTATCTGCATCTGACTCAGCTTCCAGTATCCTGCATTCTAGTGCATACTTACTCTAACACCAGCTACCTGCATGTATGTACTTCCGGGACCCTATCATTTATCGCAAGCACAAGCATATACCACCTGGGCTGTTCTGATCATTGCACCCATTCCAGCAGGTGTGCCACTACACGCTGGAGCATCCATCTATCAGTACTGAGCAGCACCTCAGTATCATGATCGCCAGCAGGCTGGCAACTGTACGACAGGCACTTCACTGTGGTCATCTGCTACCTGTTGCGGCCCACTACAGTTCTTAATACAGTATAATCAAGAGACTGTCATGCTTCCGGCACTCTATCCAGTGTTGTCCTAAAGACTATATCAAATCTTTTCATTCAAGTACCCCTTCATTGGAACTAAAAAATTGTGTCCTGGCCAAGAAAAGTTGGTATCTAATGTAGCACTAATATGACTGTGTGTATGTATATATATAATATATATATATATATATATTATAAGGGCAAAGCCGTGCCCTTATATTAAGGCTGCATCTAAAAAGAAACGGATTTCTCCATAGAGAATTCCGGAGGTGGGGCAGGGTGTTTAAGGGGCTACCCCTCAAAAGCTATTAGAGGTACGGATCTGAAATTTGGTATGGCCGGGTAGAACTGTCGCTCGGTGATGCATGCCAAATTTCAGGGCATAAACATAAAAAATGAGGATTTGGGAGTTATCTAAAGCTCCAACTGTCACACTTTTCTGAAATTCTCAATTAGGACAACTTTTCTGCTGTACTCTATAGGGTTTTTGGGGAAGGCAAAACTCAGGGTAGGGGTGGAATTTAGACTTGGGGTTTGTTTTATTAGGTAGCTATTGTGCCAGGGTACGTGCTTTTGGGGTTCAGGTAATTTAGAAAGTTACAGTTTTTAAACTATTACCTCAAGAATGCGCCATTGTAGAGATAGGAATTTTCAACTTGTTGCGCAGCAGCAGTAGGAGCCTCCAGCAGGTGTAATATCTATGGCTTCACTTGGGTGCAGCAAGATAGCCATTGTTTGCAGGTGGTAGCAGAGACCGGGGGGCAGGAAGCCGGCATTAGCTGCGGCCGGGATGCGAGGGAGAGGGGGTAAGGGTTAGCGGGCATTAGCTGTGGCCGGGAACCGGGGATGGTAGCGGGCATTAGTGGTGGCAGTGCTGGAGGTGGTAGTGCAGGCGTTAGGACCCGGGGCAGGTAGCAGCACACTGATGCAGGCTTGGATCTGGAAGATCCAGGATACCTGCATCTGTGTTTAAAAATAAGAAACACAGAAGTAGGGACGGGTCAGTGAGACCCATTTGTGCTTCTGTGTTTAAAAGAAAAACAGTGTAAAAAAAAATTAAAAAATGGCGTGGCCCCCTCCCCAAAAAACCAACCAGCCCCGGGCCATGGAGCCCCAGTACTGGCTGTGCTAAATACAGGGGACAAATGACGTAGGGGTCCCCTGTATTAAGCACAACCAACACCAGGCTTTTCGGAAACCTGTCCTGGTTGCCAAAATACAGGGGACAAATGACGTAAGGGTCCCCCGTATTTAGCGCAACCAGCACAGGGCTCTGAGGCGGTCCAGGTTCAGGTACAGGGGGAAAAAATGCATAGGGCCCCCCTGTATTTCCCAGAACCAGCACCGGACCCTTTCTAGCAGGGTGGTTATGCCACAGCCAGGGGAGCCCTTTCATAAAAATTCCATACTCACCTCCTCCTATGCGTAGATCAGGTCTTCTTCACACAGTCCATGGTCTTGGCAAAAAAAAAACACGAATTAACCAAGCCCACGGACATTAGTAGTGTCCTCTAAGGACATTACTACCCGAATGACAGCTCCGCTGCGGGATTTCAGTCCAGAGAGACGAGCCTTCCGCCTCTCAGCCAATGTGCAGTTCTCACCATTGAATTCAATGGTGAGAACCGAGTGGGCCCTTTTCAAAAATGGCGCCTCAGTTCCATTTTTGAAATTCAAAGATGGCCGCTGCAAGCCAATCATGGCTCACGACGTCATCGCCTCTCCCCCTCGGCTGGCTTAAATACAGCCAGCGTGAGTTGCCGTGCATTCAGTCGGCGGTGGGGAGGCAGCAGAGAAGAGCTGCCGAAGACAAAAGATGCCACGGCAGCCGCGCAAAAGAGCTTAATGGCCAGCGCGCGCTCCAGGTGAAGATGCAATAGAAGTCCTGGGTGAGCGGCAGCCATGTTAAAGAGCTTACGGCTGCTGCCCCCCAGGTGAAGGTCCTGCTAAATAAAATATTTAAAAAAATGGTGTCTGTCTGTTTTATTTTAATATTTCTTTTGCAGGGGTACTATAGGTACCAGCAGGCCCTTAGTTCCCCGCCTGCTGGTACTTGTGGTTCTCCAAGTGCCAGTATGCGGGGGATGCCTGCTGGGATCTGTAGTACTACTGCAAAAGACAATATTTATATATTCATATTAGGGGTGTGCACCGGCCACTTTTCGTGTTTTGGTTTTGGATCTGGATCGGTTTTGCCAAAACCACCCTTCCGTGTTTTGGGTTCTGGGTTTTGTGTTTTGGATCTGTATTTTTTTTTAAAAAAGCATAAAAACAGCTAAAATCACAGAATTTGTAGGTTTTTCTGCTCCTATGCTATTATTAACCTCAATAACCTTAATTTCCACTCATTTCCACTCTATTCTGAACACCTCACACCTCACAATAGTGTTTTTATGTCCAAAAGGTTGCACCGAGGTAGCTGGATGACTATGCTAAGCGACACGAGTGGGCGACACAAACACGTGACCCATCTAGGCGTGAAACTGCAGTGGCAGACAAAAAAAACTAGGCCCCAAACTGTACATAATGCAAAGAAAAAAAAGAAGTGCAAGATGGAATTGTCCTTGGGCCCTCCCACCCACCCTTATGTTGAATAAACAGGACATGCACACTTTAACAAACCAATCATTTCAGCGCCAGGGTCTGCCACACAACTGTGGCTGAAATGATTGGTTTGTTTGGGCCCCCACAAAACAAGCTGGCAATTAATCTGTCCCTGCACAAACTGGCTCTACGGAGGCAAGATGTCATCCTCATCCTCCTCATCCACCGATTCCTCACCCTCTTCAGTGTGTACATCCTCATCCTCACAGAGTATTAATTCGTCCCCGCTGGAACCACAGGTCCCTCTGTACGTTCTGGAGGCTGGTCTCCCTGGAAGAGTTGATAATTCATTTTATGAACATCATCTTCTCCACATTTTGTGGAAGCAACCTCCTACGCCTTTCGCTGACAAGGTTCCCGGCTGCACTAAACACTCTTTCAGAGAACACACTGGAGGGGGGGCAACTCAGGTAAAATAGAGCCAGTTTGTACAGGGACCTCCAAATTGCTTCTTTTTCCTGCCAGTACAGGTACGGACTGTCTGACATGCCTACTTGGATGCTGTCACCGATGTAATCCTTTAACAGACAGACGCACCCTTGTCGCTGCTGCTTTGAGGATGCAAGTGCGGCTGCAGCCCACACAATTCACAAAGACAGAAAAAAAAAAAAGAATATTTTTATTGTTTGTGGAGCGCACTTTGAGGGTTACACCACCCTTTAACAGACAGATGCACGCTTGTCGCTGCTGCTTTGAGGATGCAAGTGCGGCTACAGCCCACACAATTCACAAAGACAGAAAAAAGAAGAAGAATATTTTTATTGTTTGTGTAGCACACTTTGAGGGTGTCACCACCCTTTAACAGACAGACGCACGCTTGTCGCTGCTGCTTTAAGGATGCAGGTGCGGCTACAGCCCACACATTTCACAAAGACCGAAAAAAAAGAACAATATTTTAATTGTTTGTGTAGCACACTTTGAGGGTGTCACCACCCTTTAACAGACAGACGCACGCTTGTTGCTGCTGCTTTAAGGATGCAGGTGCGGCTACATCGCACACAAGTCACAAACACATTAAAAAAATAGTTTTTTATTTTTTGGAGCATTTTGAGAGTTACACCACCCTTTAACAGACAGACGCACGCTTGTCGCTGCTGCTTTGAGGATGCAAGTGCGGCTACAGCCCACACAATTCACAAAGACAGAAAAAAAAAGAACAATATTTTTATTGTTTGTGTAGCACACTTTGAGGGTGTCACCACCCTTTAACAGACAGACGCACGCTTGTCGCTGCTGCTTTGAGGACAGTATCATATGCAGTGACAGTAGACTTGTCAGAAATTGTTGGCACATCCTTCAGTCCGGACCAGATGTCCAAACCAGCCCTTGACTTATGACACAGGCGCACACTTGGCGCTGCTACTATGTTGATGCACGTGCGGCTACATCGCACACAAGTCACAAACACATTAAAAAATAGTTTTTTATTTTTTGGAGCACTTTGAGGGTTACACCACCCTTTAACAGACAGACGCACGCTTGTCGCTGCTGCTTTGAGGATGCAAGTGCGGCTACAGCCCACACAATTCACAAAGACAGAAAAAAAAAGAACAATATTTTTATTGTTTGTGTAGCACACTTTGAGGGTGTCACCACCCTTTAACAGACAGATGCACGCTTGTCGCTGCTGCTTTGAGGATGCAAGTGCGGCTATAGCCCACACAATTCACAAAGACAGAAAAAAATGAAGAATATTTTTATTGTTTGTGTAGCACACTTTGAGGGTGTCACCACCCTTTAACAGACAGACGCACGCTTGTCGCTGCTGCTTTGAGGATGCAGGTGGAATCTAGACGGGATTTGGAACCGGGGACACACTACCTCCATCAATTGTCTAAATCCCACTGCACTAATGGCGGATACCGGACGCACGTCTAACACCAACATAGCAGTCAAGGCCTCAGTTATACGTTTTGCTTCAGGATGACTGCTGTCGTACTTCATCCTCATCGCTAGGGACTGTTGGAGGGTCAATTGTTTAGTAAAAGTAGTGATGTTCCTACTTCCTCTCTGGGATGATGAACAACTCCCAGCAGCAGCAATAGCACTAGGAGGAAGTGGTTCTTGATCTTTCCCTATTTTATTTTTATCGGAGAAAGTTTGGTCCTCCATTTATGTTATATTGATATATACGTGCGGCTAAAGCGCACACAAACACAGAAAATATTTTTTATTTTTGCTGGAGAGTAGTGCACTTTGTGGGTTACACCACCCTTTAAGAAATGAGCCAGCCGGCTCTTTACTTATGGGACACAGGCGCACGCTTGGCGCTGCTCCTTTGTTGATGCACGTGCAGCCACAGTGCACACAAGTCACAAACACAGAAAATATTTCTTTTTTTGGTTTGGAGTGTACTTTGGGGGTTACAGCACCCTTTAACGGTCAAGCCAGCCGGCCCTTTACTTATGACACAGGCGCACGCTTGGCACTACTTTGTTGATGCACGTGCGGCTACTGCGCACACAATTCACAAACAGAAAATAATTTTTTTTTTGGTTTGGACTGGAGTGTACTTTGGGGGTTACAGCACCCTTTAACGGTCAAGCCAGCCGGCCCTTTACTTATGACACAGGCGCACGCTTGGCACTACTTTGTTGATGCACGTGCGGCTACTGCGCACACAATTCACAAACACAGAAAATAATTTTTTTTTTGGTTTGGACTGGAGTGTACTTTGGGGGTTACAGCACCCTTTAATGGTCAAGCCAGCCGGCCCTTTACTTATGACACAGGCGCACGCTTGGCACTACTTTGTTGATGCACATGCGGCTACTGCGCACACAATTCACAAACACAGAAAATATATATTTTTTTGGTTTGGACTGGAGTGTACTTTGGGGGTTACAGCACCCTTTAACGGTCAAGCCAGCCGGCCCTTTACTTATGACACAGGCGCACGCTTGGCACTACTTTGTTGATGCACGTGCGGCTACTGCGCACACAATTCACAAACACAGAAAATATATATTTTTTTGGTTTGGACTGGAGTGTACTTTGGGGGTTACAGCACCCTTTAATGGTCAAGCCAGCTGGCCCTTTACTTATGACACAGGCGCACGCTTGGCACTACTTTGTTGATGCACGTGCGGCTACTGCGCACACAATTCACAAACACAGAAAATATATATTTTTTTGGTTTGGACTGGAGTGTACTTTGGGGGTTACAGCACCCTTTAACGGTCAAGCCAGCCGGCCCTTTACTTATGACACAGGCGCACGCTTGGCACTACTTTGTTGATGCACGTGCGGCTACTGCGCACACAATTCACAAACACAGAAAATATATATTTTTTTGGTTTGGACTGGAGTGTACTTTGGGGGTTACAGCACCCTTTAACGGTCAAGCCAGCCGGCCCTTTACTTATGACACAGGCGCACGCTTGGCACTACATTGTTGATGCACGTGCGGCTACTGCGCACACAATTCACAAACACAGAAAAAATAATTTTTTTTTAGCACTTGGGGGGAGCACCCCTGATGGACAGAGCACCCCCTGGACAACACTACAGCACCCCTTTAGGACTGGGACACTGCACAGGACTTTGGAGTGGACACAGCCCCTATGGAGAACTGACTGCACAACACAGTCCAGCCAGCCCCTATGGACTTTGAAGTAGTGGACACAGCCCCTATTAACAACAGCAGCACAGCACAACACAGCCAGCCCCTATGGACTTTGAAGTAGTGGACAACAGCAGCACAGCGCAGCACAGCACAGCACAACACTACTCTGCACTACACTACACTACACAGCCCAGCCAGCCCTAACTCCCACCCTCCCTCTTCACTGTCCACAACCGAGTGAGAAAATGGCGCCGACGCGGGTACCTTATATAGGATCCAAAACTCGCGAGACCCGGAAGGCGGGATGATGACGTTTTGCCTCGATTTCAGATCCGAGTCAGGCGGGAAAAGTCGAGCCTGACTCGGATCGGCCTCGGATCGGGGGGGCTCGGGGGGGTTCGGATTTCAGAAATCCGAACCCGCTCACCCCTAATTCATATGCACCATACAACACAAATCAACCCAGCACCCACCGCCCAGGGGTGCTGGGGATAGCCCCGGGCTATCAGCCTGGGCCTGGGCTGCTCCGGAGAGGGGGGACCCCTTTAATGGGGGGGTCCCCAACTCCCCAGGGATCCCCGGCCTGGGTTGACTAGCAGTCAGGGGTGATGCTTCGGCTGGGGGGCCCGGTGAAAGAGCTCCCCTGGCTGTGGCATCACCCTCCTGCTAGAAAGGGTCCGGTGCTGGTTCCGGGAAATATGGGGGGACCTTACACATTTTTCCCCCTGTATTCCCAGAACCAGGACCGGCTCAGAGTCCTGTGCTGGTTGCTCTAAATACGGTGGATCCCTACGTCATTTGTTTCCCATATTTTGGCAACCAGGACTGGTTCTGAAAACCCTGGTGCTTGTTGTGCTTAATACTGGGGACCCCTACATCGTTTGTTCCCTGTATTTAGCACAACCAGTACTGGGGCTCCATAGCCCGATACTGGTTGTTTTCTGGGGGGGGGGGCTACACTTTTTACACACTCAATTTTTAACATACAGTAGATGCGTAGATCTCACTGGTGCATTCGTGCATCTGTGACTTATTGATTTGATTTTCTCAGGTGCATACGCACTACCAGTGAGCCCTCTGTCGCCCACTGATGCCCCCTTTGCACTGCACCGCTGCCACTGCTCTGCACCACCGCTGCTGCCGCTACCCCACACACCTATAGCCGCCTCGCACTCTGCACCTCCAAAACCAACCTCCTGTGTGCTGTCCCCTCTTCCACCTGCGTTAGTGTACCATTTTGTTGCCCTTCTCCCCTGCAGGTGGCCCAGTTTGCTCATCCAAACCCTGATAGTTAATACATTTTAAAAGAGCTATGAAATTCCATAGACAAAAAACCTTACGGTTTCACATGTCCCATTAGGCTACTTAGACATGATCTGAAAATTCACAAAACCTATTGATTTTCTGCCACTCAAACTTCAAAAAGCAATGAAATTCCGATCATTACGGCTGACGCCTTAATGGACGTGTTCCTTGCGCAATACAGATATGGTATGCCCTCACACCCTGTAGTTAACTATAGATTCAGCACTCTCACAGAATGAGATTGCTGTCACTCACAAAATGGTGGAGCTGCTAATTCACAGAATTGAAAATCTGCAGTTAACCACAGGGTGTTCTTAATGTTTGTAATTTCATTGCTTTTTGAAGTTTGAGTGGCAGAAAAACAATAGGTTTTGTGAATTTTCAGATCATGTCTAAGCAGCCTTAATGGGATATGTGAAACAGTAAGGTTTTTTGTCTATGGAATATATATATATTATAATATATATAAATAAAACATGTAAGAGTCCGGCACTCTCCTAAAGATATATCTATTGCCCCGGTGCCACAACCAACCATAAAGGTATAATAGACACAAGAAAATAAAACTGAAGGGCACTCGGCAGGACTTCCACAGCCTATATAGATCAATCAAGAACCAGGCAGAGCCAGATGTAATGTCAACGTTTCAGCAGAAGGTGCTTTTATTAAGACATGAATAAGAACAGAAATGCAGTGAAATATATAGCAGATCACTCACCCAAGTGTCCATCACCTCCACGATCTCCCCAGCCGCGGCTCCAGCTGATGACGTCACCGTCGGGAAACACCAGCGCGCGTGTAGGCCTGGGGGGCGTGGTATAATCACCAAGTGCCATCACCATGGCTACCTAATACAACATAGGAAATAGGCTCAACAGGGCGATGTATACAACATGCAGCAGCGCACAGTACTGTAACATGAATGACCAAGATGTTGTGCACAAAGTAAAGTATGTCTCATGTCACATCTATAGTACATGTATAAACAAACATATAGTTTGACCGACTGCGCTACAAGCTAGCTGCACTAAATATAACAAACATATAGCAGCGCACAATGTAGTGACATGAATGACCAAGCTACAGTGTACAATATGTAATGTGTCCCATGTTATACCAATATTGCATATGTGAATAAACATGTACTGTAACGGGCTGCGCTAAAGGCTGGCTGCACTACAAGGGACAAAAACTAACTACCCATTATAGAAAGCACGAAAAGGAGAGATTTTCATTTAAGCCCAAGGGATGTACAGTCTGCAGAACATGAATCCATTTAGCTTCCTTTTGAAGCAGGATACGACCCCTGTCTCCACCTCTGGTGCAAGGAGGCACCCAATCTATCATTTTGTATCTCATGCTAGATAAATTATGTCGATGCTGCAAAAAATGCCGTGCGACAGGCTGGTCACAATTTTTACCCTCCAAGGCTGCCCTAATGTTGGAACGATGCAATGCCATACGTTCCTTCAATTGTCGCGTGGTTTTCCCAACATAAAGTAAACTACATGGGCATTTAATATAGTACACAACAAATCTACTCGAGCATGTTAATGCATATTTGATGGAAAATTTCTTGCCTGATCTAGGATGTGTGAAAGTATCTCCTATCTCTAGGAAGCTACACGTCGTGCAACCCATACATTTATAGTTGCCTGGCTTGCGAGTCAGAAAGTGACTCTGCCGCTGAACTGCAAACTGGCTGATATCATTATGTACTACAGTGTCACGAATATTTCTTCCTCTTTTAAATGAGGGTAGGATGGAACAGCCACATAAAGATGGAGTATGTTTATCTGTGGCTACAATGGGCCAGATCGCTTTAGCTGTCTGCATGATAGTTTTGCTGTCATCTGTGTAAATTTGGGGCCAAACTATACGTTTCTCCAACGTTTTAGCTGTAGAAGACACCAAAGAATCTTGGCGACTAACTGCAAGTGCCCGATCCCGGGCCTTACTCAGCAGACTGTGATGATAGCCTCTGGCGAGAAATTTGAACATCATTCTCTGAATCTGGATTTTAGCATCAATGGGGTCACTACAAATTCTGATAACCCTCAAAAATTGGGAAAACGGCAACCCATATTTTAGGGGTTTAGGGTGTTGACTATCACTTGCCAACAGGGTATTTCTGTCGGTTTCTTTGTAAAACATAGATGTTTGGATGGTACCATCAGATAACAGATTGATGGACACATCCAAGAAATGGACAGTGGTGTAACTACTCTCCGAAGTTAATTTAATCGGGCAATCACGTATATTGATGTTGTGAATAAGTGTTTGAAACTCGTCTTGACTACCCTTCCATATCAGGAATATGTAATCGATGTAACGACAGTACCCATATATTTTGTGGGCTATATCTGTATCCGAAAAGAAGAAATCTTCCTCAATGGCTAACATGAAAATATTTGCAAAACTCGGGGCTACACATGAACCCATGGCACACCCCGAGCGTTGCAAATATATCCTGTTGTCAAAAATAAAATAATTCCGGGTCAAAGTCCATGTCAATAACTGGATAAAAAAGTCAATCTGTGGACCTTTGTATTCCAAATGGCGTAGAATAAATCTACGGACGGCTTCAATCCCCTCTTGCTGAGGGATACTGGTATAGAGACTAGAAACGTCTATAGTGCACATCAAGTGTCTTCCTTGAAGGGGCGATAGGGCTTGTAATCTTAAAATAAAAGATGTAGTGTCCTTAAGAAAATTAGTCTCTTGCTGAATGAGAGGTTGTAGAAAAAAATCCAAGTATTGTGAGATATTGTAGAATAGTGAGTCCCGAGCCGCTATGATAGGCCTCCCTGGTGGCAGTACCGGATTTTTGTGCAATTTAGGAATGGTGTACAGTACAGGAATTTTTGGAGATGGCTGTGTCAATGCATCTTTGGTATATGTATCAATGATCTTATCTTGGACCGCCTGTGTAAGTAATAGATCTAACTCCTTCTGAAATCTATTAGTTGGATCCTCAGAGAGTACTTCATAAATCCCGGTATCATTGAGTTGTCTATATACCTCCGTTTTATAGGCTGTCAAATCTTGCACCACTATTCCACCACCTTTGTCCGTTGGACGAATGACTATGTCACGATATGACCCCAGATCTCTTAGGGCATGCTTCTCTGTATGGGACAAATTGGATCCATGGGATTGATCAGATTTAAAGTTCATAATCGTGTTCTCCATGTAGTTGGTGAAGCATTTGATATTCACATTAGATGAATAGGGGACAAATGTGGATTTTTTGTGTATTGGACCCAATTCCTTAGTTGGAATAGGATTAGAGCCAAAGAACTCCTTCAGTTTGACCCGACGATCAAATTTGCTTAAATCAATCATATTTTGAAAGCTGTCAAATTTTTGGGTGGGCACAAAAGAGAGTCCTTTGTTAAGTACAGCAAGTTCCATATGGGACAATTCTCGAGAGGACAGGTTAAAAACTACCGTCTCCTTTGGTAGATTTTTCTTTGCCTGCCTCGCCCACTCACCTCCACGCCTGGTGCAGGTTCTCTGGTGAGATCCAGAGTAGCTCTTGTAGCTACCCCTAAAGGGGGCCTGCTGCTGGAAGCGGCCTTGGCTGAACCGGCACATTCTGTCTCGCTAGAGGATGCCGCAGTGCTGGATTGGTCAGTCTCAAGGGGAAATCTTCTAGGTTTGCGGAATCTGGGTCTGCGTTCACGATTGTCACCACTATGGTAGGCCCAACTATATACCTTTAATTCAGTATAATCTCTGAGTACAGTCTGGTATTTGGACTTTTTGAACTGGACAAGATCTGCTTTATATTTGTCTATTTGATCTTGTAGTTTCTTACACCAATCCTGCGAGTTATCAGATTGAATTTTAGCAAGATGTGTTAGTTCAAAAGTATCAATCTTTTCTTTAGCAATGCTAAGTTCCCGACGTGATTCCTCTATGACTAAGAGGATGAGATCATATGAGCATTTGTTTAACACAGCCGCCCAACGGCGGCAGAAGTCTGGATTGTGTCGACCAATTGTCGGTATGTTGCGTACCCGAAAACCCCGGGGAATCTTTTTGTCCCTGTAATAGTCAGACAGGGAAACTCCGTGTAGATAAAAGTCCACCTCCCTTTTCTTTAATCGGAGTAATTGAGCCACCAGTTGCTCTACCGAGTCTGCACCAGATGAATCTTGCAACTTGGCTTGAAATAGAATACTCTCAGCCTCGGAGTCTGTAAGGTTTAATTGTTCACCAGAAGGCAGAGAGATCTCTCTAAATCCTGTGTTGTCCTCAGGATGTGACATCCCGTAGGGGTATCACAACAATTTGTGTACAGTGCAACAAAAAAAAGACAAAAGGAAAAAAGCGTCTGATAGAAAAACTCTCAAAGATACAGGGGTGCCTTGACAGATAGATGCATGTAAATGTCAAACTATCAATATAAATAAAACATGTAAGAGTCCGGCACTCTCCTAAAGATATATCTATTGCCCCGGTGCCACAACCAACCATAAAGGTATAACAGACACAAGAAAATAAAACTGAAGGGCACTCGGCAGGACTTCCACAGCCTATATAGATCAATCAAGAACCAGGCAGAGCCAGATGTAATGTCAACGTTTCAGCAGAAGGTGCTTTTATCAAGACATGAATAAGAACAGAAATGCAGTGAAATATATAGCAGATCACTCACCCAAGTGTCCATCACCTCCACGATCTCCCCAGCCGCGGCTCCAGCTGATGACGTCACCGTCGGGAAACACCAGCGCGCGTGTAGGCCTGGGGGGCGTGGTATAATCACCAAGTGCCATCACCATGGCTACCTAATACAACACAGGAAATAGGCTCAACAGGGCGATGTATACAACATGCAGCAGCGCACAGTACTGTAACATGAATGACCAAGATGTTGTGCACAAAGTAAAGTATGTCTCATGTCACATCTATAGTACATGTATAAACAAACATATAGTTTGACCGACTGCGCTACAAGCTAGCTGCACTAAATATAACAAACATATAGCAGCGCACAATGTAGTGACATGAATGAATCACTCAAGCAGCACTCCTCTCCAAGACAGTATATTTTAAAGTGCAGGTGCCTTCCTGACATAAGCCTCCAAGCAGGTGTATTACGAGGTACAGCAAGACAACAGGTGGCACTCATTGCAATGATTTAACAGGAGACCCTGGGCCTGATTCAGAGCCGGACGCTTTGACCAGAGCGCTCGCTCTGAATCAGTGCCCTCCTACTTGGAAATGGAGCGGCCTCCTGGCCGCTCACATAGCTGTGGGTGACCACCCACAGCATATGCGAGCGGCCAAAAAGATGGTCGCGATGGTCTTGACCATCGCGACCATCAGGCTTGCGACGGAGACCCTGCGGTAGGGTCTCGCTGCCGCAAGCCCAGGAGTGATTTTGGCTCTATCAGAGCCAAAATCACTCCCACTGACATCACTACTGATGTCAGTGGGGCCGGCTTCAGACGGTAGGCGTTCCCATGGGAACGCCTCCGTCTGGCAACCACTCCCTCGGCACGCCCACCAAAGGGGGCGTGCTGTCAATCAACATCGACAGCATGCCCCCTTTGGTGCGAGACCCGGAGCGACAGCTTGGCTGTGGTTGTCCGGGTCTCGCGCATGCGCACGACGGAGCTCCCTCCGTCGTGCGCATGCGCATTGGGGGAACATCGACCCGCTTGCGAGCGTCCTGCGCTCGCGAGCGGGTCTGAATGACCCCCCAAGTACACCAACATTGCAATGTTTTATGCAAATATTTTCCTCATTTTCCCTGTTGTCTTGCTATACATATATATATATATATATATATATATATATATATATATATTTTTTTTTTTTTTTTTACCAAAACAGAACACCAATCATTGCTAGGCACCAATCCACAGATGAGGAATCAGGACATAGATGTATGGGCCCTGTAAGATGATTGTACCTCAAAAGATTGCCAGGTGGAGGAAGGTAAGTGTGGTGAGAGGGAGGGATCTTAATGTATGTTGAATTAGGTGTGGTCTTTTCATTTAGTAATGGGATGATGGTGGTAGCAATTTATTTGACAATGAGGGCTATTTAGTTTAAGGGTGGAGCCTGTTTATATGAAATGGGGTGTTGAGACTATTTATTTAATGCAGGAGTGGTTTGGGTGCTATTTATTGATTCTGATGCTAAATTTGGAGAGAAAGAGAGCTCTATAATAAATGTGAATACTATTAATCAAAAGGGCTGTTTGTGGTGTAAAAAGGTTTATTAAATGTGAATATTATTCGTTTAATGTCAGTTTATGTTGGGTGAAATAGGTGCATTTATTAATTAAGAATGCTATTAATTTATTGTAAGTGTTCGTTGGGGGAAAGTTAATCTATCTCTTAAACAGAAATGCTATTTATTTAATGTTGGGGCCAGTTGCAGTTAATGAGACCTAATTACTAATCATAGGTGCTATTGATTTAACATCAGGGCTGGTTGGGTTTATTTCATGTTGCTCCTTTTTTCATATCAGGGACGAGATGCACTAACATCACGCAGCACTTACCACCGGACACGCCTCCCTGCTGATCGCATATGCACTAACATATGCGATCAGCAGCACAAAGCACAGCTCTTCTGATAAGAGCTGTCCTTTGCGATCTGCCCTGCGCCATGGACTTCTGGGTTTATGACCCAGGAGTCCATCTGCGCATGCAGTGCAATGGCTGCGGGGTGACGCAATGGCTGCGGGGAATGCTGGTAGGGATCCGATCGGATCCCTCATACCAGCGCGATGCGGTAGAAGCCCATAGGCTTCTATAGGGTACCGCCAGCTATTGCTGGCATTACCCACTGCATCGGAGACCTGGCGGCCGCCCCTTAGTGCATACTGAAATGTGGTAACACATTTTTCGTTTAGTGCATCCCGGTACAGGTCTCCAACATTCCAGGATCTAGACAAGCACCAACTCTGCTTAAGATACAAGCAGCAGCAGATTGTTAAAGCTGCAGGAACAGAAGAGATCAGAACAGTTTGCCAACTGTCCTGTTTCTGTTAGGGCAGTCCTAGTTTTAGGTGACTGTCCTAACTGCAGGCACAGTTGGCTGGCAAGTCCCACTTCACATTGTTGTGTTTGAGAAGCAGATCAACATACACCTAACAGTAGTGCACAAGGAATTGCCCATGTATTTTAAGGTTTTGGGAAGGGGTCGGAGACCAACATATATTAGATAAAATTATATCCATGCCCCTTGCATGATGGTCTAGTCCACTATGTCAGGCAAAAACCTTTGCTATAGATCCTGCATCTGCCACTGCAATGGAATGATCAGAGAGGAGGGGCATTCCAAACTAGTATCTTTCGTGGGGCCCATACAGTGGCATTTAACATCACTAATTCATAAATCTCTTATTTAAAAAAAAAAAAAAATAGTAAACTTTTATATGTAAAATTATTCTGTAAAAAAAACATGTCTGTTTGAGGTTCCACAAACATGTGTACTTCATCGGGGATGTCTTCATTGTTATTTCCTCTATTTGATCAGTGTACCTGTGCTGCATATTTATTGGGACAGGGGATCTCTGCCCCTGCTGCACTACTTGGTGGATCATTGGTGTGACTAAAGCTAGGTACACTAACACATTGGAGCGATGTTGTTTTTACAGTTTGGCCGATTTGGCCAAATCATAACGACATATCATGCAGTGTATATGCAACGTCATCAGTGCTGCACATCAAACCTGACGATATCGCAAGTGGCCCCATTCATGTTATTGAAGGATGGAACGAGTGGTTGTTCCGTTATTCATAACATCGCTCTGATGTGTACCCATGGTACGATATGTCGCCCAGTGTGTACCTAGCTTAGGTTTGATTTTTGTTTTAGCAACATAGAAGTTATGCTGTTTACAAAGATTTACAATATATTTAGGAACGCACTAGAGACACAGGTGAGATAAGTGGCCAAGGACACAATGCAGTTTCCTGCTTTTCTTATTCGTCTAGTCTCCAAATCAGATCTCATAACACTGTAAAGAGAAGAGGTAAAACAGCCAGACTCTAGGGGGAAAATAATTGCTTTTTTAAGGAAGTCTTGTCATAATATGTCCAATAAAAGTAAAAGGAAGTTCAAGAAAGTGCTAAACATTCAGTTTTGAATTATGTGCTAATATTTCACCTTCTTTTGTAACTGAAAATTAACTCCTTGTTTTGAGTACACCCTGGAAACATGTTGTTGCCATATAGTCTGCATATGTCATTCTGTTTCATATCTTCTAGGGGTTATTTGTGTTCTAATCTAGGAAAAATTCCAGACAGGATATCACACCCATGTCACTGACCTGCTTTCATATGCAGTGTGTGATTTCTTTATATTCTTTTTCCTGGCAACATCAGGATTTTAAAATCTATACGTGAGTTTATATATTCTGGAGGAAACATTAATGATAATTCACATATGTGGTCTAACTCACCCTTCAATGTAAAATTGACTTAAGGAAAAATATACAGACAGGCCTTACATCCTGTTAGCTGGCATAGCAATTTATATTACATGTCTGTATAGCTCATTGATTGTGAAACACAGTGACTTCACTATGACTGAAGCTTTCTGCTGCGGAGTTATGCCAGGTGTGTTTTCAATGCAGTATATTCACTAAGCGATAAAATGGAGAACCTGGAATAATGTTTGTACCATAATATAAGATTTGTCCTGAGAGAACTGGCAAAGTGTTGTTTTGCAGCTCTGAAAACATTGTGAAATCCAACTGTTCCTACCACAGCTCAGATGGGTGCTAGAAACAAGTAACAGGAACTGTGAATTAAGAAATAGAATTAACTGGACTCACCATCAGTCTCCTGAGGGCCTGTGTAAACGATCAAATTAGAAAGTGAGACCAAGTACAAGTGTGTTTGCAATATAGAATTTGTTCAGGAATGAGTCTGGCGAAATAGGTCTGAGTCAAATGGAAAAACCATATCATTATCTTGCTCAGATCTGAAGTACAAAGTGCATGTCACTAAAAGCTAGGCTTCAGCTATGTCCCATTTATAATCTCTAATTAGCCAAATGCCAGAAGGGCTGATAGGTCAGTCCACTCTCAAAACCCAGCCTCGCAGCTCCACCTCCCGGCGCTTTGCTCAGCCAGGATACTGAAAGACTGGGCAGTGCCGCGAGGCCAGGCCCCCGTGACTAGCGGCATACCCCCATGACATGTAACCACGCCCCTTTTGTGATTCAACCACGCCCCTTTTGCAGGGGGACTGCCAGATTAGATCTGCAGCCTCAGTTCGTCACTGTCTCTAATCAAACAATTGTGATTAGGGTATTCTAGTAAGGGACTAGAATATTTCAAGGACTGGTTGTGGGAAACCAGTGAGAAAAGCAGTGTGTGTTGGGATTCTTTCCCTGCAAATGGGTTTAAACCTTAATTTGCTGACCTATGTAGAAATTGTGAACTATATATTGCTGTTGCAGGGATGATAGAATCTACATAATGTGCATTTATTTATTCTTCTTTAATTCTGATACTTTTTATTTGACTTTTCAATCCACAAATTATCTAACAGGGTATATACTGTACACAAAAATACCCCCAAAAATATATTATCTGAGAAATTTAGTTTTAGTTTTGACCTCACACTTACAACTAGGGATGAGCAGGCTCGAAAGAGTTCGGATTTCCCCCCCCACATTCAAATTTTTCCCAGCAAAAATCGGGTCTCCGAAACAGGCAAAACGTCATCTTTCATGGACAAACATCATCATTCCTGGACAAAAGTCCATGAAAGATGATGTTTGTCCATGAAAGATGACGTTTTGCCTCTTTCTGGGACAAATCTAAATTTGGGTGGAAAATTCAAACTAATCCGAGCCTGCACATCCCTAGTTACAACAGTTGTGGGCAACATGATATTTTAATTTTCACAAGAAACCCTTTGTCTACAAGAGGGCTGTACATTTCCCTTATTGAATAACATCACAATTGCCCTCCTTTGAACTGGAACCTTGCAATACTAGGGGGTATATTTACTAATGTGTGGGTACCCATAGCAACCAATCAGATTCTAGTTATTATCTTCTAGTAGTTACCAGATAAATGATAAGTAGAATATTATTGGTTGCTCTGGGCAACACCTCCACTTCTAAAAATCCACATTTTAGTAACCTAGAGACACCCTCGGTGTCTCTAGGTGTGACTCTTTATAGTACTTACTGAGCAATCAAGAGCAGACTACACGGCTTCTAGGGGCAGTAGTCAATGCAGTCCCTAGAACCCAGTGTTATGCACATGCATGGCACCACCACGGCTTGTGCAAATACACCAGGCCCCACGCCTGCCAGATCCATTCCGTAGGTGCTGGGGCCCAGCCGAGCAGAACAGGCAGCGGGAGCCTTCCCCATGAGGGTCAAGGGCGCCGATAGGAGGGAGGAGCGGGTACTAATTATCCGGGCTTGCTGGAGGGGCCCGGTGGGGTCCGGGTCTGATGCTGCTCCTCCCTCCTGTCAGCAACCCAGCACACGCTGCTGTGTGCTGGGCTGCAGTGGGGGAATGCAGCAGAAGCAGTCTCTTCTGTGGGGGGAGTGATCACACTGATTGCGCTGATTGCGCCCCCCTCAATTTGCGCCGGGCTAAGGGGATCACAGCGCTGCATTAAGGGGTTTTTTTCTGAGGTGGCATGGCCATACCTCTCGTGAATAGGCCTCGCTCCTTCACCCGGGTCAGGGTCGGCTACCTACGGCCCTGACGAGGTTAGGAGCTGCTGCTGTTTAAAACGTATATTCGAAAGATTATGTATAAAGCTTGAAATGTAAATGTCTTACAATATTATTACAGTGAGAAATGTAATTGAAAATTGCATAGAAAAGTAGTTATTGAACCACAAACTTACAGTGCATTTATTTGTAGACACACTTTTCGTTACCTCATTTGAAAGAAATAATCTATAAGGCTTCAAATTCATAACAACTAAAATACAATTTTCTCTGCAAGCCACATGAGATACTTCAATAAAATACAGAATAATGCATGTATTTAGCCCAAGGGTAAGAGTCGAGCTTTCTTGGCAATTTAATACATATAAGCATGCACTATTTTCCACACTGTGATACAAATCACTCAAGATACTTTAATGCCAGCACAATGAAATTCTGTGTTCTTATTTCTTTTCTCAGAGCCTGTAGCCAACCGCTGCTTGAATTGTGCTCCTCATATTGGATAGTAAATGAAACAATTATGTGTTCCGAGGCAATCTGCTAATGTTCTGTCACATTTCCAGGTCAGTAAGTATATTGATGTGGCGACGTTTCTCATTTAAGCTATTTAAAGTTCATCTAATTTTTTTTTGCCTACAGTCCCCTAAACTCTTCCTTCCATGGAATGCACTGAAATGAGGGAATGTGAAATTTGCAAAGCTTTAATAATTCCCTATCTTATTCAGCTGGCAAGTACAAATACATACAAATGATGGAGCCATTTTATTTACAGATAAAAAAAGGTACATATACGGGCCTATTTATTATACGGAGAATGTTCACTGAGCTGTTTTCGGCAGAGATAGGGCATTTCTTTGGGTCTGTCCGGGGAAGGCTTACCAGTGCAAAGCTAAAACCTGCTAATAAAGGAGAGCAGTGGTACAAGTATTGCCGCTGTCCTTCTATCGCTTTCGCCATCTCACAATGGGGATAGAAGAGGACACTAATACCTCTTTTCCACCAAAAACCTGTGTTCGACCTGGGTTTTTGGATATGGTTCCAACCCAGGTCAGACCTCATTTACACTGCACCTTAGATCTGGGTTACTCCCTGGTCAACCCTGTTCACACTGAACCCTGGTCTGCCCTGCTAAACCTGTGAGGCAGCGGCGGATTGGGCCGCCGGGACGCCGGGCTAGTTCCCGCTGGGCCGGTCCCCTTGGTGGCCGGCGGCCGCCCTGCCCACCCAGCCCGCACCCTTCAATTACACAGCTCTGGCTCTCCCCCATCGCGCAGCCGCTGCGCGATCAGTTCTGACCGGGCAGCTTAACTTTAACACGGCAGCAACATGGCGGCCGCCCGGCCCTTCCACATACTCACGCGGCAAGTCACGCCAGCCCAACATCCCGCGAGGATTCCACTACCCCGGCCCGGCCATCTCGCTGCCGCTATCGGAGTTTAGTTCCGATCGGGCTGCTGAACAGCACAGCGGCCGCCCGGCCTGGTCCCCACGTACCGCGCTTCACTTCTCCCTGTCTGTCCCGTCCCGCTGTCGCGATCGGAGCCTACTAGCTCCGATCGGGCAGAAGCAGCACTTTGTGACCGGCTTTTAAAATAATAATAAAAAAATATATATATGGTCGACGGGGGAGCTGCTGCGCATGCCCAGGCGCAGCAGCTCCTCCCATAAGCCTTTGCGGAGCCCGGGGATGTCAGTCAATTCTGATGGCCCCGCCTCCCCCTCCGCGGCCCGCCTCCATCCACAGGGAGTCAGGGACACAGGCAGCAAACGCAGCTGCTAAAGAAAAGCACTGGGCCGGGCTGGAAACCAATTTTGGTGCGTCACCAGCAGAAAAATATTTTTTAAAGTAAGTTTATGACATATTATATATATATATATATATATATGTGTATATATATATATATGTACATATATATATATATATATATATATCTGTATATATATTATATATATATAACTATATATGATATTGATATCTATATATAGATATATATAGTGATATATATATAGAGAGAGAGTCAGAGATATATATAATCTAATATAGCATATATATAGTTATATATATATGAAAAGCAATATATAATCTATCATGTGTATATATATATTATATATATATATTGCTTTTCATATGTATACCTGTATATAAATATGTATATTGAATTATATATATTTACTTTAAATACACATACATATATATCATATATATATATATATACATACACACAGCACAGTATTGCAGTGTTTTATATATTTTAGAAATATATAATACACACATAAGTATATATATATATATATATATATATATATATATATATATTTATAGCAAGTGGATGGGCAGCACTATCCCAAAATAATCGGGCTGTGTATATCATTTTGCCCGTCTAAAATGCCGTACAATCATACATCCACTTATTATATGTTCCTGCTGAGGTAATTAGGAGGGCACCAGGACGCATTTAACATAATAAATATATATATATCGCATTTAACATAATAAATATATATAGATATATATAATAATCTGATGCGGACCATACACGGTGCGATGGTACCTTGCGATGCAACAGGGGATCCGACATATCGGGCGGTCCCCATACACGGTGCGATCGGGTGGCCGACTGCCTGATATGCCGACTCCCCCCTCCCTCACCTGCATATCACTGCAAGGGATCGCACATCGCATCCCCTGATCGACTAATCCTGCAGTGCGATCAGGTGGTGCAATGTACGAACCCACGTGAGTGCACCCAGTCCGACATCAGGCCCATACACAAAGTGTGATATAGCAACCAAATCGTACAAAACAGTCAGATCGGCTGCTTTATTGCACCGTGTATGGCCGGCATAAGTAACGTACAGCACTCAGGGACTCACAAAATGTCTAGACTCACATGATGTCTTGATAAAAGGGCACACAGCCCTGAAACATTGGCTTATAATACACTGAGGGCCTGATTCAGACCCGCTCGCGAGCGCTATGCGCTCGCAAGTGGGTCGATGGTGGCCCAGTGTGCATGCGCACGACGGTGAATTGCTCACATTGGAGGCCATACACAGACGGATGATCTGCACCTAGCACAGGGCTGGTGAAAGTTTCAATGGTGTGACTGATGGCAGCGTCTAAAGACGCACAAAGCATGATTGCAGCATCTATAGACACTGACAGTGGGCGTCTTAGTCCTTGCACATGTGGACGCATGAATGTTCACCAAGGAAGGGCATTATAGCAGCATTAGCATAAAGTCACAGCCGAAACTGCAGCAAAAAACACAAGGAATGCCACAACTGCGTTCAACTCAGAATCAGGCCATATGAGGAGGGACCCCGTCCCCTCATCAGACCACGCCCCAATTAGGGCTGCTTCCATATATTTCCCGGGCTGGTTTTCCATCCCAATCCGCCCCTGCTGTGAGGTGATAAAAAATTGGGAGGTGACTGCTCCACAGCCACCAATCAGCTCATTGTAAGCATGACCCAGGTAGGATAACCCGGGTTGCGCCATTTCACTGCACCATTACCCGGGTCCATCCTGGGTCCAACCCTGGTAGCTACCTGGGTTGGATTGCCGGGTCACTTGACCCGGGTTATTTTTCTGAGACCTTTTCACTGAGCTGCGACCCAGGTAGACCCAGCAAAAACCCAGGTTTTTGCTCTGGTGTAAAAGGGGTATAACAGGAAAATGTGTTACATATTTAAATAAGGCTTTATACCACTAATTTATATAATTGTTTTCTCACTCATACTTATCATTCTATTTTTTTTTCATCTATTTTTTTTGTAGAAAGGGAAACTGGAAGCCCAAGTCCGAGGTTCTAGTCCACTGATAAAGCCGGATCATACATGCACAGATGAATGCAGGACTGGCTACGAAGCAGTAAAACTCCTCTAATTACTGCCAGCTAGAATCACCTTGAGATGTGTATCACTCAGCAGCCCTCGCAAAATGTTCTAAGTAAATAGGGAGAAGCTACATTTTCTATCGCTATGATATGTGGTGACAGAAAACTTTGTTACAGTCAACATTTAGTAAATAGGTTTGATAAAGAGGTAACAGAGGGTCTGATTCAGAGATTATTATTATTATCCTTTATTTATATGGCGCAGCGCCTTACACAATACATAAATGAGCACACAAGAAAAACAGTTAATAGTAACAGAAAACAATACAGGACAAGGACATGGTTTATAAACATAGCTGCATAACACAAGCAGCAGGGCCTCAGCAACCAGGTGTTAGGTGCCGTTGTGGGGAGTTAGGAGTAAATTATACTATAAGTAGGGGGAGGAGAAGCACATGAGGGACGAGGGCCCTGCTCGTGAGAGCTTAGATTCTAAAGGAGAAGGGCAGACAGACAGGGGCGACACAGATGGGGTAGATAGTGAGGAAGGAGCATGGAGCAGTGGATTAGGATATGTGCTGCGGAATGTGTGTGTATAAGACGACCTGATGTTATGTCAAAATGAAGTCCTTCATTCATCTATCTCTATGACAGAAAATAGATTTTAATTATGTGTTATTTACATGAGAGATGTACAAAATAAAGTAGTAGCGCTTTAATTATTGTGTGTTACATTTTAGCATCTAAATACATCCTGATAAAAATGCAGCTATTATGGGACTGTCATGCCATCCTAATACAGTAGTGAATACTTTAGTCCCAGCTGTTGGGTGCTATGCCATGCTCCTGTGAGTGGGTGCATCTCGCATAATAGACCCACCCACAAATGGATGCAGCCATGCCCATCATGATGTGGTCCCACAGGATGTTGATGTATGCCAATGCCATCGCTGCTGCGAATTTGTATTTGTACGCAGCAGCCGTGCAAATATATTGAAATGTTGTAGCCGCCGGGAGTTGTATTGAGACACTCCCCGGCAGCTTTGCCAATCCAAGTGACTGCGTACAAATATGCAGCATTGGACACAGATCAATGGATTATCGGAATTCTGAATAACCCCATGGTTACTCAGGTTGGCTTCCGCAACTGAGATGCCAGAGCCATTTGTACTGCATATGGGATCGCAGTCACAGGCTGAGATATGTCCTGAAAACAGTCTCGATGTGCCACCCACAAACGATCCCTGTCAGTCACTTTTCCTCACTGCAAGTGACATCGATAATGGAACTTGAGTAATGAGAGACTCCGGTGCATGTACAGATCACCACTAAACGCTCTGCATAAACATTGGTATTGCGTCCATCTCTGAATCAGGCTCAGTGAGTAGTAAAGCTTTGTTTAAGGGTTTGTTATCTTTGTTTAAAAAAATGTTTTATCAATAATTAAATCATGTTTTGAAAGTGATTTCCTCTTGATAGTTTGACAAGCATTGATTTCCCACTGATATTACTCCTATTATCAATATAAAACTTCCTTGGAATCAGATATATCAGTGTCAATTGGAATGTGGTACTTGACTGAACAATTGCTGTGGTCTTCCAGACAAATTCACACTTTGATTTGAGACTATGCTGGATCTCTGGCTTTAGACATTATGGGGTATATTTACTATAGTGAGAGTTTTTAGAAATAGAGATGTTGTCCATAGCAACCAATCAGATTCGACTTAACATTTAACTAGCACCTTCTAGAAGATAATAGCTAGAATTTGATTGGTTGTTATGGGCAACATCTCCACTTCTAAAAACTCTCACTTTAGTAAATTTACCCCATGAGTTGAATAAAGTTGAGTCAAAAGCAAAGGTGAAAAATATGTAGCAACAAATAAAGTGCATTAACATATGTTACAATTTGTGCAATACAAAATAAACACGTAAATGTGTCTGACTGCATACACATTATGAGATGCTATATCATGATGTGACAGCATACTCAAGGCACCATTCTCATTATTAAATTATTATCATGGAGTTTTTGTTTAATAAAAAGTGTCAATAAATATTTTACAAAAAGGATACCCTTCTCCCTCAATAAGAGAAGTAATCCAAGCACCAGTGTGCATAGTCCAGGTCAGCATACTCAAGTGGTTTATGGTTCCCAGTGCTTACTGGGACTAGTAGTGTCAGAAAATGCTGATCCCTGCCTTATTAGCATTTATTATACCACCATGCAGCGGTGTAACTAGAGGGCGCGATCAGGGTGCAGCACCCGGCATACCGTCACTGAGGAGGAGCCGGCAGTGCTGGGAGAGTTTTTGGTGGCATTATGTAATTTCCAGCAGTGTGATGAAACTGGGGGTGTGATGCAAGGCCACGCCCAGTCTTCGGGCGTTGGGGGCTTATTTGATGCACTGGGTGTCACCGACCCCAGTGACGCCACTGCCACCAGGCACAGTTGCTGGGTAGAGTCCCACTTCTATCAGTATGGGGCTTTGTTTTCTAGGGTTCCACCACAGGCTGGATTATGTCACGTAACAGGGGAACCCTATGCTGCAGAGCCAACCCCAACCAATATGGTGCCCTAGGCAAAATGTTAGCGTGGACCCCTTAAACAATGTGGGGATGGGCCGCCGTGCCTGGTGAATGCCCCCATGGAGCGATAGTGCTGCAGGCATTCACCTATATGGCCTATGCCCAGGGCCAGCTTTAACATGCTGAAGATTTCTTGTTTACTGTACTTGGTCTGCACTATCATGCTTCTTGTTAGATAACCCAAATGGAGCAACCTAGTAATAAATAGACTACAAAGAATCAAAGCAACAAATCCCTCTTCTCTGCAGCTGTACATCTGATTAGATTTTAGTGTATAAATATTTCAGTTCCTTCCTTCCTTTATATGAATTAAATTGTACTGACCTTTTCTTCCATTACTAAATGAGACTCTGTGGCTAGTAAGGCTGTTATTTAAGATGATTTTTCTTTTTTAAATCAGTTCACCCTTGGCAGTTTAGGAAACTAGGTCATTGCTGACGTCATATAAGCATTCATCCGTCAAGAAGTTGGTGATATTTGCATGACTTTACCTTGGCTATTATAAACCTTTGATAAGCTCACTGGTTACACAAATAGAAGTAAATCGCCCAGATAAAATATACGGACATTTGCATGTGATAGCATATTAGTAGGATTTTGAAAGTTGATCTAAAAGAGAGCAACAACATAAGTAAAATTGCAATAATAGGCCACTCAGGTGACCTTTTATTCCTACTATTATACTGCTGTGCTACAGTAGTTAGCATTGGGGTCAAATCCAAAGAGGGTGCTATTTATGTGGAGGTCCAAAAACATATTGATAGGTTAATTGGCTTATAAACACTGACATTTTATAACTACCATTTTACAGGAAATCTGTCTTTACACATATAATGAACATCCAGTAATTAGTATACAAAACAATAAGCAATTTACAATAAGCAAGGTAAAATTTCACTGTGGGTCTTGGGGAGTATGTCATCAATGTATTAAACACACAAACATGGAGATAACATGCAAACTCCACACGGATGGCTCCCTCATGTGATTTAAGCCCATGATCCAAGAAACATATAATTCAAGAATGCATTGCTATTCTTAAAGGTGCCCACACACATACCGACTTTTCATCCAATTTGGCCGATTTCGACGAATCGTGACGACAGATCATGTAAAAAATGGCCAAATCGTGAGTTTCTACACTTGATCACGATCCCGATGCGCGTCCCCGCTCGTCGTACATCGCATCTTCAGATCTGCCGTTCTGTAGGGCAGATTAGCCAATCTGGGATACAATGCACTGGCTGCACGATAGATCTTAAGTCAGATTGGACATTTTAACTCCAAATCGTGACCACGACTGCCTGGGGAGAGTTCAGGGAGAGTTCAGGGGAAATCGTGTACATTGGCTGATTGGGAGCAAGTCGGTATGTGTGTGGGCACCTTTACACAGAAAATATTAAGAAAACAGATGAGATGAAGCAGTAAATTACTTTCTGCAATACAGTTTAATGTTTCTAAAACTAAATGAGCAGCTCAGTCATTAAAGACAGTAGATTAATAGCACTGACAGTCAATCACACCTTGACAATGGAGTTAGAAGATACCCTGGTATATCAACCAGTATCTTTGTTACTTAAGGGAAGTACATTTTCCTGCTCTTCGAGCCCCACAAAAAACTAAAAACTAAAATATTCAAGGGCTGTATGCTCACAGGTTCATCGAGCCATATGTGGTACATTACCCTGACCTGTACTCATAAGAAAGCAAACACAGGCAGAACAGAGCAAACTGCAGCCTTATGTGCGGAATCAGTATGATATACCGCCGGCCACAAAATGTATTCACTAACCCTATTCTAACCCCTAACCCTCCCTTAGGGGTGCCTAACTCTAACCTCCCCCCCAAGTGCCTAACCCTAATCCCCCCCTAACTGCCTAAACCTAACCCCCCCTTCCCCGCCGCCTAAACCTAACTTCCCAAGGGGGTGCCTAACCCTAACCCCCCCTTCCCCTAGCCTAATCCTAACCTCCCGAAGGGGTGTATATCCCTAAATCCCCCCGGGAGCCCCTTGGCTTCCCGACTGCTTCCTTTATGTGATTTGCTCTGTCTGGTGTTTATGCCAATTCTTTAAGAAGTAGTAGTGCAGTCCTCATAGTGGTCAATCAATTATGAATTTGAGGACTGTCTATGCTCCTGTTGAATGTAGTTTAGGGGAATGTATCACAGACAGTTCTGTAACAACATATGAATAATTACCAGTAAAATTAAATGTAATATAAAAAAAATTATCAAGTTTTGCTGCACATTGAAATACAATGGTCTGTCCATGGTCACAGAGAGTTTACACTGTAATTCATACTTGCCTACTTTTGAAAGCATCTCAGGGAGATTGTGAAAGCAGCACCTATGAGTTCGGCGGTAAGGTGGACGTGTAATGCTACATCTGAGAGTCGTGTCATAAAATTGACTTCCATCCAAATGTAAACGAGCCCCAAAGCAGTTCGTAAGATTTACTTGTTGATGAAAACACACTGATACTTTTCAGGGTTTGCTCATGTACTGTGTTTTACAAGGGGTTCCATTTAAATGGGCAAGAGAAACTTAGGCCCGTATTCAATTTGAAGCTAAAAATCTATTTAGGCGAAAAAGTATCGCGGGTGACGTCATTTCGCCAGGTGGAAACTTTTCGCCATATTCAGTTTCAAAGACTTTTTGCCTAGGCGGAAAGTCAATGCAATGGACCCGGCGAAAATGTTTTGCCTATGAATTGCAGGCGGAAAAAAGTGATCCCCCATGTCAGTGCATCTTTTGGGGGGTGTCAAGCTGATTACCCCATTGTGGAGAGGACTTTCCGCCTGTTCAAGTTTCGTAGGGTGCCATTTTCGCATACTTTCAAATTTAATACGGGGAATCGAGAGGACGCGCGTGAAAAGTTTCCGCACCCAAAACACGCTATGTAGACGAAAAGTCCGGCAGGCGAAAAAGTATTGCAGGTACAATTCTAATTGAATATGGGCCTAAATATGAAAATGCATGTAGCCATAGGAATCATTGTGCCTTATAACCAATGCAGGGAAATGGCACTGAAGATATATATATATCTCTTATTTTCCAAGTATATAACAGCTACATAATGGGGTAAGGTGAAATCAGGGAGATTGCTAGAGTCTCCCGGACAGTCTGGGAGAGTTGGCAAGCATGCTGTAATTCAAACCAGTGTGTTCAGTAAGTCCATTTTATTATTTTCACATTTGAATGTCTGAACCAGAAGATATTTCTTGAAGCTGGAAAATATAATAAAATAAATGTTATGTGTAACTGGGTTTTGCTATAAGAAATATTGGGAACTGAAAGTTTCAGTTTTCACATTTTTGGATGATCTCTTAGTACTGTAGACAGGTTGGCACTTCCTGTCATACTTTAATGAAAAACCAAGAATAGATTACATTTATTCTCTTATCAGGTATGCACCAGATTCACGTCTGCTAAAGTCATTAAAATATCTAGCAAATCCTTTTTTTGTCCTGACTGACTTATGTTCTTAACTCACTATGAATAGATTTTAAAAAAAAAATTAAAATGCTAAAAGCATTAAAAGTATACTGTAACAAAATAAAAGGATTATATTTGTAATGCAAATGCATACTATTTGGAAGCTTAACAACCTTAATTCACAGTAGAGCCTGTTTGACTGCTAGGAGATTCCACAGGGGCCATGGGCAACACAAAGCTTTGTGGAAACAAGATATACCAGGGACGTGTAGTCAGGGTAGGCAGGGGAGGCAGAGCCTCCCTTGTCATACTCCTTAGATTTGATTTAAAAATTATTAGAATAATACAAAGAAGATATTTATAACTTACAAAACATCTACTTTGTTGATTGTAATCATTTTTACAGTTAACACTCACCAGCTTTGTGGAGTTTCCTGGGACTGCAGGGAGTTGAGAGATGAGGCAGCAACAGCTCAGCTTCGTTTCTGTATAGTCAGACACTGCTTGCCATACACCACATAGTCAGTTACCACAGGCAGCAAGCTGTACAGAAAGAGAGCTAGAGGCATGCCTCTGAGTATGAGGGGGGGGCGTGCCGTGAGCACTGATGGACACCTTGGATGTGTCATGTGACCAGGAAGTGCACTGCAGTGTTTATAGATCAGAGTTCAGTCAGCAGCAGCAAGAGAAGACACAGTGATGCAGGTATGAGAATCAATGGACACTGAAGCTTAGTGTAGTGAAGGGAGTGTTATAGTGAGTAAGGGGTGATACAGGCTCCCAGCACTCAGACCCATCTCCATGTGTGCTTCCCCAGCCATTTACCTCACTGCACGTCACTGAGATATACTGGACATTAGGATACTACCCTCCAAAGAAAAAAGTCAGGAATAATCGTTCCTTACAGCACCCCAATTGCTTTTCACTATTTTATTAAACATAAAATTGCTGAACATGCTGGAATTTTGTTATTGACACATGTTTTAAAAGAAAACGTTCCACTATATTACATTTCAATTTTTGGTAGCAAATTTATTTTCGCTACCTCTATATCGGTCTTTCCCATATGGCTCGCAGAAAATTTGCATACACTATAGTGGTGCAAGACATACTTGCCTACCCTCCTACAAGGAGCGGGAGTCTCATGATTTTTTGACCAGTCCTCCACAACCCCGGATGAGTGGCCACATCTCCGCATCCCGTCCACTTTCTAGTGCAGTGGACAGGAGGGAGGAGATAATACCACTGGGAATCGCAGTCCATATGGAAGGGCGAGACTAAAACTATGCAATCATGTCATTTTAGCCACACCTCCTCACTACTGACCTATGAATCATGCCATTTTGCTATGACAGGGGAGGGGACTAATGAGGTGAAAGCTCTGCCCCCTGAAGAAGTAAGCTGCATCTCCTCTCCAGGCTTCTCATGGAGAGGAGATAAAAGAAGTAGGCAGGTATGGTGCAAGGTCAGTGACCAGTGTGAATTTCATACCCAACAGCTAGTACTAAACCAATTTATTTTCTACTATAGCATAGTTTTGCTCCCTAGGAAGTAGCATACAGTTTATGTACAAAACTGGGCTTTCTGCCCCATTTCTGACTTGTAACAACAAATCTTCAACCACACAATTGTTTGAAGGAAAATTGGCTAAAATCTGGGTCTTCTAGTCAGGAGACAAACAGAGTGTGGATCAAAGATAATGTAATTTCAGCGGCATCTGACCAAACTAATCAATGTGGACGATTCTTTTCCCCTACAACTGAAAATCCAGATGAACCAATGAAATACCCCATATACCCAATATAAGCTGCACTGTCAAGTCTTATCTACCCTGTTAACCTCAACCAAAGCTTTAAATGCATTAGCTAGGTTAGCATTATTGAAATAGTCCCAGGAAAAGTCCTGAAGGGGAAATTGTCCTGACAATAGATTACATTACTCATCTTTTGCATCTGACAGCAATGTTTGATTTATGGCATCCACAAGTAACATGGCTCTGTTCGCTTCCTGTCAACACCACTTCTCATGTAGCTTCTCTGGTTGGTTTTCCATGGTTTAGTAGGAATGTTTCTCTATAGGAGCAAGTGAGGGAAGAGCAAGCTCTCCTAGAGGAACTTTCCTATCGAGAAGCTAAACAGGGAAACATTCCTACACCAAGTAAAGAGAGTCAATTCTAAAATTAGGGAATATGGCAACTGTAGCACTTAGCAGCTACTAGAGTAACTGTTTGACCATTGACCATGCATGGTAACAGTGATCTGCCATAGGTTTCAGTGGTTGCATGTATGCAGAGAACCCAAGCCTTCGGTAGCCGCTTGGTCACAGCCATGGCCTACTTTCCTGTCAATAATTACGATTATCTGGTTTGTTTGAAGCTTTCCTGCAGCTGGGTTAATATCTCAGTAGCAAGGGTAAACAGGACAATAGTGGGACAGACTACAGTACAGTCCATTCATTTCTGTAACATTGGACATTATGCCTATAGAAAAGAAGCCACTTAAAGTATTTTCTGTGCTGAAGCCCTCTCTGTTTCAGTTCTCTAAGATACAGGGGCTTCTGGGCCATTATCATCCCATTTGTATGGGGATAACTAGGAACTCCAATGGCTTTGATATCCGCTGCATAACCCTAAATCTCTGTAGTAATGTGACAATTTTATTAGACATTTTTGGATCACTTGGCATAACGGAGAGAGTTCTACAAAGACCTTGAGTGAAGCGATCTATCACTAGAAGCTTGATGATTTGCTTTGGTGAAATTGTTTCAGTTTGGAGCCTTTTTTAAGCAGTTTTGTTAAACCACACAACTGCAGCCTAACTAGTTTCTCTTTCTCAAACTGCCAGTCTTGGGGCCGAATTCAATTCAGTGCGATGATGAATAGCTGCAGGAGAGAGCTCCCGCAGCTATTCAATACAACGAGCTGTTTGCCTGGTCGGGAATTGGTTAAGTCAGAGAATGTCGGTTCTCGCGACTTAACCTGGGTGTTAAAGCGCGGTAACCGGCATTCTCTGACTAAAGTGCCGGGCGCGGGCTGTTAGCGCCACGCTAAGCCAGCAAACAGCTGCGCGCGCCACTTTTGTCGGATTTCCTCTCTCATCCCCAGGGGGTGCAAGAAGAAATCCTTTAGCCACCCAAACAGCGCAGTGTATTGAATAGCTTCGGGAGCTCCCTTTCGCGGCTATTCATCATCGCACTGAGAGGCAGACCGGATGATATACAAAATATTAGGGTGCCATATTTGTAATTCACAGGCAAAGCAGACTTATCAGCCATCTGTACAGACCCTTCCTATTATCATAGCAGATTTTTTTACTGTGACAACTGCACACGGTTTGCAAAACTTAATTATTTGATTCAAAGGAGAGCCCCCTATTACATTTCTACCTTAACCCTCACTATCTAGTTGTTACACAACCTGGAAAACTAAGAAACAACATATCAAGTACATCAGAGCCAGGGCCGGGTTATAGGCAGGGCGACAGGGGCGGTCGTCCCGGGGCACCCACACAATGTCCCCGGCCCCAGGCCACATCCCCCAGATGAACCGTTTTTTTCTTCTATTAATGGAGCCACCTGCCGCATCCCGCGATTAAGCTCCGCCCCTCCCGTTATTTGGCTCCGCTCCCTTTTCAAAGGTTCGCGAATCACGCTGGTCCAACTTCTGCTGCTGCCTCTGAAACCAGGAGAGGTAAGCAGTAATGTCTATGTGTGTGCATATATGTATGTATGTATGTATGTATATATATTGTGACACAGTTAGGTTAGGGGGTCCCTCTCCTGGGTAGAGTACTCCTTCCTTTCACACACAGCAGCTGGGAAACAGTGCGCCAGACTGGATGCAAGTACAAGCTGGTCGGCGCCAGTCTTTATTGTGCAATATCAGAAATAACACAAAGAAAACATAAACGTAAATCCTAGCCCTGTCGGGGCACTAACTTCACAAGTAACTTCAGGTGTCGGGGCACTAACTTCACAGGTAACTTCACTACCAGAACCTGGCAGGGCCTAATGCCCTCACCAGCAACAAAAGCACAGCACAACACTTACAGTTAGGTTTTCAAGTGTCTCTGAGCAAACTCCCTGTCTGCTCTCCCAGGTGAGACCATCAGCCCTCAACACACTAGGCTTATATTGGCCACTCTCAGGTGGGAACCCAATCAAGCCTGTTACCAGGCTAAGAGAACCAAAACCTGGAGTGGCCATGGGTGGAGCCCTCCCTCTCCTCTCACCCACAACCCCCAGGTCCCAAACCGGCTTTTCAAAAAGCCGAAACTCAAGCCTGCTACACTGCAGACTTTCTCCTGGGGATTTTATACACATAGGACAGGAATCTGGGATAAATGTCCCTGTCACAGACCACTTTACCAGTGATCCTATCACATATCCCCCCCCTTTGTTTCGACCTATGGGGTGGAACAACTGAAGCCCCCAAACAATGAACGCGTGACAACGCGTCTGCTTTAAACAACCCTGGCCTGTGTTCCACCGAAAATGTAAAAGTTTGTAACGCCCACTTTATGGCCAACGCCTCCTTCTCCACTGTGGCACCGGGTAGGCATCGAATTTTGAAACACTGTTCAACTTTCAGAAATCATTGCAGAAACGCACACTCCCGTCGGGCTTTGGAATCAACACAATGGGACTTGACCATTCACTATGTGATACTTCAATAAACCCTAACTCTAGCATATTTTTAATTTCTTTCGACACCGATGCTCTTGGTGCTTCTGGTAACCTATAGGGCTTTAGATTAACTTTAACCCCTGGGTCAGTGATGATGTCATGTTTAACGACCGAGGTTTTCCCAGGTACGTCAGAGAACAGCACCCTATTTCTAACCAGAAACTCCTTGACCTCTCGTTGTTGAATTGCCGACAGGGTTTTTGCCACTGTCACTTCGGGAACTAAGGGCCCTGGACTTACTGGAGGGGCTTGGACGGCCGACAGTACCGTTCTATCTTTCCAGGGCTTTAACAGATTTATATGGTATATCTGTTCCGGCTTTCTTTTCCCCGGCTGGTAAACTTTGTAATTGACCTGTCCCACTCTTTCTAAGATTTCAAAGGGCCCTTGCCATTTAGCCAAAAGTTTATTTTCCACAGTGGGAACCAACACTAACACTCTGTCCCCAGGAGCAAAGCTGCGTAACCGAGCATTGCGGTTGTATACCCTCTGCTGTGCCTGTTGAGCCTGTTTCAGGTGCTCTCTCACTATCGGCACCTCTATAATAGGCAATGGAACTAGTGGTCCCTTAAAACGTGGTCTGGGAGCATGATACTGACACTCAGGGCAGGATGCGCAAAAGTTAGATACCTCTTTATGAAGCCCGGGCCAGAAAAACCTCTGCATTATTCGCTCAGTGGTTTTCTCTACCCCTAGATGACCTGCCGTTATACGACCATGGGCCAGATCCAACACTATTCTTCTGTAGGCTTTGGGAACTATTAGTTGTTCCACAACATCTTCCCCCTTCTTAGTCACCTGATATAACCAATCCTGACACATTGCCATGTGGGGATAGGACAAAGGACTATCAGGGTCTATGGGTTTACCATCAACTACTTTTACATTCTCCCTGGCTTTTACCAAAGTAGGGTCATTCAACTGCTCCACGGCAAAGACCTCTCTTCTGACCTCTAAATCAGGCAGATGATCCACTGGCCCAACAACACTTCCCACCTCAATGGGAGGCACATCAGTTGGTGGGCCACCATCACGCTCCGCATTCTCTAGTTCGCCAACCATAGTAGGAAAAGGGAATAACTCTGACTCAGAAGAAACTCCCTCCTCCACTATATCGACAACCTTCTCAAGTGGACCGGGGTTGTTCACTTCTGGAACAAAACGGCTTTCCCACAATTTCCAGAAGTGAGCAAAGTCTCTCCCCAATATTGCATCGTACATCAGACCAGGCACCAAACCCACAGAAACTATAGCAGAGCCACATGGTGTCTCGATGTTCACCTCGGCAGTAACATAATATCGATTATCCCCATGTATGCAGGTCAAATCAACAGTTTTCCCTTTATGCCTCGAGGGGTTCACCTGCTCAGCTTTTATAAGTGTCACCAAGCTACCAGAGTCTAACAGTGCCTCTACTCGGTTGCCATCTACAGTGAGTACACACATGTGCTTATCAGTCTCAGCCTGCCGGTCACAGCACAACACTTACAGTTAGGTTTTCAAGTGTCTCTGAGCAAACTCCCTGTCTGCTCTCCCAGGTGAGACCATCAGCCCTCAACACACTAGGCTTATATTGGCCACTCTCAGGTGGGAACCCAATCAAGCCTTTTACCAGGCTAAGCGAACCAAAACCAGGAGTGGCCGTGGGTGGAGCCCTCCCTCTCCTCTCACCCACAACCCCCAGGTCCCAAACCGGCTTTTCAAAAAGCCGAAACTCAAGCCTGCTACACTGCAGACTTTCTCCTGGGGATTTTATACACATAGGACAGGAATCTGGGATAAATGTCCCTGTCACAGACCACTTTACCAGTGATCCTATCACAATATATATATATATATATCCAAAACCAGCATATGGTGGCATTCCCTGCAAGAAAGGACGAGCCTGGTTCATTCTTCTTGCATGGAATGCTGGTATATGTGTTTGTGTGTATATATATATATATATATATATATATATACAGTATATACACACACATCAGGCAGGTAGCCCGATGTCTGTGTATGTGTGTGTGTGTGCGTGTGCATATGTATATGTTAAAATATATATATATATATACATTACATATACACATATCTGTGTATATATATATATGCGTGTATATATATATATATATATACACACACACACAACTTTTATCGATAGGGACTCCCACGCGTTTGTTGCTCAGGGGCCCCCACAGACCTTAATCTGCCCCTGATCAGAGCTGTACATATTTGCATATATACTGACTGTTTAAACTAACAACACACAAATTACGGTAATTTTCTTATCCATGCTGATTATGCCTTTTTACTATTCAAAGTATTGGTTGGAAAAAGTTTGTGAGCCCATTAAGCTAATGATTCCAAAAAAAAGATAATTGGCATGTGGATTTAGCTAATCTAGAGTCCAATCAATGACACACAATTGCAGGTTGATTAGTTGCCCTGCCTTAAAAAAAAACACTCATACATTTTGAGATTGCTGATCACAGGAAGTATTGCCTAATGTGAGTCATACCCCAAACAAATGAGGTCTCAGAAGAAATAATAAAGCATAAATTTGTAAAGGGTTGCAAAATTCCACAGTAATATAAATTGTTTACAATTGGAGAAATTTTAGAACTTCACCTGGCTTCAGGAGATTTGCGCACACTTACGGGAGGCGGGGAGTGCCACCCGATTTTCGGGAGCCTCACAGATGTACCAGGAAAGTAGGCAAGTATGAAGTGGCTGTGCTGTAAAGATGACTGCAAAAGCACAGCACAGAATGCTCAAAGGAATTAAGAATAATCCCAGACTGTCAGATAGAGATTTACAGAAACTTGTAAACATATGTATTCATCTATCTGGTCATGAGTATGTAATAAGTAAAACACCGAACAAGATGATGTTCATGGTAGCACACCATGAAGGAAGCCACTGCTCTCCAAAAAATATCACTGCACGTCTAAGAACGCAATGAAAAAAAGGCTCAGCACACCAGCTTCAAAGCCTTATCCCGACTGTAAAGTTTGGTGGAAGGAGCATTTTGGTTTCGGTCTACTTTGCTGCCACAAGGCCTGAATCGCTTACTTAATTTTTATGAAAACATTTTGCTTGAGAATCAAAGTTCATCATCAAAAACTCGAAGCACAATAAACAAATGAATGGCTTCAACAGAATAGTGTGGCTCGGTCAAAGACCTGAGCCATTTGAAATGCTGTGTGATGACCTCAAGAAAGCTGTTCACACCAGACATCCAAAAATATTGCTGAACTGTGCAGGTCTGATCGGCAGGAAACATTTGATTGAGGTTATGACTGCAAAAAGAGGGTTTAACCAGTTTTCAAATGAAAGGGTTCACATATTTTTTCTACCCTACACTATGCATTTAATATAGACATCAACAGGGGCATCGAGAGGAAGGGTGTAGCAGGTACCAATTACCTGCTTGTTTAAGGGATCTGGCAGGGGACTGGGCCAGCTGTGCAGGGGGAAGCATAGTTGTTTTCATTATTTTTTGGGGAGGGTGGGCTCTCTATCTGCTAGTTCCCCCCACTCTCTCCTGCCCCGTCCACCTCACTGCTGCTCTGTCGCATCGGCCATTCTACCACCTAAACTCCATCCCGTCCCCTTCCATATTAATACTTCAAAAAGTGCAACTAAAACAGGTCTTCTAGCCCTTACTCTATGTCACTCCCTTGATCTCGAAGTGCAAGTCATACTATATGCAGGTGCAGAAATTGCTGCAGTTTATGCAGAGGTCACGGATATTATAATGCATAGATGCACCTCTGTCCATTCTAAATCAGCACACTACTCATATAAATATTACTTACTGTTATATTTGTTCTTTTAAGGGCTGTTTACTCCCTGCTAAATATCCACATAAAGTTCTTATTATTACTGCTTTTATGATTTACCAACTTGTTTCTGTTTGTTCTATGGTACAACTTTATGGGTTTACAATGATTGAGTATCTCCTATTTTATTAATGGTTGTTATTTTACATATCACACTGTGGGCCTGATTCAGAGCCGGACGCTATTTGCACTCGCTCGTTCAGAAAAAGGGGCCGCCTATTTAAATTGAGCGCTCGCTCTTTGCGGTCTGTTGACGCCTCTATGTGTGAGCGAGCGAACGAAACATGCGCTCACTATTTTGTAAAGACGCCCCCTGGCCGCTCGCATCCTACGTCATCTCCACTATTTATTAGATTAATCGAGTACATCGAAAGGCGTCTGAACTGCTCGCAGAGCTTGTGGTTGGATTTTCCTACCGCAATCATGCGAACAGTTCAGGCTAAGAGATAACCAAGTGACGTGGTCGATGACGCTGCTTTGTTAATTATGCACACCCTTAAAACGCCCGTTTTGACCGTTTGGCACGCCTGCGTTCGGATCTCCACTCCCCGTTTTCAAGCACCTTCCCCTGTTACCACCCACAAACGCCTCATCCTGTCACTCAAATTAGCAGGCACTCGCTATTTTGCGAGCGCTCGATTTCCGACCGCACTGACTGGTTGGCGCATGCGCATTACAACCCATACGCATGCGCAGATGTGCGAACATCGCTGGGAGCGAACGAGCGGCCGCTTACGAGCGGCTCTGAATCAGGCCCTGTATCCTTCATGCCTTGAGTGATGTGAAGACCTCTAGTGGTAGCTTAAATACATTCTTCTTTGTGTTGTGTGTTTAGTAACATCAGTAATGACATCATTTTTGTGCTGGTTTTGAAGCTTTTCTGAGGGTTGTGGTGATTGTATATATGAATTATTGTATGCAGTGCTTGTATGCTGTACTTAAATGTTGTGTTTTGCTTCTGCTTATAACCATATCATTTTTCTTAAAAAAATATTCCTTATGTTTGGTTACTTTTTCTTTTATAATTATGTTCCTCTTTGGTGTGGTCCCAACTGTCTGCTCTAACACACAGTAGGGAGCCGTCAGCACTGGCATTCACAACCCAACCTAAGTGATCAAGCCACTAGGATGTGGGTGTGTAATAATATTAATACACTTGAATATATTGACTGCATCATCAGTTCAATAGGGAGACACATTTACAATATACATAAATATATTTTTGCCCAGTTTTCACTGCCAGTTTAACAAATAAGGGATCCACATGCTGCAGCCCTCAATGCAGTGCCGCCTCTCCCCCCCATACCTTCTGCCAACCATGCCAGTTTCCCAGCTCTGTCTTCAGAAAAAACAATCTGGTTTTGCCTTTTAAACTATTGCTACTTTAAATCATTGAAAGCAAATAGTAATTACTGGAATAAATTGCATACGTCGTAGGGCAGAGATTGTGATCAGGAAGCAAATTGTCAATTTCTTTTACTTTAAAACATTGGCCAGACTTTCCAACATTTCACTGATGCATTTAACCGATAGGGTGAGATGTACTAAGCATCACATCCGTGATGCTGTACATTCCGCCACTTGTCGGACGATTACCGCCGTATGTACCTAGATTTGCAATTCTAATTGCAAAGGACAGTTCTAATGATAAAAGCTGCCCTTTGCCGTAGAGAGACTTACGGGTTTATGACCCAGGAGTCCCTCTGGCGTCCTTCTGCGCATGCAGAAGTGCATGTGTGTGTGCATGTGCTTCTCGGGGGGATGGGGGGGTGTAAAATAGTATTTTTATATTTTCAATAAGTTACATAATGCACCTATTATTTAATAGTGATCTGCTAATAATTGCAGTATGAAATGCTAATGCTTTTGAAAATGGATCAATATAGAATGATTTCCACAGTAGTGTGTGTAGCCTTGGCAGGGACATAATTTATTATTTATTTATTTATTAACAGTTGCTTATATAGCGCAGCATATTCCGTTGCGCTTTACAATTGGAAACATTTATAGAACAAAACAGGGTAATAACAGACAGATATAGAGGTAAGAGGGCCCCGTTTGCAAGCTTACAATCTAATACCTCTTTTCCACCAAAAACCCAGGTCCGACCTGGGTTTTTGGACATGGTTCCAACCCTGGTCAGACCCAGGTCAGACCCATTTACACTGCACCTTTGATCTGGGTTACTCCCAGGTTAGCCCTGTTCACACTGAACTCAGGTCTGCCTTGCTAAACCTGTGAGGTCATAAAAAGTATCTATCAACTTAGAGTATTCACTTACAAAAACAGAATCCTATAAATACCAAAGACGCATAGCAACTGTTTAGTAGACATATATAAATTCCATGGTTTACTAGGCACATTGTACAATAATAAGCTTATACAACTTTGCAACAGGAGGTGTTCTTTTGTTTTTCCCCCAACATCTCAAACAGTATTTCTAAGCTAGGAATCTTCTGCTAATCTCATCTGTAATAGATACATATTGTACATGTACATGTTCTCATGCTTAGCAAACAAATAAACTTAGAAAGAACACAAGGTGCCTGGTGGAAAAAGAATGTTTGGTAAAGTTATGGTAAATAATGTTTGGTAAAGTTATGGAAAGTAACTATGTTTGCTATGGAGCTAATTGTTATCTTATAATACCCCTTTAACACCTAAATTCCGGGTCTGACCCAGAGTTGGAACTAAGGGCCTGATTCAGACCCACTCGCGAGCGGCTGTCCGCTCGCAAGTGGGTCGATGGTCTGCACTGAGCATGCGCACGACGCCCGTCGTGCGCATGCGCCAGACACGACGAGCGAAGGACTTTCCTTCGCTCGTTGTGTCCGATCAAAGGGGGCGTGCTGTCAATGTTGATTGACAGCACGCCCCCTTTGGTGGGCGTGCCGGGGGCGTGCCTCCCTGACGGGGGCGTTCCCACGGGAACGCCTCCCGTCAGAAGCCGGCCCACTGACATCACTAGTGATGTCAGTGGGAGTGATTTTGGCTCTGATAGAGCCAAAATCACTCCGGAGCTTGCGGTTGAAAACCTCAACCGCAGGCTCCGGCTCGCAATTTCGATGGTCGCGATGGTCACGACCATCGCGGCCATCAAAATGCACGCTCGTATAGCCTGTGGGTGGTGACCCACAGCTATACGAGCGTCCAGGAGGACGCTCCATGAAAATGGAGCCCGGCCCTCATGCAGAGCGTGCGCTCTGCTCAGAGCGTACGGCTCTGAATGAGGGCCTAAGTTCCTATCCGGATCAGACCCGGAATTTTGCCTGTGCCGACTCGGGAATTTGTGCCGACTCGGGATATTCCCGAGTCGGTGCCACACACACGGGAGTCGGGTCTGCATAGACCCGGCTTTTGCAGAGTGAATAGTGGTCGCTTGGAGATGACGTCATCTCCAAGCGCCAATGAAGCCGGACCAAGCTGCCGGCTAGCAGCGCACTCCAGGTCATCGTGACCCGGAGTGAGCTGTTCTCACAGCAGGGTTTCACAGGCTACGCCCGTGTTAAACCCTGCTAGTTACCTGGGTTGGATTGCCGGGTCACTCGACCCGGCAATCCAACCCTCTCTCCTTTTACACCAGGGAGCTGCCCGAGTTAACCCTTCAAAAACCCTGGTTTTAGCTCCGGTGTAAAAGGGGTATTAGTCTAATTACAGCTAGGATGTCTGTTGTCTGTAGGAAATCTCTTTCCTTGTGTAAATAGCCATGCTGCAACTCAGTAGAAGAGTGTTCGGAGCCGTGTGATTACTAAACCATGAAAATAGAGAATAATAATGACATAAATGTGTTTTGGTACTGAGAGTGAGACGAATTGTCACCAGAGTTTTAGGATATAAATAACCAGTCTAATGCTGCACAGTGGAAATTTTCTGAATCTAAAGGACAATGTTTATGGAAAAAATGACATTCAATATTAGAAGTGAGAGCTGCCACACTGATTGCAGTGTTGTATCTATAATGGATGTGATGCCCACGCCGCACACCCTGCACCCATGTTCTTATACTCACCTCTCCGGAATCCCGGGTCAACAGAATTTTTCCCAGCAATTTGCACAGAAAAATTGCCAGGAAAATGCCCGTTGCGCAGTAGACTCTTACAAAGTGCCAGTCTACTCACTTGCACTGCGGGCTAGAGAGGTAGGACCCCAAATGGAGACTGCATACGGGCCCTCTTCTGTAATAATACGCCCTGACTGATTGGTTTGTCAAGGAAAAACATGCAAAAGAGTTGCACCTGGTTTAATTTGCATGAATAAGTACAGAATGCTAGCATCTCATATCCAGCAAAAAAATTTAGTTAATGCATTTACTTTTATCAACTGTGGGTAATGTTTTACAAGTTACTTTCTTTAAGTTGTTATATATCCTTGACAGAAAGTAAGTAAAAGCCAATTGTAGTCTACTGTAATTAGAATGGCAGCAAGCGAATCATTTGGGGGTAGTATTGTGTTTATCGGCACCCATGCTGCTTAGTGAGAATGACAGCTGGGTTGTAAGCCAGATCTGACCTCTTTTTCTGAGACTGCCCAGTATACTGTTCTATGTGCAGTGGTACAGCTGCTTACCATGTCTGCGATGCATTGCTTTCATGCTCTGGAGTCCAGTACTGAGCATGTGATTTCTGGATCACCCTGCTCTATGCACAAATGAGACTAGCAAACAGCATCCTTTTGTCTGCACTGGACACCAAACAATGGAGAGCAGGTGGTGCTGAGGCCAGTGTCAGTGCAATTTCATGATGTCCTAGTCAGTAGAATTAGTGTTTTCCTTTGAGTTCAGGGTTCTGTTACTACTAAATCTATGCATAGACTAATCTATCAGGCAAGAAAAACAAAACCTTTGTACTGTTTATATATTCAGCAGAGTTAAATGAAAAATGCTGAAAACTCCCAGTGCTCTCATCTATTAAGGAATCAGTTTACCAAAGAGGAAAATAAATATGGAATTTAACATTTGCCAAATGTGCCATCAACAGTATAACTGTAATTGCTGATTGTATTATTTTTTTCTTTGCAGTGATGGCAGTTATCACCTATGGATCAAAGATGTTTACTATGTACCAATTTATTATATCGGATTCGGTAGGCTTACAAGCCACCTATATAAGATATGTACATTGCAATAATACATCCCTAAGATTAAGAGAGTCAATGTCAGGGGCGGATTGGGAATTTAAAGTGGCCCTGGAAAAAACTGCGAAAGAGGCACCAATGCGCGCGCGCCAACGGCGTGCGCCCGGAAAAAAGTGGGTGGGGCCTAGTTGCAAGGGGTGTGGTCTACTGTTACATGCCATGCCCGCAAGCCACTCCCCCCATTTTCTCAAGATGGGGGCATGCCCACCGCTCCAGGAGCTGATAGCCATGCCCCCCAGTCCTCTCTCCAGTGTATAAGCACAGCGAGCATGTGAATGAGCATTTTCTTACCTGTATGATTCTCTGCAATGAGGTACCGCTGAAGAAATTGATCCTCCCTGGACAGGCAATGTCTTGAGTCAGTATTCACTATTCATGCAGGAGATCACATGGTCCAGAAGCCGCCTGTTAGCGTAGTAATAAAGCCAATGACATGCAACAGAGGTTCAACCAGATAATACATAGTAACAGAAGTTTTGGGGCAGGACAAAGTGGGGATTTCCCATATAAAAATTTTTTTAGAAATAAAATATATTTGCTCATTTGGTACCATCTGCATCTCCCCAGCACCATCATCCTGCGCCTCCCCAACACAATTATTCTGCGTCTCCCCAGTGGCATTCTCCTGCCCTAGCACAGAATAGCCCCCCTTTCTAACACACAGAGCATCTCCCCTTAGCACAGAATAGCCCATCTCCCCCACACATGTCATCTTCCCTTAGCACAGAATATCCCCACTCCCCACCAACAGATCATCATCATCTTCCCTTAGCAAACAATATCACCCTTCCCCACAGACAGATCATCTCCCCGTAGTACAACAGATCCCCCTCCCTCACAGACAGATCATCTCCCCCTAGAGCAGCAGATCCCTCCTCCTATACAGACAGATCATCTCCCCCAAAGACAAATCATCTCCCCCTAGTACAGCAGATCCCCCCTCCCTCACAGACAGATCTTCCCCCACTAGAGCTGCGTGTGAGGCTATGGGGCAGTGTGTGTGTGAGGCTATTGGGCAGTGTGTATGCGAGGCTATGTAGCAGCCAGGGGCGGATTGGCCGTTCTCCAGCAGGATAAATCCTGGTGTGCCGATTGGTCTGTGGGGCCGCTTGTAATCTGTGGGAGGAGGGATCTGCTACTGCCCCCATAGCCTCACACGCATACACTGCCACATAGCCTTACACACATACACTGCCCCATAGCCTCATACGCATACTGCCCCCATAGCCTCACATGCATACTGCCCCATAGCCTCACACGCATACTGCCCCCATAGCCTCACATGCATACACTGCCCCATAGCCTTACACACATGCACTGCCCCATAGCCTCACATGCATACTGCCCCCATAGCCTCACACGCATACTGCCCCATAGCCTTGCACGCATACTGTCCCCATAGTCTCATGCATTCACTGCCACATAGCCTCACATACACATACGCACACTGGCGGAGAAAGGAGGGGGTCAACCATACCATACATCTATAGATGTTTTGAAAAAATACCTAAGCAAGGACATTCCCCACCCTCAGATAGCCCCCACACACCTAGACATGAAGGGGTTAGGCAAGGGAACCCTTTCCCTGCAGGATGATACATTTCCCCATCACAAGCTGGCACTGAATGGGTCAAGGCCCATGAAGGGGCATTATGATCCCAGGAATCTCCATACAGGGGCCACCCTAACCATGCAGAAGGTGCACCTCCCCCCAGTACTAACAAGCTTTAGTCATTTAACCCCTGCCTCCCTCCCTTCCTTAACAAAGCTTCAGGAGAGGTGAGAGGAGGAAGGTGTGATGCACCTCCACACCTATATACCATACACTGAATGGTGTATCAGGTAAGTAATTTATGACTAGTCCAGGTACAAGGTTGGGGGTAACCATCTGTCCATATCCCAGGGGCAATGCAGTGATGGAGAACGCAGGCCACTGCTGGGCTGGGAGCAGCAGGATGGGCTGGGAGCAAAAAAAGAATCCCCTCCAGCCCTGTTTGACTCCTCTCCTGGCTTCCCCCTGCCTGAGTCTCCCAGACAGCCAGCCCCGATTATTTCCTCTTCACTCTGTCCCCTTCCAAGGCTGTGAAGTTACAGTTTAACTTCACAGCCTGGGGAGGGGAAAGAGTGGAGAGGAGACAATCGGGCCGGCGGGTGGGCTGGCTGGCAGGCTGGCATGGCGTCAACCCACCCTCCTCTGTGACTTGCACCACCGCCGGCCGCAGACCTGTACCTCCTCCGTGGTGCCTGGAATGAGAGAAGGAGCATGAGAGAGGCGGGCTGCTTTACTAAATGTAGCAGGCAGCTGACGGGCTGCCTGTCTTTCAAACATAAAGCAGGGACAGGCTGTGTGACGTGATTCAGGGGGTGGGACCACAGATTACAAGCAGCCCCACAAACCAATCGGCCCACCGGGATTTATCCCGCTGAATATAATGGCCAATCCGCCCCTGGTCAATGTTATATGGTAATAATAACATGCAATCAACCACCACTGCAAATGTAATTCCATGGGCCCAAACCTTCCCTGGAACTTGCTCTGGTAGTCTCCATTCACTGCAGTCTCAGAAATAGCACCACTTCCTGTGTTTTTCCCATCTTTTGACTCATTGCAATCTGCAACTTATCACAGCATTTAACTTGCAACACACAAACCTATATGTAAACTGGTAGAGGTTATCCATAATTTGAAAACAAACTTTCTGAGTAAAGGTAGTACACACTTCCTTTTCTTCCAAAGCTTTCCAAATTGACAGGAACATTCTCCAACTCCACGCATACAATTAGTTTTAATTTTATTTTTTTGTGACATTTTTTCTTTTGCCTTTAATTAATGTGTAATAATAATCTTATCATATTTAGACTACATCAGGTCTCTCTCTTATTCGTCAGAGCCAGGACTGCACTAACAAATTTGTTGGCCTAGGGTAACAAACAATTACATTTGTGGCCCACATCTCGATTTAAAAAACAAAAAGTCTCTGCAAATGCATCTTATATAAAATTATATAACATTACATTTGTTTCTCATTCAATAACTTCCATGTTATAAAACAAAATCCTGGGAAAGAAAATAAAAAAATGATATACAAATATATGTTTCTCAATTCAGTTACCAAAGGTAGTGTATGCTTCAAATAGGCTTATCATGTGACTGACACATCATAAACAGCCTTTGTAATGTCACTTAGCTTTGGAGCAAAAATCACTGCTTAGTACAGAATGTTAAAATTGGCATTAGCAACACATTTGTTATGTATATGACAACTCTTCTATTCAATCCTGTGAAGTTTTTAAAACCAAAGAATAACACATTCACATCCATTAACCAGTACCTGATGTGCTATTTAACATTAAGGAGAAAAAATTGTAAAAAATAGTAGTTCCTTTAACAGTACCATGAATTATTTTTGGATGCATGAGGTCATCAAACCTATATGGACAGATTTAAGAACTCCTGTACCTGACATCACAGACTAAACTATATTAGCATTAACATTTAGCATCAATATACCAGGAATTTAATATGCATTAAAATAACAGAAAATGCAGCACAGACTTTTTACCCAAGGTCATAATCTATAAAACAATGTCATTTAACAGTACTGTAATGTGATGAAGTTGGCGTTCAAGAGATTGATCTTGAGAAGGCTCATTTGCTTGGTTTTAATATCGCTGTAGAGTACCATTAGTGTGTGAGTGCCTTCTTTGAATCTAGACAAAGTTAATCAGAGGTTTGATAATCCTTAGCTATCAGCTCCCTAGAGCATGACGTATTCCCTTTAACTGTAAATGACCACACTCTGGCAACATAGTTTATTTGCAAGCAAGTGCAGGGATTTATGCAGTGATAATCAAGACTGCACACTAATGAAATCATACAACTCACATCTTGTACAGTACATGTATTTAAGTTAAATTGTTAAAGCATCTTTAAAGACTAACTCCACCCTGACTTTACATTATAGGATACTTCTCTGGATCACCACAATTAACAGATTGGTCGAGGTCCAAGGCAGAGGTGGCTTAAGAGAGGAGGGAGCCAGTGTACAGTTTCCATATGCATACCCTTCCCCCTCTCTCTGGTGCAGTTGTTGTGTAGACTCTGGCACTGTGTCATGTTCCTGAAGATTTCTCTACTCTGCAATTTTGCATATTAAATATAATACTGTATATTCATTGCCACAAATGAATTCAATACAGACTATTATCAGTGGTGTAGCTACTGTATAACGGGCCCATGGATCAATGGGTACATACCATGCACCAAGAACAGACTGTGCCGTGCAGTGCCCCCCTTCTAATGTATACCTCCTGCTGGTATTGACATCTTTCCTGCTTGGCTTCATCTTGTGCGTAGCTGGTACTAGCATTGTGTCTATAGATTTGTTTACTTTGTTTAATAAATTGGTGTAGTGGGTTTTATATCAGTAGAAAGTTAGGTGCAGTGATATACTGTATGCATGCAAATGTTGAATGTGAAAAGTCCCCTGGCAGATTGCTTCCTGCTGTCCTATACTCATTGTCAAACTATGTAACACCTGACTCACTTCGCTGTTGTCATGTTTGATGCACTGCTGTCTTCCTGCTTATGGCATGGGCAGTCTGGGCCAGGGAGCATGTATATATACACACATGTATATATACACACACATATGTGTGTATTTTAGGGGTGAGCGGGTTCGGATTTCTGAAATCCGAACCCCCCCGAGGCCCCCCGATCCGAGGCCGATCTGAGTCAGGCTCGACTTTTCCCGCCTGACTCGGATCTGAAATCGAGGCAAAACGTCATCATCCCGCCTTCCGGGTCTCGCGGGTTTATATATACCTATATAAGGTACCCGCGTCGGCGCCATTTTCTCACTCGGCTGTGGACAGTGAAGAGGGAGGGTGGGAGTTAGGGCTGGCTGGGCTGTGTAGTGTAGTGTAGTGCAGAGTAGTGTTGTGCTGTGCTGTGCTGCGCTGTGCTGCTGTTGTCCATAGGGGCTGTGTCCACTACTTCAAAGTCTATAGGGGCTGGCTGTGTTGTGCTGTGCTGCTGTTGTTAATAGGGGCTGTGTCCACTACTTCAAAGTCCATAGGGGCTGTCTGGACTGTGTTGTGCAGTCAGTTGTCCATAGGGGCTGTGTCCACTCCAAAGTCTTGTGCAGTGTCCCAGTCCTAAAGGGGTGCTGTAGTGTTGTCCAGGGGGTGCTCTGTCCGTCAGGGGTGCTCCCCCCAAGTGCTATAAAAAAATATTTTTTCTGTGTTTGTGAATTGTGTGCGCAGTAGCCGCACGTGCATCAACAAAGTAGTGCCAAGCGTGCGCCTGTGTCATAAGTAAAGGGCCGGCTGGCTTGACCGTTAAAGGGTGCTGTAACCCCCAAAGTACACTCCAGTCAAAACCAAATAAAAAAATATTTTCTGTGTTTGTGAATTGTGTGCGCAGTAGCCGCACGTGCATCAACAAAGTAGTGCCAAGCGTGCGCCTGTGTCATAAGTAAAGGGCCGGCTGGCTTGACCGTTAAAGGGTGCTGTAACCCCCAAAGTACACTCCAGTCCAAACCAAATAAAAAAATATTTTCTGTGTTTGTGAATTGTGAGCGCTGTAGCCGCACGTGCATCAACAAAGTAGTGCCAAGCGTGCGCCTGTGTCATAAGTAAAGGGCCGGCTGGCTTGACCGTTAAAGGGTGCTGTAACCCCCAAAGTACACTCCAGTCCAAACCAAATAAAAAAATATTTTCTGTGTTTGTGAATTGTGTGCGCAGTAGCCGCACGTGCATCAACAAAGTAGTGCCAAGCGTGCGCCTGTGTCATAAGTAAAGGGCCGGCTGGCTTGACCGTTAAAGGGTGCTGTAACCCCCAAAGTACACTCGAAACCAAATAAAAAAATAATTTCTGTGTTTGTGTGCGCCTTAGCCGCACGTATATATCAAATCGATATAACATAAATGGAGGACCAAACTTTCTCAGATAAAAATAAAATAGAGAAAGATCAAGAACCACTTCCTCCTAGTGCTGAAGCTGCTGCCACTAGTCATGACATAGACGATAACATGCCATCAACGTCGTCTGCCAAGGCCGATGCCCAATGTCATAGTAGAAGCCACATACAATCCCAAATGACAAAGGCCCTCATTCAGAGCCGTACGCTCTGAGCAGAGCGCACGCTCTGCATGAGGGCCGGGCTCCTTTTTCATGGAGCGTCCTCCTGGACGCTCGTATAGCTGTGGGTCACCACCCACAGGCTATACGAGCGTGCATTTTGATGGCCGCGATGGTCGTGACCATCACGACCATCGAAATTGCGAGCCGGAGCCTGCGGTTGAGGTTTTCAACCGCAAGCTCCGGAGTGATTTTGGCTCTATCAGAGCCAAAATCACTCCCACTGACATCACTAGTGATGTCAGTGGGCCGGCTTCTGACGGGAGGCGTTCCCGTGGGAACGCCCCCGTCAGGGAGGCACGCCCCCGGCACGCCCACCAAAGGGGGCGTGCTGTCAATCAACATTGACAGCACGCCCCCTTTGATCGGACACAACGAGCGAAGGAAAGTCCTTCGCTCGTCGTGTCTGGCGCATGCGCACGACGGAGCTCCCTCCGTCGTGCGCATGCTCAGTGCAGACCATCGACCCACTTGCGAGCGTACAGCCGCTCGCGAGTGGGTCTGAATCAGGCCCAAAGTTCAGGAAAATGACCTTAAAAAAAACATTTAAATCATCTGAAGAGAAACGTAAACTTGCCAATATGCCATTTATGACACGGAGTGGCAAGGAACGGCTAAGGTCTTTCCCTATGTTCATGACTAGTGGTTCAGCTTCACATGACGATGGAAGCCTTCCTCCCGCTAAAAAAATCAAACGAGTTGAGCTGGCAAAAGCACAGCGAAGAACTGTGCGTTCTAAGAAGATATCACAAATCCCCAAGGAGAGTCCAAGTGTGGTGGCGGTTGCGATGCCTGACCTTCCCAGCACTGGACGGGAAGAGGTGCCTCTTTCCACCATTTGCACGCCCCCTGCAAGTGCTGAAAGGAGCACCCACAGTCCACTTGCTGATATGCAAATTGAAGATGTCACTGTTGAAGTACAACAGGATGAGGATACTGGTGTAGCTGGCTCTGAAGAGGAAGTTGGCGAGGAGGATTCTGATGGTGATGTGGTTTGTTTAAATCAGGCTCCGGGGGAGACAGTTGTTGTCCGTGGGATGAAAAAGCCCATCACGGTCATGCCTGGGCAGAAGACCAAACATTCCACCTCTTTGGTCTGGCAATATTTCTATCCAAATCCGGACAACAACTGTCTTGCCATATGTACCATATGTAAAGGTGGAATAAGTAGGGGTAGGGATGTTAACCACCTAGGAACATCCTCCCTTATACGGCACCTGCAGCGCGTTCATAATAAGTTACTGTCAAGTTCAGAAACTTTGGCTAAGACCGTAAGCAGTCCAGGGACACCTAAATCCCGTTGTCCTGTTGTATCCAAGCGCCTGCAAACCACACCGTCAACTCCCTCCTCGTCAATTTCCTCCTTAGTCAAGATCGGAAGTAGTCCTGCAGGCCATGTCACTGGCATGACTGACTCTCCTATCCGGGATTCCTCCGGAGGATCCTGCATTGCTACGCCTACTGCTGCTGCTGTTGCTGCTGCTGGGAGTCGTTCATCATCCCAGAGAGGAAGTAGGAACACCACTACTTTTACTAAACAATTGACCCTCCAACAGTCCTTAGCGAGGAGGATGAAGTACGACAGCAGTCATCCTGAAGCAAAACGTATAACTGAGGCCTTGACTGCTATGTTGGTGTTAGACGTGCGTCCGGTATCCGCCATTAGTGCAGTGGGATTTAGACAATTGATGGAGGTAGTGTGTCCCCGGTTCCAAATCCCGTCTAGATTCCACTTCACTAGGCAGGCGATACCGAGACTGTACAGAAACATCAGAAAAAGTGTCCTCAGTGTCCTAAAAAATGCCGTTGTACCCAACGGACATGTGGACAAGTGGAACAGGGCAGACTAAGGACTATATGACTGTGACAGCCCACTGGGTAGATGTATCACCTTACGCAGCAACAGCAGCATCACCAGTAGCAGCATCTCAGAAACGCCAGCTCGTTCCAAGGCAGGCTACGCTGTGTATCACCTGTTTTAGTAAGAGGCACACTGCCGACAACCTCTTAGAGAAACTGAGGGAAATCATCGCCCAGTGGCTTACCCCACTTAGACTCTCCTGGGGATTTGTGATATCTGACAACGCCACCAATATTGTGCGGGCATTACATCTGGGCAAATTCCAGCACGTCCCATGTTTTGCTCACACAATAAACTTGGTGGTGCAGAATTTTCTGAAAAGCGACAGGGGCGTGCAGGAGACGCTTTGGGTGGCCCGAAAAATTTCTGGCCACTTTCGCCATTCAGCGACTGCGTGCCGAAGACTGGAGCGCCAGCAAACACTCTTGAACCTGCCCCGCCATCACCTGAAGCAAGAGGTTGTGACGCGGTGGAACTCAACCCTCTATATGCTTCAGAGGATGGAGGAGCAGCAAAAGGCCATTCAAGCCTATACATCCACCTATGACATAGACAAAGGAGGGGGTATGCACCTGACTCATGCGCAGTGGAGAATGATTTCCGTGTTGTGCAAGGTTCTCCAGCCCTTCGAACTTGCCACACGTGAAGTCAGTTCAGACACTGCCAGCTTGAGTCAGGTCATTCCCCTCATCAGGCTTTTGCAGAAGCAGCTGGAGAAAGTGAAGGAGGAGCTAAGACGGAGCGATTCCGCTCGGCATGTGGGACTTGTGGATGAAGCCCTTCATTCGCTTTGCCAGGATTCCAGGGTGGTCAATCTGTTGAAATCAGACCACTACATTTTGGCCACCGTGCTCGATCCTAGGTTTAAAGCCTATGTGGTGTCTCTCTTTCCGGCCGACACAAGCCTGCAGAGGTGCAAAGACCTGCTGGTGAACACACTGTCAGCTGAAGCGGAACGTGACACGTCAACAGCTCCTTCTTCATTTTCTCCCGCAACTGGGGCTGCCAGGAAAAAACTTAGGTATCCTAAGCAACCCGCTGGCGGTGATGCAGGGCAGGCAGGACCAAGTTTGGACATCTGGTCCGGACTGAAGGACCTGGCAACAATTTCTGACATGTCTACTGTCACTACATATGATACTGTCACCATTGACAGAATGGTGGAGGTTTACATTGGTGACAGCATCCAAGTAGGCATGTCAGACAGTCCATACCTGTACTGGCAGGAAAAAGAGGCAATTTGGAGGCCCCTGTACAAACTGGCTCTATTTTACCTGAGTTGCCCCCCCTCCAGTGTGTACTCCGAAAGAGTGTTTAGTGCAGCCGGGAACCTTGTCAGCGAAAGGCGTAGGAGGTTGTTTCCACAAAATGTGGAGAAGATGATGTTCATAAAAATTAATTATCAACTCTTCCAGGGAGACCAGCCTCCAGAACGTACAGAGGGACCTGTGGTGTTGGATTCCAGTGGGGACGAGTTAATACTCTGTGAGGATGAGGATGTACACAACACTGAAGAGGGTGAGGAATCGGTGGATGAGGAGGATGAGGACAACATCTTGCCTCCGCAGAGCCAGTTTGTGCAGGGACAGATTAATTGCCAGCTTGTTTTGTGGGGGCCCAAACGAACCAATCATTTCAGCCACAGTTGTGTGGCAGACCCTGGCGCTGAAATGATTGCTTTGTTAAAGTGTGCATGTCCTGTTTATACAACATAAGGGTGGGTGGGAGGGCCCAAGGACAATTCCATCTTGCACCTCTTTTTTTCTTTGCATTATGTACAGTTTGGGGCCTAGTTTTTCAAACTGCCATCCTGTCTGCCACTGCAGTATCACTCCTAGATGGGTCACGTGTTTGTCGCTTAGCATAGTCATCCAGCTACCTCGGTGCAACCTTTTGGACATAAAAACACTATTGTGAGGTGTGAGGTGTTCAGAATAGACTGGAAATTAGTGGAAATTAAGGTTATTGATGTTAATAATAGCATAGGAGCAGAAAAACCAACACATTCTGTGATTTTAGCTGTTTTTATGCTTTTTTTAAAAAAAATACAGATCCAAAACACAAAACCCAGAACCCAAAACACGGAAGAAAGGGGGCACTCCACAGTGCTTATAAAAGTTTTAATCATAAAAACATAAACAGACAACGCAATAAACATGTGACCCGGCGTCCCGGTGCCGATCCCCGGTCTGAGGTGGAGGGACGTGCTGCAGCTCTCGAGTGAGTGGTGCGTGGCTTACCCCCCGGAGGATAAGTAGCGGCTTAAGGTGTATGCTCCCTGATTGCCTTGCCGGAGTGGGTTGAGCAGTAATGTTATGTTCCGGTAATCGCTCTGTTCAGATATCTGGGCCAAGGTGGCTGCTAGAGGGTGGTTAGTAGAGAATAAGGTAAGGTTGTAAATTCAAACAAGGTGCCACTGCTACAGATGGGGATATAGCAACCTTAGCGTCAACGCGTTTCATCTCTGTTCACCTAGAGACTTTTTCAAGTGAAGGTGAACAGAGATGAAACGCATATTTTTTCTATTTATTATTATTTTGTTACCATTCCTCGCCTTTTCAGGACACAAGGGCAAACCTTGAGCTAGCAGCTTACAGTAAATGGCTAACAGAGCATCATTTATTATGGCAATGAAAGACTGCTTGCTTTGGGGGAAGGGACCTGATGCACTGTGTGTGACTCCCGACCCACTGGGCATGCGCATTACTACGATCCTCTATACGCCATGGCATAGCGCGACTGGCTTATGGAGCAGCTCCACTGGGCATGCGCCAGAGATCCCATTGCAACCCCCAGATCTGACAGCCACCACAGCGCCAATGTGCTGACAGTGCTGCAAGTTTGCACTTTAAAACGCACAATCAGTTTGTAATACAGAGACCCCTCTTTCAGACAGAGCCCATTACCAGTTTCTGAAGTCATGAAATCACAATAGTGTCTGGGAAAGCTCCGACAGTGCTGACAGTGCCGCAAGTGTGCGTCTTAATATCCACTGTCAGTTTGTAATACAGAGACCCCTCTTTCAAACAGCCCACTACCAGTTTCTGAAGTAATGAAATCACTATAGCGTCTGGGACAGTGCCACAAGTGTGCAACGTCAACCGCACAGTTAGTATGTAATACAGACATCCTGACCCACTGGGCATGCGCAGTGCTATGATCTTCCATACACCATGGCATAGCGTGAACTGGCGTATGGAGCGGCTCCACTGGGCATGCGCCAGAGATCTAATTGCAACCCCTCCACTGGGCATGTGTCAGAGATCCCATTGTAACCCCCAGATCTGACAGCCACCACAGCGTCGACGTGCCGACAGTGCCACAAGTATGCATTTTAAAACACACAATCAGTTTGTAATGCCTCACTTTTAAACAGCCCACTACTAGTTTCACTATAGTGTCTAAGTCTGGGACAGTGCCAACAGTACCAACAAAAAAATATTATTTTCCAGGACTCGAACCCAGGACAAGAACTGTTGCAAAGCGATTACCTAACCACTAGCCCACGCGCCAGCTATATCAAGAAACGCACATAGCGGGCTCATCCTTGTGCACTCCACCCACCCACTGCTGTTTTTAATAATAAAAAAATGTGTCTTCCTTTGAAAATATTATACTAGTACATATATACACAATACCCACCATTAGAGAATAATTCATCCCATCTCATTGAAAGCTGTGCGTGCATCTAATTAATCTAAAGTATCGGTTATGCCGTCATAAGAACACGGCAACTACACTATTGTACAGTTATGTACAATATGTGTACTGATTTGCGGCCCGTTTTAAGAGCTTATGTGATATTAAAAAGATTGGTTGTGCGAACATGCAAATACACTGTGTGAATGTGATATTCATCCAGTTTAACAGTATGGTATTCAGTACAAATTACAACAGTGGAGCACTCACCACCCAGGGGTTAAGCCCTGTATTACATGCCGTAGCGTATCTTTCGTTGAAGAATACCACGGTACGCCAAAGTCCAGTCATCACATAACGTTCCATGGTGCAACACAGAGGCCTGAATGGCGCACTATGAGCAACAAACTAGCTGGGCCCATCTGTATCTTCAGCCAGTATGTGCTGACTTTATAAGCATGGTTTGAGAAGTTAGAGATGGTGCAGAGATGGGAGAACACAAGGTCAAGGAAGTATCCACTACAATGTGTGAGACACTGGAAGAGACCACAGAATGAAGTATGCATGAGTTTAGAGGACGTAGTGTCAGTATGGTTGTTAATGGGGATGTTGCAGTCCCCACGAAAAATAGCGAGTATGTAATTGGAAAGAAATTAGGATCTTCAGACAATAAAGTTGTTAGGGTCAGTAAATGACAGCAAATGAAGGTGGAGTTTATAGACGGGATGTAAGTTATGATTTTCAAAAGTGGCAGTCCATTTTATAGGTTGATAACTAGTTTGCTTAGTTACCTATCTACAGCCATTATATGCTGGCTTTATAACCACTCAGAGCCCAGTTAGACAGTTTGATTCATGATTATTTTTTTCCTGAAGCTTTAAGTTTATTATCCTGTGAGTAGTTTACATTAGATACTACTTTCGAGAAAATTCAGAGGTTTTAACAATTTTCCATTGATTTCCATTTGGCATATGTTCCTGTTCAGTAGGAAGGGTTTTTTTTATAACAGCCTGTACACTTCTTTCTGGAAAGAGCTGGCATTCCTCCAGTGTAAATCTATTTTGCAATTCTACTCTATGAAGTCTAAATTCTAAGAATTGTTTTATAAAAATAAACAATTGCACTCCTCCCTTGTTTCCTGCAAATGTATTGTAAAGTCCTCTGGATGCTGTGAATTGCCACGACATGCCCTTTTAATTCTGCTGTAAGATACTTCTGTAAAATAAATATGATTTTTGCAAGACAACTTGAGTTAGCCTAACTTCGGCTGCCAACATTTCACTGCAGTGATTCATAGGGGGAAATTTACTAAAGTGAGAGATTTTAGAAATGAGTTTTAGAAGAGATGTTGCCCATAGCAACCAATCAGATTCTAAGGGGTAAATTTACTAAGATTCGAGTTTGGTTGAGTTAGCAATCTCTGGAGAGTTTGGGCATTTTTTTCCACTGGCAAATTTACTAATGACAAACTCGGGAAAGAAATCACCTTTGCTATGGGAAAATTTTGAACAGTTAGCAAACTCTCTTCACTTCACCATCAGCTAAACTCGAGTAACTATTCACTAGTGAAGATACGATTCGGGAATTTACCAAGAGGAGAGTTTATAAACTCTCATGAGAATGGACAACACTCCTGTAAAAATTTGTGAAATCAATTCTCCGGCCTGTGAGCTGCGAGTTTGGCAGAAACATACACAGATCAGTGTGTGATCCATGTATGTTTCTGCCTGTATATAGTAAAAAAAAGGGTTACATTAAAAAAAAAAAATTATATAGCCCCCCCCCTCAAAAGCATAACCAGCCCCGGACTGCTCAGCCAGGAATCGGTATAAATGACCGCTGGACGAGAGCGCGGCAGTCGAAATCCCGTCGCTGGCAGGCCAAACAGCAGAGATCCTGATGGAGGTGAGTAAACTACCTAACCCTCCCCTCTCCCCCCCAACCCTCCTTTAGGGGTGCCTAACCCTATCCTCCCCCTTAGTGCCTAACCCTAACCTAGCCCCTAGGATGCCTAAACCTAACCCCCCTCCCGCACCCTAAACCTAACCCTCCCGGGGGGTGCCTTCCCAAACCACCCCTTCCCCTAGCTTAACCCTCCCAGGGGGGTGCCCAACCCTAAATGCCCCCAAGGTGCCCTAAACTTAACCCTACCCCCCATGGCTATGAGGAAGCACAGACCGCACTTACCTCGTTCTATCCCTCATCGTTTCAGATTCTGGTGTTGGGATTATGATAGGCGTCAAAATACCGACACCTATCAATAATCCCTAGCCGGCATTCTGCCATTGGAATTGTGACTGGTCACATGACTGCATCCCCTCAGCCAGTCCTGGTTCCTAACATTATGGGGAACAAAACGAGTAGGGTTCCACCGTAATTTAGGAACCAGCACCTGGCTGCAGGGCCAGTACTGGTTTTAAATAAGGGGGGAAAAATGCGTATGGGTCCCCCTATATTTAAAACCAGCACCGGACCCAAACCGACCGGGGTGTAATGCCACAGCCAGGAGACCCTATTACTGGGCCTCCATGGCCAAAGCATTCACACCCCAAGCTGGTCAGCCCAAGCCGGGGATCTCAGGGGAGGTGGGGACCCTCTCAAGAAGGGGACCCCCCTCTCCCGAAACCCCAGGTTTGGTCTGAAGCCCGGGGCTCTTCCCTGCACTCCTGGGCTGTGGGTATGGAGGTAAAAATTTGTTAAATAGTTATAAACTATTGTATTTTACAGTGGAACTACAGGTGCCAGCATGCCTGCCCTTTGGCACTTGTGGAACTACAAGTGCCAGCAAGCGGCCGGCATCCGTACCTCCACTGTAAATTAAATAGTTTGGAGTACCTGGAATAAAGATCCTATACCCACCTCCATCCTTGTGCTGGTCTCCGTAGCATCCAGGGGTCTTGGCAAAAAAAAAAAACAGAACCAGATCCATATACTTACTGTAACAGTGCATGTGTTTGACCACATACACCGCTACCCGGCTTCCGACTGATCAGAGTGAACTGTCAGGAGCCAATCAGCGGCTGCTAACTGCAGAGCGGCTGCTGATTGGCTCCGGCTCCTGACAGTTCCCACGTGGGCTGGTCAGCTAAATTCACTTCTTTGTAAATTTGTGAGTTTCAGGAGCCTCAAATCACCCAGGTTCCAGCGATGCTAATCGAGTTAAAAAAAAAAAAAACTCGATCAGACTCGATTCTTAGTAGATTTACCCGTAGCTATTATCTTCTAGAAGGTGCTATTTAAATGTTAAGTAGAATCTGATTGGTTGCTATGGGCAACATCTCTTCTAAAACTCACTTCCAAAAACTCTCACTTTAGTAAATTTGCCCCTTAGTGTGTACATTTTTATTTTATACACCATTCATATTACGCAATAAATCTTGTCAAATACAGAATAACAACATATAAGCTGCTAATGTACTAATATCGCTTTATATACTGTAGACTTGTTTAATATCATCAATGCATGCACCAGTTTGGAAGGATCTACAAATCTCTAGACAGCGCCGTTTCTAGGGTCTGGAGCTCCCAGTGTGAAAATCCAAAATGCGCCCCCCCCCCAAAAAAAATGCTTAAGATAGTACATTTGTGCACACCCGAAAAGGGGGCGTAGTCTCACAATAAGGGGTGTGGTCTCACATTAAGGGGCATGGTCTCACATTACAGGGTGTGGTCTCAAATAAAAAAGCTACCTTATGAATACATAATGTAAACATAACCATAAGATTAGGGACAATGAGACCTATTAATATTTCCAAGGCACACCATCAGTCGTCCCCCTCACAAAAAAAAACCCCTCTCTGCTCCCCAATAGAAGAAATTACATTGCTCCCCCACAGAAATAAATAACATTGCTCCCCCACAGAGATAAATAACATTGGTCCCCCACAGAGATAAATAACATTGCTCCCCCACAGAGATAAATAACATTGCTCCCCCACAGAGATAAATAACATTGCTCCCCACATAGATAAATAACATTGCTCCCCAACAGAGATAAATAACATTGCTCCCCCACAGAGATAAATAACATTGCTCCCCCACAGAGATAAATAACATTGCTCCCCCACAGAGATAAATAACATTGCTCCCCACATAGATAAATAACATTGCTCCCCCACAGAGATAAATAACATTGCTACCCACGGAGATAAATAACATTGCTCCCCCACAGAGATAAAAAACATTGCTCCCCCACAGAGATAAATAACATTGCTCCCCACATAGATAAATAACATTGCTCCCCACAGAGATAAATAACATTGCTCCCCCACAGAGATAAATAACATTGCTACCCACAGAGATAAATAACATTGCTCCCTTACAGAGATAAATAACATTGCTCCCCCACAGAGATAAATAACATTGCTCCCCACATAGATAAATAACATTGCTCCCCCACAGAGATAAATAACATTGCTCCCCCACATAGATAAATAACATTGCTCCCCCACAGAGATAAATAGCATTGCTCCTCACAGAGATAAATAACATTGCTCCCCCACAGAGATAAATAACATTGCTCCCCACAGAGATAAATAACATTGCTCCCCCATATAGATAAATAACATTGCTCCCCACAGAGAAAAATAACATTGATCCCCGCAGAGGAAATAACTTTGCTCCTACACAGAAAAAAGTGCATTGCTCCTTCTGCGTCCCCAGCCAGCCAGCACCCCCTTATGTTTCCCCAGACAGCCTGCCCCCCTTCTGTGTCCCCAGGCAGCCTTCCCCCATTCTGTACCCCCAGACAGCCTGTCCCTCATTCTGTATCCAGCCAGCCAGCCCCAACTTCTGTGTCCCCAGGCAGCCTGCCCCCCCTTCTGTGTCCCCAGACAGCCAGCTCCCCCTTCTGTTTCCCCAGACAGCCTGCCCCCCTTCTGTATGCAGCCAGCCAGCCCCCACTTCTGTGTCCCCAGACAGCCCCCACTTCTGTGTCCCCAGACAGCCTACCCCCCCTTCTGTGTCCCCGGACAGCCTACCCCCCATTCTGTGTCCCCAGACAGCCTGCCCCCCTTCTGTATCCCCAGACAGTCTGTCCCCCATTCTGTATCCAGCCAGCCAGACCCCACTTCTGTGTCCCCAGACAACCTACCCCCCTTCTATATCCAGCCTGCCCCCCCTTCTGTATCCCCAGACAGCCTGTCCCCCATTCTGTATCCAGCCAGCCAGCCCCACTTCTGTGTCCCCAGACAGCCTACCCCCCTTCTGTGTCCTAAGACAGCCTGCCCATTACTGTATCACTGTAAACTGTGTATTAATCATACAATTAAAATCTAGCAATCTTACAACTGTCTTACCATGGTCTTAAAGTAAATCCTTAAAAAGTGTACCTAAACAAATAGGAGCCAGATTATGAAAACCAGAAGCCTGGGCTGATTAGGGGAACCCCTGCAGTGTGGTCCTATCTTCTAATAGTAACCAGCTCCTGGTCGTAAAAGCATATTGATGCTTCCAGGACATTCCCGGAACCCCACTATAAATAGAAAATATGCCTTCTATTGTGCACTGTATAATGGACACCATAGTTGTAAGAATAAGACTTAAAAAAAATACTTATTGCATCAAGTCACACAATCTCCATCCTTGCTTAAAGTTAAAAATCTTTACAAATCTAAAAAGAAAAAGTGATCAGTCTTCTTAATTGTTCTTGTTCATTTAATACAGTTTTCTTTTTGATAGGACAGTACGTGTTCCTGGGTTCTTCGTAGTGGATTGGGAAGTATCAGGTTCTTTGCTTGAAGGCCTTTGGGGCTATTTATCAATATAAGCTCAGTGGTTTTATTCCATATCAGTGCATTAAAGCTGCAATTTATCATCTTGGGCTCCACTCTTGCTATGCAGAGGTTTCCTCCTGGCAGCCTAACGCTGCCAGTGAGGAGTTCCCTCAGTAGTATGTGCATATGCATTCAGCTTTGAACTGGAGGGGATCTTGCAAAGCTTCTCTGACTTCTCTGACTTTGCACATCCCCTATTGGTGAATATAGGTTAATGCCATCTCAAGATGGTAACCTAGCAATGAAAAGACATAGCTGTTTGTCATTTCTTACATTAGGTAACGTTGCAGTCCCCATAGCCTGCTACAGACAACATTAGAGGAGTCAAATTCTGTGAGTTCTCTGTGATAGCACTCTTGTTAAATAGGATAAAGTAATGATAACCCAATTTTTGCCAAAGGAAACGGTTATCACTGCTTTATAAATCTTGCAGTACAAAGAGAAGCCTGAATTCTGATCATCTGCTGTTGCCTTTATTGCTTGTTTACATACATGTCATGATTTCATCTGTCTTGGGAACCACCGGAATAGAGATGGCAGTATAATATACTGTATGCTGAAGTAGGAATCTTGGTCTCTACTCATTCCCAGCTGTCTGAAAGCCAGGAAAAGAGCGCCACCTTGTGGGAAATCTGGCAGACTAAGGAAGTGAAAGGGGCACACATTTATTAATCTCAACAAAATTATTGTATACTGTTTTCATTGAGAAGAAGCTTATGCTGGCCATACCCCTACACCAGCATAAGTTCCGATTCATCATACGATTTCCCTACGACTCCCCGGAGCTCCCTGCCAGTCCCGGCAGCATGTTTGTTGTTTTTCTTAGCACATGACCTGTCATATAATCGATCCTGTGCCTCACGCGCTCATTAGGGAAACATTCATTGAAATGCCTTGAATTGCTGCACGATGGATCGCATGAACAAAATAAACGGCACGATCTACACACGATACGATGGACAAGATGTGCTACACATCTGATCATACGATCCGATTATAGGAGCTGCGGGAATGCGCATCGGATCTTATCTTACTACAATAGTACACGATTTTCTCAAGATCCATCTTATGTCTCATCGAAAATCAGGCAATCGGTCCGAAATCGTGCAGGTGTATGGCCAGCATTAGTCTACGGAACTGGCTCTGACACAAGTACAATGATAAACTGTAAGAGGCCGGGGTGCAGCAGATTATTCATTTTCAGTAACAAAAGAGATGTGGTGTAAACCTTTGCACACCCCCGTCTTTAATTACTACTCCAAGCACATTCCTGTGGAGTGCAGCTTAAACAAAGCATGAATACATCATATATGACTTCTAAAGTTACATGGAAAGGGTAACTCTGAGCAAGTGACTTACAATGGCACTTTATTAAACTTATGAATTAAAAGCAGCTGTTCAGCCCTTAATTACGAATCTCCTTTTACACAGCTCTGGTGTAAATTATCAGCCATAGAATAGCCCTTTGATTTTACAAGTGTATTTTGTTCTTGGCTCTAAAGTAATGAATATCTGTAATGCTTTGCAGCTCAGCTTAAATCTCTGCTTGAATCATTTTACAGCCTTGGGGTGTTTACTTTTGACACCGGATAATATTTCACAGTGTATTGGCTCTGAATGCTGCCGCTGGGATTGGCTGGCTGGCTCTTAGTCTCCAACCAATCAAAGGTCGGTTGTTAGGCTGCCCTGTCTATTTTTAGCTGCTCTGTGAATCAGTGTCCACACATCGGCCGCCTGTGAGAGTTGTAGTAGGATGCATTGAATGGCTCTTAAAACAGAAGATTTCAGTGATTATTTTTTAGTTTTACAAATGAGTGCATTAAGGGCAATTGAAAGTTTCCAATTAGCTTAATTAGTCCAATAATTACATGTCATTTCGGGGTGTAAAAATATGGCCTCAAATGACCCCACAATCAACTATTTTGTTGCTTTATGCACCCCAAATTTAATTAGAGTATTTATTTTTTTGAGAAATAATTGCCTTTTACATTTTTTTACATTGTTTAGTCATCTCAAAGTACCGCTAAAGCATCTTTTTTCCTTGCATATTTTGTTTTTTACGTATGAAAGTAAATAAAAAAGTTGCTTTTTAGAATTTTCTTACTTTAAAAAAAAATTCAAATTAACAAATCAGCCATTTAACACCATTTAAATACTTCCAGTCTTTTACTTATGCCCACTAACAGCCTACTGTATAATACCACAAATAGCATTTACAGTTTTTTGGAGTACAGGAATGTCATCCCACTTTTTCATGCACTTCTCTCACCTCGCATTTGGCTGACAATTCGCAAACCCCCGCTGCGAGTACTGCAAAAGCTTTATTTATTGGTTTGGAGAATTCTCTGATGTGCGCATTCATGTGAAGTCTGCGAATTCATGAAACAAACTTGCAGCTCGTACCTAAATTGGATTGACCCCCAAGGCTTAAATCTGTATACTATTAATCTTGGGGAATGAAAAATCTATCATTGGGGTACCTGTGTATAATCTAAAACACCATTGGGCTAGTAATGAGCGACCAAACAACATACATTTTCTTGCAAACAAAAATATCAATTTATAAGTCCTGAAACTAAGGAGTAAATTTACGTAAACAGTCGATGTTGTTTTTCAGGGGCTAAATCACACATTTAATACAATGTAAAAATCAATATAAACTTGTCTGTCAACATCGATTTTGAACGATGTTTATTGATTCAAAATCGATCAAAATCGAGCTTTATTAAATTTACCCTTAAGGGTACTAAATTTTAGTGGATGTTTGCAAGACTGTAGGGATCTGACCTTTCCTAGTCTGTGTCCTACACATTCCTTCCTTACATGTGCCTTTTAGTTCAAACATCTTTACAAATTAGCAAGTTTATGAAGTATATTAAGAGATTTTCTTCAAATAGTACAATTTTTTAGTGATGAATGACCGAAGCGGGGTACACACTAGGATGATGGATCGGCTATCTGGCCGATCCATCATCCTATCTGACAATTGGCAAGTGCATACACACTTACCAATCGTCGGCCCGATGTATCCTGCCTGATTTCACAAATGGGGGGAATTTACATGTGCAAGCCCAGTTGTGATGTCAGTCACTGGTGGCCTCTGCAGCAAGTGTATGGGCAGTCAGCTAATTTTCCAATTTAATACTCACAAAATTACCAAAGGACCTCCTCTTTGTTCTTTGTAGAATCCAGAGATCTTGGAAAAAATCATGGAATAGCTGGTTGTTCCTTGGGAAAGGAACCCCATTTTATTCTTGGGGTCCTGACTTTCTGAGAAATTCCAGCCCTGGGTGGGCAAGTTTGGGGTTGGTTAACAGTATGGCAAGGGAGACCCTGTGCTGTGTTTCTCCCTACTAGTATTACTGGGAGTGGCTGCAGGGTAGCTTTGTTTAGCTCTTTGCTTTCCACTGCTAGCAGGCCTCTGATTTTCAGCTTCTGTCTTCTGCCCCTGACCCGTTCTGACCAGTGGTGCCTCCTATTCTTTTATTCATTGAGCCGCCACCGCTCATCTTCAGCCTTCCTTGGCCGGATTTTCTTTTCTTTTGGAGGTCTTCTCTCTTCCCTCTCCAACACCGAACTGACCTGCTCTGCGACGTCTAGTATAAGACTCCAAGAGTTGGCGAAGCTGTGACATGTCACTTGGTCCCACTGGCTGTCATTGTCCGCCACCGCTGTTGTACTTCCTGTGTTGGGATCTGACACATGGTCCCATGGGATGCGGTTAATTTACCGCCCCCCGGAATGCCGGCCAAAGGCGGTAGACCTACCCGGGACTAAAGATAGGCATCAAAATGCCGACGCCTATCTTTAGCCCCACGCCAAAGTCCCGATGCCTGGTATCCCGAACGAGGTAAGCCGGGGACAGTTAGGTTGTAGCCGCCGGGGGGAAGGTTAGGTTTAGGCACCCCTGGGAGGACAGGGTTAGGCACCCCCCCCGGGGAGGGTTAGGGTTCAGCTAGGGGAAGGGGGGTTAGGGTTAGGCACCCCCGCGGGGAGGTTAGGGTTAGACACCCCCCAGGAGGGTTAGGTTTAGGGTGCGGGGAGGGGATTAGGATTAGGTACCACCGGGTGGAGGGTTAAGGTTAGGCACCACCAAGGGAGGGTTAGGGTTAGGGGGGGAGAGGGGAGGATTAGGGTACTTACATGCCCCTGTCGGATTGTCTTCCTGTCGGGCTTCCGGCGTTGGTATGAGAACCGGCCCCTAGTCAGCTGTCGGTATTTCATACCGATTCTGGTCCCAGTGCTGGTTGCCCACATGTCCTTAGTGGGACACATCTCCACACAATACTGTATACTGACATTAGGGTTATACTGTATACTGGCATTGGTATAGTGCTGTATATTGATCTTAGGGCTGTACTTTATGCTGGCATATGTATTTAATATATATTGTAGCCAGTATATAAAAGTATCTTTTTAATAGCTTTACATCCAATGTGAATATACATAGTGGTACATATCCAATTTTATTCTATGACAACTACACTTATATTGAAGGAGGTCTGACACATTGGCCTTGCTAGTAGAGATGACCTCTGTTGTAATAAGAGAGAGAGAGAAATAGAGAAAGAGAGAGACAGAAAGAAAGAGAGAAAAAGAGAGAGAGAGGGAGAGATATTAGAAGTTTAGCATTTATACTGTTCTTTAAGATAAAAAGTTAGCAGGGGCATATTTATAATGGGTGCAGGGTGTGCAGTGCACACAGGCCCCAGGGTCCAGGGGGGCCCACACCACACACCCTGCACCCATATTTAGTTATACTTACCTTCCGCAGATTCCGGTGTGCTGCACTGCAGCGCTGAACGAGCACTGCAGAGCAGCAAAAATCATTAGGAAAATGGTGGCAGTTATTTTCCCAGTGACTCGCGCATGCGCAGAAAACATGTCGCTGGAAAAAAGCTGAGGGAGCCATTTTCCCAGAGACCAGGGCATGCGCAGTAGATTCCGGCATGAAGCCTGAATCTACTGCTCTGACAAAGAGGAGGGGGCTGGTTTTAAAAATAGGGGGAACCCCACTCCATTTTTTTCCCTATTTTTACAACCAGGATTGGCTCAGGGAGCCCAGTGCTGGTTCCTAACAAACGGAGGAACACTACACATTTTTCCCCTGTATTTTAAGAACTAGGAATGGCTCAGTAGCCTGGGCTGGTTATGCTTTGGGGGGGGGACCCTACATAATTTTCTTTTCATTTTCCCATTAGAGAGTAAATACAGGCAGAAACATACACAGATCACACTGATCTGTGTATGTTTCTGCCAAACACGCAGCACAGGAGGTAGTCAATTTAAAACTTCTATTCAGGACTGCGCTTGCTAAAACTACACCCGTGATTATAATCATGATTCTTGGTCAATTCCTGAGTCGTATATTTTAAACGAAAAGTACTTGCGAGTTTGGCCGATGGTGTATTTATTTTTTATTTGTGTTATCACCCATGTTTACAGAGAGTTTCATGATTTCTTACCCAAATTTGTCTTTAGTAAATTTGCGAGTGGCAAAAAATGGCAAAACACACCTGTGATTGACATCTCGACCAACACAATTCTTATTAAATTCACCCCTTGATGGCAAACTACTCCCTTAATGAATACTTCTACTTTTTTATTAAGAGGTTTTTACTAGTGCCCAGGAGTTTGTTAACAGTTCTAAGTTATTAAAGGCTTATTTGCTAATAGTGGACTTATACTTTATTATATATTTAAAGTGGCCAGCATGGAATTGGTATGCAGCCAGCGGTTCAATTCCCGGCAGCGGCAGCCCGACACTGGAACAGATCCCGGCATCGGCAGCCCGACAGCGCTGGAAATCCAGATCGTCGTAAGGTAAGTAATGACTAACCTAACCCCCCTAACCCTAACCCTCCTTAGGGGTGCTTAACCCTAACCTCCCCCCCAAGTGCCTAACCCTAATCCTCCCTGTAAGTACCTAACCCTAACCCCCCCCTTCCCCGCTGCCTAAACCTAAGTCCCCGGGGGTGCCTAACTCTGAGTCCCCCCCGGGGGTGCCTAACCCTCCCTCCCCCTAGCCTAACCCTAACCCTCCCGGGGGGATTCCTAACCCTAAGTCCCCCCCGTGTGCGCTAAACCTAACCCTCCCCCCCCCGGCTGTCCGCTCGCGGCGCCTGGCATCCCTTCGATCGGGATACCGGGCGCCGGACTCCCGGCGCCAGTGAATTGAGCGGCGTCTGGATGTCAAGTTATGAACAACTATTATCATTGCAATGTTCTTGTCAATACAATTAATTTACCATCTAAAATTCTATGCACATACTGTGCAAGTGTGGATAGAGGCTGTATGACACCATTCCAAATCAGACATTATATTTAACAACATAATCTTATACTGTCTGCACAGATAGGAATAAAGCTGATCTATTACTTGAACTGGAAAACACACACACACACAGGTTTAGTGTGGGGTGTGATTTAGTACACAATGTAAAATCAGAGGGATGTTGGATGCTGAGATGACAGCTGATGCATATTCAAAGATCATTTCTCTTTGGACTGGATGCCACCTTGTGGTGAAATGCTTATCTCACAAACACATATTTTCACTACAAAGGTAAGATATGTTTTCATTGGTGCCATATAAATAAGAAAAATGAAAGAAAATAAAAATAAAAAATTACCCTTATTTATGAATTTTATTTTGGCCATGCCGCACCACAACTTCCTCTTTCATGTCATGAGGTCTGCTTGCAGGACAAGACCAGAGAGGAGATGAAGCTGGCTACTTTGGGTGGCGGGGCTGGGCTTTCACGTCATTAAGCTCTGCCCCTGTCTCGGGGAAATGCAGAGATTTGCGGGTCCATAGGGAGGGAGTGGGACTAAAATGACGCAAATCTCATTGGCATTATTTCCCCATCCTACCCATTTCACTAGAAAGTGGGTGGGATGAGGGAGAGTCGGCCACTCTTCAGGGGAAGCAGAGGACTTGCCGAAAAATTGGGAGCCTCACACTCCTTCCAGGAGAGTAGGCAAGTATGCATTTTGCATCAACAATTGTACTGCAGCACAGAGGTGCATTTCTAGGTACGCTTTGTTCAATGTAAAGAGATAGAACGTGTGGTTACTCAGGCCACCTCTAGAGTTATTGACTAGAAGACTTCAAAGCCAAATACACTGTATATGCTCTTCACCTTCAAAGATTAAACAAGACAGATGCAGGGGCTCTCTTTATACATCTCATATGCACATATTATGAGACACCAGTCCCTTTGTAGTCATTTCTAGCTTAGGTTAGAAGGTGGAGATTCTGAATTTCCAGCCTGCTTTTACACTACTTCTTTCATCCCTATTCTCTACATTCCTCCATCCTTCCTTTATTACAGTTGCATTATAAAAGTTTGATTCTCTTCTGCAGTGTTCACTAATCATAAACAGGAGGATGTTTCATGTTTGCCTGTTGTGTCTCATATTCCCTCTATAGTGAAAGATTGAATGGAAATAAAGGAGAAAAAACTGTTACAGGTTGAGTCTCCCATATCCAAATATTCTGAAATACGGAATATTCTGAAATACGGAATATTTTTAGCATGACTGAGATAGTGACACATTTGCTTTTTGATGGTTCAAAGTAGGGGTGTGCACCGGCCACTTTTCGTGTTTTGTGTTTTGGATCTGGATCTTTCTTCGTGTTTTGGATCTGGATTGGTTTTGCCAAAACCACCCTTCCGTGTTTTGGGTTCTGGGTTTTGTGTTTTGGATCTGTATTTTTTTGAAAAAAAGCATAAAAACTGCTAAAATCACAGAATTTGTAGGTTTTTCTGCTCCTATGCTATTATTAACCTCAATAACCTTAATTTCCACTCATTTCCAGTCTATTCTGAACACCTCACACCTCACAATAGTGTTTTTATGTCCAAAAGGTTGCACCGAGGTAGCTGGATGACTATGCTAAGCGACACGAGTGGGCGGCACAAACATGTGACCCATCTAGGCGTGAAACTGCAGTGGCAGACAGGATGGCAGTTTGAAAAACTAGGCCCCAAACTGTACATAATGCAAAGAAAAAAAAGAGGTGCAAGATGGAATTGTCCTTGGGCCCTCCCACCCACCCTTATGTTGTATAAACAGGACATGCACACTTTAACAAACCAATCATTTCAGCGCCAGGGTCTGCCACACAACTGTGGCTGAAATGATTGGTTCGTTTGGGCCCCCACAAAACAAGCTGGCAATTAATCTGTCCCTGCACAAACTGGCTCTATGGAGGCAAGATGTCATCCTCATCTTCCTCATCCACCGATTCCTCACCCTCTTCAATGTGTACATCCTCATCCTCACAGAGTATTAATTCGTCCCCGCTGGAATCCACAACCACAGGTCCCTCTGTACGTTCTGGAGGCTGGTCTCCCTGGAAGAGTTGATAATTCATTTTATGAACATCATCTTCTCCACATTTTGTGGAAGCAACCTCCTACGCCTTTCGCTGACAAAGTTCCCGGCTGCACTAAACACTCTTTCGGAGTACACACTGGAGGGGGGGCAACTCAGGTAAAATAGAGCCAGTTTGTACAGGGACCTCCAAATTGCTTCTTTTTCCTGCAAGTACAGGTACGAACTGTCTGACATGCCTACTTGGATGCTGTCATCGATGTAATCCTTTAACAGACAGACGCACGCTTGTCGCTGCTGCTTTGAGGATGCAAGTGCGGCTACAGCCCACACAATTCACAAAGACAGAAAAAAGAAGAAGAATATTTTTATTGTTTGTGTAGCACACTTTGAGGGTGTCACCACCCTTTAACAGACAGACGCACGCTTGTCGCTGCTGCTTTGAGGATGCAAGTGCGGCTACATCGCACACAAGTCACAAACACATTAAAAAAATAGTTTTTTATTTTTTGGAGCACTTTGAGAGTTACACCACCCTTTAACAGACAGACGCACGCTTGTCGCTGCTGCTTTGAGGATGCAAGTGCGGCTACAGCCCACACAATTCACAAAGACCGAAAAAAAAGAACAATATTTTTATTGTTTGTGTAGCACACTTTGAGGGTGTCACCACCCTTTAACAGACAGACGCACGCTTGTCGCTGCTGCTTTGAGGACAGTATCATATGCAGTGACAGTAGACTTGTCAGAAATTGTTGGCACGTCCTTCAGTCCGGACCAGATGTCCAAACCAGCCCTTGACTTATGACACAGGCGCACGCTTGGCGCTGCTACTATGTTGATGCACGTGCGGCTACATCGCACACAAGCCACAAACACATTAAAAAAATAGTTTATTATTTTTTGGAGCACTTTGAGAGTTACACCACCCTTTAACAGACCGACTCACGCTTGTCGCTGCTGCTTTGAGGATGCAAGTGCGGCTACAGCCCACACAATTCACAAAGACAGAAAAAAAAGAACAATATTTTTATTGTTTGTGTAGCACACTTTGAGGGTGTCACCACCCTTTAACAGACAGACGCACGCTTGTCGCTGCTGCTTTAAGGATGCAGGTGCGGCTACAGCCCACACATTTCACAAAGACCGAAAAAAAAAGAACAATATTTTTATTGTTTGTGTAGCACACTTTGAGGGTGTCACCACCCTTTAACAGACAGACGCACGCTTGTCGCTGCTGCTTTGAGGATGCAGGTGGAATCTAGACGGGATTTGGAACCGGGGACACACTACCTCCATCAATTGTCTAAATCCCACTGCACTAATGGCGGATACCGGACGCACGTCTAACACCAACATAGCAGTCAAGGCCTCAGTTATACGTTTTGCTTCAGGATGACTGCTGTCGTACTTCATCCTCATCGCTAGGGACTGTTGGAGGGTCAATTGTTTAGTAAAAGTAGTGATGTTCCTACTTCCTCTCTGGGATGTTGAACAACTCCCAGCAGCAGCAACAGCACTAGGAGGAAGTGGTTCTTGATCTTTCCCTATTTTATTTTTATCGGAGAAAGTTTGGTCCTCCATTTATGTTATATTGATATATACGTGCGGCTAAAGCGCACACAAACACAGAAAATATTTTTTTATTTTTGCTGGAGAGTAGTGCACTTTGTGGGTTACACCAGCCAGCCGGCTCTTTACTTATGGGACACAGGCGCACGCTTCGCGCTGCTCCTTTGTTGATGCACGTGCACACAAGTCACAAACACAGAAAATATATATTTTTTTGGTTTGGACTGTAGTGTACTTTGGGGGTTACAGCACCCTTTAACGGTCAAGCCAGCCGGCCCTTTACTTATGACACAGGCGCACGCTTGGCACTACTTTGTTGATGCACGTGCGGCTACTGCGCACACAATTCACAAACACAGAAAATATATATTTTTTTGGTTTGGAGTGTACTTTGGGGGTTACAGCACCCTTTAACGGTCAAGCCAGCCGGCCCTTTACTTATGACACAGGCGCACGCTTGGCACTACTTTGTTGATGCACGTGCGGCTACTGCGCACACAATTCACAAACACAGAAAATATATTTTTTTTTGGTTTGGACTGGAGTTTACTTTGGAGGTTACAGCACCCTTTAACGGTCAAGCCAGCCGGCCCTTTACTTATGACACAGGCGCACGCTTGGCACTACTTTGTTGATGCACGTGCGGCTACTGCGCACACAATTCACAAACACAGAAAATAATTTTATTTTTGGTTTGGACTGGAGTGTACTTTGGGGGTTACAGCACCCTTTAACGGTCAAGCCAGCCGACCCTTTACTTATGGCACAGGCGCACGTTTGGCACTACTTTGTTGATGCACGTGCGGCTACTGCGCACACAATTCACAAACACAGAAAATAATTTTTTTTGGTTTGGACTGGAGTGTACTTTGGGGGTTACAGCACCCTTTAATGGTCAAGCCAGCCGGCCCTTTACTTATGACACAGGCGCACGCTTGGCACTACTTTGTTGATGCACGTGCGGCTACTGCGCACACAATTCACAAACACAGAAAATATATATTTTTTTGGTTTGGACTGGAGTGTACTTTGGGGGTTACAGCACCCTTTAACGGTCAAGCCAGCCGGCCCTTTACTTATGACACAGGCGCACGCTTGGCACTACTTTGTTGATGCACGTGCGGCTACTGCGCACACAATTCACAAACACAGAAAATATTTTTTTTTTTGGTTTGGACTGGAGTGTACTTTGGGGGTTACAGCACCCTTTAACGGTCAAGCCAGCCGGCCCTTTACTTATGACACAGGCGCACGCTTGGCACTACTTTGTTGATGCACGTGCGGCTACTGCGCACACAATTCACAAACACAGAAAATATATTATTTTTTTAGCACTTGGGGGGAGCACCCCTGATGGACAGAGCACCCCCTGGACAACACTACAGCACCCCTTTAGGACTGGGACACTGCACAGGACTTTGGAGTGGACACAGCCCCTATGGACAACTGACTGCACAACACAGTCCAGCCAGCCCCTATGGACTTTGAAGTAGTGGACACAGCCCCTATTAACAACAGCAGCACAGCACAACACAGCCAGCCCCTTTGGACTTTGAAGTAGTGGACAACAGCAGCACTACACTACACTACACAGCCCAGCCAGCCCTAACTTCCACCCTCCCTCTTCACTGTCCACAGCCGAGTGAGAAAATGGCGCCGACGCGGGTACCTTATATAGGATCCAAAAACCGCGAGACTCGGAAGGCGGGATGATGACGTTTTGCCTCGATTTCAGATCTGAGTCAGGCGGGAAAAGTCGAGCCTGACTCGGATCGGACTCGGATCGGGGGGGCTCGGGGGGGTTCGGATTTCAGAAATCCGAACCCGCTCACCCCTAGTTCAAAGTACACAAACTTTATTTAAGGTATAACATTATTAAAAATATTGTATAAAATTACCTTCAGACTGTGTGTCTAAGGTGTATATGAAACATAAATTTCATATGTGTACACAAATTTTGTTTGAGCCACAAAATTATTGAAAATATTGTATACAATAACATTCAGGCTGTGTGTATATGGTGTATATAATACATAAATGCATTCTGTGTGTATATTGGGGTCCCATTCCCAAGATATCTCATTATGGTATGCATATATTCCAAAATACGGAATATTCTGATATCCAAAATACCCCTGGTCCCAAGCATTTTGGATATGGGAGACTCCACCTGTAGCTATATAGGAGCATCAGAAAGTATAATGAAACTGTAACTCTATTGCTATATAAACAGGATCAAACACATGCTGCATATTTGCCGACATTCTGGCTACCAGGTCAGCACGGAGGTGGGATTGAGGGGGCTTGGTGTGGCATGGAGGGAGGTGCAGGAGTGTGGCAGCATTGTAAAGCAGGGGTGGGGCTACAATGATGCGATTAAGTTCAGATCACCACCCACTTGTGCTTGGTAAGTGGGTGGCTGTGGGTGGGAGGTGGATGGCTGAGAAGGGATGCAGCCAGATAGCATCCAGCTCCAGGAGACTTGCCCACTCTTCGGTAGAGTATGCAAGTATAACATACTGCAGTCTTATCATGCTGCTTTCAACATGAGGGGAAAGAAAAGAAGGAACACTTTATTCTATAACAGATTCTGAATGACTACACCCGCTAGCTACCGTTTCTTTTTTATTTATGTATTCTTTATTTAAAGATGCAAAAGATAAAACAGCAACACAAATTATACAAATGCATCACCAGTCAGGTCCATAAATATTGGGACATTGACAGAATTGTCAGATTTTAGCCTCTATTCACCACCACAATGGTTTTGAAATGAAACAAACAAGATGTGCTTTAACTGCAGACTTTCAGATTTAATTTGAGGGTAATTACATCCAAATCGGGTGAACGGTGTAGGAATTACAACAGTTTCAATATGTGCCTCCCACTTTTTAAGGGGCCAAAAGTAATGGGATTATCAACTCAAAAGTTATTTCATGGACAGGTGTGGGCTATTCCCTCGTTATTTCATTATCAATTAAGCAGGTAAAAGGTCTGGAGTTGATTCTAGGTGTGACATTTGCATTTGGAATCAGTTGCTGTCGACTCTCAATATGAGATCCAAAGAGCTGTTACTATCAGTGAAGCAAGCCATCATTAGGCTGAAAAATCAAAACAAACCCATCAGAGAGATAGCAAAAACATTAGGTGTGGCCAAATCAACTGTTTGGAACATTCTTAAAAAGAAAGAACGCACCGGAGAGCTCAGCAACACCAAAAGATCTGGAAGACCATGGAAAACAACTGTGGTGGATGACAAAAGAATTATTTCTCTGGTGAAGAAAAACCACTTCACGACAGTTGGCCAAATCAAGAACACTCTCCAGGAGATAGAAGTATATGTGTCAAAGTCAACAATGAAGAGAAGAGTTCACAAGAGTGAATATAGAGGGTTCACCACAAGATGCAAACCATTGGTGAGCCACAAAAACAGGAAGACCAGATTAGAGTTTGCCAAACAACATCTAAAAAAGCCATTACAGTTCTGAAACAACATCCTATGGACAGATGAGACAAAGATCAACTTGTACCAGAGTGATGGGAAGAGAAGAGAAGGAAAGGAACTGCTCATGATCCAAAACACACCTCATCAGTGAAGCATGGTGGTGGTAGTGTCATGACGTGGGCATGTGTGGCTGCCAATGGAACTGGTTCCCTTGTATTTATTGATGATGTGACTGCTGACAAAAGCAGCAGAATGAATTCTGAAGTGTTTCGGGCAATATTATATGCTCAAATTCAGTCAAATGCTTTAGAACTCATTGGACGGCGCTTCACAGTGCAGATGGACAATGACCCGAAGCATACTGCAGAAGCAACCAAAGAGTTTTTTAAGGCTAAAAAGTGGAATGTTATGCAATGGCCAAGTCAATCCCCTGACCTGAATCCGATTGAGCATGCATTTCACTTGATGAAGACAAAACTGAAGGGAAAATGCCCCAAGAACAAGCAGGAACTGAAGACATTTGCAGTAGAGGCCTGGCAGAGCATCACCAGGGATGAAACCCAGCGTCTGGTGATGTCTATGCATTCCAGACTTCAGGCTGTAATTGCCTGCAAAGGATTTGCAACAAAGTATTAAAAAATGAATGTTAGATTTAGGATTGTTTAGTTTGTCCCATTACTTTTGACCCCTTAAAAAGTGGGAGGCACATATTGAAACTGTTGTAATTCCTACACCGTTCACCCGATTTGGATGTAATTACCCTCAAATTAAATCTGAAAGTCTGCAGTTAAAGCACATCTTGTTTGTTTCATTTCAAAACCATTGTGGTGGTGAATAGAGGCCAAAATATGAAAATTCTGTCAATGTCCCAATATTTATGGACCTGATTGTATATTTGAAATATTAATAAACAAACAGATACAAGGATAAAGACGGGGTGAGAGTAAAGTGGGGCATCCTAGGTCTCCATCAAAGAGAGAAAAAGGGGGCATCCTAGGTCTCCATCAAAGAGGGGAAAAGGGGGCATCCTAGGTCTCCATCAAAGAGGGGAAAAGGGGGCATCCTAGGTCTCCATCAGAGAGGGGAAAAGGGGGCATCCTAGGTCTCCATCAGAGAGGGGAAAAGGGGGCATCCTAGGTCTCCATCAAACTACAAATCCCAAAAATAAATCAATGTGGGGCAGTACTAAGTTAGATCAGGCCACTAAGGTCTTATATTTATCAGAATCATTAAATTCTAGCCAGTGGAACCATGTTGTAGTAAAGATAGAAAGGCAAACCATTGCAGACAGAGTAAATTATTCCATGGTCATATACATGTCTAAGCAGACTAACCATTCTTTAATAGAAGGAGGGAACATTGATCTCCATTTCATTGGTATAACTGCCTTGGCAGCACTATTCATATGACGCAAGAGAGAATTTTTGTATTTGGAGATGGGCTAAGAAATAACTTTCACAATCCAGAATTCTGGACCTTTCTCTCCCACAATATATTAAGCAATTTTATTAATTTGGTTCCAGAAGGGAGCCAAAGAGGGGCAAGGAGAGCCTGGATTCCGATTAAATCTCCAGCAAATGTTAGGGGGATACTTGGAAACATTTTGCTAAAAATGCTGGGACATCTATACCACCTTGTAATAACTTTATAGTGCGTCTCAATAACGGAAACACTTTGAGAGAAAACATGTAAAAACTGAAAGGCTTGAGACCATTGTTGGTCAGTTAAAGAAACATTCAAATCAGTATTCCAAGCACTGGTAAACTTAGGAAATGTAGTAATGACACTGTCTATCAATAACCTATAAAGTACAGAAATAGAATGATGAAGGGGTTCTTTCTGTGAACATATTTTTTCAAACAAAGGGTCTCATTCAGACCCACTCGCAAGCGCCGATGTGCTCGCAAGCGGGTCGTTGTAGAGGCCCTGCGCACGCGCAGCGGCTGCACTGCGCATGCGCAAACCCTGGTTCGAGAGAGAAATTCTCTCGCTTCGGGGCTTACAACAAAAGGGGCGGCTGTCGATGGTGATCAACAGCTCGCACCGTTTTTTAGGCGGAACGGGGGGGTGGCTTGCCAAACAGAGGCGTTCCCGACGGAACGCCTGCCGTTTGGGGGCGGCCCCACTGACATCACGAGTGATGTCAGTGGTGAGCTTCCAGCTCTAATAGAGGCTTGCGGCAGACGAGACCCTACCACAAGGGTCTCGTCGCAAGCCCCGATGGTCGCGATGGTCTTGACCATCGCGACCATCAACCTGGCCGCTCGCTAAAGCTGTGGGTGGTCACCCACAGCCTAGCGAGCGGCCAGGAGGCCAGGCCAGAAAATAGATGCGGCCGCCCTCATTCAGAGCGAGCGCTCGCATTTTGCAAGTGCCTCTGAATGAGGTCCAAAGTCAGATCCCTAGGTAGTATACCTTGTTTATTTACCTTCCTCACAATTACCTCGCCAATTAGCCCCAAAGCCGGCCCCTATCAGGGATTTTGTTTTGCCTGCCTCTGGCAGGTGAAACCAAGTCCCTGATAAGAAGCTGTTTTTCTCCCGATCACGGCACAGGAAATACATAGGTCCACTACTTTAATAAGGGAGGGGTCAATGGAGAAGGTACAAGAAGATATCTGTTAAACCTGGGGTAGGACTTTGTAGGGTATTGTCCCGCAACCACCTTGGGGGCTGGTACAATCTTGGCTTGATGTGGCCGTGTAGCAGCGTAAACCGCTGAGATGGTTAGAATAGCTGAAGCCTGGACCATTCCGGTGAGATGTGGCCTTTGGGCCGGTAGCAGCCTTGAGGGCTGGAAGTGCAATGGCTGGCTGCTGTAGCAGATGACTGCAGGAAGTATGCTGGATTGCGACTAGTGTCGCCGAGTTGACACAGGCCGCAGGTGCTGTAGTGTGACCTGTGCCGCCGGGTTGACACAAGCGCGAGTACACTGGCTTGTGTACTGAGGATGAAGGAGTGCAACCTGTGCCGCCTGGATGACACAAATGGCGGATAGATGGTAAGCGAACCGTGTCGCCCAGATGACACAAACGACAGGTATACAAGATAGCAGGAGGACTGGATACTCTACCGGATATTGGAGACAATGCTTGAACTGGAAACACGTGAAACGCTATCACTGGCATCGGAGCAACATTCACAGCAGAAGGACATGGACGCAGGAGCCAATCCGGATCGAACCCAGAATGATGGACAGGAGCTAGGTGGAGTTTCAGTGAATGTTGGCACGGCGTTCGCTTTGCACAGCATTGGAAGTGCGGCGGCTTGTGACAATATCATCATTTGAACCCTCAGTTTCTTCCAAATTTGAATGGTGGGGTTAATTGTAGGGTGCTCAATTAGGAGTATATATTGAACTCAAGGCAGGGCATGTAAAATGATGGTACTAGATGTCACGGCCAGGGTTTCTCGGCATGGTGGTCACCGGGTATTACCTGTGAGGGGTCTCTGGCAGCGGTGCTGGTGTTTGGCGAGGGGCATTGGCTGCACGTGGTTCTGTGCGGGCACATTGTCACTGAGGTCTGGTGAGGCCTGGTGGTGTTTCCGTTCCGTTTGGCATGGGCGCCGCCATCTTGCCTCAGGTCATCTGATTCAAGCTGTCCAATCCTGGTGGGTCATGTGCTCTTTCCAGCCAGTCACAGCGCGGCAGCTGGTATTTAGGAAGGTCCAGAGCCTTTATTCATTGCCAGTGCAACGTGTTTCTCAGCTGCGGCTGAGAGAGTACCTGTGCCTTACCTGTCTGCCTGGAAGCGCTACTAGCCTGTTACCTTGCCTGCTCCAAACCTGCAGGACTCACCCTGCACCCTCCATTTACCTTTCCCCTGCCTGAGTACCTGAACCTGCTGTTTCCCTGCACCTTGCCTCACACTTTAACTCCCAGCTGGACTTCATTACCTCTGCATGCACTTCGTTACAGCTCACCCAACCTGCATACTGGACATTTCCTGCCTGTTACTATCTGGACATTGTCCCATTTGCTTCACCACAGTTATCAATTGCACTTTAGTGCTAAACCTGGACTTTTTCTTTTGCCATTCCCATGTCTGCTAAATCAATTATTAAAAACTCCACCTTTTTATTTAAATCTGCTTCTGTGTCTGCTTCTGTCACCACCCCAGGTCCACAACAAACCCAGACCTTCACACTAGAAGCCTCTTCCACTGAAACCCATTGCTTATCTGAATGTAATTTAAACCAATCAGCAATTCTGCTTAAATGTACCGCTTGATAGTAAATGAAAAAATTTGGAAGCTGCAAGCCTCCATTTACCTTTGTTCTATAAAGAATCTCATGGCGAAACCTAGGCTTCCTGGCATACCAAAAAAGTCCCACACTAACTTCTGAAGTTAGTTATTCTCAGCAGGATATTCATCTTGATTATATTGACTCTCCCAAACCACTAATAATTTTTAGGTTGCCAAGCCTGAAGATCTGCACTAAGTTTCCTCAGCAAGGGGGTATAATTAACCTGAAATAAATGTCTAACATCTTTTGTCAACTGGAAGCCCAAATAATGAATTTGTGATGGATGCCAGTTGAATGAGAAGGCCGATTGCAAACCTTGAACCATAGACTCTGGATCAGTTAAATTAAGGGCCATGGACTTTGAATAGTTAATTTTAAAATTGGACAAAGTACCAAATCTCTGGAATTCGCCTGTCAGTATGGATAGTGAGACTACTGGGTTTGAGACGATCGCAAGGAAATTAGAGATGAGCGGGTTCGGATCTCAGAGATCTGAACCCACCCGAATTTAGAGATCTGGAGCGAGAACCGAATGTACGTTCGGTTCCCTCGCTGGCCCCGGATCTCAAAGCCTCTCAGAGACGAAATCTCGCGGCTCTCGAGCTTTCGTCTCTGCTTCCTAAGGAGTCCCCGCGTCGGCGCCATTTCACTCCGGCTGTGGAGAGTGAACAGGGAGGGTGGGTAGTGTAGGACTGGTGCTTTCTGCTGTGTCCATCTGGGCTGGTAGCATGTTGCCTGTGTTGTCAATCGCTGCTGCCTCGGTCAGGGGTGATCCGGAAAAAAAAATAATAAAAAAAATATATATATATATATATATATATATATATATATATATGTAATAAAAAGTGCATTTTTTTTTCTGTATGTGTTTTAGCCGCACTTATCATCATCAGACAGTAGCAACCTAGTGCTGCCTGTGTCGTCAATCACTGCTGCCTTGATCAGGGGTGCTCCGGGCCCTAAATTCTGGACAAAAAAAAGAATATCGGATTCTGAAATCCGAACCCCCCCGATCCGAGGCCGATCCGAGTCAGGCTCGACTTTTCCCGCCTGACTCGGATCTGAAATCGAGGCAAAACGTCATCATCCCGCCTTCCGGGTCGGCGTCGGTGCCATTTTCTCACTCGGCTGTGGACAGTGAAGAGGGAGGGTGGGAGTTAGGGCTGGCTGTGTAGTGTAGTGTTGTGCTGCACTGCGCTGTGCTGCTGTTGTCCATAGGGGCTGTGTCCACTACTCCAAAGTCCATAGGGGCTGGCTGTGTTGTGCTGTGCTGCTGTTGTCCATAGGGGCTGTGTCCACTCCTCCAAAGTCCATAGGGGATGGCTGTGCTGTGCTGCTGTTGTCCATAGGGGCTGTGTCCACTCCTCCAAAGTCCATAGGGGCTGGCTGGACTGTGTTGTGCAGTCAGTTGTCCATAGGGGCTGTGTCCACTCCAAAGTCCTGTGCAATGTCCCAGTCCTAAAGGGGTGCTGTAGTGTTGTCCAGGGGGTGCTCTGTCCATCAGGTGTGCTCCCCCCAAGTGCAAAAAAAACTAATATTTTTTCCTGTGTTTGTGAAGTGTGTGCGCAGTGGGCCTGATTCAGAGCCGGACGCTATTTGCGCTCGCTCGTCCAGAAAAAGGGGCTGGCTTTTAAATTGACTGTTCGCTCTTTGCGGTCTGTTGACGCCTCTATGTCTGAACGAGCGAACAAAACACGTGGACGTTATTTTGTAAAAAATGCCCCCTGGCCGCTCGCATCATACATCATCTCCGCTATTTATTAGATTAATCGAGTACATCGAAAGGCGAATTAACTACTCGCTATTTTCCTACCGCAATCATGCGAGCAGTTCTGGCTAAAAGACACCCAACTGACGTGGTCAATGACGCTGCTTTGTTAATTATGCACACCCTAAAAACGCCGGTTTTGACCGTTTGGCACGTTCGGATCTCCACTCCCCGTTTTCAAGCACCTTCCCTGTTACCACCCACAAACGCCTCATCCTGTTACTCAAATTAGCAGGCATTCGCTATATTGCGAGCACACGATTTTCGACCGCACTGACTGGTTCGCGTATGCGTACTAAAACCCATACGCATGAGCAGATGTGCAAACATCACTCGGAACGAACGAGCGGCTGCTTACGAGTGGCTCTGAATCAGGCCCAGTAGCCGCACGTGCATCAACAAAGTAGTGCCAAGCGTGCGCCTGTGTCATAAGTAAAGGGCCGGCTGGCTTTAAGGTTAAAGGGTGCTGTAACCCCCAAAGTGCACTCCAAACAAAATAAAAAAATATTTTCTGTGTTTGTGAATTGTGTGCACTGTGGCTGCATCAACAAAGGAGCAGCGCCAAGCGTGCGTCTGTGTCCCATAAGTAAAGGGCCGGCTGGCTTGTCTGTTAAAGGGTGCTGTAACCCCCAAAGGGCACTCCAAACAAAATAAAAAATATTTTCTGTATTTGTGAATTGTGTGCACTGTGGCTGCACGTGCATCAACAAAGGAGCAGCGCCAAGCGTGCGTCTGTCTGTTAAAGGGTGGTGTAACCCCCAAAGTGCACTCCAACAAAAATAAAACATTTTCTTCTGTTTGCGAATTGTCTGCACTGTACGTGCATCCTCAAAGCAGCAGCGCCAAGCGTGCATCTGTCTGTTAAAGGGTGGTGTAACCCCCAAAGTGCGCTCCAAAAAGAATAAAAAATTCTTATTTATTTTCTGTCTTTGTGAATTGTGTGGGCTGCAGCTGCACATGCATCAACAAAGGAGCAGCGCCAAGTGTGCGCCTGTGTCCCATAAGTAAAGGGCCGGCTGGCTCATTTCTTAAAGGGTGGTGTAACCCACAAAGTGCACTAGTCTCCAACAAAAATAAAAAATTATTTTCTGTGTTTGTGTGCGCCTTAGCCGCACGTATATATCAAAATAACATAAATGGAGGACCAAACTTTCTCCGATAAAAATAAAATAGGGAAAGATCAAGAACCACTTCATCCTAGTGCTGAAGCTGCTGCCACTAGTCATGACATAGACGATAACATGCCATCAACGTCGTCTGCCAAGGCCGATGCCCAATGTCATAGTAGAGGGCACATACAATCAAAAATGACAAAGTTCTGGAAAATGACCTTGAAAAAAACATTTAAATCATCTGAAGAGAAACGTAAACTTGCCAATATGCCATTTACGACACGGAGTGGCAAGGAACGGCTAAGGTCTTTCCCTATGTTCATGACTAGTGGTTCAGCTTCACATGACGATGGAAGCCCTCCTCCCGCTAAAAAAATCAAACGAATTAAGTTGGCAAAAGCACAGCGAAGAACTGTGCGTTCTAAGAAGATATCACAAATCCCCAAGGAGAGTCCAAGTGTGGTGGCGGTTGCGATGCCTGACCTTCCCAGCACTGGACGGGAAGAGGTGGCTCTTTCCACCATTTGCACGCCCCCTGCAAGTGCTGAAAGGAGCACCCACAGTCCACTTGCTGATATGCAAATTGAAGATGTCACTGTTGAAGTACAACAGGATGAGGATACTGGTGTAGTTGGCGCTGAGGAGAAAGTTGGCGAGGAGGATTCTGATGGTGATGTGGTTTGTTTAAATCAGGCTCCGGGGGAGACAGTTGTTGTCCGTGGGATGAAAAAGCCCATCACGGTCATGCCTGGGAAGAAGACCAAACATTCCACCTCTTTGGTCTGGCAATATTTCTATCCAAATCCAAACAATAACGGTCTTGCCATATGTACCATATGTAAAGGTGAAATAAGTAGGGGTAGGGACGTTAACCACCTAGGAACATCCTCCATTATACGTCACCTGCAGCGCGTTCATAAAAAGTTACTGTCAAGTTCAGAAACTTTGCCTAAGACCGTAAGCAGTCCAGGGACACCTAAATCCCGTTGTCCTGTTGTATCCAAGCGCCTGCAAACCACACCGTCAACTCCCTCCTTGTCAATTTCCTCCTTAGTCAGGATCGGAAGTAGTCCTGCAGGCCATGTCACTGGCATGACTGACTCTCCTATCTGGGATTCCTCCGGAGGATCCTGCATTGCTACGCCTCCTGCTGCCGCTGCTGCTGTTGCTGCTGCTGGGAGTCATTCATCATCCCAGAGAGGAAGTAGGAGCACCACTACTTTTACTAAACAATTGACCCTCCAACAGTCCTTAGCGAGGAGGATGAAGTACGACAGCAGTCATCCTGAAGCAAAACGTATAACTGAGGCCTTGACTGCTATGTTGGTGTTAGACGTGCGTCCGGTATCCGCCATTAGTGCAGTGGGATTTAGACAATTGATGGAGGTAGTGTGTCCCCGGTTCCAAATCCCGTCTTGATTCCACTTCACTAGGCAGGCGATACCAAGACTGTACAGAAACGTCAGAAAAAGTGTCCTCAGTGTCCTGAAAAATGCGGTTGTACACAATGTCCACTCAATCACGGAACAGGGCAGACTAAGGACTATATGACTGTGACAGCCCACTGGGTAGATGTATCACCTTACGCAGCAACAACAGCAGCGTCACCAGTAGCAGCATCTCAGAAACGCCAGCTCGTTCCAAGGCAGGCTACGCTGTGTATCACCGGTTTCAGTAAGAGGCACACCACCGACAACCTCTTAGAGAAACTGTGGGAAATCATCGCCCAGTGGCTTACCCCACTTAGACTCTCCTGGGGATTTGTGATATCTGACAACGCCACCAATATTGTGCGGGCATTACATCTGGGCAAATTCCAGCACATCCCATGTTTTGATCACACAATAAACTTGGTGGTGCAGAATTTTCTGAAAAGCGACAGGGGCGTGCAGGAGACGCTTTGGGTGGCCCGAAAAATTTCTGGCCACTTTCACCATTCAGCGACTGTGTGCCAAAGACTGGAGCGCCAGCAAACACTCTTGAACCTGCCCCGCCATCACCTGAAGCAAGAGGTTGTGACGCGGTGGAACTCAACCCTCTATATGCTTCAGAGGATGGAGGAGCAGCAAAAGGCCATTCAAGCCTATACATCCACCTATGACATAGGCAAAGGAGGGGGTATGCACCTGACTCAAGCGCAGTGGAGAATGATTTCTGTGTTGTGCAAGGTTCTCCAGCCCTTCGAACTTGCCACACGTGAAGTCAGTTCAGACACTGCCAGCTTGAGTCAGGTCATTCCCCTCATCAGGCTTTTGCAGAAGCAGCTGGAGAAAGTGAAGGAGGAGCTAAGATGGAGCAATTCCGCTCGGCATGTGGGACTTGTGGATGAAGCCCTTCATTTGCTTTGCCAGGATTCCAGGGTGGTCAATCTGTTGAAATCAGACCACTACATTTTGGCCACCGTGCTCGATCCTAGGTTTAAAGCCTATGTGGTGTCTCTCTTTCCGTCCGACACAAGCCTGCAGAGGTGCAAAGACCTGCTGGTGAAAACACTGTCAGCTGAAGTGGAACGTGACACGTCAACAGCTCCTTCTTCATTTTCTCCAGCAACTGGGGCTGCCAGGAAAAAACTTAGGTATCCTAAGCAACCCGCTGGCGGTGATGCAGGGCAGGCAGGACCAAGTTTGGATATCTGGTCCGGACTGAAGGACTGCATATGATACTGTCACCATTGACAGAATGGTGGAGGATTACATCGGTGACAGCATCCACGTAGGCAAGTCAGACAGTCCGTACCTGTACTGGCAGGAAAAAGGCAATTTGGAGGCTCCTGTACAAACTGGCTCTATTTTATCTGAGTAGCCCCCCTCCAGTGTGTACTCCGAAAGAGTGTTTAGGGCAGCCGGGAACCTTGTCAGCGAAAGGCGTAGGAGGTTGCTTCCACAAAATGTGGAGGAGATGATGTTCATAAAAATGAATTATCAACTCTTCCAGGGAGACCAGCCTCCAGAACGTACAGAGGGACCTGTGGTGGTGGATTCCAGCAGGGACGAGTTAATACTCTGTGAGGATGAGGATGTACACAACACTGAAGAGGGTGAGGAATCGGTGGATGAGGAGGATGAGGATGACATCTTGCCTCCGTAGAGCCAGTTTGTGCAGGGACAGATTAATTGCCAGCTTGTTTTGTGGGGGCCCAAACGAACCAATCATTTCGATGTCAACTGATATATCCCAATGAGAGTATGCTCACCTCAAAATGGTGAAAAATGTGCACATAAAGGTATCTTTAAGGAGATCTTCTAGATTTATTCAGGGATAACCTTTGTCCTACTGTAATCGATGTTCCATGGACCCTCAAATAGAATCACAGAGAGCGCACTCCCATCGTGTAAAGCAGTAAAGCAATTTATTCACAATAAACACGTAACAAACAGCACAGGACAAAAAGATATGTATAATAATAATAATTTTAAAAATCCCCCTTCGGGGTATCCTGCGTACCGGAATGGGCCTAGAGATAGGCACTGTAAAGAACGTGGGTGGATAGATGTTAACCCGGGTACATCTCCTCCCCGATCAGTCCAGAGAAAATCCTTTCCTAGGTCCAGCCAGGCAGCAGTAATTTCTCCCACACCACTGAGGTGGTGTGGGAGAAATTACTGCTGCCTGGCTGGACCTAGGAAAGGATTTTCTCTGGACTGATCGGGGAGGAGATGTACCCGGGTTAACATCTATCCACCCACGTTCTTTACAGTGCCTATCTCTAGGCCCATTCCGGTACGCAGGATACCCCGAAGGGGGATTTTTAAAATTATTATTATTATACATATCTTTTTGTCCTGTGCTGTTTGTTACGTGTTTATTGTGAATAAATTGCTTTACTGCTTTACACGATGGGAGTGCGCTCTCTGTGATTCTATTTGAGGGTCCATGGAACATCGATTACAGTAGGACAAAGGTTATCCCTGAATAAATCTAGAAGATCTCCTTAAAGATACCTTTATGTGCACATTTTTCACCATTTTGAGGTGAGCATACTCTCATTGGGATATATCAGTTGACATCGATTGCTTGAAGTTCCCTAAGGACTTGGATTGGTGTTATCGGACAGAAGAACCTTTCATAATATATTTTATTAATCTTTTTAACAAATAATTGTTTTTCAGAGCAGCGCTGGGTGGCCTTCTCTTATTTTCTGTATATGTTTTGCAAGGTTAAGAGCTGGTGATTCTGTGGGTTGGACCCCGGCTGCCGTTCTTTTAGCGCAAGTCACATACCTTTTTTCTTTGAACCAATCATTTCAGCCACAGTCGTGTGGCAGACCCTGGCGCTGAAATGATTGGTTTGTTAAAGTGTGCATGTCCTGTTTATACAACATAAGGGTGGGTGGGAGGGCCCAAGGACAATTCCATCTTGCACCTCTTTTTTTTCTTTGCATTATGTACTGTTTGGGGCCTAGTTTTTCAAACTGCCATCCTGTCTGCCACTGCAGTGTCACTCCTAGATGGACCACGTGTTTGTGCCGCCCACTCGTATCTCTTAGCATAGTCATCCAGCTACCTCGGTGCAACCTTTTGGACATAAAAACACTATTGTGAGGTGTGAGGTGTTCAGAATAGACTGGAAATGAGTGGAAATTAAGGTTATTGAGGTTAATAATAGCATAGGAGCAGAAAAACCCACAAATTCTGTGATTTTAGCTGTTTTTATACTTTTTTTCAAAAAAATATAGATCCAAAACACAAAACCCAGAACCCAAAACACGGAAGGGTGGTTTTGGCAAAACCAATCCAGATCCAAAACACGAAGAAAGATCCAGATCCAAAACACAAAACACGAAAAGTGGCCGGTGCACACCCCTAATATATATATAACCTAGTGCTGCCTGTGTCGTCAATCGCTGCTGCCTTGGTCAGGGGTGCTCCGGGCCCCAAGTTCTGGACTAAAAAATATATTTATAATATAAAGTGTATTTTTTTTTCTGTGTGTGAATGTGCGTTAGCCGCACTTATTATCAGACAGCAACCTAGTGCTACCTGTGTCGTCAATCGCTGCTGCCTCGGTCAAGGGTGCTCCGGGCCCCAAGTTCTGGACAAAATATATATATATATAATAAAAAGTGTGCGTGTGCGTTAGCCGCACTTATTATCATCAGGCAGCAGCAACTTAGTGCTGCCTGTGTCGTCAATCGCTGCTGCCTTGGTCAGGGGTGCTCCGGGCCACAAGTTCTGGACAAAAAAAAAAAATAATAATATAAAGTGTATTTTTTTTTCTGTGTGTGTTAACCGCACTTATTATCAGACAGCAACCAAGTGCTGCCTGTGTCATCAATCGCTGCTGCCTCGGTCAAGGGTGCTCCGGGCCCCAAGTTCTGGACAAAATATATATATATAATATAAAGTGTATTTTTTTTCTGGACAAAATATATATATATTTTTTTTTTCTGATTGAATGTACAGATATTGTAATGGCCACACTCAGCATCTCCTGTATGCCCTTTTCATTTTTTTAAAATGGCCACATGTTAGTACCGCCCACTGCTGTTGCTTAGTTTAGTCAGCCATGCAACATTTTGGCCCTAGTCCTAACCTAGATGAAAAAATTAATATTGTGAGCTAGGAGGTGGTCAAAATTGACTGCAAATGACTGGGAATAAATGTTATTAAGGTTAATAGTACTGTAGGAACAAAAACAGGCCCAAATTATGTGGTTTTACCTGTTTTTATAATTTTTTTAAAAAAAAGATCCAGATCCAAAACCAAAATCAAAACACGCAAGGGTGGTTTTGCAAAACCAGATCCAGATCCAAAACAAAAAACAAAAACAAAACACGGGGTCGGCGCACATCCCTAAAGGAAATCATCCGCAAAGAGAGCTAATTTGTATTTCGTGGTCCCCAGCCAGGCAACTTTCAGCCTGTGGGGCAGACACAAGCAAAGAGCCCGGCTTTTCTACCAGTGCGTGCAACAGTGAAATCGGTGTAATAAAAAATGTGGTAGGTGTGGTTTGCCTAATGTGGGTGCGGTTTAAATAACTATTGCAATTTTTAACAAACTGTTATGGAAAAGAGCTATGGATACATCACCTACCAGTCCCATCTGACCAATGCTGAGACTATTCTAGTGACCGATAAACAATACATTAACCATTCTAATGACCGATATACAATGCAGGGGCCATTTCACTCCATATGCAAAAAAATAATATTACTGACTTGACATGAACTTTTATTTTCACCTATATGCATTATGCAAATTTTGCAGCTGCAGGAGTTTGTACTGAGACGCCCACTAGCGGCGCCTGAAAACCGTTGCTTGTATACAAAGATGCACCATCAGTCATACCATAGATCTTTTGAGCAACCCTGTGGTCACTCACAATGTCCATCACAAGTAAGCACACCGGAGCCTTCAGTGTGTACAAATTCACAGTCACAGGCTGAGATACGCCCCCTAAAATGGCCTAGACACACCTGCGCTTTTTCCTCTTTCTCCCCCCTTACCTCCCACAACCGATCCATCAATCACACTGCATCCAAATCCTCACTGTGTCAGTAGCATATACTGTATATAAAGAATTGCTAAATCGGGCCCTACTGTACTTTACCCTGCAAACCCTGCCTTGATTATGATGGTATCAATGCCTCAATATATACCCTAACACAAACAGTAACACTACTGAAATTATTTCTAAAATCAGAGGTAACATTTATCTGATAGAATATGTGGCCTACAGTCTAAAGGTAAGACTTTAGGAACATTACAAGTCATTATAAGCAAAACAACCCCGCACATACACCCATAAGCAAGCACTCCCCTCCACACACACACATATCATACACACCTAAGCAAGCACTCCCCCCACACACACACATATCATACACACCTAAGCAAGCACTCCCCCCACACACACCAGGGCCGGCTCCAGGGGTCGGAGCACCCTGTGCCGGCTCTCTCTAGTGCGCCCCTACACCAAACATGGGGTGTGGCCTAATTATCATAGGCCACGCCTCCTACGTGATGTTATTTGGAGGCGTGCCCGCACGGCTTGCCTCCAAACAACGTCAGGCTGGGGGGGGGCCTCACTAGCTGGGCTTCCCCCAGCTCTCTCCCGTCACTGAATGGAGCGGCTCTGAATCGGGCCCCAAGTCACTTACCTGGTATCTGATGCTAAAGTAGGCAGGCAGCCATGGCTACAGAGAGGAGGAGTCAGGGCCGGCGCTACCACTAGGCAAACTTAGGCAGCTGTCTAAGAGCGCTGGCCACTGTAGGGTGCCACTGAATTGCTGTGTAGTGTGGACCGCACAAAAGTGCAGTCCGCACTACACTACTACTAACAAACACACAGTCACCTGCGCCGGCAGCTGTTTGTTTGTTTTAGCAGCCGATGAGAGTCAGACAGACTCATGAGCTCCATTTTCTGGCTCTCGCAGTGGGTGATGGGAGAGACGTCATGACGTCTCTCATCACCCATCATGCAGAGCGGGCCGGTCCATGGGGACAGAGGATCGGATGCCGGAGCAGGGATTAAGGTAAGTGGAGGGTCTTTTTTCTGTGTGTGTCTGTCTGGGGGGGGACTACTACTGGGGGCATGGCTGGGGGGGACTACTACCGGGGGGCACAGCTGGGGGGGCTACTACTGGGGGCACAGCTGTGGGGATGACTACTACTGGGGGCACTGCAGGGAGGACTAATACTGGGGGCACTGCTGGGGGGGTGCTACTACTGGGGGCACTGCTGGGCGGGGACTACTACTGGGGGCACTGCTGGGGGGTTACTACTGGGAGCACTGCTGGGGAGGGACTACTACTGGGGGCACTGCTGGGGAGGACTACTACTGGGGGCACTGCTGGGGGGAACTATTGCTGGGGGCAGTGCTGGGGGGGACTACTACTGGGGACACTGCTTGGGGGGACTACTACTGGGGGCCCTGCTGGGGGGATGACTACTACTGGGGCACTACTGGGGGGGCTACTACTGGGTGCACTGCTGGGGGGATTACTGCTGGGGGCACTGCACTGGTGGGACCACTACTGGGGGCACTGCAAAAGTGGGGATTACTGCTGGGGGCACTGCATAGGTGGGGAACTACTAATGGGAGCACAGCTGGGGGGACACTACTGGGTGCAGTGCTGGGGGGGACTACTACTGGGAGCATTGCATCAGGGGGACCACTACAGGGGGCACTGCACTGGGGGGTTAGTACTGGGGGCACTATATAAGGGACACTGCACAGGGGGGGACTAGTACTGGGGCACTATATAAGGGGCACTGCACAGGGGGGACTACTATTGGGGGCATTATATAAGGGGCACTGCATAGGGGGACCACTACCTGGGGCACTATATAAGGGGCACTGCACAGGAGGGACTGCTACTGGGGGCATTATATAAGGGGCACTGCATAGGGGACCACTACTGGGGGCACTGTATAAGGGGCACTGCTATAGGGGACCACTGCTGGGGGCACTGTATAAGAGCTTGTGTAGCTATCCGAGGGGGGGCCGGGGGGGGCGCAAGGCTGAAGAAATTCCTAGGGTGCCAAGAAACTTTGCACCGACCCTGGGAGGAGTGAATAGGAGGAGACATTGGTTCTTGGAGGAGTCGGAAGAGGACGGAGTGGCATAGAGAAGAGAGCAGGAGAGAAGGGGCCAGACTGTAAAGGAGCTCAGGTCATTGGTGGCTGGTCCCAAGGGAGGGGCCAGCCACTGTAAAGCATGTGTGTAGAACTGTAGATCAGGGCAGACAGAGATCTGCTGCATGTTACACTCGGACCTAGAAAGCTCCACCCCCAAAACACTGCATCTCTATGGCTACACACTCGGTGCAGCTGGGAATGTACTATACATGTGTCCCGGGTGCAGTCTCTACGCAAGCTCAGCGCGCCTGCGACCCACAGATGGCAACAATGTACCGGCCCGAGGGCCAGATGGCACCCTGCCCCGGGGCCCAGCCTGCCACTGTCCCCACCTCACTCCCTGAATGCCCGGGCTGCAACGGACCACACATGCAAGGGCCTCCATACACAGTATGAAAATAATAGGGGACAATGGACACCCCTGGGGTTAAGAGAGTACCCAAATTACTTTAACCCGTGCACAGGGATTTTGATATAAGGCCAATATTCTAGCAAGGCACAAAGGGACCCAGGCCCATATGTCGATGCACACTAGCCATAAATTGCCAATCCACCCTTTCAGCATCAGTGGACAACAAAATTGTGGGAGTCTTTGATGACATGGCTTTAAATATTAAGTCAACCATTTTTGTTGTGTTGTCTTTTGCTTCTCGTACCGAAACAAACCCTACTTGATGACTATGAATTAAAGTGGTCAACAAGGGCTTAAGACGGTTAGCTAACATTTTAGCATATAGTTTAAGATCAACAGGTCCGGATCCTTGCACACCTTAGGAAGAACAGTGACATGTGCTTCAAACATTGGGGCAGAAAAAATGTTCACATCATCAATATCATTGAATGTCCAAAGCAAAAAAGAAGCAAGGTGAGATTGGAACAATTTATAATATGAAATGGTAAACCCATCAGGGCCTGGGCTCTTACCAGCAGGAGTAGACTTAATCGCCAGCTCCAGTACGGCTGGCGAAATTGGCTGTTCCACTTCACTTCATCTGAATTTCTATAGAATCTGATGAAAGATAAGTAATCTTCTATCTCTTTAGTATGAAGTGAAAGTTGTTCTGGGACATGGGGGCAGAGAGGGAGTAGAGACCAGAATAACATTTCTGAAAAGAATCTGCAATTTGCTCCATAGGAATGCTAATAATACCTTGAGAGTTTTTAATTTTAGAAACAAAGGTTAAAGTCCTTTGTTCCCTCAAGGAGCGAGCCTGGAGTTTCCCAGGTTTATTGCTCCATTTGAAATACTTATATCGACACTTCCGAAAGGCTAGTTTGGTCTTATCCAATAACAACTTATTTAAATCAGAACGAGTTTGTGCTAACTCAATGCCCACCGAGGAATCTAAGGAGGATTTGTGCATTAATTCTAATGAACGAATTTTAAGCAGGAGAGCATCTCTCTGATCTTCCCTCTGTTTTTAGCTAAGGAGCCCAATTGAATAAGCTTTCCTTGGACCACACATTTGTGTATTTCCCATAAGGAGCATTTACTCAGATCAGAAGTATTTCTAAAAGTAAAATACTCCTCAATAGTTTTAATAATGATATCTTAATATTCAGGAAGCTGAATTAAATTTTTATTCAGTTTCCAGGACCAACAATTGGGTTCAGACTCCGGAACAAGAGCATGTAAAGAGATGGGAGCATGGTCAGACCATGTAAACGAGCCAATGGGCGAATGTGTAATGAGATGTAGATATCTATGGGATGCAAAACAGTAATATAAAACTGGAGTACACACAATGAGGATTATAAAAAAAAGTTAAATCTTTTTCTTTAGGATGTTGTGTTCTCCAGACATCCAACAATTGATGATCGTGAAAAAACTTCATTACCTTACACAGATCTTTATGAGACACAGTTGAGACAGACTTAGACGTGTCCAGAGTCGGATCAAATATCCAGTTGAAATCTCCGCCTATGATGACAATTCCCTGTTGCACAGATTCAATATATTGCAGTACTTTAGTAAAAAAGGCAGACTGTCCCTTATTTGGAGCATAAATATAAATTTGGTGAAAGAGTTTACCTATAACAGTTAAGGCTTGTCCTTCAATTACACAATGGAGCTCATTCAGACCTGCTCGCAAGATGCGGTCGCTCGCAGGCAAAAAGAGGCCGGATATTAAAATTCCACAATCGCACTGCGTGGCGTAAGGACGCCCTCTATGTCTTAGCGAGCTACAGCACTGAGCACTCGCTAGTGTATAAAGATGCCTCCTTTCCCCTTTCACGTCATGTCCTGGAATTGTTTGATTAATCGGTAACATCGAAAGCCATCGGAGCTGCTCGCAGCCATTGAGGTTGCCTTTCCCCGCCGCAAGCACTGCGATCAGTGCGGACTGAAATACATGCAGGTGACGTGTACAATGACGCTACTTTGCTAATTATACATGCCCATTAAATGGCGTTTTGTCGGCCTGACACGCCTCTGTCCGCAACACCACTCCCTCGTTTACAAGCACCTTCCTCTGTTACCACCTACTAAAGGCGCTATATGTCACTCAAACTAGCGGGCAGTCTGTGTGCTACGAGCCACGATTCCCCATCGCTGAGACTGGCTTGCGCACATGCACTGCGAATTAGACGCATGCGCAGTGAGCAACAATCAACCTGCAGCGAGCGATCGCGCCTTAGCGACCGGGTCTGGATCAGGTCCAATGGAGCTCATTCAGACCTGCTCGCAAGATGCGATTGCTCGCTGGTGAAAATGGGGCCGAATATTCAAATTCATCAATCGCACTGCGTGGCGTAAGGACGCCCTCTATGTCTTAGAGAGCTACAGCACTGAGCGCTCGCTAGTGTATAAAGATGCCCCCTTTCCCCTCGCAACACAAGTCATCTCCTGGAACTGTTTGATTAATCGGTAACATCGAAAGCCATCGGAGCTGCTCGCAGCCATTGAGGTTGCCTTTCCCCGCCGCAAGCACTGCGATCAGTGCGGACTGAAATACATGCAGGTGACGTGTACAATGACGCTACTTTGCTAATTATACATGCCCATTAAATGGCGTTTTGTCGGCCTGACACGCCTCTGTCCGCAACACCACTCCCTCGTTTACAAGCACCTTCCTCTGTTACCACCTACTAAAGGCGCTATATGTCTCTCAAACTAGCGGGCAGTCTGTGTGCTACGAGCGCACGATTCCCCATCGCTGAGACTGGCTTGCGCACATGCACTGCGAATTAGATGCATGCGCAGTGAGCAACAATCAACCTGCTGCGAGCGATCGCGCCTTAGCGACCGGGTCTGGATCAGGTCCAATGGAGCTCATTCAGACCTGCTCGCAAGATGCGATTGCTCGCTGGTGAAAATGGGGCCGAATATTCAAATTCATCAATCGCACTGCGTGGCGTAAGGACGCCCTCTATGTCTTAGAGAGCTACGGCACTGAGCGCTCGCTAGTGTATAAAGATGCCCCCTTTCCCCTCGCAACACAAGTCATCTCCTGGAACTGTTTGATTAATCGGTAACATCGAAAGCCATCTGAGCTGCTCGCAGCCCTTGAGGTTGCCTTTCCCCGCCGCAAACACTGCTATCAGTGCGGACTGAAATACATGCAGGTGATGTGTACAATGACACTACTTTGCTAATTATGCACGCCCTTTAGATGGCATTTTGGCGGCCTGACACGCCTGCGCCCGCAACACCATTCCCCTGTTTACAAGCACCTTCCCCTGTTACCACCCACAAACGGCACTATCTGTCACTCAAAGCAGCAACCTGATAGTGGCTTGCGAGCAACCAAAATCAGATTGCAAAGACTGGCATTTCGCACACGTACTGCGAATTATACGCATTCGCAGATGGCGAAAATCGCTCACAGCAAGCGAGCGCACCTTAGAGACCGGGTCTGAATCAGGTTCAGTGTGCTATTATTGATCTTTGGGGATACTAGGCATGGGTGAGGGATCAAATCAGGAAGACAAGGCGGACCCAGGGAGCTCGACTCTAGAAATTTGAAGACCATCACAGAAAGAGTGAAGGAATAGAGGGTGCCATTATGATGAATGAGGATGCTCAAGGGGAAGCTCCAACTGTATTTTAGTTGGTGATTCTTCAGCTCATCAATTAATGGACCCAGCAAACTCCTTTGTTGCAGGGTGTTCCAGGAGAGATCCTGAAAAATTTGTATGGGAGAGCCATTGAAGTTGATTCCTTGAAACGAACGAACCTTCCTTAAAACCAGTTCCTTATCTGTAAAATAATGTAAATGGCAAATAATGTCATGTGGTTTCTCCCGCTGCACATTTCTAGGTTTAAGTGCCCTATGGGCTCTATCAAACACTATTGGCGTGTCTAGGGTCTACTCAAGAACTTAATTGAGTAACTTGGTAAGTACGCCAATGATGTCCTGGGTTTGTATATCTTCGGGTATCCCCCGTATCCATAGAGTATTTCGCCTGCCCAGGTTATACTGTACATATCATCGAGCCTGCTATGTATTTACCTTAACTTGGAAGCGTGGGTCAAGGCCGTAAAATGGAGAGAGCGGTGATGTTCCTCTAGCTTTCCTTCCCAATCTTCTAACTCCAATAAGCAATCAGCAACCTGGGCAATGTCCTCCTGTAAGGCAGAGATATCTTTTTTAAAGGCGTTGCAGAGCTGCAGTTCTGAAGCTAGCAAATCTTGCTTTGTGGAGAGAGGATCCAAACATTGAAAAATGGTAGCCAGGTCACCTCTGGGATCTGAGGAGGGAGAATGGGGCGATGATGCCATGGAGTAGTCTGCATCAGACAGTTGCAGGGTCTCGGACTGGTGAAATAGGAGTGGTTGTACTAGTTGATGTTAGAAAATGTTTCAATTTAGATTGGAGTAATGGGGGATCTTGAGTTTTGCCTTGAATTTTACAGCAAGCGGATTTCATTCCTTTCGACATTTGATAAATTCCAGTGCAGGAGCAAGAAATTAATTACAGAGAATATGACATAATCATAATTGTAGCAGGAGTGCAGTTACGGCCGCCTTCCTCCTCCTAGAAAATACTTATATGACTAATATAGACATCAGTTTGCGGGGATGAAGGTCATGACAGCCCAAGGTGGATAAATATTTATTTATGATGCATTGGTAGAAATAGCAATTAATGAAATAGGTAGAGGCTAGGAGTTATAGTTGGAACATAAATACAGATAGCAGCCACAAGGTGGAGCTCCAAGGTTAAACAGTATAACTTCAAACCAGTGATGGTTGACACTGTGGAGAAGGTGATGTAAATTCCTGCCCAGCAACTATGGTAAGGACCTAGGAGCAGCTGGAATACATATTAAAATAGAGGAGAAAAGTTGGGAGGATTAATATATATCCCAGGGTTAATGCAGAGGAGTACAGTCAGCAGAAATGCAGTACACAGTACCTCTTACAGGGATCCTGTAATTGCCAAATCTGGTATGTGACCTGAGGCAGTGAGGCATCCTATTTTGGGTGAAGCTGTAAGATACTTTGGAGGGTCTTCTGAGACAAGAGTGGGGCCTTTCTCGCAGCTTATGCGGCACCAGGACTGTTCCAGGACCATTGGAACAGGAGCATCTCAGGCAGGCGCTCCATATAATGTGCCAAGTCCACCGGGGAGTTAGGCTCTGGTGCGCAGCACCCGAGCACTGGCTTACTGAGTACCAGCAGAGGAGGAAGGGAGCAGATGCAGGCAGGGTCCAGGGGCGGCACAACATCCGACCGCGGCCGTGGGCACCGGAGGGAGAGGAAAGGAGCACCATATCTACAGTACAGAGGAGGCAAGAGACAGGCGAGTCTGCCAAGGCAGCAAACAGGAACAGGCTGAAGGTGGGCATCTACTGGCGGGACTTCACCCCCAGGGACAGAGGCACACCTGGGGCTGATGTAGCTGGCTCAGCAGGTAGTCCAAATGCTCAGCAGAGGCTAAGAAGCTGGGTTGGTATATCTGGGCACTGATATAGGTGGAGAAAGCCCTCGTTGTAAGAGGTTAGTGTGGAGCTCCAAAAGAAACGTCAACCATCCTGGGCCATCAAGCAACGCCCCCACCCGTCTGCTTTTTTTTTTAGCAAACTTTATCAACAGCTGACCACTGATAGCATCTGCATACACAGTGGAGAAGAGTGGTTGCAATATCAATGACACATGTCTAACACCGCCACTCAACAAATGCTTCTCAAACTAGTCTTATCTTGGATCTAATGTCCTCAAACGTAGGCCTTGGGATTGGCTTTGTCAAAACATCTGCCAACATAGTTTCAGTCTCACAATATGTAAGCAGAATCACATCTTGCTCCACTAGGTAATTATGCTTTGCATCAACATGTTTGGGTACAGCATTTATATTTTTCTGTTTGCAAGGTTTTTACATCCTTAATTGTCCTCAAACAATACTTTTGGTTGAGCTACTGACTCCTGTAGTAGTTGAGGTAACCAAACAACTTCTTGACTGTCATAGGCTGCTGAAATGTATTTATCTTGTGTTGATGATAAAGAAACTGACATTTGCTTTTTACTGGACCATGAGATTGGACTGTTCCCAAGTTTGAACAAGTAGCCATTTGTTGACTTGCGATGCCTGTAATCACCTGCCCAATCTGCATCTACACATCCTTGCAATTCAAGTTTGCCTTCTGCTGACAATATCAGCTTCAAGTCCTACTTGGGTTTCAGGTACTGCATCACTCTCTTAATTGCCTTTCAATTTCTATGATGAGGTTTACTCACAAAGATAAGTAAGGTTACTGAGATTTGCAGGCCTGCTTGTCTGTACGGAAAGGGATTGAAATGCCGGCAGCACCACCGGTTCAAATTCTGACAGCAGCTGGCCGAAGGGAGGAAATCCCGACAGCGGCACGTAAGTAACCTAACCCTCCCCTCTCCTCCCCTAACCTTACCCTCAGGGGTGCCTTACCCTAACCTCCCCCCTTAGTGCCTAACCCTAACTTCCCCCAGGGGTGCCTAAACCTTACCCCCCTTCCCCACACCCTCGACCTAACCCTCCTGGGAGGAGGCCTAAACCCTCCCTAGTGGTGCCTAACCCTAACCCCCCCTTCCCCTAGCCTAACCCTAACCCTCCCTGGGCGGGTGTCTAACCCTAAGTCCCCCCAGGGTGCCCTAAACCTAACCCTCCCCCCCACAGCTAAGAGGACGGGCGCCCCGGACTTACCTTATTCGAGGCCGCGTCGTCCTGGATTCTGACATCGGAATTATGATAGGCGTCGGTATCTCCACACCTATCATAAATCCCTAGCCAGCATTCTGCCATCGGGATTGTTAATTGTACTGTTAATTATTTCAGATCATCTTCTAACTTCAGATATGATGCATCCATTGGCGTGGTTAAACCTTTTGCTTCTGACATTCCAAACTGAATGAGAATTGTACCAGTTTTAGTAGATTGATTGAGTAGAAAACTTTCATCTTCTTCTCACTGTATGTGGATTCCTAGGTAGGGTACAGGATCCAAGAGGTCAGGATGCCGGCGGTCAGAATACCGACAGCAACATCCCAACAATCAGAATCCTGACAGGATTAGGTAAGTATGCTAACCCTAACCCTTAACCCACCTTTCCCACAGCCTAACCCTAACCTTCCCCTCCCACACCCTAACCCTTCTCCTGCAGCCCAACCCTAAGCCTCCCCCCCATAGCCTAACCCTACTTCTCCCCCAGGTGTCTGACTTTAATCCCTAAACCTAAACCGAACCCTCACCCTAACCCTAATACTTACCGTCGGGATGCGGGCGGTTAGGCTTCTGGAGCCAGGATTCTGACTACTGTCGGGATTCCGGCGCCAGTATTCTGACCACCGGGATGCCGACTACATTCCCTAGGAAGTATGTCACCTCTCTTATTTATCAATATGGGAGTCTAGACCTTCCTTTTTTTGTAATCTCTTCTTTTTCTACATGAGCAATAATCAAGTCATCATGCAAGAGCAGATACATTAATTTCCCATTTTCAAACTTTGAGTATAGGTATGAACCAGCTCTTTAACTTTTGTTAATTTTACAATTCCATGCTCTTGCAGATTGCTTAAATCCATAGAGCAAGTTTTGTCATTTGAGAACACAGTGTTCTTGATCTTTTTGACATAACCTTCAGGCATGTCATGTACAATTCTTCTTCAATATCACCATTAAGAAAAGCAGTTTTGATGTTATAATGTCTCACTTGCATATTTCTGAAGGCAGCTGTAGCGATCAAGATTCAAAAAGTACACTCTTTAGCAACTGGTGCAAAAGTGGCATCATAATCTTCTCCATATTTTTGAGAATATCCCTTTGCCACTAATCTTGCTTTAAATTTGTAAACTTTACCTTCAGAGTCACATTTGGTCTTAAAAACCCATTTATCCAATCGCATGTTTTTCCAGAGGTAACTATAAGAGCCCATGTCTGGAGCTGTTTGAGAGCTTCCATACCTGTTTTAGAGGTGGACACAATGTTTGCGCAGTTGAGTAATTATTATTTGTGTCTGTGCATGCATAAAAACCCCAACAGAGCATGTGTTTAGCTGAGTGTACACAGAGAATCGCTGTTGCATGCGGGATCACTGGCAACGCAAGATCATGGTCTTTCCCTGGAGGTGGCCTAAACTGAATGCAAAAAAAGCTGTCTCATGTGCGTAATATGGTTGTGTCATGGGCGTGTCAGTGAATGCAGCTGTGTTCCCAAATGCAGGGCCTTAGAGCAATTCAGGAGACACTGAACCAGCCATAGGCTTGTGCAAGGGTTGATGGTGGACATGGTGGTGCGCTGATGGTAGAGCGTTTAGTACCACCAGTGAAGTTACACTGTCCACGAGCATTGAAAGTGGGTGTCTCAGGGTTCGCACAGTCCAGCGCATGCCAGTGTACAATGAAAAGACTGAAACTAGCATTTACATATTGCCGCCACTGCAACTGCAATAATGTCCATTTCTGAGTCAGGCCCTCCATCTCTTCATCAGCAGTTTTAATCCATTTTCTGCATCTCTTTCCAGGATTCTGACTCAGGTTGCAGTGCTGTCCGAGAAAGATAACCGCTTTGGTGGTACACTCTTGTTCCACCTAGTAGAACTCCTGACCCCTTTACAACAATAACTATATACTTTATGGTAACTTTAATTTATTTTCTCTCTACCTCTGGTGGTGGGTTTTTAACTTCTTACTCAAGATGTTTTACAAAATGGTTGATACACTGAGTTTTCATCAATAACAACACTCCTGCTTATTGTCACCTGGTTGGTATCTTTTATGCAGAATTCTGTAACCCTTTTGCGATCCACTGTAACCTACAAGCACTCCTTCCTTTGCACGAGCATCCCACTTTGAGCGTTTTTCCTTTGGAGCATGTACAAATGCTCTACTTCCAAATATTTTTATATGTTGTAGGTCATATTTTTTTCAATTCCACAGTTCATATGGAGTCTTTTCAATTGTTTTTCCCAATAAACAATTTTGAAGATAGCTGGCTATCATGATTGCTTTTCCCCAGTAAATTGTTGGCATATCTACATCAAAGAGCATGTTCCACCCACAGAGTGTCTTATTTATTATCTTAGTGACACCATTTTGCTCTGGGTTGTACAGTATTGTTATCTGAACATACTTCCATAACTTTTGAGAATGGCTTGTGTCTTGCCATTTGTATAGCCTGTCCCATTATCTGCATGTAGTGTTTTTGGAGAACATACAAACTTAAGGGAAATTTACTAAGAATCATGTTGGTGTTATTTGGTGATTTTCAGTGATAAAGCCATGAGTTTGCAAATCTGGAATTTACTAAAGGTCAACGTGCATGTTTTCACATGTCAAATATGACTTCACACTTCAAATCACGGCAGATCACCATCCTAGTCATATGATTAAAATTGTTATCAATACAAATCACAAATTTACTAAGGATCATGTTGGACAACAATACCAATCTTGCACCAAAATCGCAACACAATGCATGAAATGAATAGACTACCAAATCAGTTGCATGTTTGCATCATGATGCTTACAAAAGGTGCCCAACTAAGCTGCAGTACAGTCTGTAATTCCAAACATGGCTAAGGCAGGATTTTCTGTTACGTGGGCACAGGCACTTCTTTCATGTGGATTGCACCAGCTGACTCAAAGGGCCTAGGAGCAAGAAACATAAGAAAGGAACCAACAGGTAGACTTGCCGCAGAGCCTACATAGGTCTAGGTTCTTCCGTATGTGGTTAAATCTCAATCCAGAAGTTCTGCCTCAACCTTAACAACTTAATGCACCTGTATGACCTAATTAAAACTCAACTTGAGTCAGACACTGCATGGTCATGAGCCAAATCAGGCCTACAAAACTGCTGGCTGTTCTGCACTTTTTTGCTACTGGGAACTTTCAGTCAGTGATGGGGAGGGTAGTTGGAATATCACAAGCCACCTTCTCCTGCTACCTGGTCCAAATCCTAGCCACACTCAAGACCCTCTCCAACACCTATATCTGCTTCCCTAGCCAGGAGTCACAGTGGCATGATATCAGGTTAGCTTTTTATAACATCTCATGAATGCCAAATGTCCTGGGTGTTATAGACTGCACACACATTGGGCTGAGACCACCTAGGGCTACGGCCCACATAAATCTCAGTTGACAACTTGGTCATTCAACCAATGTGCAGGTGGTTTATGATGGAAAACAACAAATCGTGAGTGTTGTGGTGGGCTATCCCGGCTCATGTCAGGATGCCTTTTTCCTTAGTCATTCCTTTATGCAAAGTTTGAGGTGGGACAAATGTTGGAAGGATGACTGCTGGGTAGATACTCATTGCTATGGTTACATTGTTACTATACACCTATAAATTCTGTCACGTTAATCTTCACCTGCATTTTTGCTTTTGTCTTCCAGGGGATTCGGGCTATGGCTGTTTCGCCTGGCTACTGACTCAATTATCGCTTTATGATAGTCATGCTGAGTGCAAGTATAATGATGCACATAGGACCACTAGATCTGTGAAAAATTAAGATGGAAGTCAAAGTACAGAGCATTTCCCCTTCCTGGAATGTCTCCTGTTGGGAGGTGTAAAAAAGTTTCAAGACAGATTCATTTATACTACTAAACACCATACATTTCTCAAGTAACATCAATTTCCCTTTTTCTCATCAAAAACCATTAGCCTAGAATGTTTGTGTCTCAAACATGGTAAACTACCTGACTCTTTGTGCTGCATATTATGTATTTTGCCATTTCAGCAGACCTTCAACATGTGTGGTCAAGTGTTGTATAAATGTAACTGTATTTTAGGCACACACTATTTGACCAATATGTCAGTGTTGGAACTAACTTTCTGCATATTAATTAATTAACCTTAATTATCCCTTTATTTAATATTCATTATGTAATCAATTACATGCTGCTCCCCACCTTTAGAACTCTCTCCCTCTCCCCATCAGACTCTCCACCTCTCTACAATCCTTCAAACGGGCTCTCAAGACCCACTACTTCATCAATGCTTTCCAGCTCTCATCCTAACTTGCTGCAACATGCTCCCTCCTCCCTGTCTTCCCCATCTGTATCATGCCTGTATGTCTGCCCCTCCCCTTGAGAATGTAAGCTCTTGCAAGCAGAGCCCTCTACCCTCTTGTGCTTCTCCTTACTTTATTTTCATCTACTTCTTACCCACCACTAGAACACCTAAAACTTGGTTGCTTATGCTCTGTTGCTTATTTGGGTGTTATGGCGACCAATGTATCAATGTATATTATCCATGTCCTTGTCCTGCATTGTATTGTATTGTACTGTAAGTCACTTTTTTGGTTATCTACTTTGTAAGGTGCTGCGGAACACTTGTGGAGCCATATAAATAAACAATAATAATAATAATAATTACATAACTGTGTGCAAACAGGTTGATAAAGTTTATCTTAAAAGATAATAAAATCAAACATGTTTTTATTGTTATTGCTTTTAATAGGCAATTAACAATTATACAAGTATTTATACTGTATGTGTGTAAAAAACAAGCATTTTTTTTTACAATCATGACTCTAGCATTTAATGGTTTCTTTTATGAGGATATGTAGAGGAGGATGTAGAGCAGCTTGGACCTGCAGCACCACCTCTGGTGTGAGCCTCACGCCTGGGTGGTGTTTGTGCAGGTGAGGGATTTAAACTGGTGCTGCCTATAGTTTGTGGCTCTGGTTAATTAGTTAATGCTAACATTTATCGCTAATTGCATTTGTTTGATTTTGGTACATTCTTCAAAAGCTCTCTTAAGCTATAATGTTTGCATTGGTTTGTGTCTGAAGCACTAAGTGGTTGGATTCCATTATTTAAGCAACATTTTCATGATTAAGGCTGTGAGACTGCTGTTATATTTATGTAAATTGGGATTCATTTGTAGCAAGTGTCTCACTTGTGTGTCCATTAGTTCCACATGACAGTCATTGAAAGCAGCCATGGAGGAGAGGAAGGCAGAAGCAGCATCAGCATTTGGATTACTAAACAGCTCTTGTAAGGGTGGGCTGTGTGGACATGGCGCCTGATTCAGAGTTGGGAATAGAGAGAGATATCTCTCTCAACTGATCATCTTGGTGAAACCATGCTGCACTGCAGGTGGGGCAGATGTAAAATGTGCAGAGAGATTTAGATTTGGAAGGAGTGTTTCCAAACTGACATCTAAATTGTAGAGTAATAATAAAGCTGTGCAGTATTTGTGGGCTACCTGTGAAAGCAGACAGTATTTACCCTACATGCAAAAAAAAATATGTATTTACACCCCTTGCATTGCAACATGGTTTGTTCAGGTTCACAGTTAAGTGCTATCTCTCTCTATTCCCAACTCAGAATCAAGCCCATAGTGTTTCTGGCCTTACTGGTGTTGCTGGAAACATATATAAGGTGATGAATTCTTATTTTGCTTCCACAAATCCAGCAAGTGGCTCTAATGTTGGTGAATATGGTCCGTAACTCTGTGGAACTAAAGCAAAACATGAAGTGTGGGGCAAAATTAATATTTCCACAATTATGACAGGACCCCCAAAAAACACAAAACAGTTTGGCAGGTCAATATTCAGGTGTTTGGATTTCTGTTTGAAATGTTAAGAGATTAATGTATGAAGCTTGAAAATAGTGTTAAAGTAGCCCATTTTTTTTACGTTTCCCACACCAACCATATAGATTGACATAAGCATTTGGCAAGAACACTTTATTAACTAATAGGTACAGTAGATGCAGATTCTTTGCTCTGTTTACATTCTCCACTGTGCCTCTTTGCCAGTAAATAAAAAGGTTCACTCAACACTCCCTAAGTTAACAATGTGTGATGCTGTTAAAATGACACACACATGTTTTTTTATTATCCTTTACAGATATTCACCAAACGGCTGTGCACATGGGATGCGTTTGTGTTGGCAAATTGTCTGTGTTGTTTTGCCCGAGTAGGGCTAGAAGGCTGCTGTTGTTGATTGGCAGATTGGCATGCTGAAGATGGGCCTTTAAAGAATAGAAACACATGTATATTTAAAGTACTGAATGTGTTCTATGGCAAAAGAAATCATAAACCAGAAAATGTATTTACCTGCCTGATCCTCATCCTACCTTAAGGGTGGCTGTAAAGAAGTCCTTCTTCAACTTGTACTTTTGCCTGTGATGTAAAATGGTAAAAAAAAAAATATTAAAATACTTTAATCCAAGATGTTTTTTTTTTTTTTTAAAAGCATGAAGGCTGCCAGCATGTGCATGGACATGTCTAGAAATCTGTCTAGAATGGGATCTGATATAGACCGTGTTAACTATTTCAATACAATAGAAGCAACTGTACGTTATATGGGATATAGTTAATTTACTGTTGAAATCCCAATGTTAAAATCCTGACCCGGGACTAAGGATAGGCATTAAAATACCTACGCCTATCTTTAGCTGATGCCGAAATCCCGACAGCCGGCATCCCGACCGAAGGTAAATGGGGCTTTCTAGCTGTTTGCTGCGGGGAGCGGGAGGGTTAGGTTTAGGCACCACCAGGTTTACTTAGGGTTAGGCACCTCCCGGGAGGGTTAGGGTTAAGCTAGGGGAAGGGTGGGTTAGGGTTAGGCACCCGCGAGGGAAGGTTAGGGTCAGGCACCCCCCCGGGAGGGTTAGGTTTAGGGTGCGGGAACAGGGAGTTAGGGTTAAGCACCCCCGGGGGAGGTTAGGGTAAGGCACCACTAAGGGAGGGTTTGGGTTAGAGGTGTAGGGTTAGGGTACTTACCTCTCCTGTCGGCATCTTCTCCTTTCGGACTTCCGCCACCGGGACTTCATACCTATTCCCTTTATATAGCCATAATGTATATCCTTTATAACACGTTTTAAAATTTGACTACTGGTTGAATGAAATACACATGGATTTTTCACAGATTTTTATAAGAGCAAAAAAACTGTACTTTGGTGATTTTGACAAACAAGCAAAAATATTGCCACACAAAATATGATGGTTGTATGAATACATTTATTTTATGATTTCTAAGTCACATTTTCATGGTTGCAAAAAGGACAGGACATTGTTTGTACAGTACTATGCAGATTTGGAGTAACGGTGTGGAAAATACTCAATTTAAAATCACTATGTCATTTTACAAAACATTTATCTAACTATACAAAAGTTCTCATGAAGACATTACTCTTTTTGGGCTGAGCATCAGAGTCATGTACATGGGTACCCTGCACCATTTCTGGCGGAATAATGCTGCACAGTTACTCCTCCTATTGCAGCTATTCCTGCGGAAATGGGGATCCATCTCCTGTCTGCCTTTCATGATGCACCTCAGTGACCATTTTCTGCTTGACGCAATGTTTGATGTCACTGAAGCACTTTTTGCACACCGCAACACTGCGCTTTAGTGAGCCCATAGTTTACTTGGTCCAGAATCTTCTGCCAAACAAGGGACTTTTTGTGTCTACTCGTTCTGGAGGCATACCACTGAAAAACCACCTCATAGCTTTCCATAACCCCTCTCACGAAGGCCACATTCTCCTCAAACGCACAATGCTGATTCTTTGCCCTGCCTGAGACACAACATGGTCATCATCCTCAGCCTCTGACTCCTCCAAAGGCTCAGACTCTGAGACCTCCAAATCCACTGGCCTCCTCCTACTACTGTTCTCCTCCATGACCACAAAAAAACACTAAACACAGAGAAATAAAATAAAATTAAAAAAAACACCTTCAACACCACTTTTCACACACTTATGACATACACACACCACAGACACTCACAAATAATGACAAGACAAAATTATAATGACACAAGACAAAAAAAGACAGACTGTTAAACAAACAAGACAACAGAATAAAACAAAACAACTTACAAAGCCATTGCAAATATATAGAAAAACTCTCCTCTCCAACCATAGTACATACTCCTCTCAATACACACGCTACCAATGCACATATTTCATCAGCTTGGGGCATATTTATTAGGGTATGGTGATGACACAGGACCAATCAGAAGAGAATTACGAGCTTGTTGTGATTTGCCTCCAATTAGATTGATTCATGTTACATGCATCCACCTTTTGAGAACTGATGGGCGAGTTTCGGTGCAACCGGGATTTGCAAATTTATGTGCGATTTTGGGCCAACTTGCACATGCCACAACACGATAAGTATCACCATCGAAATGCCTATAGTCAGCCAAACACTCTTCTTAGTGAATGTGGGATTTGCAGCAGAAAATTTTCCTGCAAAGAGCTGCATTTAGGGATCGCACACCAACATGATTCTTTGTGTATTTCCCCCCTATTCTTTACTTGAGCAAGATATTCTTCTAGGTTTTTTAAGACTTCATCCTTACTGTGCAGCAGGTAAAGTGTTGTGAACTTTGAGTATTCATCATGCATGTGAGGAAATATTTATTTTGTCCTGGGTTCACATTTCTCATAGGTCCACCTACATCTGTGTGAATTAGGTCTAGACACATCTTAGCCATACTGTTACTGATGTTGGAAAACTTTTTCTTGTTAGTTTCCCTCTTAAATAGTTTTCACATTTCATTACTTAGATGCAGGGATCAATCTTTGTACCATTTGTATGCTGTTCTTGGGCTAGTATTCTTATGGCTTCTGGATTTCGGTGCCCTAGACAAATGGTGCCATATATGAGTACAATTAATATGCTCCTGCTTAGCGGTATTAATAGCTTCATTACAATTTAACTCATACAGTTATGTGATATTTTTCTACTGCAAGTGTGTGCCTACTGTTTGTAATAATGCGTGCATCACCTTTAAATGTCAAAACATGTCCTTGCTTGGTAAGCTTTTTTACAGACAACAGAATGGTGTCAAGATTAGGCACATATAAAACATCCTCTGGTAAGTATTGGAGAGACTGGTGAGTAAATATAACTTCCTATTTCTTCTGAGACCATTTAATGACCAATAGCTGTGGCTGCTATTCTTTCTGGATTACATCGGTCTAACTGAGTAAAGAAATTCTTATAATTTTTCATATGACTTTTAGGTCATAAGTCAATACACTAAGGGGTAAATTTACTATAATGGGAGTTCTATTAAGAAGTGATGTTGCCCATAGCAACCAATCAGATTCCAGGTATTATCTTCTAGAAGGTGCTAGATAAATGAGAAGTAGAATCTGATTGGTTGCTATGGGCAACATCACTTCTTAAATATAACTTCCATCTTAGTAAATTTACCCCTAAGCATTTATCACGGTGCCTGTGTTTGCATTTAAAGCAAATTCAGCATTAGAAGTATTTTACAGCTCTTTTATAGCACTGTTTGCTTTGCACCTTGCTTCTATAGTTTATTCATTCTGGCTTTCCAGACTCTGTAATCTGCATTTAAGTAACCACATTTCTTGCACACAAAATATTCAAGTGTTTTTGACAAGTGCTTTTATTTCACTGAAATTCTGACTTTTATAACTTTTCTTTATTTTCTTTCTGCAGTCCTGGGTCCATAACTTGTTAGCAGATATGTTATATAGCATCAGCAGGAATTATAATGAAACAAAAACTCTTTATTTCTGTACAAACATGATCAACTACATGCTGCAGCTGTAACATGCTGCTTTCAACATGGAGAAAAGGAAAGAAATGGAAAGAAGAAATACTTTACCCTATAACAATCTGAATAAATATACAAACTAGCTACCTCTTCTTTTTTTATCTAACTTTATCAACAGCTGAACACTAATGACATCTGCATGTATAACAACCACAGTTGAGAACAATGGTTACAATATCAATGACACATGTCTAACAAAAATACAGAAATCATTACATGTAATCAGTGGTCGAAGTGGGAATTTTGAAGTGGGGGTATGGAGACAGAGTGAGCGCGCCAAAGGCGTGCAAAAAAATGGGTGTGGCTATGCATCATGAGGGGTGTGGCTATGCATCACGAGGGGTGTGGTTACATGTGGTGAGGGATGTGGTTACTCAAAGTGGGGGCATATCATGCATCCATCTCTCATTCATACTTTTCATCTATCACCTTTTGCATCTCTCGCTCCTCTCAAACATATAGGCCCCCGCCGCAGAAAATAAGTAAATCAAATAATCTGTGCATGCAAAAAAACTACACACATTGGCACTTGTAGGGAAACACCAACCACATAGGCCCCCGCTGCAAAAAATAAATAAATCACAATCTATGCATGAAAAAAAAACCACACACATTGGCACCCATAATGAATAAAGGCCCCTACAGAAAATAAATAAATCGCATAACCGTTGCATGGAAAATAAACTCGGCACCCATATGAAAAAAAACAAACACCGTGGGTATATAAACTAAAGTGTGGGTTTTTAAAAGTGGAGATGTTGCTCATAGCAACCAATCAGATTCTACTTAACATGTATCCAGCACCTTCTAGAACAGGGGTGGGCAATAAGCGTCCCTACAACTGTTTAACTACAAATCCCAGCATGCATTGCAATACTTTTTTTATGACCAAATAGCAAAACTGTGGCAGAGCACGCTGGGATGTGTAGTTTTACAACATCTGGGGGACCGCTTATAGTCCACCCCTAATCTAGAAGATAATAGCTAGAATCTGATTGGTTGCTACAGTATGAACAACATCTCCACTACTAAAACCTGCATTTTAGTAAATATACTCCATAGGCTCCCACAGGAAATAGATAAATCACAGGAGCTTTCCTTGAAAAAAATTAAATAAACACACACACATTGTCACCGTTCAGAAAGAAATAGGCCCCACAGGAAATAAATAAAACAGATACAATTGTTCTGGGTCCAATGCAGCAATTCAAATTCTGCTCCTTCGGGTACACATTACTGTGGGTAACACATTTCTTCTCGCAGCCTCATGAGGTGGTGAGAAAAAAATGTGCGAAAAGTCCATTGTTTGGATGCCAAAACAGCTGTTGGGGTGCTGATACCATGAATGTAGACAGGTTTAGTGCTGCTAAACCTGGTGCTTCCAGGTGCTTCAACAGTAATGGGCGCCCGAATAAATAGAATTGACTTTAAACACCACTCAGAGGAATTCCCCCAATAGGTTTTTCATGAAAAAAATAAATCACAGGTTTTGCATGAAAAAAACGCACATACAGTCAGGTCCATAAATATTGGGACATTGACAGAATTTTCAGATTTTGGCCTCTATTCTCCACCACGATGGATTTGAAATGAAACAAACAAGATGTGCTTTAACTGCAGACTTTCAGATTTAGTTTGAGGGTAATTACATCCAAATCGGGTGAACGGTGTAGGAATTACAACGGTTTCAATATGTGCCTCCCACTTTTTAAGGGGCCAAAAGTAATGGGACTATCAATTCAAAAGCTATTTCATGGACAGGTGTGGGCTATTCCCTCGTTATTTCATTATCAATTAAGCAGGTAAAAGGTCTGGAGTTGATTCTAGGTGTGACATTTGCATTTGGAATCAGTTGCTGTCGACTCTCAATATGAGATCCAAAGAGCTGTCACTATCAGTCAAGCAAGCCATCATTAGGCTGAAAAATCAAAACAAACCCATCAGAGAGATAGAAAAAACATTAGGTGTGGCCAAATCAACTGTTTGGAACATTCTTAAAAAGAAAGAACGCACCGGAGAGCTCAGCAACACCAAAAGACCCGGAAGAGCACGGAAAACAACTGTGGTGGATGACAGAAGAATTATTTCCCTGGTGAAGAAAAACCCCTTCACAACAGTTGGCCAAATCAAGAACACTCTCCAGGAGGTAGGTGTATATGTGTCAAAGTCAACAATCAAGAGAAGACTTCACAAGAGTGAATATAGAGAGTTCACCACAAGATGCAAACCATTGGTGAGCCACAAAAACAGGAAGACCAGATTAGAGTTTGCCAAACAACATCTAAAAAGCCATTACAGTTCGGGAACAACATCCTATGGACAGATGAGACAAAGATCAACTTGTACCAGAGTGATGAGAAGAGAAGAGTACGGAGAAGGAAAGGAACTGCTCATGATCCGAAACATACCACCTCATCAGTGAAGCATGGTTGTGGTAGTGTCATGGCGTGGGCATGTATGGCTGCCAATGGAACTGGTTCCCTTGTATTTATTGATGATGTGACTGCTGACAAAAGCAGCAGAATGACTTCTGAAGTGTTTCGGGCAATATTATAAGCTCATATTCAGTCAAATGCTTCAGAACTCATAGGACGGCGCTTCACAGTGCAGATGGACAATGACCCGAAGCATACTGCAAAAGCAACCAAAGAGTTTTTGAAGGCTAAAAAGTGGAATGTTATGCAATGGCCAAGTCAATCCCCTGACCTGAATCCGATTGAGCATGCATTTCACTTGATGAAGACAAAACTGAAGGGAAAATGCCCCAAGAACAAGCAGGAACTGAAGACATTTGCAGTAGAGGCCTGGCAGAGCATCACCAGGGATGAAACCCACCGTCTGGTGATGTCTATGCGTTCCAGACTTCAGGCTGTAATGGCCTGCAAAGGATTTGCAACAAGTATTAAAAAGTGAAGGTTAGATTTAGGATTGTTTAGTTTGTCCCATTACTTTTGGCCCCTTAAAAAGTGGGAGGCACATACAGAAACCGGTGTAATTCCTACACCGTTCACCTGATTTGGATGTAATTACCCTCAAATTAAATCTGAAAGTCTGCAGTTAAATCACATCTTGTTTGTTTCATTTCAAAGCCATTGTGGTGGTGAATAGAGGCCAAAATATGAAAATTCTGTCAATGTCCCAATATTTATGGACCTGACTGTATTTGGGGCAATTGAATTAAATGTGATGTGAGTAGCACCGGGAAGGAGTCAATTCAATTGTTTCCCTCATGTCCGGCACTTAGTCGGGAGATGCGCGTTAGCAAGCCTTAAGTGAGGTGTTTAGGCGTACTAACCAGCATTTTCCAAATCAAGTGCTGGCCACAATGCTGTCAGCACCGTGTTAACCTTTAAAAGAGCATTGGTGCTGGGAATTTAGTCAGATTTCTGCTTGCACTCTCAGGAGGGTGTGAACATAAATCCTTTAGTTGGACTAAAGGTGCGTACACAGTAGACGATTTTTTAAACTATATTGCCGATAACGACACATCGTTATGACCATTTTGTTTAATCATCTAGTGTGTATGCACTAGATCGTTAACAATGTGTGCTCCCCATCGTTACAGGCATCGGCTAGTGTGTGCGCACTTAATGATGCCGCCGCCCCTGCCGGGTCACGACGCTGCCGATACCGGTGCGTACACAAATTGTCTATTGTGTACACACCTTAACTACATGGCCAATTGAATAGCTCCAGGAACCTGTTACCTGTGCTGTTCACATTGCCCTAAATTGAATTGACACCATTGGCACCGATGGGAAAATAAAAAATACATAGGCCACAGAAAAAAACAAAATACTTAAGGCAGTATCCAAGTGGTCTCTAACTGAGAATTGAAAAGGTGGAGCAAATGCTTTACTAGGGAGGGTGGAAGCAACAGCAGTAAAAATAAGCTCCAGTGCTCAAGCGGACACGCAGACTGTCACCCGAGCAGTATAAGGGGCTGTCCTGTTACTTCTGGCACTGAATCCGGCAGGGGCCGGCCGAGCACACAGCCACACACTGGCTGGCGGGCAGAAGGGCAGGCGGCAGCGGCTGAGGTAGAATGCCGGACTCTTCCGCAGGGATGTGGCAGAGATGTTCCGACAGTGGGTAAGGGGCGGTCACTGATGGGCGGGCTGAGGAAACAGCCAGCCGTACAATCTTATCACTGCGGCTGGCTATGGCTTTAGGGGGCCGGAGCTGTCCTCCTGTGACTGACAGCCTGTGAGCAGCATCAGTCACTGACAGCAGCGGGCGGAGGCAAGTAGCTTCCCCGCACATTCCTGTAGTCTGTAGTCCATCCTTGCAATATACACAAAAAAATAAATATTTAATACTTGAAGTGCCAGTATGCCATACCGCTGCATACCGGCTCACTTCAAGCACTGCATGTAATACATACTATAAGTGTCCTCCTTGTGCAAGCACAATTTCATGGCAAGCTCAAACTGCGAATTGCAGTTGCAAGCCATTTCCAAACTCGCATTGCTTTTTCATGGGAAATACAAATGTTTTCGTGTGCACACCCCCTGATCAGGTGAAAAGATAGAGAAAACCTTTATTTTAAGGTAGAATGTAGGGAACTGCTTCAGAACCCTTTGGTCACCTAATGACTAATTAGTCATTTATTAGTTTTTAATTAGCAAAATTTGGTTAATAATTAAGTTATTTTGGGTGTAAAAAATGGCCTAAAATTATCTTTTTGTTACTTTAGGTACCTCAAATTTAATAAAAGTATTTATTGAAAGGAACAATAATTATTTATTATTTTTTTAAATTTTGTTTTCAAAATGTATTCACCTCAAATGACCCCCAAATCCCCTTATATTTATCACCTTTTTTTGCATTTTTTTTTCTGTTTTAAAAAAAATGCTAAAATGAGCCATTTAACACCTTTTAAGAACATCCAGTACTTTCCTTATGGCCACTAACATCCTTCTATATGGTCCTACAATCTCAGTTGCCACTTCTTTGTGGTCCAAGTTGGTTTCCCCACTTTTTCATGCCCATCTCCCAAGTCGCATTTTATAGAAAATTAGCACACCCTTGCAGCGAGTACACAAATTGGCATTTCTATTTGGATTGCTCAGTTCTTGGCAGCGAGCATTAGTGCAAAGTGTGCGAGGTACATGAAACAAACTCGCATTTACAAATTTGCATTTACCAACTCACAGCCAATTCAATTGGATTGAGTCCTAAATGAGCCCCTGTATGTGCAGGCACATTCTACTCACACTGAAAGCATACATGTTACACAAAATTAATAACATAGAGGGCTATCCAATTAGCCCCAAAGTCCTGCCCGACGCCAGCACTTTTTGGAGATTTTTGCAGATTCTGATGTGTCCCAAAAAATAATCCCCAGAAAATGCTATGTTTTCACCAGCGCAATGGCAAAAACACATAGGTCAGTGATTTATCACGGATCCTATGTGATTTCAACCGAATTATCCTATTTGTTCGCCCGAACAAATAGGATGGGGCGATTAAATAATATCATCAAAAAACAGGGATTATCAGTCAAGAATCCCCATTTTTCACCCCCAAACATATATCAGGGCTAATTGAATACCAGGGTTAGTCTTAACATGCTTTGGAGAGGGTTAGAGAGGCAAGGAGGTGCTTATATCTTATTCTTATTTTGCTACATTTTAAGTTTATTTTTATTGCTTGTAATCAAAATACATAATTAATGTTATTTTTTGTTTAATGTTTTATTGAGTTTAGGATAACAAAGAAAAAACATAGGGGTACAGAAATTAAAATTGTGTTGCACTATAAGGGGTATATTTACTAAAGTGCAGGTTTTTAGAAGTGAAGATGTTTCCCATAGCAACCAATCAGATTCTAGCTATTATCTTCTAGAACAGTGGTCAGGGAACAGAGGTAAATTACCCCACATGGGGTAAAAATTAAATTCCTGGGGGTAATGGACAGACAGCCGGGCATGCATATGAATCATTCTATAATAATAATGATTCTCCGGTCTGTGCAAAGCCCAGGTGCACAGTAGTCTGTTATCAAGGGAGACTTGCTCTGATTGGGCTCGGTCTCTGTTAAATTCCAGCCAGCCCTGCACTCACAGTCGTGTTTCCGGTTTTGGCTGTGTCTCCTGTCTATCAGTTGAGCTCCAGTGTTCCTGCCTCTCCCATTGTTCCAGTAGTGATATATTACCTGTGCTGTTTTGTTCCATCCAGGCGGCACGATCCACATTCCACCTGCTGTGTGCTGCTTGAGTCATCCAGGCAGCATGGCTTGCACCTCTGCCCTCAGCCGCGTGTATTATCCCAGTGGTTCAAAGTGCACACCCGTGCGCATGCTAGCGTCCGACAGCTTGTGTCAACTCGGCGACATTAGCCGCACTTCAGCGTCCTCAAGTGCCCTACTCAGCATACCAATGCCAGTGTCAACCCAGTGACATTGGCTGCACTTTAGTGTCTAAAGTGCGCCAACTCAGCATACCAACGCCAGTGTCAATCCGGCGACATTGGCCGCACTTTAGTGTCTTACGTGCGCAACCCAGCATACCTCCACCAGTGTAACCCGTCGACACTGGTCACACCTCCACATCTTTGTGCACATCCTGTCAGAGACTCATCAGCTCAAAGGCTGCACCTCAGCTTCAGCCCTTGGGCCGCAACTAGCCAAGGCATACCAGCCCTCAAGGCTGCTTCCACAGCCCAAAGGCTGCATCTCATCTATGCCCACTGGCAACAACCAGCCAGATTACCCCAGCTCTCAAAGCTGAAGCATGGCTGCATCTAGCCAAGAATTACCTGCCCTCAAGGCAGTCATCAAACTTACCCTCTAAATCACCCCCGTGGCATAACATTATCACCGGCCACACACATAATCACTCTGAGGGTATTTTCCTCTGACCTTTTGTCATGGAGCAGACTCAGAGCCTTGCCCAGTTTCTGACCACACAGGTTCAGCTGCTCGCAGCAGGTGCAGGAACTCTCTCTCCGGGTAGAAGAGACCCGGGGTAGTACTGTTCTTGCTATTACTGAACCGAAACTGAACTTGCCTGACCGGTTTTCCAGGAACTGCAGGGAGTTCCTGAATTTCAGAGAGAGCTGTAGACTCTACTTTAAGCTCTGTCCTAGATCCTCAGGTTCAACAGGTTGGGATTATCATATCCTTGTTACAGGGGGATCCACAGACATGGGCCTTCGGTCTTCCTTCCACTAGTCCGGCACTTCAGACCTTAGACTCCTTTTTTGCTGCTTTGGGTTTGCTTTATGATGACCCGGATAAAGCAGCTATGGCAGAGGCAAATCTAAGGTCTTTAAAACAGGAGAATAGGGCGGCTGAGAACTACAGTTCAGAGTTCCGTAGATGGGCAGTCGACGCAGGCTGGAATGACCCAGCCTTGCGAAGTCAATATCGTTGGGGATTGGCGGATAATATCAAGAATGTTTTGGTCCAGTATCCTTCTCCAAATACTCTTGATGAGCTCATGAACTTGGCTATCCATGTCGATCGTAGACTCCGGGAGCGCCGGGAAGAGAAAAGTCAGTCTTTCCTGTCTCTACTCGACTCTAAGGAACCAACGCATCTGGGAGTATTTCATCTTTCTCCTGAAGAGAATTACAGGAGGTGAGTCCTGGGGCTGTGCCTTTACTGTAGCAGTAAAGGACATATAGCTCAAGTCTGTCCTCTGAAGTTGGGAAAAGGCAGGGTCTAGATGACTTAGGGGAGGTACATCTAGGCCTTACATCCGTCTCTCCCGAAAATTCGGTTCTCATCACTGCAGTCATCACTCAGTCCAACGGTCAGGTCTCTGTCCCTGAATTTGTCGACAGTGGAGCTGCAGAAAACTTCATGGACATGACCTTTCTCAAGACCATGGGCCTGAATCCGGAGTTCTTGTCCTCACCTATGTTGGTGACCGGTTTAGATGGGACAAGTCTGTCCAAACTCCCGGTAACCTGCCGTACACCACCCTTGCACTTGTCCATTGGAGCTCTCCATCGGAAGGAATTGTCATTCCTGCTCCTGCAGTGTCCGCTAGCTCCAGTCGTGTTAGTATTACCATGGTTTATACGTCATAATCCCATCATCCAGTGGCAAACCAGCGAGATTCTTGAGTGGGGATCGACGTGCTTCTCTCAATTCTTGTCCTGTCCTGTTCGATTAGCTGCCACTGTGTCAACCAAACCGTTGCCTGTTCCTGCTCCTTACAGTGACCTTGCCAAGGTTTTTTCCAAGAAAAAGGCTGACGTCTTGCCACCACATCGATCTTTTGACTGTGCCATTGATCTTCTACCTGGTGCTAGACTTCCTAAGGGCAGATTGTATGCCTTATCAATTTCGGAGGATAAGGTCATGCAGGAATACATTCAGGAGGCCCTGGATAAGGGTTTCATTTGGCCTTCTAAGTCCCTGGTGGGAGTGGGGTTTTTCTTTGTTGAGAAGAAAGATGGATCCCTTAGACCCTGCATAGACTTCCGAGGACTGAATAAGATCACAGTCAAAAATGCGTATCCCTTACCACTCATCTCTGTTCTCTTTGATCAGCTGTGAAAGGATTCTATCTTTTCTAAGACTGATCTTAGAGGCACATACAACCTCATTTGCATCAGGGAAGGATATGAGTGGAAGACGGCATTCAACACTCATTCGGGACATTTTGAATATCTTGTCATGCCGTTCTGCCTTTCCAACGCCCCAGCCGTTTTTCAAGATTTCATCAATGAGGTGTTAAGGGATTTCTTGGGAGTCTGTGCAGTGGTTTATCTAGATGACATCCTCATCTACTCCAAGTCATTAGAGGAACATTGTGGGCATGTGCGGCAAATCTTGGAAAGACTGTTGGCTAACAACCTTTATACCAAATTAGAGAAGTGCGAATTTGATGTGAAAGAGGTGTCATTTCTGGGTAATATTATCTCTCCACATGGCTTCTCTATGGACCCTGGCAAGGTGAAAACCATCCTGGATTGGGAACAACCCACAATGCTGAAAGCCATCCAGCGATTCCTTGGGTTTGCAAATTATTATCGTAGGTTCGTTAAGTCTTTCTCCTCAATTGTGGTGCCCATCGTGGAGTTAACGAAAAAAGGAGCTGAGGTTGCAAAATGGTCATCTAAGGCTGTCCAGGCCTTTAATAACCTGACAGAGGCTTTTGTGTCTGCTCCTGTCCTCCGACACCCTAATCCAGAATCCCCATTTATTGTTGAGGTTGATGCATCTGAAGTTGGAGTGGGCGCCAAGAGTTTGTGGTGGAGAAGATTCTGGACTCTAGATTTTCTCGTGGACATCTTCAGTTCCTGGTACACTGGAAAGGGTATGGACCAGAGGAACATTCTTGAGTTCCAGAAAGATCTCTGCATGCTCCCACCTTGCAGAGAAGATTCTTTGAGAACTTTCCGAACAAACCAGGCTCTAGGGGTTCCTTAACCCCTCATCAAGGGGGGGTACTGTCACAAGCCGCCGCGCTGCCAATGCTGTGCGGGGTGAATGCCAGACAAGCATTCGCTGAAGTCTCCTCCTTCCCCCTGTTAGGATCTGTGGTATCAGCATATTGTTTGCAGTTCCAGTCTTTATTGCTGCTGAGGCTCTGCACTAATTACTACCTGCTGTGTGCAGTATCAGGTGTACACATTGATTATCCTGTCTGTGCAAAGCCCAGGTGCACAGTAGTCTGTCATCAAGGGAGACTTGCTCTGATTTGGATCTGTCTCTGTTAAATTCCAGCCAGCCCTGCACTCCATGCCGGTGATAGAAGTTTTGTGTTTCCGATTTTGGCTGTGTCTCCTGTCCATCAGTTGAGCTCCAGTGTTCCTGCCTCTCCTATTGTTCCAGTAGTGATATATTGCCTGTGCCATTTTGTTCCATCCAGACAACACAATCCGCATTCCACCTGCTGTGTGCTGCTCGAGTCATTCAGGCAGCATGGCGTGCACTTCTGCCCTCAGCCGCGTGTATCATCCCAGTGGTTCAGAGTGCACTCCCGGACACATGCTAGCATCCGGCGGCTTGTGTCAACCTGGCGACATTAGCCACACTTTAGCATCCTCAAGTGCTCTACTCAGCATACCAATGCCAGTGTCAACCCGGCGACATTGGTCGCACTTTAGTGTCCAAAGTGTGCCAACTCAGCATACCAACACCAGTGTCAACTTTAGCATCCAAAGAGCGCCAATCCAGAATATCCACACCAGTGTCAACCCGGTGACATTGGCCGCAATCCAGCGTCTTATGTGCGCAACCCAGCATACCTCTGCCAATGTCAACCCGGCGAGACTGGTCACACCTCCACATCTTTGTGCACATCCTGTCAGAGACTCATCAGCCCAAAGGCTGCACCTCAGCTTCGGCCCTCGGGCTGCAACTAGCCAAGGCATACCAGCCCTCAAGGCTGCTTCCACAGCCCAAAGGCTGCATCTCATCTACGCCCACTGGCAACAGCCAGCCAGATTACCCCAGCTCTCAAAGCTGAAGCATGGCTGCATCTATCCAAGAATACCCGCCCTCAAGGCGGTCATTGAACTTACCCTCTAAATCACCCCCATGGCATAACAACTTACATGTAGATAGATAGCATATAAGGTATTTAATGGGCTGTTACCAGTTGTGGATTGGCCATAGCCTTCATTGGGAGATTTCTAAGTATTCCAGTGCTTTATATAACGTAATGGAGTTGCCTTAAAATTGTTTTTCTACTTTTTTTTACTAGGAAATTAGGTCCTTCAGTACCCAGTTGTGACTAGCAATAGAGTTATGTGCACTGGTCCTAGATCATGGAGGACAAGCTTTAGATACTGTGCTTCTTGGTGGTGGGGTTCTGTCTGGCAACACCTAATTGAATGTATCACACAGATCTATCTGATTTATTACTCTCCTGCCTCTGCTGTCTCCTCCCTGCACATGTGGCAGCCACTCAGGCTGAAGCCTCCCTCCCCATGTGACAGCTTTCCATTCTGTCATGTCACGTGACAGCTTCCATGTTCTCTGTTCAGCATATGACAATTAATTTCTCCTGTCTTCATCTTTGTCAACATCCCTTCCTGCATGGGGTAGAATCAATTAAATGTGGAAGAGGCCAGGGTCCTTTCTGGGGATTACTTTAATGGGCAGAAAAATGCACAATGCGAGCTGCAAAAGTTACAGTTTTTCCCTTCCTCCTCTCAGTATGTATCAGCCTTCCCATTCCTCACCTCAGTGCATTACATACTTTCCCCTCCCTTGCTATGACAGTCTGCTGCTCCCCCCTCCCTCCAACACCACCTCAGCATGTGGCAGCTTCCCCTTCCCCTCAGTGACTGACACTCCCAGTCTCCCTACTCCCCTCAACTTTTGATTGCGCACTGTGACTGGACTGTGCCTTATCTCTCATGAGATAAGAGGTTAATAAGCCTTGGAGGGTGGTAAAGTGGAGAGAGATAAAGTACCAACCAATCAGCTTCTAACTGTGGGTCTTATTTATCAATGAGTTTTATCACTCACAAGTCACAACGAGTGATAAAACTCATTGCGTATGATAAATGGTGCTCCAGCCAATCAGCTCCCAACTGGTAATATCACCATTATGTAATTTCAGGCACCCTGCAAGCCAAAGGTGCTGCCTCATGGCCTTGTACCCTGGGTGATGGATAATAATAATAATAATAATAATAATAATAATATTATTATTATACATTATATTCCCCAAGACGTTTTAAGAGTTCTTAAGAGTATATAATTGACCATTGTTAACAAATTGGATAGTCACCACCTGGGAGAACATTTGCACCAGAGAATAGCCATCTGCTTATCATGCATACGAATGATTACACATTCTAAAGGATTACAATTTTATTTTGCTGAAATGATAGAACATGCTGTCTGATTTTAAAAGATATTATACGCTGAAGTAATAAAAGACATGGGATAGATGCCTACTATCGTGTAGGACCCCAAGTGTTCACTCTAGGTCCGGCACCGGGCAGGGCGCCGGACCTAGAGAAAGGGCACTTCTGAGCTTGCCAATGCGCTTGAAAAGGGGGCGTGGCCAAAGAACAGGGGCATATTTTTATTATGCATACCGTTTTCGTCACTCTTGGGGGTGTGCTCAGCACTTACAGACATGCCGAGCAGCCCCTAAGCACTGTGGTCACTGTGAATGGCATCCATTCACCGGCAGTGAGGATCTTGGATGTGAATGGACCTTTCCACCATGTCTCATAAATGCTCAATTGGGTTCATGGTGGGCAAACATTCAGGTTCATGGCTCCTCGAACCAATTCTGGACAACTTGTGACCAATGACACTGTGCATTATCCTGCTGGAATGCTCCATAATTGTGGGGATACTTGAATTCCATGAAAAGCTGACAATGGTCATCAAGCAATGCAACATAGTGGTTACCAGTCAATGATGTGTTCAAGCAGACCCAACCCATGCCACGTGAACACACCGCACACTTTTATGGAACCACCACCGGCCTGCATGGTGCCTTGGTGACAACTGGGGTCCATGGCATCATGGGATGTGTGCCCAACCCAAACCCCACCATTAGCCAGAAACAACAGTGACTCATTGGACTATGCCACATGTTGCCAGTCCTCTAGGGTCCAATTAGCGATGTCACAAGCCCAGGTGAGGTGCTGTGTCCAGTGTCATAGTGTTAACAGGGGCACTCTGGTTGGTCTTCTACTCCCATATCCCATGGAAGCTAAAGAACGCTGCACTGACCTGCTAGATATACATTTAGTACCTCCTACATTACATTGAATGTGGATGTCATTTGAGCCAGTATCGCTTATCTGTTACCACAAGCAATTCTGGCCTGACGCCGCTGGTCATGATCATTAAGCACCCGAGGTCGACCACTCCAAGGTGAGTGATAATGCCTTCCATGAGGTATTCCCAGTACACACGTGACACCATAGATTGAGGAATGTTGAATGTCTGCACAACTTTGGAAATGGAATGTCCCATCCGTCATGCACCCACTATAATGCCCCGTTGAAACTCCAATAATTCACGACCCCTTGCCATGAGCAGCCTAGCCGGTGTTCAAACTGACTCACGAGATGTCAGCTTACATCTGATACAGGTTTGGGCATTTCCAAGACATCATAGTACGGTGGCGCCACCTACCATTACCTTTACATACTGCTATCCCATGACTTTTACCACTTCAGTGTACATGTATATTTTAACACTTACTTTAGTGATTGATTACCACTCAACAAAATACAAATATAAACTGCTGTAGTTAAGTGGAAATATTCCACACCCGGCACAAGAATGCAGAAATATTTAGCACATGCCATATAATATGAGTCTGAGTCACTAATTAAGAAAAAAGTTTACATCAAAACAAAATATTACGTGTTTATCATTTACCAGTATGACCCTGAGTGGTGGAAACGCCCCAGGACATCTGTCATATTAGCTTAACTCACTGAAGAGAAAAGGTATACCTGTGTTTTCTCAGACAATTACTAGCGTTGTGGTTTTTATTTTGTTTTTTTTACCAATGGGATCAGGCCCAAGGCAATTTTAGAAATAAATGAGAATAAATAGCAGAAAACAAAAACATATTGTAGTACGTTTTTATTGCTTTTTAGAATTCATTTCAGTTGCATTGGTGTATACTGTACAAAATAATTTTTTTGTTGTGCTATGGATGGAAGAAAGTAAAGAAAAAGAAAATGTCCTTCAGCCAGGTTACAGACATAGGGCCTGATTCAGTACGGATCGCAATAGCGATTACGGACGCAGTCTCACTGAGAAGATATGCTAATATCTGCGATGCTATGCCATCGCAGCACAACATAAGGACGCCCACCTTACCTTACACACATCTGTAATACTTAGCAAGACCGTAAAACCATTGGTAACATCAAGAACAATCGCAGCCTCACGCACACTTGCACAAGGTATGACCTTACTCAGGAATTGCTAATCTCATCACACACAGTGAAAGCCCAAGCTGTGTATGGCCTCAGAGTGGCTAATTTATGCACACCCTCGCAACGGCGTACAAACGCACGTCTGCGTTTTGTCAACTACCCCTCCATCACCACCCCCAAACGGTCGCTTCCTGTCAATCACTCTGTGATGTGATGGTCTGTGTAGTCACTGCGTTCATTCACTCGCACTGCGATGCATACGCAGAACGCAACAATCGGCTGATTGCGTGCATAATAGAATATATATATATATATATATATATATATATACAGCATGGAAGAGTGGACGGAACTCTGGGACAAATACCAAGAAAGAATACAGCAAACTGCGCTGGTGTAGTCAACATTTCAGAGCTCAGCGGCTCTTTTATCAAGACAATATCAAGAAACACCTGCGATCGCCTTCAGTAAATATACCCCTAATGGTGCGCTCAGATGAGTGGGAGCTCCCAGCCAACATACACTTTCAAGATGGTGGCACCGAGATTGCAGCATAGAACTAATGCATTTTATTGTATGCCAACAACCAATGTATTCCTATATATATATATATATATATATATATATATATATATACAGAACAAGGGTCGTCCAGCACTCTGACTGTAACAAACAACATGCCCCGGTTCCTCTCCAGAGTGAAAACTCATAAATACAGCATGGAAGAGTGGACGGAACTCAGGGACAAATACCAAAAAAGAATACAGCAAACTGCGCTGGTGTAGTCAACGTTTCAGAGCTCAGCGGCTCTTTTATCAAGACAATATCAAGAAACACACAGAATAAATGACATATAAATTCATACCAATATCTGACACCCTCGTGCTGCAAACGCGCTGACCCGTCTGAGTCCCGATGACATCATAGGCGTGATCAGCGCCGGCGGTCGGTGACTCATAGGGGGCGTGGAAGTGACGTGTACCTTCACCATGGCAACACAGGGAAGCTAGGAACACATAACATGTGATCAAATACCGTATCAAATTCCGTATCAGGAATATCCCGACTATTGGACGCTACAATACAGAGTTTTGTCGCAAATGGGCTGCGGTCCTCAATAAATGTTCCTTCTACTTGATTTTGTTAGTGATTGAGGAATCACGTAGAGAGCTGACACTTGTTAAAGACAAAGGCCCTCATTCAGAGCCGTACGCTCTGAGCAGAGCGCACGCTCTGAATGAGGGCCGCCCTCCATAAAAATGGAGCGTCCTCCTGGACGCTCGTATAGCTGTGGGTCACCACCCACAGCCTATACGAGCGTGCAGTTTGATGGCCGCGATGGTCGGGACCATCGCGACCATCGAAACTGCGAGCCGGAGCCTGCGGTTGAGGTTTTCAACCGCAAGCCCCGGAGTGATTTTGGCTCTATCACAGCCAAAATCACTCCCACTGACATCACTAGTGATGTCAGTGGGCCGGCTTCTGACGGGAGGCGTTCCCGTGGGAACGCCCCCGTCAGGGAGGCACGCCCCCGGCACGCCCACCAAAGGGGGCGTGCTGTCAATCAACATCGACAGCACGCCCCCTTTGATCAGACACAACGAGCGAAGGAAAGTCCTTCGCTCGTCGCGTCTGGCGCATGCGCACGACGGAGCTCCCGCCGTCGTGCGCATGCGCAGAGCACAACATCGACCCACTTGCGAGCGGACAGCCGCTTGCGAGTGGGTCTGAATCAGGCCCAAAATCCATACTTTTGAGAGTTTACATCTCTCTAAGATCAAGTCGGATACATCCCAGGATTGGTTGATAAAATTATCTACACAAGTTGAGAAGTATCGTTCGGATCTCATTCAGTTTAAAAAATCTAAACTGCAGACAGTAACACGAGACTATGCTGAATTGAAAGTTTATAGCTGGGCCTACAACAGGGGTCAAAACAGGGACAGAATACCTAAATTTAGAAAACAAAAAAGATTTCCTTTGGAGACGGACAATTCAAGTGGAGCTATCTCCTCTAGTGATTCAGAATGTGTAAATCTAGCTGCCACATCCACAAGTCAAAAGCCCCCTTTAGGGGTAACGACCCGAGCAAAATTAGACCTCACCAAAGAACCCGCTCCAGGCGTGGGGGGGAATGGGCGAGGCAAGCAAAGAAAAATACACCCCAGGAAGACCTAGTCTTCAATCTGTCTGCTCGGGTCCTTACCATTGATGAAATTAATGTCTTAAATAAAGGTCTCTCATTTGTCCCGACTTGTCTCCCTGATACTTTCCAGAATAAAATCGACCTATTTAAATTTGACAGAAGATTAAAGCTTAAAGAATTCTTTGGCCCTACAGATTCTGCTATTTCACAGATCCCTGTACGTAAGAAATCGACGTTTATTCCACATTCTTCCAACTCTAACATTAAAAGTTTCACTAATCATATGGCTAATATGATTTCAAAATTTTGTCCTTCAGAGGTTCCTTTCCAACATAGTTTGGGGTATAAGGAAAACAAAGCATTGCAACAGCTAGGAAATTATAAAGATATAGTCATCCGCCCTGCGGACAAAGGGGGCGGGATAGTGGTACAGGATTTGACAACTTACAAAGCTGAATGCTATCGGCAGTTAGCTGATAGCTCAGTTTATGAACTCATACATAAAGACCCTACCAACAGATTTAAATTGGAACTGTTTGAAGTATTGGAACAAGCAGTGGTAAATTTAACTATCACTGCGAACATCTCTGATGCCCTGAAACAGGATACTCCCAAAATCCCAGTCCTGTTCACTATTCCTAAACTTCACAAAGATGCTTTTCAGCCTCCTGGTAGACCGATTATTGCGGCCAGAGATTCTATATATTATGGTATCTCGCAATACTTGGACTTTTATCTACAGCCGCTTCTGAATTCCAAACCATCTTTTCTAAAAGACACTACTGCTTTTATCCTGAGATTACAAAATCTGTCTCCCTTACCTGCCCGTCATCTTTTATGTACCATCGACGTATGTAGCCTGTACACCAGTATCCCGCATGAGGAAGGGATACAGGCCACGAATAATTTCATCCGTAATCACCCGCTATATTCAGGACCTGATCCTAATTTTTTCATTAAATTGTTGGAGTTAACATTGACAAGGAACTATTTCTTATTCGATAAGAAGATCTACATCCAACGCACAGGTTGCGCCATGGGATCGTGTGTGGCACCTAGTTTTGCCAACATCTACATGTTTGGTATTGAAGATGAATTCTTCTTTGGGGATCCCAATATCGCTAAATATATCAGCGGGTATTCTAGATATATAGACGAGATCTTCTTGCTGTGGTCAGGTCCTACACAACTGTTTATTCAGCTAATGACAGAGCTCAACAATAAACAACACCCAATTAAATTCACGTTTGAATATGACTACAATTCTATTCATTTTCTGGATGTAACCATCAAACAGAATGAAGGACATGAATTGAATACCACTATGTTTTTCAAACCAGCTGACCGTAATACTACTCTACAAGCTGGTAGTCACCATCCTCCAGCTCTCAAATGGGGACTTCCTTATTCCCAATTTCTGAGAATCTTGAGAATCTGCAGTGATCGTATGGATGCGATCAGTCATATCGACAAGATGTCTCGCAAATTCTTAAAGAGGGGATACCACTATAAGATTTTGAAAAAAGACAAAGACAAAGTGCTGACCTTATCTAGGTCACAGGCCCTCAAATCTAGAGATCCCAGTAACAATCACAATAAAGTGGTTTGGACTCAACAGTTCACTACGGTGAGTGGACCCTTAATGCGTAGGGCCAGAAACATCTGGCCGATCATTGCGAGTGACCCTAAACTCCCAGCACTACAAGGTTCATCTATTCTTACCTCATATAAAAGGGGTAGAAACATTAAAGATATTGTCGTACACAACGACGTGAGCCAATATACCAATGTAGCTCCCACGCATTTTTTGACACGTCCAGCAGGCAATTATAAATGCATTGGGTGTACTACCTGTAGTTTTCTAGAAACAGGTGATACTTTTTGCCATCCCAGATCGGGAAAAAATTCCGCATTAAGTATCCATTGACTTGTTCTAGTCGATATGTTGTATATATCGTCAGATGCCCATGTGGCCTACTTTATGTGGGTAAAACCTCGAGACAACTCAAAGAACGGATGGCCCTGCATCGCTCTAACATCAGGTCAGCCATTGAGGGCAGAGGATCGGATCAACCCGTGGCCAAACATTTCAGAGACTTCCATCACAATGTCTCCACTATTAGATATAAAATGATTGACTGGGTTCCCCAGAATCCCAGGGGAGGTGACAGAGACCGCATGTTGTTACAGAAGGAAGCCTTTTGGATTCACACACTGCAAACGGTGCAACCTTGGGGCCTTAATGAAACGTTATCTTTAGGTTGCTTTCTCTAGTTTTTGTTTAGTTCTTTTTTTTGTTTTCATGGTTTGTTTATACATGCCATTATACTCCAATCTTCTAGGGGGTCTAGCCGCGGTACAGTATAGTACATTAGGTTACTCGTTGGCTGTTGCATCTCACCAGCCTTCCAGCATCTGATCTTTATATACCTGCAGTTTATTGTTTGTTTTTATTGTTCATGTGTATCTTCTTCGAGACCTTGTCAACATATGACATTAATATGGGTGCATTTATCTCTCTGTGCTGTATCTTATTATTATGACAGTGATTGCATTTATTTGGACATCTCCTTTAGCTTGGTTATATTGCTTAGAGTTTATTTCTAGAACAGCCTGCCCGTTTGGTATTTGATCACATGTTATGTGTTCCTAGCTTCCCTGTGTTGCCATGGTGAAGGTACACGTCACTTCCACGCCCCCTATGAGTCACCGACCGCCGGCGCTGATCACGCCTATGACGTCATCGGGACTCAGACGGGTCAGCGCGTTTCCAGCACGAGGGTGTCAGATATTGGTATGTATTTATATGTCATTTATTCTGTGTGTTTCTTGATATTGTCTTGATAAAAGAGCCGCTGAGCTCTGAAACGTTGACTACACCAGCGCAGTTTGCTGTATTCTTTTTTGGTATTTGTCCGTGAGTTCCGTCCACTCTTCCATGCTGTATTTATGAGTTTTCACTCTGGAGAGGAACCGGGGCATGTTGTTTGTTACAGTCAGAGTGCCGGACGACCCTTGTTCTGTATATATATATATATATAGGAATACATTGGTTGTTGGCATACAATAAAATGCATTAGTTCTATGCTGCAATCTCGGTGCCACCATCTTGAAAGTGTATGTTGGCTGGGAGCTCCCACTCATCTGAGCGCACCATTAGGGGTATATTTACTGAAGGCGGTCGCAGGGGGGTCAGGGATACCTTGACGCGCATGCGCAGTCACACTCTCAGGGCATCTTTTGCAAACAATACCCTGGGAACTGTGAGGAGAGGATTCGCAGGTACAGAGCTTCCAAGCTCTGTCCCTGCATGTGATATTTTATACATTCTTGCGAGGAATTCAAATATCGCATTGCGATTTTGGTCGAATTTATCACATCCCATCTGCATCTGAGATGCGGATTGTGATAAATATGCCCCTATGAAAGTTTTTGTGTTTTTGGTGCTATGCTCTAATTCCAGAAAAATCATAATATAAAGTTGGCTATAGCCAATGTGACCATGAGGATTCCACACATGTGATTGGGGGGGGGGGGGGATGCACTAAGCCTTGTAGAGTGATAAAGTGGAGAGTGATAAAGTACCAACCAGTCACTCCTGTCAATTTGCAGGCTGTGTTTGAAAAATGTTGGTTAGGAGCTGATTGGTTGGTACTTTATTACTCTCCACTTTATCACTCTCCAAGGCTTAGTACATAATAGACACTATAAAGACCTCAGATAAAACTTCTTGATTTTTAAAGTGTGTGCATGTGTGTGTGCGTGTTAGATATACCACTCTCGTGTGTGCGGTTGCGCTCTGATATACGTATGCCTTGGTGTGCGTTGTGACCACCCAAGGCATGTGTATATCGGAGCACGACTGCACACCCAAGAGTGGTATATCTACCGTATATACTCGAGTATAAGTCGACCCGAATATAAGCCGAGGTACCTACTTTTACCACAAAAAACTGGGAAAACTTATTGACTCGAGTATAAGCCTAGGGTGGGAAATGGTAGCAGCTGGTAGTGCCCCCAGTAGTAATTCCCCCTGGTTGTGCCCTCAGTAGTAATCCCTCCTGGTAGTGCCCCCAGTGGTAATCCCCCCTTTCAGTGCCTCCAGTAGTAATCCCCCCCTGGTAGTGCCCCCAGTGGTAATCCCCCCTTTTAGTGCCCCCTGTAGTAATCGCCCCCTGGTAGTGCCCCCAGTAGCCCCCCCCCCCCAGTACAGAGAGACGTAATAAGAATAAAAAAAAAAAATCACCTGAAACTCCCGCTCCTGGTCCCGCCGCTAACAGCTCCTCCGGCCGCTTTGCATGAGAGAGACGTCATTACTCATGACGTCTCTCCCATTACCCACTGCGGGAGCCGGAAGATGGCTCCCGCAGTGGGAGCAGCAGCAGCCGCTGAGAGTCTAACAGACTCTCAGCGGCTGCTGATTACAGCAAATACAGCTGCCGGCTCCGGCGGCTGTGTGTTTGTGCTGTGTAGCGCTGACCGAACTCCGTCCGGTCAGCGCTACACTTCACTCGAGTATAAGCCGAGGGGGTACTTTTTCAGCACACAAAAAGTGCTGAAAAACTCGGCTTATACTCGAATATATACGGTACCTTATAAAATGGTCCCTGTTGTGACAAAATAGTTCTATATGGCGAATGATGTAGGGTAAAACAGATACAGAATAGAAGGAGAAAATGGTTCAGAATAGGCTTTAATGTGAATTATTTTTACTGCATAAACATGTAAATGGATGACAGTGTAAGTGAATTAAACAGTTGAACATTAATGACTGCTGTCACTGTGGTTCATTTTGGAAAGAAAGCATGTGTTGTACAGAGACTTGTACTGGCAGGAAGTGGTTAATGCTTCTTCATGGCCAAGGCTGGAATCTCTGCTCACTGGTTGCTGTGCTGGATTCTAAATTGGCTGCTCGGATAAGTCCTGTTCAAGTTCTTTGGTGAGGACTGATGTCAGGTCCACTGAGTCATGAAGTAATTTGGTCTTTTTTTTTAAAATTTCTGTCAGAAATGTTTATGTTAGTGAGGCAGTGATGTGCTGCTTTTCTGTGAGCAGTGTCTCTCTGTGTTATGACACTCACACGGTTGTGTAAGACCTCTAGAGACATGGAGAGGATCTTCTACCAATAACAGCCACCCGCTGTTCCCTTAGTGCTTTATTTACACACCGGTACTTAGGTGGCCGCCTGGATTTACGCCTCCAGCAGTAGCGGCTTACACAACCAATGAGAGACTGCAGGACTGCTGAGGAGTGGCAGTGCTTCCTGTACTGGTACTAGCTGGAGTGAGGTTGCAAGTGATGAGTACAGGGACTGACATGAGTGACAGGATACTCTAGCAGCGGCAGATGATAGGTCTCAGGAATGTCTAAGGACAATGGTGCAGCTGGGTAGTCAGGCAAGAAGCGAGAGGACAACCTAAGCAGGCAGCACAGCAGGAATGACCAGGACTCGATACTGCAGGATATCAAGACAAGACTAGACAAGAATGGACTACGACAAGAGTGACAGAAAAACAAAACAAGGACTGGACAGACAAGATACATACAAGAACTAGACAGACAAAACACAAGCTAAGACTAGACAGACAATGAACAACGAAGTGGCAGGACCAGTGGCTGAAGCAACAAGTTCAAGGTGTAGCCTTGCGGGCAGTGTTGCGGCTATAGTGCCGATGTTGCGGCAATGGGACCGATGTTGCGGCAATAGCCGTAGATAAACAGCCTAGGGGTTGGAAATGGCTTTGAGAGCCAATCGTGCGGCAACTGTGCCGATGTTGTGGCGATGGTGCGGTACTTGTGCCGATGTTGCGGCGCTGGAGCGGCTAGTAAGCCGTATGATGAATGTTGGCAGCATGGAGGCTGCTAGATGAATGCTACTTGGTGTGGCTATGACAGCCGAGACGCAGCTTGAGAGGCCGAGATGAGATGCAAGCTGAGGTGTGTCTGGAGCAATATGGCAGACAGATGAACTCTGGCACGACAGGAACACAGGCTGGAAGCAGAAGACTGACACGGCTAGGCTGGACTCTGGAATGAAAGTCCACAGGCAGCAGAAGGGTATATTCCACAGGCTAATCCTAAACAGGCAAACAGGTGCAGGATACTGGAAGAATAACTCAGCATACAAGAACTGTGGAACAAGGTAAGACCGGCAAAGGATTCAGACTTCTGAGCACAAACACTCTCCGGATGTCAGGCAATATAACTGGCAGTTAAGTGAAAGGCTGGCTGAAACTTAAAGGAAGCAGGGTCCAATCAGAACCAATTCCTGGAGAGAGCACTTCCTAATCAATGGCATGTGTACTGCCTGATGGTCTGAGCTCTGCAGAGAGAGTTAGTTAATTAATGAACACATGAAACAACACACAGACAGACATGAATGACAGGCCATGAATGGACACAGACAAGACAGGATTTCCAGCTACTTGCAAAAAGCCAGAAAAAGGACAGGACATGATGCAGTATCCCAGTAACACTACGACTGGGAACTACCACCAAGATGATTTGCTAACCGCAAATCCTAACATTCTGTCTCTGAGAGATGTTATTGTTTACACTTGTGTAGTCATACAGCCGTGGCTTTGTGATGTTTAGATTACAGTCGGAAGTAGACTGAGGGGTCTATTTACTAAGCAGTGTTAGGAGAAAGAGTGAAAAGTGATAAGGTACCAGCCAATCAGCTCCTAACTGCCATCTCACAAGCTGTGTTTGAAAAATGACAGTTGGGAGCTGATTGGTTGGCACCTTATCACTTTTCACTCTGTCTCCTAACACTGCTTAGTAAATAGATCCCCAAGTCTTAGGTGTGTGGTCATTTTAAAATAATGCAGAGTCATGTGATCTAGTGTGTCCGATCAAGTTGGCTCTATCTCTCTCAATGTACCACACTAATATATATATATATATATATATATATATATATATAATCACCGACCAGGTTCAGCACACTCCTTCCCTTAGAGATCAACTGCGGCGGTGCCAGCTGCAAAAAATAATGTACTCCTCCAGGCGCTGCACTCAACGGACTTAGAAATAAAGTTTCCTTCACAAGCTCATAACTGCAACGTTTCGGGCTTCATTGCCCGTCGTCAGTGCAGCCTGACGACGGGCAATAAAGCCCGAAACGTTGCAGTTATGAGCTTGTGAAGGAAACTTTATTTCTAAGTCCGTTGAGTGCAGCGCCTGGAGGAGTGTATATATATATATATATATATATATATATAAGAATAAAGAGAGCACCCACCAGTCTTCTTAACATACAAAAGTGAAAAAACTATTTTTAATAGCTCACATATTGCCACAAGTCCATTTGGTCTACGTTTCAGGCCTCAGCGGACCCTTTGTCAAGACACAGTGGGCCTGATTCAGAGCCGGCCGCTCTTTCAGAGCGCTCGCTCTGAATCAGTGCCCTCCCTCTCTTTTTTTAGAGTGGCCTCCTGGCCGCTCGCATAGCTGTGGGTGACCACCCACAGCTATAGCGAGCGGCCAAAAAGATGGTCGCGATGGTCAAGACCATCGCGACCATCGGGCTTGCGATGAGACCCTTGTGGTAGGGTCTCGTCTGCCGCAAGCCCTGGAGTGCTTTTGGCTCTATCAGAGCCAAAAGCACTCCCACTGACATCACTTGTGATGTCAGTGGGGCCGGCCCCAGACGGTAGGCGTTCCCATGGGAACGCCTCCGTCTGGCCAGCCATGCCCCTGGCACGGCCACCAAAGGGGGCGTGCTGTCACTCACCATCGACAGCATGCCCCCTTTGTAGCGAGACCCATAGCGACGTCTTGCCCGTCGCTATCCGGGTCTCGCGCATACGCACGACGGATCTGGCTCCCTCGTGCGCATGCGCACTTGGCCAACATCGACCCGCTTGCGAGCGATCAGCACTCGCGAGCGGGTCTGAATGAGGCCCAGAGACCACAAAGTTTGTCCAAAGCAGGACTGGCTGTGAAAAGCCTGGGGCTGGTTGTGCTTGGGGAGGGGGGGGCATGTCCCTTTTTTTTACGCAATTAAAATTTTAACACATATGCTTAGATGGATCTCACTGATTCATCCATGCAACTGTGTCTTATTTTCTCAAATGCATGCCCAGTGCCAGTGAGCACCTCTGTCATCTGCAGATGCCCCTGTATACTGCTCCACTGGTCCGCACGCCGCTGTCCTGCACTCCTGCAGCCCGCCCTCGCAGCCGTTGTGTGTATTCCAATGACCATACAATTCTGTGAATTAGTAGCTCCACCATTTTGTGAGTGACAACAATCTCACTCTGTGAGAGTGCTGAATCTGCAGTTAACCACATGATGTGATGGCATACCATATCTGTATTGTGCAAGGAACATGTCCATTAAGGATTCAGCCTTAATGATTGTAATTTCATTGCTTTTTGAAGTTTGAGTGTGAGAAATTCAATAGGTTTTATAAAATTTCAGATCATGTCTAAGAAACCTTATTGGAACATGTGATACCATAAGGTTTTTTTGTCTATGGAATATATACAGTAAAATAGTGTCACCATGCACAAATGTACAGCCCAAAATAATCAATAATCAATATAGCATTAAAATAGCTTTGCCTGCAACTCGATATACGGTTGCCAAACTCTGTTTATGTTTGGTCAATCAGAGAGGTTTTCTTGAACCCTGCAGTTCCCGGCAGCATAGTCCTGCTTCCTACTTTCTATAGACGTTGTGATGTCAGCCCATGGAATGCACAATTAGTTTTGTCATATGCAATAATTTTGCTAGGGGGTTTGGCCTGTGCTTTCCGATTGCCATTTCATAGTGGTCAAAATTAGCAAGCAGCCTATTGTTAGCAACCAATTTTTCTGCTGTCACATCTTATCTATCAGAATGCAGGTTATTTTACTGATCTAATACATTATTAGGGGTATTCAATATGGGAGCGATAACATCGTTTTTGCATTAATATCGCACTTTTGACATCATTATCGCAGGTTTGACTTTTACACCGTATTCAATTTCAAAGACTTATCGCAGTTTTGAAAAGTCTTTGATAAAAAACGGGGATAACTTTTCACCATTGAATAGGTGTCGAAAAAAAGTGCAGAATTGGGGTTTAAGGGTGCAGGCTTCAAAAATATAGCCTGCACCCCTGGGAATGACATTTAAAAAAGAACTGTGTCAAAAAAAGTAAAAAAAAATAGGGACACCCCAAAAAATTAATTTAAAAATTGGGGTGAAAAAAAAAATGGGAAAAAATAGTTTAACAATACGGAAATAGGTTCAGGGCTATTCTGCAAGTATGCGGCAGATGTTTTCTAGAAATGAATTATAGCGGCAGGTGCACAAATGCAGAATTTTTAAAAACTTACTTTAGGGACATAAAAATATGCTAGTACCCATTTTCATGTACCCCAAATTTGATGGGACCACTTAAAAAAGGAAAAAATAACCTAAGTGCATCACTTCTTCAATGTCGGAAAAAAAACACCTGCTGCGGCTATTTAAATCCCCGACTTTCAATTAAAGGCTAAAACGGGGGTACCCATAGTGTTCCCCCATGTTTTTACTACTTAAGGGGGGTCTTACAATTTTTGAAGAAAAAATTCGTAACTTTACGCAAATCCATCTTCGGAGTTTCCCGTTCTCGTTAATTTTATATTGAATACGGGTATAAGCGGGAGCGCGCCCGATACTTTTACGCAGGTAAAAACTCCGATATGAAACGTTAACTTCGACAGTGAAGTTAATGTTTCATATTGAATACCCCTCTTTGTATAATGCAAATTCAGACACGATCATCAAAAAGTAAGTTTACATTTCATCTCATTAAATCTATACCATATATAGAAAAAATATAAAAATATATATAATAATATATGACCATATTAAAAAAAACAATAATCATTGCAAGCTTATCTCTAACATATATTTTGTCAATATATGAAGTAAATTCCATTAGGTTCAAAGGTATGAAATATAAAATATATATAGATTTATATAATATATGTTTGTGTATGATTTTTTTTATAAATAATAAAATATAATTATGAATGATAAAAAACTGTATAATTAATTTTATAACTAAGAACAAAGGGGGAGAGGGGAAGAGAACTCAGAAATAGGGTGATTCTCTGTGTGATGCATGGGATATGTCACGATCCAGTGCAAGTGTTCCTCTGTGGAGGACTGTGAGCCGGGGGGTTCGGGTGACTATGGGAGTGACTGGACTAGGTCTCCTAGTTGCGGCCGAACCCAGGTTTGGCTAGACCTGTCCAGAGGCGCTGAGTCTAACTCACTTGGTGGTTTCCTCAGTGACCCCTCCAATTGGGATTTGGTTTTCACCACACCAAGTGAGCAGGTCGCGGCCCTCTGGACAGGTACCTGGGATTGGCAGAAGGCCAGAAACTATATACAATGCTAGAACACTGGAGGTGAACAGAATGCTATCTGGATACTAGAACTTAGGCATGGACCGGAAATAGTTAAATATCCAGGTGCTGATTAGCACAGAAAACACAAACATATACTGGGTATTGCACAGACAAGAGCAGAGTGGACTCAGTGAATATATTGGGAATGCTAGAAATGTGGGTGCTGACTGCACAGACAAGACACAGAGAGAAGACAGGCATATACTGGGAAAGCTAGAAATGCTGGTACTGGACAAAGGCAAATACTGGGAGAGATAGAAATGCTGGTACTGGATAAAGGCAAAATACTGGGAAAGCTAGAAATGCTGGTACTGGACAAAGGCAAAATACTGGGAGAGCTAGAAATGCTGATACTGGACAAAGGCAAAATACTGGGAGAGCTAGAAATGCTGGTACTGGACAAAGGCAAATACTGGGAGAATGCTGGGAGGTCCAGCTGTGAGCTAACTAGTGATTAGCACAGTGAGACACAGAGAGGTGGACAGGCTGGGAATGCTAAAAGGTGCAGCTGGGAGCTAATAGTAATAGCAGGTAATCTGACACCTCAGTTACACAGGGTAATAGCCACAGAACTAACAGCACTTAACAAGACACACAGACATAGAAAACATGAAAGACAGAAAACTGGGAGAGAACTGAATAGCACAGAGCAACAGTGGTGAGTATCACAGGCACTGGAACAACGAAGTTGAACAGCAGTTACTTGTTCCTGGAGTCAGACTTAAATACCCCTGGGTGGCTGATCATTGATCAGAGGATCAGCTGAGTGACCACAGGACTATCATTGGGAGAGACTAGTCAGGTTATATGAGCCAACATGGCTGCGCCCATGCCTGGCACCCCGGAAACCAGGACGCACGCATGGAAGCCCTAGCGGACCCCAGGGAGAATACTCAGTCACCACTCACCTCCACTCCCAGCGTCTGGACACCTAAGCCCAAGGACACCAGCGCAGAGGTGAGTAGCGGCCGATCCCAGGCTGCATCCTGACAGGACATTTACTTACATTCAAGTACATGAACTGTAACTATTTTTTCTGGTGACAACATCTTAAATACTTCTTTGATAGAAAAACTACACCCAAAAAAAAATTCATTACAGTAAACCGTAAACATTCCAGAAGGAACAGTTTACTGTAGTGAATATTTTTCTGGTGTATATTTTCTTCTAATAAATTATTTAGACTTGGACAACAGAAAAAAAATGTGGTATAGAAACCATTCATGTACTTGTATGGAGTCTACTTTCGTAGCCTCAATCTCCACACAAACAATAAAGGACATAAAGGTTATACACCAAGGCAGTAAATAAAAGGAAGAATACACACCCTATTTTCATTGGAGATAGTTTAACATCAATAGCTATTCCAACTTGGGATAGAAAAAAGTAAGATACGTGCATTTATATAAATAATACCCTCTATTCTTAATCCTGTAAGAATGGTACTATGAAGGACTCCAGGTGAGCAGGCCACTCAAGGTGGATGCATTTTAGTTGGGCTCCTTGAGCCCTGTGCGCCTCTCCAGATGCTGGTTGTTTCACACCAAGCCCAGCGTCTGAGTCAGGGATAAAAACACAGGCAAGCAGGCATATCCCTACCCCCCAGCTCCCTGCTCGGAGAGACCCGGGAGTCCGTACCCACGCTGCTGGGCCAAATGACCACGGCCATCTTTGGTATAATAAGCCAGCGTCCAGTTCTCAGTGGTCAATGTAAGCAGGGAAGAGAAAGAAGAAGTAGGGCCTGTTATAACTGGGTGCAGAATCGTTGGTCTCCTCCCTGGAACATAGCTCCAAGACAGCAGGGAACCATATTTGTCTGATAGATGCGGGCTGAGGTGGTCCCCTCTGAATATCTGTAAACAAGGGGCAGAAAATGTGCAAAGGCACTTCTAATTGCCCATGCTTAAGCCACCACAGATGACTGGTGGAAGTGGGCTGAAGGAGACCTGTGAACGAAGTGCATAAAGTGATTGCGACTTTTCTTGGTCCCCTTTCTCAACTAAGGAAGAATGGAGGTATGGGGTCCTGCCTATGGAGGAAGCCTGAATTACAGGTGAATATTCTGTTTGCTTTTTATTGTCTATCTAAAGGTTTGTTATAAAATTGGCTATAATTACCTCAAAGCGGCTCTAATAGAAGCCAAGTTCTTGTATCTAAATATTAGCTGTAGACTGAAATAACACCTTGCTGGACGAATATCATTTACAAACAAAGTTTATATGAGGTGGGAGTCCTTTAAAGAGCACTGACTGTGCATGTACATATTACTGGGGTCTTTTCTTTTCTCCAGGACCTAAAATTATTATGAAATAATTCCTGGATAAGTCGGGAGTATCAAAAATGTTGAAAAATAGAACTGCTAACCCTCAGCGAAGTGACCCTCATTCCCCTAAGCCTATACCACCATCTCCAGAAGCTTCAAATAATATGGGGCCACAATCATCATTAGGCATAATGACTGCTTCAGAGGTGTCCACAGAAGTGTCACCAATCATTAGGCCTTTACTTGAGCAACGCTTCATACCTATGTTTGATCAAAGATTTGAATCTCTACAGTAATTGCAACCCTTGAATCGAACATCAATTAATAAAGTCCATAAACTTATCAAATTAATTCTTCGCAACATCCCATACATCAATATAACACTTAAAAAGAATTATACTTTTCTCAAAGGGATTATAGTTTTCTATATATTGTTCCTCCCAACACCCCATATAAATTTCCAAAACTTGGCACAAAGGGTGTTTCCATTGCTGCCTAGCAGCATTGCACAAAGTATCTTCAAATTTAAAATAATTATTATTTAAAATATAATTAATGCAATGTAAAACAAATTATCTTTTTTCTTTACACATATTTACTCTATGACACTTTATACTTCAATGGGGTTGGGTACGGGATGCCGGCTCTCGGGATCCAGGTGGTCAGAATCCTGATGCCGGCATCCCGACAGGGTTAGCACACGACACTTGTCAGTCAGTATCCTAACCCTAACCCTCTCCGTAACCCTCCCTCACTGGTGCCTAAGCCTAACCTCCCCTCCTAGTGCCTAAACCTGACCTGTACCCTTCTTGCACCCTAACCCTCCTCCTAGTGCCTAACCCTAACCCCTAACCTGCCCCCTAACCCCAGGACTTACAGTTCGGATGCCAACGGTCAGGATGCCGGGTCCACGATTCTGACAGGTGACGGTATTCTAAGCGCTGGCATCCCGACTGTCGGAATTTTGACCAGATACTTCTGTACAATGATTCTACATCTATTATTATTATTATTATTATTATTATTATTATTGTTATTATTATCCTTTATTTATATGGCGCCACAAGTGTTCCGCAGTGCCTTACAAAGTGCATAAACAAATAACACGCAGTACAATACAGTGTAGGACAAGGACATGGTCAGGGTCAGATTGGGCCGCCGGGACGCCAGGCCGTTCCCCGCTGGGCCGGTCCCTTTTAATGCCTTTAGAGCCTGGCGGCTACCCCTCCCTCACCCACCCCCCTGCTGGCCCAGCAGCCGCAATCGGAGCTCAGCTTTGATCGGGCAGCGTTACAGCTTCTGCGCATGCCGGCAGCTGCCCTTCCATCACCCACCCCTCTGCTCTGCCAGCCCAGCTCCCTGCCACGATCGGAGCTCAGCTCCAATTGGGCAGCTTACCGAACCTAAAGAAAAATGGGCAACGAGGGAGCTGCTGCGCATGCCCAGCTGCTGAAGCACCCCCCATAAGCCATTGCGGAGCCTGTCAGTTCATCTCCAGGCTGTCTGCGGCCTGCCTCGGCATTTCCAGGACCATCTATGTTCTATGTGCACGGCACTGTGCACGTTGCCTGCGACCACAAATGAAGCAGGCATACACACAGGAGCTGGCAGCCTACAAATTCTGACTGTGTCACAGTGTGACAGTGGGATCGGTATGTATTACCCCTAGTGCCTAACCCTAACCCCCCCATAGTGCCTAAACCTAACCCGTCCATCCATGCAGCCTAAACCTAAATCTCCAGGGGGGGTAGCCTAACCCTAACCTCCCCACGGGGGTGCCTAACCCCCCTTCCGCTAGCCTAATCCTAACCCTCCCAGAGGGGTGCCTAACCCTAAGTCCCCCCTGGGGGCTCTGACACCTAACCCTTCCCCCACGCGCATGTCCGCGCCTGCCAGCTGGCTTGCCTTCGTTCGGTATGCCGGACTTCGGGCTCCCGGCGTAGGTCTAATGACAGGCGTCGGGATTTTGACGCCTGTCTTTAGTACCCTGCTGGGATTTGGCAGTCGGGAAGCCGGCGGTCAGCATTTCAACCATCGGCTTCCTGACTGCATCCGGTGATAGTCAGTAAGTAAACTATATTATAGATATCTAACATATGTCTGCCTGCCTGTATATATACATATATATATATATATATATAACTAAGGTGCCGCCCATCCATTTGCTATAATTGATAGCATTGGAGGCCATACTCAGATGAAATGCAACTTGCATAGGGCTGGTGTATGAGGGGCCGTTCAAGTCAAAATTACAGCTTTCTGGATATGTCATATACCTAAGTTATTGCTTTCTGGATATGACATGCTAAAATGGATATGATGTATACTGAAATGGATATGACGTATGCTGAAATGGATATGACTTACGATGAAATGGATATGACTTATGCTGAAATGGATATGACTTATGCTGAAATGGATATGACATATGCTGAAATGGATATGATGTATGCTGGAATGGATATGATGTATGGTGGAATGGATATGACGTATGCTGAAATGGATATGATGTATGCTGAAATGGATATGACATATCACGTATGCTGAAATGGATATGACGTATGCTGAAATGAATATGACCTATACTGAAATGGATATGACCTATACTGAAATGGATATGACATATGCTGAAATCGATATGACAAATGCTAAAATGAATATGACATATGCTAAAATGGATATGACATATACTGAAATGGATATGACATATGATGAAATGGATATGACATATGATGAAATGGATATGAATTATGCTGAAATGGATATAACTTATGCTGAAATGGATATGATGTATGCTGGAATGGATATGATGCATGGTGGAATGGATATGATGTATGGTGGAATGGATATGACGTATGCTGAAATGGATATGATGTATGCTGAAATGGATATGACATATCACGTATGCTGAAATGGATATGACATATGCTGAAATGGATATGACATATGCTGAAATGGATATGACATATGCTGAAATGGATATGACATGCTGAAGTGGATATGACGTATGCTGAAATGGATATGACATATACTGAAATGGATATGACATATGATGAAATGGATATGACATATGATGAAATGGATATGACGTATGCTGAAATGGATATAACTTATGCTGAAATGGATATGATGTATGCTGGAATGGATATGACATATGCTGAAATGGATATGACATATGCTGAAATTGATATAATATATACTGAAAAGCACATGACAGTGCCAGCCAATCACGGCTCTCTCATATAAGCAGGGCTGCTGAGAAGGAAAAGCAGGAGTACAGTGTTGGATCCCGCACTGTGTCTGGGACCTGATTGACCTACCGGTAGGTGGAGAGGTGTCCGTGGTGCTATGCAGCGTAAGCTGTGGTCCCAGATGCTGGCCAGGTGTTGCGTTGCACCTCCGCTAGCCCACAGGGTGCCTGGCAGACGGGCACCCATCGATGTCCTGCTGTGGGCTGTAGAGTGATGCGGGGAGCCACAGTGTGGTGCTGCCCCACAGTCCTATGGGGTCAGTCTACTGTGCTGTATGCACTGCCAGGGTGGCCTCGGGGACTTTTTCAAGGACTCCTTGAAATAGGCACTGAGGCCAAAATGCATTGGAGATCAAGCCACCCACACTCACCACCACTACAAGAACTTTAATCAACCATTTATTGCTACACCGAATCCAGGCCGCAGAGGATCCAGCACTGTACAACCCGGCAAACCTTGGGTTCCCCTTTCCCGCCCTGGCAAAGCATACAGCACAGTAGACTGACCCCACGGGACCAATAGGGCAGCACCACACCACAGCTCTCTGCATCACTCTACAGCCCACAGCAGGACATCGATGGGCACCCGTCTGCCAGGCATCCCGCGGGCTCGCAGAGGTGCAACACAATGCCTGGCCAGCATCTGGGACGACAGCTTACGCTGCACAGTGCCATGGACATCTCTCTACCTACCGGTAGGTCAAAAAGTTCCCAGAGACAGTGCGGGACGCCGCCAACTGCACAAGCTACAGGACTTGAACAACACCCCATGCATCCCAGTTCCGGAAGACTGAGACCATAGGTCCAGCAGGGGAACGTGCAGGAGTAAGGACTGCATGGATAGGAGCCCCCTCAAAGGGTCTACCCACTCCCCAACTGTGGATCACACAGAGCCATCTGCTCATCCCCACACCTCATAACGGAACCACCTAGGGAAGCACTGTGTCTTACCGAATAAAACACTTTGGATTCCACACTTACTGTCTGCCTCATTTTTTCTCACCCACACACCCACTAACATAGCCTCCATTTAGCCCCAATACACACACCCTCTCCTCTCCATCTCCCTTCCCAACATTCCCCTTGCCCTTCCCCCCCCTCCCCAGCCAATTCCACCACACCATCGTATCACACACACCCAGCAGGAGCGCACGTGTACCCCTTATTCTTCATATTCTACCTGCAGGCATTGGTACTCCTGTTAATATCACGTTGCTGAACCTGCCCACTTCCCATACCACCTCCCACCAGTCCCCCATCCTCACCCCATCACTCTTCTACTTTCTCTCCTCAGACCTTCCCTCTATTATCCTCGGTGACTTCAATATTCCTATTGATATCCCCACAGAATCTACTGCATCCAAACTACTCACCCTCACTCCTCATTTGGACTCTCCCAATGGACCTCCTCACCCTCCCATGCGAGTGGGCATTTGCTTGATCTGGTATTCACTCACCGTTGTGATATTTCTTCCTACTCCAATTCCCCATTCCGCCTCTCTGACCATCACCTCCTCTCTTTTAACCTATCCCTCTCTCCTTCCCCTCCTCTACCTCCGAAAGCCACCTTCACTAAGCGTAACATTGAAGCTATCGACACTGCTTTCTTTTCTTCCCTACTTGACTCACTTCTCTCCCCTATCCTCTCTTTCTCCTGCGCTGAACAAGCTGCTTCCCTATACAATGCCTCCCTTACTTCTGCTCTTGACTCTGTTGCTCCGGCGATCACTAAGCACCCTCGCAAATCCACACCTCAACCCTGGCATGCCAAATGCACCAGATACCTGCAAATGTTCACGAACCGCCGAGTGACAGTGGAGAAGATCACGCTCTCAGGCAGATTTTCTCAATTTCAAATTCATGCTGTCATCCTGCAGTGCTGCCCTTTCCCTCTCTAAACAGTCATATTTGAAGAATCTCATCTCCTCCCTGTCCTCATATCCCCAGAGCCTCTTTTCCACCTTCAACTCCCTCCTCTGCCCACCCCCTCCTTGTCTCCCCTCCTTGCTCTCTGCCACTGAGTTTGCTACATATTTCACATCTAAAATTGATTCCATACGTCAGGACATCATATCTAACCAGTCCCCCAGCTCTCCACCTCCTCCTTTCCCGGATCACCTCTCCCCATCCATTTTACCGACTCTGACATCCTTCTCCCCTGTGACTGGAAAGGAAGTTAAGGCCCTTATCCAGTCCTCCCCCCTTCCACCTTTCCCCTTGACCCTATCCCCACCCACCTCCTCTGCTACCTCTCTCCTTCTGCCTGCTCCCAACTTGCCCACCTCCTTAATCTCTCCCTCTCTTCTTGCACTGTTCCTTCTGCATTCAAGCATGCCCTTGTCTCCCTCATTCTTAAAAACCTAACCTTGATCCTAAAATTCTCTCTAACTACCGACCAATCTCTCTCTTCCCTTTTGCCTCCAAACTCCTTGAGCGTATTGTTTACAACCGCCTCACCACATTTATTTCCTCCCACTCCCTCCTTAACCGTTTTCAGTCTGGCTTCCGTTCTCTCCACTCCACTGAAACTGCCCTCAGAAAAGTCAGCAACGACTTCCTTGCTGCCAAGTCCAAGGGCCACTACTCCCTGCTCATTCTCCTTGACCTCTCTGCTGCTTTTGACACTGTGGACCACCTTCTACTGCTGCATATCCTTCACTCCCTTGGTCTACGTGACACTACTCTCTCCTGGCTGTCGTCCTACCTCTCTGAACGTTCCTTCTCTGTTTCCTCTCATGACGACTCCTCCCCCCCCACAGCCTCTTACAGTAGGTGTTCCCCAAGGTTCTGTTCTTGGACCTCTCCTATTCTCTCTCTATACGTCTTTTCTAGATAAACTCATCAGCTCTTTTGACCTCCATTATCATCTCTATGCTGATGATACTCAGATCTACCTTTCCTCACCTGAACTTTCCCCCTCTATAATGACTCGTATCTCTGCCTCTCTGCTATCTCTTCCTGGATGTCCCAGCGATTTCTCAAACTCTCAAGCTCGAAGACTGAGCTGATAGTCTTCCCACCCTCCCACATAACATAATGTCCCACTATTTCTTTATTAATAGATGGCATAACTATCTATTCTAGTGCCAAAGTGCGTTGTCTTGGAGTCATCCTGGGCTCTTCTCTCTCCTTCAAACCACACATTCAGAACCTCTCGAAGTCCTGTCGTTTCCATCTCAAGAATATTTCCTAGATCAGACCCTTTCTCACCCAGGATGCTACCAAAACCATTGTACATTCACTCGTCATGTCCAGATTGGACTACTGTAACCTTTTCCTAGCTGGCCTCCCCAAATCCCATCCCTCTCCTCTCCAGCCCGTGCTCAGTCCTGCTGCTCGGCTCATCTTCCTCTCCAAACACTCTACATCTGCCTCCCCTCTTTTGCAAGCTCTCCACTGGCTCCCCTTCCCTTTCAGAACCCAATTCAAGGCTCTCACACTCACTTACAAAGCCCTCACCCATTCCTCTCCCATTTACATCTCTGATCTCATCTCCCTTCACTCCTCTGTCCATCCTCTTCATTCACTTAATACACACCACCTTTCATGCCAATTGATTACTTCCTCCCACTCCCGCCTCCAAGATTTTGTCCGTGCTGCTCCTCACCTTTGGAACTCCCTCCCTCTCCCCATCAGACTCTGCACCTCTCTACAATCTTTCAAACAAGCTCTTAAGACCCACTATTTCGTTAAAGCCTTCCAGCTCTCATCCTAACTTGCTGCTACATCTTCCTTTCTCCCCTCCTACCCCATCTGTGTCACTCCTGTTTGTCTTCCCCTCCCTTAAAGAATGTAAGCTCTTTCGAGCAGGGCCCTCTACCCTCTTGTGCTTCTCCCTACTGTAATTTAATTCATCTCTTACTCCCCACTGGGGCAACTAACACTTGGCTGCTTATGCGGGCATAAAGGTTGCTAATATAGCAATGTTTATCCATGTCATGTATTGTATTGTATTGTAAGTCAATGGTTACTTATTTGTCTATGTACTTTGTAAGGTGCTGCGGAACACTTGTGGCGCCATATAAATAAATGATAATAATATAAATAATAATTTGAAGCGCGGCCCACCCCTCTTACTTGTACAGTGTGGCAGAGCTGGAAAGGGGAGGTGAGTGCTAACACTATAGTCAGTGGTGTAATAACTATGGCTGTGCTGATGATGGTAATGTAACACATAACTACTACTGCATGTACTATTAGTTATAGCTGCAGATAGGAGACTGCCTCTTTTTAGCTTTTTTCTCCTGTGAGGATCGTGCTCCTGCTGCAGGCAGGTTATGTATTATTAATGTTACTTTCACTTCCTTTCTGTCCTCATTCTCTCTCATCTCAGCTCTTTCTTTACTCTCCTTTCTCTATGTCTGATTTCTTGCCAGTACCCCAGGTCCCTACTCCCAGCAAGAAGGCTCCTTCATAATCCAGCAGGTGGGGAGGATCTCCCTATTGCCTGGCTAGATGTACTGTTACTGTATGCAGGCTGCTGGTCAGAGGGTTATAGTCTGCCACAATCAGCAGTAGGCTGTGGTTTTCACACCCCATACATGTACAGCATTATTATAACACTTACATGGCTTTGTGTGTTTATTTAGTGCATATACTGTATAGGTACTGTATGTGTGCATGTCTACATACAATTCTATGTCTAGGGCTTTATATTGTGTATGTATGTATGTATACATGGGCGCCGAGAGGGGGGTGGAGTGGGTACAGTTTACCCAGGCCTGGGCTTGCTAGAGGGGCCCGGCATGGCCCTCACCTCCCTCACAGCAACTTAGCACACAGCTTGTGCTGGGCTGCAGTGTGAGACTGCTTGCAGCTGCTGCAGCAGCCAGAGCAGTCTCCTATGGCTGTGGGGGGGAGCGATCACACTGATCACGCCCCCCCCTGCTTAGCACTGGGCTGATATATTTTTGTGTTTTTTCCAAGGGGGCATGGCCACGCGTCACGTGATTAGGCCATGCCCCCTCCTTTACCCGGTCCCGGCCAGGCTCTCTACGGCCCTGTATGTATTCTGCCACTCACAAGTTGGCAGCGGCAGAATAAATACATACATACATACATACATACACAATATAAAGCCCTATACATAGAATTGCATGTAGACATGCACATACAGTACCTATACAGTATATGCACTAAATAAACACACAAAGCCATGTAAGTGTTATAACATACCTCCCAACTTTTGCAGAGTTCCACTCGGGACATCCACGCGGCGAAGCATTCCTGAAAAGGAGCGTGACCTATGTGAAATAAGGGCGTGACCTAGCAGCATGCCCTGTTTACATTGCTAAGGGCCGTGCCCAGCATCTCCGAGATGCTGGGCTGCCCCCGGACTTCCCCCCCCGTACTGTGAATAATATGAGATATGGTAAGAACTTACCCTTGTTATCTCTATTTCTATGAAGTCCATAGGGTTCCACAGGACTCCTGCCCTATCGCACCTGTACTGCAGATGGGCTTTGTTCTGGTCACCGTTTTTTCCATCTCCTTCTGGTGAGAATGTGATTCTTGTGTGTTCCAGACTTTCTTCTCTCTCTTTCTTCTCCTCCTCCAGCCTATGACTTGTTATATAATTGGTTTGCCTTGGCTCGGGGGCGGGGTATAGAAGGGGGACCCCAGAACATAGGGTTCCACAGGATACCTTGGGGTATAGGCGGATGATGTCAGACATAGGACACCACAGAGTTAAAGTTTTCAGCCTCTCAGGATGCACTGGGATGCCCCTTCTATACCTCACCCCCAAGCCAAGGCAAACCAGTTATGTAACAAGCCATAGGCCGGAGGAGGAGAAAAAGTCTGGAACACATAAGAATCACATTCTCACCAGAAGGAGATGGAAAAACCGGTGACCAGAACAAAGCCCATCTGCAGTACAGGTGAGACAGAGCGGGAATCCTGTGGAACCCTATGGACTTCGTAGAAATAGAGATAACAAGGGTAAGTTCTTACCATAACTCATAATTTCTACTTCAGGGTCCATAGGGTATCCACAGGATACTTTGGGGATGTCCCAAAGCAGTATCCTTTAAGGGTGGGGACGCTCCTGTGCTGAAAGGGGAATTCACCGCCCAAAGGAAGCATCCTGAGAGGCAAAGGTATCGAATGCATAATACCTTACAAAGGTATGGACAGAAGGCCACGTGGCTGCCTTGCAAAGCTGAATAGTAGAGGCACCACATAGAGCTGCCCACGAAGGACCCACAGACCTAGTGGAATGAGCCCTAACAGAGGATGGAACAGGAAGGCCTTCATGAATATAAGACTCAGAAATAGCCATGCAAATCCATCCTGCCAAAGTTTGCTCTTGGCAGGCCAACCCTTCTTACAGAAGCTATAAAGGACAAACAAGGAGTCAACATAAATCCTTAGAGCCAGTATCACGTCTAAGGTGGCCTCACTTACCGAGAGGTCTGGAGAATTAAAGGCCGGCACTATGATTTCCTCGTTAATGTGGAAACTAGATACCACCTTTGGGAGAAAACCAGGGCAAGTGTCCCTATGAAAAATGAGAAAGGGAGGCCGACATGAGAGAGCCCCCAATTCTGAAACCCTTCTGGCCGAAGCAATGGCCAGAAGAAATACAGTCTTAGCTGTAAGCCATTTCAAATCCACTGAGCCGAGTGTTTCAAATTGCGGTCCTTGGAGAGCCCTCAGGACCACAGCAAGATCCCAAGGAGCCACTGGAGGAACAAAGGGAGGCTGAACACGAAGAACACTTTACAGAAAGGTGCAGACATCAGGAAGAGTAGCAATCCTATGCTGAAACCACACTAACAGGACAGAAACCTGCAGCTTCAGAGAAGCAAGGCAAAGACCGTGATCTAAGCCCACCTGCAGGAAAGCCAACACCCTGGATATCTGGAACACCTGAGGATCATAAGCTCTAGGGTGACACCATTCAAAGAAAGTATGCCATACTCGATGGTAAATTCTTGCAGATGCAGGCTTCCGAGCTCTGAGCATGGTGTTAACTACAGAGCTGGAAAAGCCCCTGGACCTTAAGTCTCAACAGCCACGCCATCAAATACAGACAACCCAGGTCCAGGAAATGGCAAGGACCTTGAGACAACAGGTCCGGACATAGAGGCAACAGCATTGGAGTGTCTAAGGAGAGACTCTGAAGATCTGAGTACCAGTGCCGTCTGGGCCAAGCTGGAGATATCAGCAGGAGCATGCCACCTTCTTGCTCAAATTTTTGCGAATCACTCGAGGAAGAAGGGAGAACGGAGGGAAGAGGTATGCAAACTGGAAGGTCCACCGGACCAACAGAGCTTCTACCAGAAGTGCCACTGCATCTCTTGTTCTTGACCCATACACAGGTAGCTTGTTGTTGTGTCGGGAGGCCATGAGGTCTATCTCTGGAAGGCCCCACTTGTTCACCAGGAGTTGAAACACCTCCTGGTGAAGAGACCATTCTCCTGGATGCATGTCTTAATGGCTGAAAAAGTCTGCCTCCCAGTTGAGGACTCCTGGTATGAACACTGCCGATATGGCAGGGAGATTGCCTTCCGCCCAAGCTAGAATACGGGACACCTCAGTCGGGGCCGTCTGACTGCGGGTCCCTCCTTGGCGGTTTATGTAAGCCACTGTGGTGGCATTATCTGACTACACCTGCACGGGTTTTCCATGCAGGACATGTCTTGCTTGCTGGAGAGCTTTGAATACTGCCCGAAGTTTTAAGATGTTTATCGGAAGTGCAGATTCTGCTGGCATCCACCTTCCCTGGAAGAAATGTGGACCCGTCACCACTCCCCAGCCTCGGAGACTGGCGATCATTGTCAGAAGGACCCAGTCCGCAATCCAAAAGTGTGCCCCTTGTTCAGGTGAGCAGTGTGCAGCCTCCAGGCCAGAGACAGACGTACCTCCGGGGAAAGCACCATTGTCTGTCTCTTTATCCGATGGGGCTAACCATTCCATCTGGAGAGGATCAACTTCTGCAGAGGTCTGGAGTGAAACTGGGCATACTCCACCATGTCGAACATCGACACCATGGATCCCAGTAACCTCATCGCTGAGTGATTAGACACCCGGCGACTCTGCAGGCAACTGCGTATTTTTGCCTGTAATGCAGAGATCTTTTCCTCTGTCACAAAGATCCTCTGTTGGGAGTCCAAACAGGGCTACGAGATGGAGCATCCTCTGTAAGGGAACCAGGGAGGACTTTTTCCAGTTTACCAGCCAGCTGTGAGTCTGCAACACAGAGACTGTCAGTTGCAGATGGCACTGAAGTATCTCTGGAGACCCTGCCAACAACAGAAGGTCGTCCAGATAGGGCAACAAGTGGACCCCCTGCATCCGCAAGTGGGCTGCCATAACTGCCATGACTTTGGTAAACACTCGAGGTGCCGTGGCCAGACCAAAGGGAAGTGCCTGAAACTGGAAGTGTTGGTCGACCACTGCAAACCTGAGGAAATGTTGGTGTGCTGAAACAATGGGGATATACAGGTAAGCGTCCTGAATATCTAACGACACCATAAAATCCCCAGGATCCATCGCTAAAATGATGGAACGCAGGGTCTCCATCCGGAACAGAGGAACCATCAAGAATTGTTGAGGGATTTGAGGTTGAGGATGGGCCGGTAAGACCCATCGGGTTTCTGTAACAGAAAAAGATTGGAGTAATACCCCGATCCCCTCTGGGACAACGGAACCGCCACTATAATTCCAGCCTGGAGCAGAGAGTGTAACACCTTCCGGAATACCAGGGCCTTGTCTTGATCCGACTGACAGCCCGTGGTGAAAAATCGGCTGGGAGGCATCCGCCGGAAGGAGAGGGGGTACGCCTGAGAGACCACTTCTTTTACCCAAGTGTCCGTGGTGGTGAGACACCAGCACTGTGGGAACTGAAGAAGCCGGCCTCCCACTTTGGGTTCCCCCAAGGAGAGGCCCATCCCGTCAGGCGGAAAGCTTATCGTCTGAGTTGGAAGTACTCCAATAACAAATAATTCACAATAAAATAAGCACGCCAACACAATGGTGCTGCAGGAAATGCTTGGGTGGCCACTTACACCCTATTAATGTCAATGTAAAACAGTACTTGCAGTTCCCGCGCTCCTCTGGGTTAAGTATTCAGTTATAAATAGTTAATAAAAGAGAAGGATTTTCTCAGAATGGATTCTTATGGTATTCCTTTTTCACCATCTCTCTTATATTCAAACGATTTCAGATAGTAGATATGCCCAAATTCCTCAAAAGAATAAAAAGTAGTATATAGTGAAGTACAGTTTATTAATACATAAAAACATCCATAAACACATATAGGTAGCAGCTTACCAGAAATATTGGGGTGCAGGACAACTCACACCCAAAACAGCATATACAGGTATGTAAACAATCACCTCCCGGGATGGGTTTGTGTAGTCACCCTGATTCCTATATTGCAGTGGTTCGTCCTCTGACCCCTACTCCTGGTATGTATTAATGCCGCTCCTCTCTCACCAACGCGTTTCTGCTCATACAGAGCCTTTCTCACCTTGATAACCAAGGCCGCACGGACTGCCCATATAAGGCCAGGTATATAGACTTTAGACTTAGACTCCGCCTCCTTACTACGGAGGGGCTCCTGGTCTGAAAAGTCAAACATCTCATTGTTATCAGACAACATCATACTGAGCCGTCTGACACTAAAGGCTGCTTAGGAGGCTGCAATGATGACTACCCCTGTAAAACATCCGACAGGTGTTGCACCGTATTGGACAATGAATTCACCCACGCAGGCTCCTGCGAGACCTGGGGGGGGCGAAAGCGGGAGACACTGGGGTACCATCAACTGCCTGGGGAACCCCTGCATGGGTGACGACACAACCGACTGCTGTGATAACCCCATCTGGGGCAACGCAGGGGGAGTCGCTAGCTGGCCCACAAGGGTTGTAAGTGCCTTAGCAAAACAAGCCCAGGGCGGTTCCTGCACAGGTGCAGTGACAGAAATCGGGTGTGATATAAGATAACACGCCCTACATAACCCCTCAGTGTTTCCGTCACCGTCCACTAATGGTACATTACATGTGGTACACTTTAGCTGAAGAGGAAAATCACGTTTACTCTCAGACATGAGTGTAATGTAGTGTGGAATCAGTATGAAATCCCGTGGCCGCATGGCCAGCAGTTCGATTCCCGGCATTGGCAGGCCGACAGATTAGCAGAGCCCGGCAAAGGAAGCCCGACAGCACTGGAACTCCCGATCGTCCCAAAGGTAAGTATATTCTATACTAACCTAACCCCCTAACCCTCCTTTAGGGTGCCTAACCCTAACCTCCCCCCCAAGTGCCTAACCCTAACCCCCCTTCCCCGCTGCCTAAACCTAAGTCCCCCGGGGGGGTGCCTAACCCTAAGTCCCCCCCAGGGGTGCCTAACCCTAACCCTCCCCCTAGCCTAACCCTAACCCTCCCAGGGGGGTGCCTAACCCTAAGTCCCCACCGGGTACCCTATACCTAACCCTCCCCCCCACGGCTGTCTGCTCGCGGCGCCCGGCATCCCTACGATCGGGATGCCGTGCGTCTGGAAATTGACAGGCATCTAGATATAGACGCCGGTCATTTATCTCACCCTGGGATAAAGCAGTCGGGAAGCCGGCTGTCGGGATTCTGGCAGCTGGCTTCCTGATTGTATACCCGTAGTGTATGTGACTCCCCTCACAGATAAATGCTTTTACAGTGAGGCAATGAACACCCTGCAACACCGCACCGCAAGGGCTTTAGCAGAGGAAGAACACGGATAGTAAAATGTCTGACAGTCAGAAGTGAAAGTACAGGCAGCAGCGTTAGCAGTTAGTCACATACAATGCATAAATAAATCACCTGCAGTACCAGCACTATGATCAACTACACAGACAGAGCCTGGTAGGAAACAGTGCTGCATACTCTGACCTTAATCGCAGGAGAGGCATGCGGGGGGACCAGGACCGCGATGCAACTGGTATTTAGCGTCCAGCAGCGTTTGCACACTCTTAGAAAATGGCCGCCGAGGAGCAGAGAGGAGGCGGGCCAGGGGGAGGAGCGCTGACACAGCCCGCCAGACCGCTATGGAGAGCCACTGTGCAGCGGGGGAGGCGCCGGCTGTGAGACAGGGAAGGCGCTCTCCCCTGACATGCAATTAACCCCTGGGAGGCCAGACCTTTGCCACTCAGCCGCGGCCCGCTGTCCCTAGTGGTCTAGTGGAAGCGCAAGTTAATACCTGGCTCCACGTGCAGCCAGTCCCCAGGGAGCCCCCTGCCTGGGGACTTAGGACTGTGTTTCAGCGGGTACCATCCGAGGGACCCCGCCACTTACCTGCCCCCTTGAATCCGGCCACAGTCCGGGTAATCCGGGGTCACCGCTAGCTGTGACCCCAGACACCCACCAGCATCCCCGGATCAGTACCGGCATTCTGGTCTGGCGGGGTGAAGGAGCGACAGCATAGATGTCAGTACTGACTGTCTATGCTGTGCAGCTCATCTTGAGCAGCCACAGCTGCCTTGAAGAACTTCAGGGGCCATTACAGCCCCTCTCTGTTATATGGTGATCCGACTCTGAGCCGTGCACCTACAAAACTAGTTTGTCTTGGCTCAGAGGCAGGGTATAGGAGGGGGATCCCAGTGCATCCTGGGAGGCTGAAAACTTTAACTCTGTGGTGCCCAATGTCTGACGTCAACCGCCTATACCCCAAGGTATCCTGTGGATACCCTATGGACCCTGAAGTAGAAAGATACTATGCGTATGCACACATCTATTCTCGCTCTGCATACACGCTGCTCTGCCGCGGGCAGGACAACAGGACAGTCCCAAAAAAACAGGACTGACCCACTGAATGTGGGACAGTTGGGTGGTATGGTTAAAATAATGCTTGGCATGTGTGGGGTGTGAAAACCACAGCCTACTGCCGATTGTCTGACCCAGCAGCCTGCATACAGTAACAGTACATCTTGCCAGATAATAGGGGAATCCTACCCCACCTGCTGGATTATGAAGGAGCCATCTTGCTGGGAGTCAGGGCACTCCCTAACATGAGCAGGGACCTGGGGCACTGTCAAGAAATCAGACATAGAGAAAGAAGAGAATGGAGAGTAAAGAAAGAGCTGAGATGAGAGAGAATGAGGACAGAAAGGAAGTGAAAGTAACATTAATACATAACCTGCCTGCAGCAGGAGCACAATCCTCACAGGAGAAAAAAGCTGAAAAGAGGCAGTCTCCTATCTCCAGGTGTAACTAATAGTACATGCAGTAGTAGTTATGTGTTACATTAACATCATCAGCACAGCAAAAGTTATTACACCACTGACTATGGTGTTAGCACTCACCTCCACTTTACAGCTCTGCCACACTGTACTCCTGCTCTTCCTTCCCAGGAGCCCTGCTTATATAGGAGAGCTGTGATTGGCTGGCACTGTCATGTCCATTTCAGCATATGTTATATCCATTTCAGTATATGTCATATCCATTTCAGCATATGTCATATCCATTTCAGCATATGTCATATCCATTTCAGCATACATCATATCCATTTCAGTATATGTCATATCCATTTCAGTATATGTCATATCCATTTCAACATATGTCATATCCATTTCAGCATACGTCATATCCATTTCAGCATACGTCATATCCATTTCAGCATATGTCATATCCATTTCAGCATACGTCATATCCATTTCAGTATATGTCATATCCATTTCAGCATATGTCATATCCATTTCAGCATACGTCATATCCATTTCAGCATACATCATATCCAGAAACCAATAATTTAGGTATATGACATATCCAGAAAGCTGTAATTTTGACTTGAACGGCCCCTCATACTGGTGCAAGTTTTGATGGTGCGACCGATGGTTGCATCTAGAGGTGCACCAAGCGGTATTGCAGCATCTGTAATGCTAAGATTAGGTGTCTCAGTCCCTGCACATTCGGACGCACGGCTGTGCACCATGAAGGGGTTAGTAGAGATGCAACTACATCCAATATAGGGCCGTATTCAATTAGAAGCGAAAAGCCGTTTTCCACGAAAAAGTAGCGCCGTGGTCGGAACATCTCTGTTTTCAATTCCACATGGTTTTCGCCTACGCAGCAAGTCAATACAATGCAATAGGTGAAAAAGATTCGTCTAAGAATAGCAGAATTTTAATTTTGGTGAGCAAACGTGGGAAAACATCTCAGAACCTTTGAGACAGCCCCCCAAAGGACAACTGTGTCAAAAAAACTTAAGAACACACCAAAAAGGTACTTTCATTTTGGGGGTGAAAAAGCACAAACTGGGGGGACAAGTATAAAAACTAGCGAAATAGACTTCTTGGGGTGCTGTAAGGATGGGTCAGGTGTTTTTATGATTGCAGGTGCATGCAACAGGTGCGTTTTTCACATTTTTTAAAACTTCACTTTAGAGACATAAAAAGATGCTAGCACCCATTTTCAAGTACCCTAAATTTGAGAGGTCTACTTATTTTCACCAAAAAATACTGCTTAGTGCCATTCCTCACCACTTGTGCAAAGACGCTAATAAGAACCCATTGAAACAACTTAAGTACCCCAAACAGTTTAATTAGGGCTATTCGGACACATCTACATTGATCCCCAATGTTAGTGCATCTTTTTGGGGGGTTCAGGCTGGTTTCCCCAATTCTGACAGCACTTTTGGCCTGTTCTGAATTTGCTGCTTGCCATTTTCGTGTGGCTTGCAATTGAATACGGCGAATAGCGGGAACGTGCACGATAAGTTTCTGCGTCCAAAAGACGCAATGGCGCAAAAGTCCAGCAGGTGAAACTTTTCCGCGGGTGCAAAACTAATTGAATACCGCCCTTAGAATCTTGCCCTATAAGGAGTATCCCATTCCCTTAGCAGACTCCACCCTCTCAACAGAGCCCGCCCCATGAGGGCTGCTACCTGGACATGGTTTATAGACATTACTGCATAGCGATTAAAACACTCAAAATAAGCAGCATGGAGTCAGCAGTCAAGTGTTAGGTGCCCTTGTGGGGAGAAAGGAGTAGAAGAAAGTATCAGGAGAAGCACATGAGGGACGAGGGCCCCACTCATGAGAGCTTACATTCTAAAGGGGAGGGGCAGACAAACAGGCATGACCAGAGGCGGATTGGGAATTTAAAGTGGCCCTGGAAAAAACTGTGAAAGTGGCCCTATATGCGAGCACCCTGGAAAGTGGGTGTGGTCTCGTAGCAAAGGGGTGTGGCCTAATGTGAAATGTCATGTCTGCAAGCCACTCCCTGTTTTATTCATGCTGGGGGCATGCCCACCACTCCAGGAGCTGACAGCCGTGCCCACAGTCCCTCTCTCCATTGAATAAACACAGCAAGCATGTGAATGAGTATTTTCTTACATTTATGATTTATCTGCAATGGGGAACCTCTGAAGAAATTGATCTTCCCAGGACAGGCAGTGTCTTGAGTTGGTATTCATTATTCATGCAGGAGATCCCATGGTCTGGAAGCCGCCTGTTTGTGTTGCAATAATACCAATGTCATCATCATGCAAAAGAGGTTCTACCAGATAACAGAAGGTTGGGGCAGGACAAAATGTGAGTTTCCCATATCAAATAATTTTATATTAATAAAATATATTTGCTCATTTGGTACCATTTGCATCAGTAATATGATTTCATTAGAATTGTTGTCTTACTGATGATTACTCTCCACCAGTCTTTTCCTCTAATAGTACTAGCAGTCCTACCGTCCATCCTCTATGTGTGTCTCCAGCACCATCTCCTTAATGTGTCTCCAGACCATCCCCCTATGTGTCCCTCCAGCGCCACCCCGTCTCTCCAGTACCATCCTTCTGTGTCTACCCAATACCATCATCATGTGTCTTCCCAGGGTATCATCCTGTGTCTCCCCAGCACCATCCTCCTGCCGGGCTGCCTGTCATGCTAAAAACAAGTGACAGCCTGGTAAGGCAATTCGGGGGGCGGGGCCACAATTGACAAGCGGCCCCACGGACCAATCGGCCCACCTGGATTCTTCCCGCTTAAGGTAAGGGCCAATCCACCCCTGGGCATGACACAGATAAGGTAGATAGGGAGGAAAGATCATGAAGTGGGTTAGGATGAGAGCTGGAAGGCCTTGATGGGTAGTGGGTCTTCAAGAGCCATTTCTATTGTACAACACTTATAAGTAGGCCTCCAATTAATAGACAATTTATTTTTAGGATCTTTGTTGAATCTTTTATATATGTTGGCAACATCGAAATATATTTTTTTATATACAGATCCACAAATTGAGACAACTTGCAGTAACTCAACCTGTTCCTGATATAATCAGGCATCTGGGAGGATTCTTGAGACTTTTATAAATCTTAGGCAGAAAATAGAATATGGGTATCTTGAATGTTCTATACCCATATTCTTCATTATTTATACGGCCTTCCACTAGACCTTTATTTAACAAATTTCCAATTTCTTTAACCAGCCTCACATTCTATATGCCTCTTTCAAATAATTATCCCAATACATTAGGACTATACGGTCCCCTCCCTTGTCCTGGCACCCTGCTAGCCAGATGCTGGGACCATGGGGCTGCGATGGAGCCGCCCACAAGGCCCTGTGTTCCACTCTGATTAAGACTGACAGATATCACACTCCTACAGATTTTGCCATTTGCAGATTATGGGGTATATTTATTATCCTCTTGTAGTTGTAGCTAGAGAATATCTATTGCAACAATCTATGAAAGGGTTAATTTCAAAGATATCAGATATTTCTATGGACAACTTATTTACCACTGCTTGCCTCCACACCTATAGACCTTTATGTTGTGGTGGATTTAAACAATTTATGAAAAGATTTTCACTAAAACGGATGGGGTTAGCTGTCATCTGTCAGTGGAACCAGCGAAGAAGAGGCTTCACTCAATGCCCACCATGTCAAATAATTATGCATATAAGCGCAGTTTGGGCCTGATTCAGCACAGGACGGAATTGCAAAGCTACAATTATGGCATACACATGCGCAGAGCTAAAACAACAGCCAAGTGCATGCTTTCTCTCCTTTGCGTTGCTTGCTGAATCAGGTCCTAAGTTACTTGCTATATAGCAATCACATTTGTCCAGAGTGACAATGTTTATAGCCAGTGCTGCAGAGCTGTAACAATCACTGGAAAAATGGTGCCGCCCATTTTCCCAGTGATTCCCAGAGGCCAGAATCTCCTCTACTGCACCCGCCGGAGCACTGCTAGAGAGGAGGAAGCCAGCAAAGAATCTGCACACGGGCCCCCTCTTCTCTTAAAGCGCCACCGATTCTATACATTGTGTTTATACTAAGTATCTGCCTAACTTGATTTCAGACAGATTGATATTCCACAAGGTCCAGTTTTTCCTCTGTCACCGGCCTCTAGGAGTCACATGGGGTGCTATGGCTATAAATAACCCCCTGGATTCAGTGGAGTAAGTTCATCCCAGATGCCCAGAGGCAAATTATCATTTGCCTCCCCCCCAAATATGTGACTATGTTTCTATTAGGCCTATTTACTAAAGTAATTTTTCAGGATATCCCCCAAAAACACCCTTTATCAGGAGATATCTACAGATTTATAGAATCCCCTTAATTTATCTGCATTCCAGAGACTGGCCCCGGTAGCTAATACTATCTCAACGTTGCCTGTTGCCTATGGTCTACACAGTTCAAAATGTATCAGGAGAGGGAACCCTATCATACCTCCCTGGCACTTTCTACTCAGACTACTCATACACAGTAGCGCTGAAGGAGAAGTGAAGGATTCTCATTATGGTTGTGTATAGATCCCCTTCAGCTAATGTGCCTGAACACATGCAAAAGGGTTGGGTACGGGATGTCAGCAGTCTGGATCCCAGCGTTCAAAATCCTATCTCCGGCATCCCAACACTTGTATGCTAACCCTCCCCCTCTCCCTATCCTAACCCACCCTCTTTGGTGCCTAACCCTAACCTGTCTGCGTGCATACATCATATATCTATAGCCTGCGTGAAACTTTGCAATTACTATCCTTGCAGAATCAGGCCCTGAGTTTGAGTTAAGATACTGTAAGACTGCCACTGTGGTGGGACTACAAATCACAAAATGCCCAGTCTACTGCCGATTGCTTCACATGCCGGGAAGTTGCTGCACTAAAGATCTGCTGCCAGACTCAGTCGCTGGTGCCCCAGGCACCCACCTCCCATACATTCTTACCCGCAGCTCCGTCTGGTGCATCCTTGCTGACATCCAGCTCCTGGAAGATCTGCAGCCACGCTTATGCTCGGGCTCACTGCACAGGTCAGTGGCTAGAGCTTCCGCTAGGAAGGAGTGGGACGGGGAGTTGTGGGTGAGGGGGGCACCGGGACTGCTACACGGGTCCGCGGCTAGGGATGCTGCCAGGGAGGAGTGAGACGGGGAGTTGTGGGTGGGGAGGGGTGCCGGACGTGTCTCACTGGCATAAAAAACTGCTGAGGAGCTGAGACACCAAAGAGCATGGACAGGTTATAGATAGATGGAAGCAGCAGCTGATGGTCTGACACTGAGCCCTCCACTAGTATATGGTTATGGTAGCTTCTCGGGTGCCAGGAAGAGGTGCCATCTATTGAGCGGCTGTAACGGTACACTCTGGGTACATATTCACAGCCCTAAGTGGGCTGAATATATTGTGGGCGATGGAGGAGGTGCCCCTTTAGTGCTGGCGCCTCCATTGTCTCTTATAGTTCTGCCCCTGCCAAACCCTCCCAAAGCTTATTTTTGTCAGCTTTGTTTGTAATTCTTACAACCTCTGTTTTTGTAATCTGTGGTGGTGTTGGGGCAGGACCGGATTAAGCTTTCGGGGGCCCAGGGCACTTAAGACAGGGATCCCCATCTCTTCTGGCCCTCCCCCTCTTGTCAGCACCGCCACTTCTGGTGGTGGCACATTGGATATTGGGGTCTCGTGGGGCTCCCACACTTGCAGGACTACTCAGGGGACATCTGTATATGTCAAATGGAAAGGAGAGGAAGATACAGTGGTCTGCTGTGATGCGCAGGAGTATGTCAGAGGTTGCACCTCTGTGGAGAGCCACTGGGTCCTCATGGCAAGTGGCTGCTGTGCAGTAACAGCCTCTCCCTTTAATCCGACTCTGCTTTGGGGTATATTTTAAAGGAAAACAATTTTCTAAATGATAAAACATTTTCCATTTCACCTACAGTATTTCCCAAAAATACACTGAAAATAAAACATCTTATAACATCCCTTATTTAATTTAGTGAGAACCAGGATCAGAGAAACATAACCCTGGAGGTATTTTTTAATTTATGAAGGAATTATATTTGCTGGATTGTTAAATATTAAAAAGAAGACAACACCTTTTTTTTAAAAAAAATCAATAATTCTTCTCAATTTATAATATGATTTCCAAATTATTATTAGCTTGTATGCAATTTGGTGAACAAAAGAAATATTTATGTTAAGTATGTTTCTAACAGTGGGGTTTATTTCTCATTGATAGCAGTGGGGCCCCAAAAAGTATAATCTCTTGTCAATGCTATATGCTAATTATTTTTCATAAGTACAGTATTTAATGATTAACCCTTGCTGGAAGAGCAGCTCTGATAGTTAGCCTAAGCTTTTTAGAGCTTGGCAAATTAGCCCTGGCCACACTCCCCCTAGATTATCTCCTGTGTAAGGTATTTCCTAAATTGCCTCTATACCTAAACCATGTGGAAACATCTGTTTCCGCATGGTTAGCTTTTAAAAATATTGTGCATATTGACTTGTGAGCTGGAGATTCAGCCTGATGTATAAGCCTGATGTATAAATTCAGCTTTAAACTATAGTAGTCTGAGCATACTTCCCTTCTCTACTCATTTTCATACAAATAGTCAGCCTTATGTTTTCTACTTTGTGCCACTATGTTGCAGCTGCCTGCAAATCAGACAGCTGCAATCAGACTCTCAGGGGTATATTTACTAAAGTGCGCGTTTTTAGATTCTAGAGGGTACTAGATAAATGATAAGTAGAATCTGATTGGTTGCTATGGGCAACATCTCCACTTCTAAAAACCTGCACTTTAGTAAATATACCCCTCAGGTCTTATACACACTGGCATTAATTTCATGTTCTTTGTATCACAAATTAAACCCATGTATTAGGTGTGAAATAGAACCCAATGTTTACAATTATACCAGTCCCACTCATATTTTTAGTGTTTGGGTTATTGTGTTTGTGTTCAATTTTTCTGATCTTATTCCATTCAATGCATTTATTGCAAGTTAAACACTTTGGAGAAACCTATTGTAAATACCAATAAGCTAAAAATACTTGCAGTAAGCTCATGTCAAACACACTTATATTTCACAAAACACAACACTAATTGGTCCAAAACCTTGCAAATAAGTCAATAAGTCAATAAGTGCTACCACAATGCAGCGGATGCATGATTGTTAACAAATTCTCTTAGGGGTCGATACTATTAACTCCTTAGAAATCGGGCCATGGGCCATGGGGGGTGAGTTAATTGAATCAACTCCTTAGTGCTGGGTGGCCAAACTTTTGGACTCGGCTATCTACTTTTACAGCTTAAAACTTTTAGCGATCTACCAAGCCCGAAAAAGGGGAGGACCCCCTGTAGTTGTTCTCCTTATGCAATGCCCCCTGTAGTAGAGCCCCTTATGCAGTGCCACCTGTAGTAGAGTCCCTTTGCAATGCCCCTTGTAGTTGTGCCCCTTATGCAATGCCCCCTGTAGTAAAGCCCCTTTGCAATGCCCCTTGTAGTTGTGCCCCTTATGCAATGCCCCCTGTAGTAGAGCCCCTTTGCAATGCCCCTGTAGTTGTGCCCCTTATTCAATGCCCCCTGTAGTAGAGCCCATTATGCACTTACCCCTGTAATAGAGACCCCTTATGCAATGTCCCCTGTAGTTGTGCCTATTATGCATTTACCCCTGTAATAGAGCCCCTTATGCAATATCCCCTGCAGTTGTGCCTACTATGCAGTTCCCCCTATAGTTGTGCCCCTTATGCAATGCCCCCTGTAGTTGTGTCCCTTATGCAATTCCCCCTGTAGTTGTGCCCCCTGTAGTAGTGCCCCCTAAAGTACTGCCCCTAATGCAAAGCACACCCCTGTGCAGTACATACCTGACTTCACGCTGGCACCTTTCCGCTCCGTCAGTGCTCCCGCTGCCGGTGACTGGATCTAACTGGATCCAGCAGGAGCACAGGCTCCTCACATGACGTCACCCGTGCACTGCATCACTAAGAACGCTGGCCTCTTAAGCAATCAAAGGCTTCTTTAGCCTCTGATCACTTCAGAGGCCAGCGTTCACAGTTGTTGGAAGTAAGTTGGACACGATCTACCAGTGGGAGCTCCGCGAGCTACCGGTAGATCGCGATCGACGTTTTGGCCGGGCCTGCCTTAGTGTCAATTGTGGAATATGAATTTAAACAAAGTCAGGTATCTTCTTTAAATTAACTGTAATTGTACAATTTATTTTATGATTATATTATTGTATAGTGTGGATATCATTGACTTTTAAGTTAGATGTAGTTTAGTGTTGAGATTATTTGAAATAATTTAAAATGATACCGCCAAGGACAATTTTCAACCCAGTCCTTCTCTGCTGTGGCTAGTTATCCTTTATGTTCTGCTTACATAAATCTTTTATGATAACACCATAGGCTCTGACATGCACATCAAGTGACTGATTTATTAATTCATATTCATGTTGTTTGGTTGATATAAATAATGTAAATGAAAACTAAAGTAAAGCACTAATTATGAGATACAAAAGAAATAAAATGTTCCAAAGAACATGATTCAGTAAACATCTGTCAATGGCAAAACAGTCATTTAAACATTATAACATGATTATGTGAAATGCAACAATAATTAAGACAATTTATAAAAACTCAGCTGGTATTTCAATGGGAAATTAGCTTCAAGTAATATCTTTTTTTTCTACCTGAGATCATGTTCTACAAAGGAGGCTTACCGTCCACTGTGTAGAAGCTTCCATGCCATACATACTGTAAGCAGTATGTGTGTGACTTTATAGTAAGCACTGGATGGGATTTTGTACAAATAATAATTTTTTCAATCGTTCTACTCTTTCTCTTTCTTTTTCTGGTAACCATTCTCTGGCAGCATCAATCATATAAATAAAATTGAACTGATGGATTTAGGATTCACAGTAGTCAGAATAAAAAAAAGAACATATATACTGTACGGTATGCAGTCGGGATGCCGACGGTCTACATCCCGACCGTCGGCATCCCAACTGTCTAATCCCGGCAAGGGTCTAATGACAGGCATCGAAATCCCAATGCCTGTCATTTTACCTACGCCGGGAGCCAGGCGCCCTGCATCCTGATCGAAGGTAAACTGGGCGCGGACAGCCGCGGGGGGAGGGTTAGGTTAGGAGCTCCCTAACTTAGGTTTAGGCAGTGGGGAAGGGGAGGTTAGGTTTAAGCATTTAGAGGGGTGTTAGGGTTAGGCACCCCTAAGGGAGGGTTAGGGTTAGGGGGGGTTAGGTTAGTTTATACTTACCTTTAGTGCAGTCGGGATCTTCACCTCTGCCGAGCTTCCGCGGTCGGGATTTGAATCATACCGATCCCATACTGTACTAAAAGGTCAGAATTACATCTTTAATCTGTTCGACTCTGCTCTCAAAAGAATCAATGCTTCCTTTTTCAAGAAAAATAATTTTGTCCTAAGCAACTACTGTCTTTTAAACATCTGGTAAGGATACAATCATATTTTAAAGGTGCAATTATTATTATTATGATTATTACTATTATTATCAACATTTACTTACATAGCACTAGCATATTCCGCTGTGATTATAAATACAGTAAGTCTATATTACAGTATAGGAGCGGCCAAAAAAAGGTTTTACCTATCTCCCTCCTGGAGTTCTGGCACCTGCCAACCCGGAACTGAAAATGATGTTGTAGTGCATCACTTCTGTAAAGGAAAAAAATATTGCCCAGCACTACAGAAAAAAAATTGCCATAGATGAAGGAAGGGCACATTGTGCTCAGTCACCCCCATACTGGACCATACACACATGGGGGCCCTATATTCTTCTTTCAAATGATGCGCTCCCTTACTAGTTATTGTCTGGTGATCACAAGACAATAATTGAAAAAGTACACAAAACAAAAATTCCACAGATGGGAGGATGTAAAGCCAAATGTCCCACTTCTAATCAAATAAAAAAAAAAGGAATACCTTGTTTATTGCGGTAGGTTGTCTAGTTTATAAAATCGTAGTCCTTGTTGTGAAACCATATTCTTCCTAGACATATTAGCGTTTCATTTGAGACAGCGAAAATTTTAAACAAAAAAATGCATTTTCAATTAGAGTGCAGATTGTTTTTGTTAAAACCTAAAGATAGAATCTTGCTTATAACTATTTTGGAGAGGTAAATTATTAGTATAACAAGATACACAAGCTATTTTTAAGACTTTCTTGAATATTTTTGAAATTTCAATGAAGAAAAACACCTTTTTTAGGGCATTTTTGGACATTTTAGAAATAGAATGATTAAAAAAATACTAATGGCATGGGCACTGAGTGGGATGTGGGAGCAACATAACTGCTCAGACCTCAGTTGCATAGACTGCATGTGTGTATTATAATGAGTACACAATTCGGTGAATTAGTAGCTCCACCATTTGACAGCAATCTCACTCTGTGAGAGTGCTGAATCTGCAGTTAACCACAGGGTGTGATGGCATATCATATTTGTATTGCACAAGGAACACTTCCACTAAGGCGTCAGCCTTAATGATCGCAATTTCAGTGCTGTTTTAAATTTGATTGCCAGAAATTCAATAGGTTTTGGGTAATTTCAGATCATGTCTAAGAAGCCTGTCTATGGAATTTAATTGCTTTTTTATAATTTATTAACCATCAGGGACAGGAACAGCAAACCGGGCCACCTGCAGGGGAGAAGGGCAACAAAATGGTACACTAGCGCTGGTGAGGGGGCAGGCTGCAGGCATGCGGGGCAGTGGCAGCAATGGGGCAGTGCACAGGGGCCACAGTGGGGGACAGAAAGGCTCAATAGCGCTGATAGTCCCAGCCCTGAACTGCTTCTTAAGACCCCTACATATGGAACGATGTGCTCATGATGCGATATCGTGAACGATTTCCTTTGAACACTCCCCGGCACTCCAGGACACGATATGGTGCTTAAACAGCACATTTTGACTTGGGAACTATCGTGCAAGATCTAAAGATAGCTGACTGCATACATGGATCAGTGAGATCCATGATGCAGGCATCTGTGTAAAATAAATGATTCACAGATCAGTGTGATCCATGTGGCTTGCATCTGAAAAAAAACAGTGAGATCCATCCATGCATCTGTGTTAAAAAAATGAATAAAAGTATATTTAAAAAAAAAAAAAAAAAAACTTGTGCTCCCCCCCCCCAGGAACAACCAGCCCCGGGCTCTGAAAACCCAGTGCTGGTTGTGCTATATACAGGGGATAAACGATGTAGGGGTCCCCAGTATGAGGCACAACCAGTACTGGGCTTTTCAGAACCACTCCTGGTTGCCAAAATACAGGGGACAAATGATGTAGGGGTCCCCTGTATTAAGCGCAACCAGCACTGTGCTCTGAGCAGGTCCTGGTTCTGGAAATACAGGGGGAACAATGCGTAGGATCCCCCTGTATTAACTAGCACCAGCACCTGACTTTTTCTAGTGGGGGAGTAATGCCACAGCAAGGGGAGCCCTATCACTGGACCCCCCAGCCGAAGCATCATCCCTGACCACTAGTCAGCCCATGCTGGGGATCCCTGGGTAGTTGGGGACCCCCCTTAAAGGGGTCCCCCACTCCAGGGCACCCCAGGCCTGGACTGATAGCCCTGGGCTATCCCCGGCACTCTGGCCAGTGGGTGCCGGGTTGATAGTGTAGTGTGGTGCATATGACTCTCCCCATCAGACTCTGCACCTCTCTACAATCTTTCAAAGGAGCTCTTAAGACCCATTACTTCATTAAAGCCTTCCAGCTCTCATCCTAACTTGCTGCTACATCTTCCTTTCTCCCCGCCTACCCCATTCTGTGTCACTCCTGTTTGTCTTCCCCTCCCTTAAAGAATGTAAGCTCTTTCAAGCAGGGCCCTCTACCCTCTTGTGCTTCTCCCTACTGTAATTTAATTTATCTCCTACTTCCCACTCGGGCAACTAACACCTGGCTGCTTATGCGGGCGTAATATAGCAATGTTTATCCATGTCCTGTATTGTATTGTAAGTCAATGGTTACTTATTTGTCTATGTACTTTGTAAGGCGCTGCGGAACACTTGTGGCACCATATAAATAAATCATAATAATAATATGAAAGTACATATATTGTCTTTTGCAGTAGGACTACAGGTCCCAGCAGGCCTTCCTGCATGCTGGTACTTGGAGAACCACAATTACCAGCAAGCGGGTGATTAAGGGCCCACTGGTACCTAAAGTACCCCTGCAAAAGAAATATTAAAATAAAATAAGGACACTGATTGTTTGAATATTTTATTTTCCTGCACCTTCACCTGGGGGGGACGGCAGCCTTTAAGCTCTTTTGCATGGCTGCCGCCCACCCAGGACTGTCCTGGCGTCTTTTCTTTTCGGCAGCTTTTCACTGCTGCATCCCCGCCGACAGACTGGCCTGCCAGCGCCTCATGCTGTCTTTATATAAGCCAGCTGTGGGGGCGGGATGATGATGTCACGAGCCGTGATTGGCTCACTGTGGCCATCTTTACATTTAAAAAATGGCGCTAAGGCCAGGGCCACCATCAGGAATCATGGAGCCCAGTACAAGTAGATAATGCAGGGCCCCCTCCTCCAAAAGCTCTGAGGGTGCAAAGGTGTAGTGTAAAGTGCTGAGCGATCTAATCAATGAAAATTGTACTTACCTGCTATCTTTAGATTTTAATTATGTGGCGTTGTTGGTTGCACTTCCCTTCATCTATGCCTCTTCTGTTCACCAGACGACAGCCCTGGTTCTATGTAGTACATTAAGAAGATGAGAATGGAAAGACAAAGATTGGAGAAGTGGAAGATGAGGGGGTAGAAAGGTGTGACATAAGAGGAAAGTGAATGGTGAGGGCAGATAGGAGAAGGTTGGGGAACAGATGGGATGGGGAGAAATATGGGATAATGCTGTCCTGACCAACCTGTGACTTTCCAGCTGTTGTGAAACTACAAGTCCCAGCATGCTTTACCAGCTGATTGTGGGATTGTATGCTGGGACTTGTAGTTTCACAACAGCTGGAGAGCCACAAATTGGCCAGGCCAGGAATGTGATGCAGAGGAAGAAAGCAAGTGACAGGGGTCAGAGGCACACAAGTGGAGTGGATGAGGGGCAGAGGCACTCAGAAGGGAGGGAAGGAGTGTCTAGGCACATATGGGGAGTGCAGTATCAGGCAGAGACACATGGGGAGTAGAAGGGGGCAAAGGCACACATGTGAAGTGGAAAAAGGGATGATACAGGTCTTGTTGAGTGGGAGGCAGAGGCAAATACAGATCTTGCAGAGAACTGACAAAGGAGAGAGACAGGGACATACATCAAGGTGGTAGGGAGGGAACATAGAGCTGCAGACACAAGAAATGAGATCCCTGTACTACTGCACTTACTGTTCTGTGACTGTCTCTGCAGCATTCTTCCTGGGCTGACACCTGACCTCCAGGCTCCAGCGTGGATCACAGATCCGCAGGGGAATCCAGCATCTTATAGCTCTGGCTTGTGTACTGCTAGCTCTGGCTGGACTGTTGATTAATGCACAGGTTCTCAAACTCGGTCCTCAGGACCCCAAACAGTGCATGTTTTGCAGGTCTCCTCACATACTTACTAGTGACATAGTTAGCTGCACCTGTGGATCTTTTAAAATGTGTCAGTGAGTAATGAATACACCTGTGCACCTGCTGGGTGACCTGCAAAAAGTGAACTGTGTGAGGACCGAGTTTGAGAACCACTGGATTAATGAATGATTCATCCTGTGTGATGTGTCATTTATAGAACTCTCCGGCAGCTCAGCTGTCCTGAGCAGGTGAATAATTAACAATTGCTTAACTCTCCGGGCCCGGTACAGGAGTACTGGCTGTCCTCCCCTGATGGCGGCCCTGGCTAAGGCTAAATGGATATCACGGTTCTCACCATTGAAGTCAATGGTGAGAACCGCTCATTGGCTGAGAGGCGGAAGGCTCACCTCTCTCAGCCAATGAGTGCTCCGCACCAGGATTTCTGTAGTAAAATCCCGCTGTGAAGTTGTCATTCAGAATTTTCAGAATTAACTGCAATAGTAACAAGGGATAATCTGGATATTGTGCCAATTACGGAGTCATATCCTGGATACTCTCATCAGCTGGAACTTGGTGACCTGGCCGTGAGTATGTCCTCCCTGTCTACCCCATCTGTGTCACACCTGTTTGTCTGCCCTAACCTTTTAGAATGTAAACTCTAATGAGCAGGGCCCTCTACCCTCTTGTGCTTCTCCCTACTTTACTTTCATCTACTTCTTACTCCCCACTAGGGCACCTAACACTTGGTTGCTTAAGCTCTACTGCTTATGTGGGTGTTATTGTCGCTAATGTGGCAATGTATATTATCCATGTCCTTGTCCTGTATTGTACTGTACTGTATGTCTTTGGTCACCTATATGTTTTACAAACATTGTAAGGCACTGGGGAACAGTTGTGGCGGCATATAAATAAATGATAATAATAATAATAATAATAATAATAATAATAATAATAATAATAATTCAGGTAGCACTGTCCTTAGTGGACAGTACTAATGTCCGTGGGTCAGCATATTTTTTTTTACAAGACCCTGGATTGCCTATTTTGGAACGAAGATGACCTGATCCACGCATAGGAGGAGGGGAGTATGGATTTTTTTTATTACAGGTACCCTATGGATTATCTACTTGGAAAAGTGGACGTGATTGGCTTCAGGGATACATAGGTGAGTATGTGAGCTGTGTGTGTCTTGTTGTTCCCCAAGTACCAGCATGCGGGGGAGGCTTGCTGGGAACTGTAGTTCCACAGCAAAAGACAATATTTTTAACTCTTTACTTGCATCACACTATTCACAATCAACCCGGCACCCACCGACCAGGGGTGCTGGGTGTAGCCCCGGGCTATCATCCTGGGCCTGGGGTGCCCTGGAGAGGGGGACCACTTTATTGGTGGGGTCCCCAGGGATCCCTGGCCTGAGCTGACTAGTGGTCAGGGGTGATGCTTCAGCTGGGGGGCCCGGTGAAAGGGCTCCCCTGACTGTGGTATTACCCCCCACTAGAAAGGTTCTGGTGCTGGTTCTAGTAAATACAGGGGGATCCTATGCACTTTTCCCCCTGTATTTCCAGAACCAGGACCAGCTCAGAGCCCAGTGCTGGTAGCACCGAATACAGGGGACCCCTACGTTGTTTGTCCACTGTATTTTGGCAACCAGGACTGGTTCTGAATAGGCCAGTGCTGGTTGTGTGGTTGTGCTTAATACTGGGGACCCCTACATCATTTGTCCCCTGTATTTAGCACCACCAGGACTGGGTATGCAAAACCCAGTGCTGGTAGTTCGTATTGGGGGGGGGGGGGCACACCGTTTTTTTTCTTTTCATTTACACTTTTTTTTAAACACAGCAGCACAGATGGAACTCACTGATACAGTCCATGCATCTGTGTTTCTATTTATCACACACAGATGCAGGCATCACGGATCTCCCAGATCCGTGCATGCTGCATTTGTCTGCCGCTGTGTTCCGCAGCCCTCATCACAACTGCCGCCACTGTAGCCTGCACGGATGCCGCCGCCTGCTGCACCACTGCTGGGTCCCTGCCACCAGTCCGCCCGCTGCCATTGCCACGTCGCCCCACCGCTGACGCCCGCAAAAGGAAGCCATCTAGGTGCACCCAGATGAAGCCACAGTAAGTACACCTCCTGAAGGCACCTACTGAGGCTGCGCAATGAATTGAAGCTTCCTATTTCTATAGTGGCGCAATTGTGAGGTAATAGTTTAAAAACTGTAACTTTCTCAATTACCTGAACCCCAAAAGGCCCTACTCTGGAACAATAGCTACCTAATAAAACAAACCCCAAGTCTAAATTTGCCCCCTACCCTGTTATGCCTTCCCAAAAATCCCCCAACAGCTGAAAATGGTCCTAACTTAGAGTGTCAAAAAAACTGACAGTTGGAACTTTAGATTACTCCCAAATCCTAATTTTTTATGTTTTTGCCCTGAAATTTGGCATTCAGCACCGAGAGATAGTTCTACCTGTCCATGCCAAATTTCAGCTTGGTGCTTCCCAGAGCTTTTGAGGTAAATCCCCTTAAACACCATGCCCCCCTCCAGAATTCTCTATGGGAGATTTCCATTTTTTTTATTCAGCCTTTATATACTGTATAATATATATATGTGAGTAGAGGGGAGGAGTTGGGATTAATTCATGAAACAGCTATGGGGCGGGGTAGAGCACTTAAGGTGGGCCCCGAGGTTTAGAGGAACACATGGGTCCGCAGCACCTAATAAGGATTCAGCCGCACTTCCAGCACAAGTACTGCAGCCTGTAGGCAAAAAAAAAATTCTAATTCCGCCACATTACCCCCTGGTTACCACCATCACTGACCTGATACAGTCGGTACCATTACTTCGCATAATTCGAATTACGTTGCACCAGGCGCCAGCCCTCCACTGCAAATGTGACCTGGGATACCTAATAGGAGCAACTGAGGCAAGCAAATTTCAGGAATTAACAGCCAGCAGCCACTGCCTGCCAGACACAGTGAGTCACGGTGACAGGCTGACAGCACAGGCAGCACTGCACTGTCCATCAGCAGACCTGCCACACCACCACTCCAGTCCCTCTACACATGAGATGGGTACGGGATGTCAACGCTTGAGATCCCGGGGGTGGAAATCCAGACACCGGTATCTCGACAGGGTTAGGACACCCACACCTATCAGCAGTGGCGTAAGTTCATCCCAGATGCCCGGAGGCAAGTTATAAAATAGTGCCCCCCCATCACAGCTGCTGACACTGTAACGTAGTATTTCACATGCAGATACAACTGCAGTCGCACACAGAATATAGGCATACCATATATAATTTTAATCAGCTGCTTGTGTATCCTATTCACAACGCTGTGCGAATAAAATGCATTTGAAGGGAAGAATTTGCACACAAAGATTCTCAGCACTACCAAGTACCTCTGCGCTCACATGTTTGGTGTAACGTGACTTGTAGCACATGGAGGATAGATGTATGTGGACACATCTGTATGCATTAGTCACAGATAAGATAGTGACCTGTATGGTGCAATTAGCATGAGGCTCAGAGTCCTCCTGGTGAAAGCTACCTGATGTGGGGTAGGGAGTCCTCCTGATACCCCTGATGGAGGGGAAAACCACCTGATGTGCTGGCTTTGAGGACTGAGCTTGAGTCAAGATACCGTAAGACTGTCACTGTGGTGGGACTACAAATCACAAAATGCCCAGTCTACTGCCGACTGCATCACATGCAAGGAAGTTGCTCCACCAAAGATCTGCCCCCCAGACAGTCGCTGGTGCCCCAAACCCCCGCCTCCCATGCCCTCTTACCCGCAGCTCTGTCCGATGCATCCTTGTTGACATCCAGCTCCTGGAAGACGGGGAGTTGTTGTTGAGGGGGTGTGACGGGGAGTTGTTGTTGAGAGGGTGCATGAGTCTGAGGCTAGGGTTGCCACCAGGGAGGAGTGAAACGGAGAGTTGTGGGTGAGGGGGGCACCCGACGTGCAACACTGACATAAGGAGCTGCTGAGAAGCAGCGACACCAATGAGTAGGGACAGACTATAGATAGATGGAGGCTGCAGCTAATGGTCTGACACGGAGCTCTCCACTAGTGCATGGTGGCTTCTCAGGTGCCGGGAAGAGGTGCTGTGTATTGAGCAGCCGTGTCTGTATACTACGGGTACATAGTTACAGCCCTAAGTGGGGTGGGCAATGGAGGAGGTGCCCCTTCAGTGCTGGCATCCGGCAGCAGATGACTTCCATTGTCTCCCATAGTTCTGCCCCTGCGTATTGTTAGGTATCCTAACCTTCCCCCTCTCCCTACACTAACCCTGACCCTCGCTCCCCAGTGCTTGAACCTAACCTCCACCCATAGTGCCTAAACCTAACTTCCCCCTACCGCACCCTAAAAACCTAACCCTCCCCCTACTTACCTTCGGGATTCCGGCGGTCGGGATGCCGGTACCTGGATTGTGGTAGGTGTTGGGATTCCGGCGCTGGCATTCTGAGCGCCGGAATCCCCGCAGTCGAGATTATGACCGTATCCCCTACAGACACGTGACCCTCTCTGGCTGGCAGTAACACCCATGAGCCAGTCCAGAGTGACTGACACTGACTGGCAGCTCAGCAGCTGCCTGAACATGAAGCAACTGTGTGGTGTTATAGGTGAAGTTAAGTCATTTATTTAATATTGCTTTGGATTTATATATGGGATATTAAGGGATATTTTTCTAAATAAATGTGCTGTGTTGATGCTATATGTATAGACAAATGCAGTGTAGGCATGTGTGGGTGCGGGGGTCGAGGAAGGGTCTCCAGAGATATTGGTGTAACAGGCCCAAAGATTTCTGTTGTCGGCCCTGCCCATGCACCGCACAAGTAGCACAATACTTCCCTAATATTACTGTACACAAGAATGACAAAGTCACATTGAAGAAGGAGGCGCTATTGAAATCAGAATTCCTGTCTCCTGGTTTAATCCATTCATATTTCAAAAATATTGAAAAGCATATTTACAAAGAATGTTGTAAATTTACTGAATTGAATTACTCATCTTTTCTATTCATTCTTCATTATTTACCATTTTTTTAACAATAAATAAATTGCTGACACTTTTGGGCCTATAAATTAGTATTTGTGGTATCCACAAAAATGAATATTTGTGTATAAACAGTTATTTATATAGCGCACACATATTCCACAGTGCTTTACAGAGAATATTTCACTCCCCAGTGGAGCTTACAATCTATGGGCCTGATTCATCACAGATCGCAACTGCAACAGTGTACGCAGATCGGCCGATGGTACGTACTGCACATGCATATGTAGCGCAGTGCGCGTGAGTGAGTTAGCATTGCAATCGCACTGCGATCGCCTACTCAGATACAAAGCCATCGCAGACTGAGGGACAGGACATCAGCTTTTGGGGGTGGTGACGGGGAAGTGGTCGGAGAAATACAGGTGTGCCTGTCCGTCTGAACACCGTTGCATGGGCATGCATAAATTAGCCAATGCACAGTATGTGCAGCTTGAGTACTCACTGTTTTCAACAGGGTTATCAATTTCTGGGTAAGGTCAAACCTGTTGTAATTGTGTGTTATTCGATGTTCCCGATGTATACGCAGCACTGCAAGGTATTACGGATGTGAGATAGCAGTAGTGGGCGTCTCCAGGCTGGCTGTGTGATGGCTTTGTGATTGCATTCATTAGCTTATTTCCACAGCAGACCTATGTGCATAATCGCAGCTGCGATCGCAATAGCGATCCGTATTGAATCAGGCCCTATATTCCATAGCCCATGTATACATACTATGGTTATGAGGTGTGAGAGTAACACAGCAGAAACCCACATGGAGGACATGCATGCCAATGGGCCATGACCAGGAAATGAACTCAAGACCTAAGAGCTGTGAGGCAGTAATGTTAACCACTACACTGTCTGTGCTGCCTAATTTGGCACATATTGCAGCAATTTGGGATATTTTTTGTAATTAATGCAACAATTCCCACGATCCAATGCAGAGGCTTTCTCTTCCTCACTGACAGCCTATCACTGCCGGCATAGGAATCCAGTAAAAAGCACTTGTGCTTAGGTATTTGAATGGGAGGGGATCCAGTGAAGCATCTCCGACATTGTGGGTTCCCCATTAATGGTATACTGCAGGTACACCATCTCAAGATGGCGTTACATATTGGTGGCAAGCAAACTTTCCACTGATTAACACTGTACAGGCAATGCAGTAAGCTACAAAAATAGAGGGATTGCAAGAGAAATCAGTGATTTCTCTGTGATATAACAGGTGGCAGTGGTGATAACCCTTTCTCCATCAAAACAAAGCATAAGCAGACCCATTTAATAAACAAACAAATCAAATATTTATTAACAGTTTCTTATAATAAGATAAATAAAGAAAATAAATAAGTTTTTTTAGAAATCCTATTTGTGTTTCTACACTTTACATTTCAATGTATTCTAGTGACATTCCTCATTACATAATTAACTTTTGTGGATTTTTACCTGTATAGCAGGAAAAGCAGCTGGCTTTGGGTTTGTACAGTATGTATTTCCTATAATTATTGTATTGTAACTGGAGAGACGATAAACTACAGCATATTTAAGACATGCACACCTGTTCATTAGATTTGTAAATCTGTACTGCATAATTAACCTCAAGGTATTTCATTCAAGATTGTTATTGAGCCACCTGTGCTTAGTCTAACTGATAAACCATTGATTGTGAAAAATGTGCTCAACAATGGACAGCTCTACTCACTTAGGCAAACTCTTGTAGTATATTGAAAGGTCTGTCTGACTGTTTAAATTATAATGCTATAATTGATGACATTAATCTAATAGGAAGATATATATTGTAGTTATTAACCCCTTCACTGCTGGAGCTTTTCTCACCCCTTTGCTGAGCCTTTTTTTTTGCACTTTGCTAGAATTAAAGGTTCCATAGTCCTTTATTTGAGTCTCATTCTCATAGTCCTCACCGGCCTGGGACTAAAAACAACACCTAAAAAAAGGACAAGCACAGTATCATAGTGCCCCATATGACACTGATAATAAATTGTATAGTAAATGCTCAACCCCCCCCCCCCCTTTACGGTTCTAGCCACGTCTTCTCCCTTCCCGACGTTTTTTATCTGTTTACCCCACAAAAAATGGGTCTCACATTAACAAGTTATTGCCTGGTTTTTAGTTCTGCTCTCGGATTATATGCTTGTCTTCTCATATACTGCTATTGTCACATTACTTGTCTGATGCTGTGTACTTTGTTGATCTCAATGAACATACTATTTAAATAAATAAATTGTAAAGTAGCGAAACCCTGCAGTGGAAACGGGTGACCTGAGCTGTCCGACCAGGGTCCCATTTATAGGATGGAGAGTTCCGGATTTTCCGGCGCTTGGTGATGATATCGGCAAGCGCCAGCAGACCAGTTCCACTACACCTGGTCTGAAGGGGATCTATCCTGGATCTGACCCGGTTTGGAACCTTGTTCCAAATACTGGGTCAAACCCTGGACTTAAGGCCCCCATACATCAGCAATTGATTGCAGTAATCGTGCAATTTGCAATCGATTGTGTATAAAAATCTTTCCCTTTTCAATCGATTGCAGATTGCAGAATTGCCACAATTGATTGAAAAAGAGAAAGATTTTTTATACACAATTGATTGCAAGTTGCACGATTGCTGCAATCAATTGCTGATGTATGGGGGCCTTTAGGTGTAAAAGAGGTACAACAAATTACCATCTATTTATTTACAATCTGAATGGCCGATATATCATGTGTGCATTGGCCAGTGTGTACAGACGATATGTCTGTGAACAACATCGTTCACAGAAATATCGCATTGACTGTGCAGCACAGCCGATGGCAGATATATCTGCACATCGTGCTGTGTGTATGGGTGGTCAGATGACCCCCAGTACACTTGCTGCACAGGCCGCCATGCAGGGGACACGACACATCCCCTGGCCAGATGGCAGTGATGGTTGTTTAGTGTATGAACAACCATCTTCTGCAGATATATCTTCAGATCAGTTGATCTGCAGATATAACTTTCAAGAGTGTACCCAGCTTTAGAAACAGGCCTATATGAATAAACTACCAGTTGATGCAATTTAAAGCTGGGTACACTCCTCAATGATGTGCTGACCCAAGTGACACAATATAATGATGTATCACATCGCTCTACATACTGCACGAGCCACAGTAAGATGAGGCAATATATTGTTACATGCTTAATGTAACAAAACTGCGTTGTCCGCGGCATCTTCCCATCTTATGTGCAGCACATGTGACGTCTACATATTGACTGTTGACCTAATGACTGTCTCGACATGCTGACTGTCGACAAGTCATGCCACACCCAAGAGAAGTAACAGATAAGAAGCACTTGTAGTGGAGGCAGATCATGAGAGAGTGAATATTTTTGGTAGCATTTTGGTTAAGAAAAGGTGGTGATCTGGCAAAATGGAGTGGAGATTCAGGTATGACACCAAGCCACTGGGAAATGATGGTGTACTTTATAGTGAGGGAGATTTGAAGGGAGGGAGGAACTCTGGGAGGAGGGCTCTCTTTTGGACATATTGCACTCGAGGTAGCATTAGAACCTCCTTGTGGAGATAGCAGAGAGGCAGGTGGTTACTTCAGAGAGTGCAAAAGGGGAGAGGTCAGGTGAGGATAAGAAGAGATGTACAGTGAGAAAAACAGAGAGGTGGGAATAGAGCCTTGTTGGACTCCAACAGATAGGGTGAGTGAAGGATGTGCAAGACACTAAAGGCCCCCATACATCAGCAATCGATTGTGGCAATTCTGCAATTTGCAATCGATTGGGTATAAAAATCTGCAATGTATAGGCTTCGCAGATTGCAGATTTCAACCAAAAAGTGATTGTAATTGTTAAACCAGATTGTCCAACATGTTGGATGTCACAGATGGATTGGGGCTGTAGATTGCTAGTGTATGGACGTGATCAGCAGATTTGCAGACCATTGCCAGTAAAATGATGGGACTTTCAAGATTGGCAGATCTGTGTTTGCTGCAATCGATCTGCAAATCACTGAAAAAGATCTGTAATGTATGGGCGCAGATTGCTAGATTGGGAAATCCTAAAATCGGGCAATAAATCTTCAAATTGTTCAATTGTAGTTTTCAGATTGCTGATGTATGGGGGCCTTTCGGTAGAGACACTAAAGAAGCCTTTACATACGTAGAAAGCAATTCAACAAATAACTATATCATGAAGGCCAATAATCAGGGCCAGTTCTAGGTTTGTTCAACCAGTGCGGTCGAACAGGGGCCACCCATAGAGTGCGCACCCCTCCCCAACCTCCCAATTTCAGTGGAACAGTACTGTCCCGCTGTTCCAGCCGTTGCCCGAAGTGGCATGCGGGTGGTGAAATCGGGGAGGTTGGGGACCCCCACCGCCATAACTGTGCAGCGGTGCCAGACCCCACTGGAGTCTGAATGGATGCTGTGCGAAGCTAGTGAGGCTCCCCCCAACATGACATTAATTAAAGGTGTGTCATGTGAGCACGCCTATAAATAACCTCATATGGCCCTCCCATATGTACAATTCATTTATAAAACTGCTCTTTAGTAATGATCCATATATATATATATATATATATATATATAGTATAAATCCAATATGTATGACCCAATAATTGCCCAGGTGATTTATTACTCACGCTATATAGATGATATGATACTAGTGTGGGATAGTAATAAGGAAAGCATTTTTGATGTGATTACCAGACATAATAATTGCACCAGCCCTGTGAAGCTAACGTGTAACATCAGCAATTGATACATCAGCAACTGATTGCGGCAATTCTGCAATTTGCAATCGATTGTGTAAAAAATCTCTCCCTTTTTCAATTGATTGCAGATTGCAGAATTGCCACAATCGATTGAAAAAGGGAAAGATTTTTATACACAATCGATTGCAAATTGCAGAATTGCCGCAATCAATTGCTGATGTATATAGATGATATGGCCTTAAGACAGATGAACATTCAATTGATTTTTTGGATGTGAAAATTTATAAGGGTGTAAATGAGTTTAAAACTACACTATTTGTAAAATCCAGAGATCATAATGTTCTGTTAAGTCTGAAAACTTTTCATCCACCAACTGTTTACAGAGGTCTGCCACTTTCACAGCTACTTCGTGTCAGACGTGATATGGAAATTCAAATGAACCACATGATAGAGAAATTTGTGTCTAGGGGTTTCGACCACAACCTTTTGGTTGCTACAAAAAATAAAGTTTTTTCTATCCCTAGAGAAAATACCTTTAAAACTAAACAGAAAAAATCTCTATCTAATAAAGGTGCCCATCCACTAGACGATTAAGTTGAGCGATTGAACGATAACAAACAGCAGTAGACAAGCAGCATAAACAAGCAATAAGGGTAGCAGTACTTTTGGGCACTAGTGAACAGCCAGTTGCCAGACATTTTGCTATAATGGGTCACTCACCAACAGCAATTAAACATATAATTATAGATCATGTTCCCCCCCCCCTTACTAGGGGAGGTGACAGATCAAAATTGTTACTGCAAAAGAAGGTGAAGTGGATTTTTTTTAATTATACCCCTTTTACTCGTAAAATCCGGGTCTGACCCGGAGTTGGAACGGGGTTCCAAACCGGATCAGACCTGGAATTTAGCCGGCGCCGACCCTGGACATTCCCGTGTCGGCGCCGTTCACACCGGAGTCGGGTCTGCATAGACACGGCTTTTCCGGCGTTGAAGTGGATGCCTGGAGATGATGTCATCTCCAAGCGCCACTGAAGCAGGACCAATCGGCCGGCATGTAGCGCGTTCCAGGTCATTGTGACCCGGAGTGCGCCGTTCACACTGTAGGGTTTCACAGGTTACTCCCGTGTTAAACCCTGCAAGTTACCTGGGTTGGATTGCCGGGTCACTCGACCCGACAATCCAACCTTCTCCCCTTTTACACCAAGGAGCTACCCGGGTTAACCTTGCAATAACCCGGGTTTTAGCTCCTCTGTAAAAGGAGTATAAGATACTTTAAGTCCAAGAAAACTAGTCTAAATTAAACCATGGGGCTACATGGTTTCATTTGATGGGGTATATTTACTAAAGTGTGGGTTTTTAGAAGTGGGGTTGTTGCCCATTGCAAACAATCCGATTCTAGCTATTATCTTCTAGAAGGTGCTAGATAAATGATAAGTAGAATCTGATTGGTTGCTATGGGCAACATCTCCACTTCTAAAAACCCGTAGTTTAATAAATATACCCCAATGTCTCTTTGTAGAAATTGTGTGTCTTTTTACCTGTACTTTCCATTTGAACAAACTACCTGTTCGCAAGCAACACATTAGCTGCTTTAGCAGTATAGCATGTAGATATTTGTCAGATGATCAATTGTTATTAGGATGTAGCACATTAGTGATGCTTTAAGGACATGCTTTAAGGTATGTGCGATATTTATGTTATTTCTTTTGTTTTATTGCAGTTTGGTTTGTCTTACCATTATAACTTTGTCATGTGTTAATGTTACTAATAGCTACTAATTAGCTGGGCTGCATTGGTATGTGGAGCTTGGCTACTTGCTTTGATTAATTATCTGCTCACTGGGAGCCTAATAGCTGTGCTACATTGATAGTGTGCAGAGTATCGCTGTTTTACTGCAGACTATATTGCTTCTTATTAACCATGGATTATTATGATTTCATATGCAGGGAGATCATGCCAATACTTTATCATTATATGTCTCATTACTTTTAATGTATTTTTAGTACTTTAATATTATGTTGGTGAAGGGAGCACTTGGTGTGACATCATCAACCTGCATCCCATGGCTGGGAGAGACGCCGGACATAAGGCTACATTGGTGAAGGGGAGCAACTATATATGGTGAGTAGAGCATGTTGTCTGTATTGCCCTGATGAATATGCGCCAGCATTGAAACTGCTATTGCTACCTGGTGGTCTTGTGTTGCTTGCAATCCCTGAGTGCCGCCGATTGTGTGACTATATATATATATATATATATATATATATATATATATATATATATATATATATACAGGGCCGGTGCAAGGTTTCTTGGCACCCTAGGCATTTCTTCAGCCTTGCGCCCCCCCTCGGATAACTAAACAAGCCCTTATACAGTGCCCCCAGCAGTGTTCCCCTCTATGCAGTGCCCCCATTAGTGGCCCCCTATGCAGTGCTCCCAGTAGTGGTTCCCTTATGCAGTGCCCCTTATATAATGCCCCCAGTAGTAGTCCCACCTACGCAGCACCCCTTATATAGTGCCCCAGGTAGTGGTCCCCCTATGCAGTGCCCCTTATATAATGTCCCCAGTAGTCCCCCCCCACTGTGCAGTGCCCCTTATATTGTGCCCCCAGTAGTAGCCTCCCCCCCAGCAATGCCCCCAGTAGTAGCCTCCTCCCAGCAGTGCCCCCAGTAGTAGCTTCCCACCAGACAGACCCACACGTAAAAAAGCTAAAAAAAAACACTTACCATAATCCCGAACCTGCGTCCGCTCCTCTGTCCCCTGGGCTCCGGCAGTCCCTGCGGGCTGCTCTGCATGATGGGAGAGATGTCTTGACATCTCTCCCATCACCCACTGAGGGTGCCGGAAAATGGAGCTCATGACCCTCACATACCCACACTCTGTACTACTTGTATGGAATAAAAAGAATACATATTTATTTAATAACATATAGCGTACATAAAGTGTCAGTGTATCGCTTTATGTACACAAAAACAAATAAAATCAAATACATAAAAAAAATTAATAAATGAAATTTGAAATGACTCCTGTCTCATACCACAGATGGCTGGTGGTGTGTGCCTGTGTTAAGGTGCACATTAAAAATCCATAGGCAGATCAGCAACACACCACTGTTTTGCCCATATCTTTAGGAGTCCATTAGATCACACACGACTGCGGCCAGAATGAGACAAAGGTGTATGTACTAATAATCGCAGCACTGCCGCAATTATTATGTATCCATCTCACTGGGAATATATTCATTTTTAATGAAAATATCCCTGCTATGTACCAAAGGGAACTCGCAGGGACAGCAGTTGCGGTAAACGCTGTCCCTGCAAGTTATATTCTCATCAAATAGAAGAAGTCTTTCACAGAAGTGAAAGACTTTTCAGGGGGAAGCTGTCAGCTTCCGGAGCCGGCCGAGAGGTGCAGGGAAGAGATAAAAAGATCTCTATCCTGCACCTGGGGCCCCCATAGGCTTACAGTAATTTAAGCCATCTGAAGATGTAAACTACTGGGGTTAAACTCAGAAAAGCTTTGATTTTTGGAGTTTAGCACATAGGTGTCAGATCGTAGTCCCCATTGACAATAATGTGGACTGTGATCTGAAGTGCTAATTAGCACTTTACCAGAGATTTCTGTGAAATGTCCTGCATTGTGCTATTAGCAACAATACATAAAATTATGCAGAAACTGCAGTTTCTACATAATTTTATGTAAAAATCAGCTTGATACATATGCCCCAAAATCTGGCACCTACGCCATGAAAGGAATATTCTCCCAGATTTTCATGTTTCTAGGTAAAGGGGTTTGGGCTGGGCGTTCTTGAGTCAGTCAAACCCCTTTTACTCTGATCTAAAAATCCTGGGTTGATGCACATCAACCTGGGATTTTTGTCGGTGTAAATAGATCCACCTGGGTCCAGGGACCCAACTCGGGTATTTTGCATGGTGGGCCTCGGGTCGTTCCTGTGCCAACCTGCAGTGTAAACAGCGCGATCCGGGTCACGATGACTCGGATTATGCTGCATGCTACCCGCTTGACCAGCTTCAATGGCACTTGGAGATTACATCATCTCCAAGCGTCCACCGCAATGCCGGAAGAGCCGGGTCACTGCAGACCTGGCTCTGGTGTGAACGTCGCCGACCCGGGAATATCCTGGGTCTGCGCCACAGTCTGAAAGGGATTAGGGTACTTCCATATCTTTCGGCCCCTGCTTACTCTGCTTGCGTATCTTCAGTATTCAGTGAAGATACGTAAGTAGTGTAAACGTCAGGAAATACTATTCGGACCCTTGCGGGCACGGTGGCTCGCTTCGCTCGCCACATGAATTTATTCCCCTCAATTCCCACTTGGATGGTAGGGAATGACGTTGGACACTGGCTTATAAGGTTGTGTCAAACGTCATTCCCTACCATCCAACGTCATTCCCTACCATTCAAGTGGGCATGGAGTTGGAACAAATCCATGTGGCGAGCGAAGCGACCCACCGTGCCCGCAGCGTGGCGAGCGCAGTGAGCCCACAAGGGTCCGAATAGTATTTCCTTAAGTTTACGCTACTTCCATATCTTCAGCACACATCCAGCAGGGGGCCGCAAAGATACGGAAGTACCGGGGTTAGTTCCAGGTCTGATCTGGATTGGAACCCTGTTACAACCCCAGACTCAGACTTGATACGTTGGTATTATTATATAGATATATATATATATATATATAATCTAGATTTCCCCGTAAAAAAATTTCATCCTTTTTTTTAATTCCATTAATGATAAATATTTTTTTCCAGAAGAACAGTTTTCTTTCTGCGCAGAGCTTCACCGGTCTTTCAGGGATGTGAGTTACATAGGAAAGAAAATGTGAGCTGAAAGGCCAAGTATTACATGACAGGGGATTCCTTGGTACATTCACCTGATGATTGTGTATTATATTGTGGCAATCTATTATGCTGAGCAACTTCAGTTCAAAGGTATCTCAGTGATGTGAGTTATGAGTGACACAGTCATGCAGATGAATGCACTCATATTGGAATGAGGAAACTCCGCACTAAACTATCATGTAAAATCGCACGTTACATGTTAATATCATTAAAGTAGCAAAGCATTTAAAAGTGAAGTTGCTAAAATGGCTGTTTCTGTCCTAAAATAAACACAGCAGGTGTCCAGGGTATAAGGGCGGTGCTGTGACAAGTTCTGTCAGCTGTCTCATGTTACCAGATTAACCTGTTCCCTGACAGACAGACTTGTAGGAGGCAATTTACACTAAACTGTGTGGAATTACTCCGATGTATCATTGTCCAGCGAAGCTCCGTGCCTCAGTGAGGGAGGAAAGCGGGGGAGTCACATGACGGTGCCTGGTCTCTGAGGCGATGATCGGGCTGCAGTGAGTGTTGTGTGATTGGAATTCGCTGATGACTGTCTATATCTGTCTGTCCTCTGTGGTGGTGGGAGGGGGAGGAGAGGCTGCAGCGCTGACAGTCACAGGTACTGCCCGGGTGTGTCACCGCGCCTGACTGACTGGCCGGTAATACAGTTTGGGTAAAGTACACGACGTCAGAAGGACCCTGTGGAATAAAATGAACAGCAGCTGGAAGCTGTGAGTATGTCCTATGTATAATAAGTGCATCAGACAGGGACGATTGTGATAGATTTGTTACTGTGCTGGTGTAGTGTGACAAGTGTTTATACTGATTAGCACCCGGGACAGAAGGTGCTTACTTCAGCTTGTCACCTATGTTCTTGTATATGTGTATCTAGTATGCATTATATTCAGCTCCTCTGAGTTTACATTGCTTAGCAATTCTTTATATGTACTTTCTTAACACTGGAAAACGTTTTGCTTACTTGCTAAATCATCAGTTATCCATATAATATGGGATGGGTCACTTGTAAATACACAGCAATGGGCAATGCAACTATTAGTACTGTTACAGTACTTTAAAATCTTTTTATTGCATGATCAATGTCAACATGTACAATATTCAGTGATAGCCTGGAAGCAATGCATAGATTAGTGTGAGGGGGGGACATTCAAACAATCTATTTTTGAAAGTTGTGTTGAATGTTTGGTTGTGGGAGTGGGATTGTGGGAAAAGAATAAGGAAAATGGTGGGTGGAGAATGGGGTAAATGTTAGGGCATGTGGTTTGAGATAAAGGCTCTCAAAATCTGAGAGGAGCATATTGTTAGGCAGAAATTGGTAATCTCAAATTATGATGTGATGGTTGTGGTTCCCAAATACCACAGCATGATTTTGTGGCATTTTTAGCAAAGAACTTTGGTAGTAGTGGTTCCCAAACTCTGTCCTCAAGGAACCCTAACAGTCCAGGTTTTCAGGATATCCCTACTTAATGACTTAATTAGTAACTGTCAGTTTGATTATACCATCTATGCACAAGCATGGATATCCTTAAAACATGAACTGTTAGGGTGCCTTGAGTACCGTGGTTTGGGAACCCCTGGTGTACAGCGAGAATTCTTCCAATTGGCTGTAAACCGGCAGGTGGTTGCAACAATTTTGTGCCTGAAACTGATTGTATTGTTCAGCTGGACCAAGACCGAGATGATACATTTTAATTAAAGAGGGATGTCCATCTGGGCCACCATTCATGATTTTTTTAAATTTTTTTTTTATGATCTGCCAAAAATATATACGTTTAGGACGACTTCACCAGATGTGATGAGAACGACAGGATTAGTGCATTCCCACGTACATCTGCCCGAGTCTGTGGAGAACATCTTATGTAGTTTTGTAGGAACACAACACCAGCAGCAATACAAAAGCTTTATTTTGCTCAATTCAAGGTACTAGAATTATACTCTTGTCTTTGCACATTCTTCCTCAACTAGGAAGTGAGGCAGGTCGGCCTCTTAGTGCAATTTGCATGTGTCTCTTGCTTGTGCTCTTGTATCAAGTCCTGAATAATTAGTGGAGATAAGGCTTTCCTAAGAATCACTGCATAAAAGAAATATTACATTTTTAAGGGCCTTCCTGGGCTGTTTCATACAAATGTCTAAGCTGCAATATTGTCATAGAAGTTTTTACTTGAGATTGAGAAATCTTTTTGGATCTCTGCAAATTGATTGGAAAGTGCAATTCTGCACTAGTTTGCTCCTGCCAGCAAAGGCCAATGGAATGAGTTCCACAACAGAAGGTAAAACTGGGATGCTTCTAGAGCAGAAGGGGGTAGATGTATGAAGCCCAGAAACGGTATCAGCGCACGTTATGTGCGCTGATACCGCTTCTCCCCGATGTATGATCGGGGTCTGGGCGGTAAATGACAGGGGCGCTATGTGCCCCTGTCATTATCGGCGCTGCTATCTACAAGATAGCAGCGCTGATAGCCTGGGCTATGTATGAACGGTCAGATCGTCTGACCGTTCGGCCGGCTGTAGCTGTCGTTATCGACAGCTACAGCCTGGCGTTAGCCTATCCCCACAGCAGGGACAGCGCTGTCCCTGCAGCGGCGGCTACCGGCTCCATGCGCGGATCTCGCGATACTTGCGAGATCCCGCGCATGCTCAGTGGAGCCGGCCGGGACAGAGACACACTAGTGCTGATGCGCTGCTGTCTCTAGCGGGTAGCGCCGGAGGGGGGAGTTAACGCTCCCCCTCTCCGGGCCGATGAGGTGTTTATACAGCTCATCGGTAGTGCTTCCTGCTTCGCCTCGGTAAAGAGGCGAAGCGGGAAGCGTTATAGCGGCACGGTAAGTGCTGCTATAATACATCTACCCCAATAACTGGTAAATGAGATGGAGCTCAGTTAAAGGGAAATTCTTGGGAGCAAAGTCCTGATTTATTGGTGTTGTGCACTGCTTAACACACAAAGAGGGGAAATCCATTCAGTGCGATGGCTGCAAATTTCCTTCAGAATGGCCATCTGAAAGCTGATAGCGACCAGTAACTTTGCTAATTTTTCCCTTGCTTCCCATTGAGTTGTGCAAGAAAATTAGCAAAATATTTACTAATAATACATGGTAATGTGCACAATCAGACATAATGTTAACATCCAGTTGCACATTGCACTGAATTGAACTCTCCACAAGATATCCACAATTGCAATGAGAGCCAGTTGCTGCTCAAGATGTTGGGAAGCATTTCCGGGACATGTGTGATTTGCCAGTCTGGCACAGGATCCTTTAAGCGCAGTATTGAGGGAAACTGCAGATGCACTTAGCCGGGGACATAACTAGTGTGGTGCGACGTGTGCCCCGCAGGGTAGGGGGTGCTGTTTGGGCCTGTCAATTTCATGTTTATAATCATTCTCACTTGTAGCTTACTCTTCTTTGATCCCTGGCATCTCCTAGCTGCCACCATCTCCCCGGAATCAGCCTGATTTACCGCCGGCCGCATGGCCGGCAGGTCTAATCCCGACAGCGGCAGCCCGACAGAGGAGGAAATCCCGATCGTCCTTCAAACCTAACCATAACCCTGGATACATACATACAGTCTGGATGCTGGCGCCGGGATGTTGACTGGTGTTTGGATTCCGGTGCTGGTATTCTGAGCGCTGGCATCTTGACCGCCAGGATTTAAACTTCATCCCTACAGCAGATCCGCAAAATGGAACTAATTTCAACTCGGTGTCAGCCATTTAATGTGGTTGTCTAATAAATGTAATCTGCAAATATGTGGACAGCTTAAGAGGTTTTACAATTCAATTTGGCTAAATGAATTGGATATGCATAAATTGCTGGATCAGAAACAAAGTAATGCACCAACTTTAATATTATAAGTACATCAAATGCCATTTAAATTAAGTAGGAGAAGTAAACTATGAGTTTCACGCCATTAGTCATGCTGCTATTTTATTCTGTGCACTTACATAGCAGGTAAATGAGTGTCTTTATAATTCACTATAATAAGCCTCTCCTAGTTGTAAATAAAAAAAGTATTGAGCTGGGTAGTCATTCTTATAATGACTGCTAAATGATGTGTAAGGTATTATGTAGAACTGCATTTTAAGCAGGATTGTACTTCTAAACAGAGCTGAACTTTCTTTCCTGTGTGAAAATTATTTCATGGCTGGAGGGCTAATGTAAAATAATGAATTCTTGTATAAAAGACATAACATAATGTACAGTCTACTGTAATATCTGTCCCCATTATTATTGTTATTATAATTATTAATATTATTAAGATTTAATTTTGGTTATGAATCCAGTGACACTATAATTAGTGAGTTATAAAACCAGGAACAACAGTTAACATCTATGCTTAGTAATTAGAGCCCATGTTGTCAATTCAGAGATCATTGTATAAAATATGTTTCTTTAGTTACTGTAGGTATAGTTGGAGATTAGGCACATAATCATTAGACCTTTATCACACTGTTACTATTACAACTGAAACCAGTGTTTCCTTTGTGCTCACTGCAAAGAGCATAAATGAGGAACATGAAATACAATCAGATTCTTTCATGATTGTAAAGCTGGGTACACACGTAAAAATTTTCTGTCCAATCAGCCAACTAGTTGATTGGTTGGAATGAAAACCTGGTAACGTATAGGAGTAAAGGCCCCCATACAGCAGAGATGGATTGCAGCAATCGTGCATATTTGAAATCGATTGTGTATAAAAATCTTTCCCTTTTACTATCAATTGTGGCAATTCTGCAATCGATTGAAAAAGGGAGAATTTTTTATACACAATCGATTGCAAATTGCACGATTGCTGCAATCCATCTCTGATGTATGGGGGCCTTTACTGATGATTAGCAATTTGCTCCTAAATGCCAGAAAACAGATGAAAATGGTCGTCAGACAAGCTTGTTAAATGTTTGATATAAACAATTTGTTCAAACAACAGTTTTTGTCCATTTTCCGGCATTTTCATTCCAACCAATCAACTAGTTGGATGGTTGTACAGAAAATCTTTACATGTGTACCCAGCTTTACTTAAACTGGGTACACACGTAAAGATTTTCTGTCCAACTAGTTGATTGGTTTGAATGAAAATCTGGTAAGGTATGAAAGCAAATGACAATCAGCAATTTGCTCCCAAATTATGCAAAATGGACAAAAACTGTTGTTTGAACAAATTGTGGCATCATGAACTGGGTTTCTGTGTGGCATAAGGTAAACTGTGGACACACTACAGTGTATTTAACACATCTGTGGTGCTGGGAGCATTTATACATTGCCATCAAATTTTATTGCTGATTTTATTGGTATGAGTTATTTGTCCTGCTCGACACACACAAACCTTTAATAAACCTTTAATCTGGTGGACTTCACAGGGCCAGACTGGCCAACAATGGTATATGGGAAATTCCCAGTGGGCCCCATTACCTGGTGGTCCACCTCCTACTCTGAGGCTCAGATTCCACACTATTACTCTAATAGAGGGTCAGTTGCCTTGTAAAGCAGGATCACTGGGGGTGCTTGGTTCGCTTCTATATAAACCACACCAAGGATCGCCCTCCTGCCAATCAGAGTGAGAGCTCACAACACACCTCTGTCCTATCCTCTTGTTGACAGTGGGGTTTAACCCAATTAACACAGTTCCTGACAGTAATTAAGTTATCCCAGTGGTTGAATAATTTTTTAATGGCATGTATTTCACCTTTACAAGACCTAATGTAGTTCTCATTGAGCTTTAGACATTGGCCAGTCAGTAATGGCGTACCTACCATATCGCATGTAAAGTGCATCAATGTATATATAGAGAGGATCACCATCATGTGTTTAAATATTATACACATGTTATTATGGTGTATTAACTGTTAGCAGCAATGCACTGTAATCTGGTACATGATCATGCATGCATTATCAGTATTTACTCTGTGGTGGATGGCCACACCCCCTCTGACTGACCACACCCTTTAAGCATAGGGCCCCTATGACTGCATTCCCCCAGTGGGAATTTATTTATTTTACAGTGAAGTTACAGGTGCCGCATGTCTGCTGGCACTTGTTCCACAAGTGCAAAATGGCAGGCATGCTGGCACTTGTAGTTCCACTGTAAAACACAATAGTTTTACATTATTTGGCCCCCCATTACCTCCATACCCACCAAGCCAGGGGTATGGGGATGAGCCCCGGGCTTCAATGTAAGCCTGTGGTGCTCGGGAGGGGGGGACCCTTCTTTGGGGGGTCCCCGACTCCCCCGAGATCACCGGCTTGCGCTGATCGATTTGGGGTGCTAATGCTTTGGACCTGGAGCCCCGGTGATTGGGTCTCCGGGCTGTGGCATTACACCCTGGTCGGTTGGGTCTGGTGCTGGTCTTAAATATAGGGGGATCCCCACGTTTTTTTTTTTACCCCTATATTTAAAACCAGAACTGGTCTCTGCAGCCTTGGGTTGGTTTCTAAAATATGGTGGAACCCTACACTTATTGTTCCCCATATTTTTAGAAACTACCACTGGCTGGCAAGCCTGGGGCTGGTTTGGCTTTTGGGGGGGGACCTTTTTACAAATTTTTTTTTTTTCTTACAGGTACAACACAATGGAAATTTTCAGAAAATATTCTAGGGACCCCCCTAAAGATGTGTAGACATAGGGGATCACTATGGGTACCCCCATTTTTAACTACTGAAGGAAGTCGGGGTTTCAAATAGCCGTGGCAGGTGCATTTTTGCAGAATTAAAAAAAAATGCATTTTGGGACTTAAAAATATGCTAGTACCCATTTTTATGTACCCCAAATTTGATGGGACCATTTTTAAAAACAAAAAAAATAAGCTAAATGCTCTTCTGCATCACTTCTTCAAAGTCGGGAAAAAAAAACACCTGCCGCAGCTATTTAAAAACCCGACTTTCTTTTGCAGCCAAAAATGGGGGTACCCATAGTGATCCCCCATGTCTGGACATCTTTAGGGGGGTCGTAACATTATTTCCCGAAAATTCCCGTTTTTTTACCGCCGATCCAAGTATCGCCGGGTCCCGTTTTCACCTACTTTCAAATTGAATACGGGGCTATGCGGGCAAGCACGCGATACTTTAACGCCTGAAAAACAGGCGAAGTCGGTGTTAAGTCCGGGCTGCATTAAGTTAACGCGGCTCGGCTCAAATTGAATACGGGCCTAAGTAGGAAATAAATAAATCTTATAAGCAAATTTATCCTTGATCGACTCCTTGTTTTCACAGGTTGCCAGTGTCTTTATATTCTCTTATATATACGTATGGTCAGTTTGGGCAAGTATATGTGTAATGGAAGAGAGCCAGCATATTATCTACCAGCCATGACTTCTACATAAAGCACCTTAACATTTGCAGATGGCTTCACATGTTTTCAAATCTATGCAATTGAGCCTTCTGCTTTATAATATTATAGGGCAAAATGTCTTTATTGGTTTTAAGAGAAAGTGAATGAAGTCACAAAATTTAGAAATGATTACATTTTGTTATAGGTAGTCATGAATGTTGGGGGATTCTATTTCTTTCACTCTTATTGAATCTCTCCTTTTTAAGCATCTATGGCTGCCTATACCAGAGGTTCCCAAACTCCGTCATTACAGTCCACGTTTTAAGGATATCCATGCTTGAGCACAGGTATCTTAAATTTGGCAGCACAGTCAATTTGATTTAACCATATGGACTCAAGTATGGATATCCTTAAAATCTGGACTGTAATGGCAGAGTTTGGGAACATCTGACCTAGACATTACAGATTACACAAGGAAAAATTCTCTATAATGTCTAGGTCAGATGTTCCCAAACTCTGCCATTACAGTCCAGATTTTAAGGATATCCATACTTGAGTCCATATGGTTAAATCAAATTGACTGTGCTGCCAAATTTAAGATACCTGTGCTCAAGCATGGATATCCTTAAAATCTGGACTGTAATGGCAGAGTTTGGGAACATCTGACCTAGACATTATAGAGAATTTTTCCTTGTGTAATCTGTATGACCGCCATGGAGCAAAATGATCATGTACAACATGGCCCCACCCCCTTTTATAGCATATTTTGTTATTTCTGCCCTTGGGAAGATGTGTATGATTCTTATGTCACAAGCTGTGGTCCATTGATATTTTTGTGTTCTTAATGTATGTACAGATGTGTCCAAATACATCTTACTTCCTTGCGCGTTAAACAGCCCCTCTAGTCGCGCCGTGGCATGACTCTGTAGAGTAGAGCATCTTTTTGTACAACTTTTTACCTTCAAATGTGTCTTATTCTCAAAGCAACGTGAATAGAATGCACAAGCAGCTTCTGCTGATTACAATGATATGCGGCATGTCTGTGTTCTGTGCGCAACTGCGGGTGTAACTGCATAGAACTGCTACACTACAGTGTCATAGCATTTACGTTACAGTGTCATAGCATTTATAGATTATTTAATAATGACTGTACACTGTAAATCTGTGTGGGGCTAGCATAAGAATTTTATCACCTGAATAGATTTTCTAATTAGTATTTTTTTGTTATTTTTGATGTCTATTTGTAACATAAAATTATTAATATATCTTAGACATATGGTCAATTTAATCCCTAATGTATCCGGGTGATTATGAGCTATTGTGATCTTAGTAACCATCTAAGGTTTTGAAATGATACTTTAGAACACTAATGGCTTAATATTTAGTATCTAAGAATAAGAGCTTATGATGGCATAATCTAATATATTCATATGTAATATACACATCTCCTTTTAGATATTACTTTGTGGAAGAGTTAATAAAATTATAATCAGATATATAATATTTTGATATAAGTAAGTTGCCATTAATATTGTTGATTTATTTGAATACTGTCATACCTGTAAGTTACATGTACTCACTTGAAAAACTGCCTGTGCACTGTGAGAACAGATTGTGGCTTTGTTGATATATGCTAATGAGTTTAATTAACACACCCTTCAGTGAATAGCTAACTGACTATTGGGAGATAATAGGACTTGTTGATTGGCCCAAACAGGTGTCACTCTGAGGTACTTTCCCCCAATTGGCCATAAGTCCATTGAAACGGAGATTGGTTGAGAGCTTGAATGACGGCGACCAGGTGATCAAGCTAACAAGCGAAACACGCGTCCTACAGTGTGCTGCTGACAAGCAGTCACACACACACTATAATGGGATCTGCGAACCAGGTACTTTTTTATCCCTCTGCACAGCGCTCTATCATTTGGGCTAGGTCAGTACCTTCCCCTGCAATGCCATTGGTAACAGGGGAACAGAGGCGTATTTCCCTATTGGCCAGGTTGGCACTCGCCAGGGATGCCGGCCGATGGGGGGCGCCGGGGACGCCCGGTAGTACCACCTGCGGCCAGAAACTCCCCTTCCCCCCAGGACTGGGAGAACTAAGAAGACTAGCAGCTCCCGTTCTGACCTGAACTCCATCTGCCCTGCAACTGCCATCCCAGGTTACCTAAATCAATGAGCTTTCCAGTCCGCTAATTACAGGGTCGGCGTGAGGTGATGATGCCATGCCGTGCCTGTAATTAGTGTGTGTGTGTGTAAAGCAAAGAAGAGCTGAGGAGGAGCAGGATTAGGGCCACCAAAAGAACAGAGCACTTCCCACTGGGCTGGACGCCCTCTTACATCAGCAGCTGCTGTTGCGGAAACTTTGCTCATGGCACTGCCCTCTGAGCTGTACCTGTGCAGCTGCAGAGTGAGGACCAGAGATGTCTGTTGACTGGGCTGTGCGGTGGCACAGGGCACGGTCCCTTACCTTTCCTCACCGGTGACTCTTCCTCACAGTTCAGCGGAAGCAGGGTCCGCTCCTCCTCCATGGCGGCCACCATGTGACTGTGGGAACAGTGAGCACCAGCATGAGAAAGCAGGCTAGTAATGGTAAGTGATCCTCTGGGAAGACTGCAGACTGGCAGTGTTGCTGTAGGGAGGCAGTGTTAATTTAAATATCCATTATGAACACACTGAAATTGGAGCTATTATTATTATTTACTGTATAGGGTATTGTAGAGTTATATATGAGGTGGTGTAACACAACTCCCAGCACATACATACATACATACATACATACATACATACACAGTGAGAAGCATCAGTGCCAGACGATGAGAGGGTGGAGAAGAGGGGGGCCTCACTGCGCATACAGACACCATGGTGTCTGTGTACTAACTGACAAGAGGGGGGGCGCCAGTCCCTTACTTTGCCAGGGGCGCTCGGACCCCATACATACACCCCTGCAGGGGAGTGAGAAATCTAGGTGCCCAAACAGCAGAAGCGCTCTTCTAATTTTCCTCCAGATACGGTGATCTCCACTCTCTCATCCCGTTTGAAATTTAGAAAATCGAAAGCTGATGTGGATGCATTACCATCTCCGTTTGGAGCTTTCCTCTTTTCTACCTTATATGCATTTCTATGTTCAGAGGATCCTCCATGGGATTTCTTTACAATATATTGTCTTATTATTTTCAGGATAACTCTGTCTATTAAGCCCTATGTTGATTAGAGGATATTTTTGTATTTATGCAATCCCAGTTTGAACATCCTCAAGATTGTTACATTTTGCTATGGTCATCTAATACAAGATATTCTAGCAATATAGATGATCCTGTCATGCCTAAATAATAATATCATTTGCTATAGAGAGTATATTGTTTTCTGCTTTTCCCTGATTCTAGATATTCGGATTATTTCAGTTACAAATGATGATTAAGATTATAGATTGCAATCAATCAGGATAATCACTGTATTTTGTACTATCAGCTTAAATGTTTTCAATTATGCTATTACGACGCTTTGACACAATTAAGTGACTAAATGTTGATCTAGGAGTCCGCTATCTTCATCCTTTATATGCAATTAATAGTGATATTAGGAGATCATATTCTTTCTGATTTAGGACTCTAATTGCCAGTTGGACAAACAATGTATTTCTCACTTCAGATATTACAATATCTTATATGTATATGATAATTAAGATTGCAATCGTGAATTAGCCTATAAGAATAAGTGAAAGTGAATACAAGCTCTTGGGATAAGATAACCTTTCATCTAAGTTGTTTATAATTATAGAACTTAATAGATTGATATCACAATTTAATGATTTTATACTTGGTTCTCACCCTAGCCTTTAACTTAGCTGTCGGTTTCATTTGATTATATGTGTGTGTGTATCCTTGTAGATCCTTGAGACTGATTTATACTATAATTACTAGCCTCTAGGACTATTACATATATTTACAAGGGTTCATCACTGAATATTTTCGCTGATTATAAATTATGCTTGTGCTATTTTAGCACTCATATGAGTCATTTATTACTTTGATTTGTGTGCCTTTATTTATTCGTTTTTTCGATGGTAGTGGATATATGCTTTATATACCACTCCTTTTTTAATTATATTTTCTATTAAAAGTTATATTTTATTGTATGTTACTTGGGTTTATATTAATTAATCAATACTGAACTGTCTACTATAAATCAGTCTAATACCACTTTTACACCTAAATTCCTAGTCTGACCCGGAGTTGGAACAGGGTTCCAATCCGGTTCGGACCCGGAATTTAGCCGGCGCCGACCCAGGATATTCCCGAGTCGCTGCCGTTCACACCAGAGCCGGGTCTGCACAGACCCAGCGCTGAAGTGGACGCTTGGAGATGACATCATCTCCAAGCGCCACTGAAGCCGGACCAATCGGCCGGCATGCGGCGCGCTCCAGGTTATCGTGACCCGGAGCGCGCCGTTCACACTGCAAGGTTTCACGGGTTACTACCATGTTAAACCCTGTCATTTACCTGGATTGGATTGCCGGGTCACTCGACCTGACGATCCAACCCTCTACCCTTTTACACCAGGGAGCTACCCGGGTTAACCCTGCAATAACCCGGGTTTTAGCTCCGGTGTAAAAGGGGTATAAGAGTGCCACAAAAATCGTGTTTTTGTTCTTTTTTTGCTCTCTTTGCAACATATGTTATATGTACTACACAAAGTAAATTTGGGAGCACCACCAACCTATATTCCATCCAAGATGGCTATGATAGATGGATTGTAATGTTGGTTATAATTAATTAATTTTGGTGACTGGTGCGGACTATTTTGCGTTAAACAGCCTTTCTAGTCGCGCCGTGGCGTGACTCTGTAGAGCAGAGCATCTTTTTGTGCAACTTTTTACCTTCAAATGTGTCTTATTCTCAAAGCAATGTGAATAGAACGGCATGCATATGTTCTGTGTGCAAATGCGGGTGTAACTGCATGCAAAATGCCACATTATAGTGTCATAGCCACTGACCTGCAACGTAGTAATTAGCATACAGATACGGCTGCAGTAAATAAGTTAGGTTATTATATACTGAACAGATTGTTTAATGATAGGTACACACTGACAGATATATTGGCTGATCAATTGATTGGCCAATATCTGCTGCCCGTCGACCATTCTGTGTACCAGCGATATATCTGTGAACGACGTCGTTCAGACATATCGCGTTGGTTGTGCTGCACAGCCGATGGGCGATATATCTATCCATCGGGCAGTGTGTATGGGTGGTCGTACACATGCAGAAGAGACCACAGGGAGGGGGACGGGGCATGCCCCCCGGCCAGCGGGACCCACGGCCAGTAGCAGATGATGGTAGTACATTGTGAACAACCATCATCTGCAGGTCACTCGATCTTCAGGAGCTCCCAGTAGGTAATCAATTCAGCACGCTGTTTAGTCCGACCAATGATTTCTTCTCGCACCCTCCTGAGAAATCCGACTAAAGTACAAGCCGCGAGGCTGTTTTTCGGCTTAGCACGGTGCTAACAACCTCGCGGCCGACACTTTAATCGGAAAATGACGGTTCTCGCGATTAAACACCCAGGTTAAAACCTCGGACTTAGCGCGCTGAATTGCCCCCCCCTTAGACGCTTTCCTTTTTATTAATAGAGATAGCTCCTCATATAGAGTATGCAAGTATGCGCTAGTGGGACAAGTAGGCACACTTGTGCATATAAACTGTAGCACTTATTGACTGTCTGCTTTTGTTGTAGCACTTAAATGAGCCAAATCTACGTATAATGCCATGTATGTGGTAAAATATCAAAATGAACACACATGTTATGTAGAAAGGAGCTCTTCAGCAATCTCCAGAGAAAGTGGATGCACTATTTCTGTATATACTTTACTATTCTTTTTAAATCAAAAGGCACATGCAGATTCCAAATTGATGATTTCCTAGATGATTTCTCAGAGCTGGAAGGCATGTTCTAGCATATAGAGCACAGGTTGTGATGTTGTCTAACTATACAGGTCGACAAAATACATGTTTCAGACGAGAATACACTTGAGACAACCAAATACCAGCAATACATGGATTAAACAGGAGACGGCCTGACATAATTCAGACAATGAAGGTAAACAAACACTAAATGACTCATATGTAGAGATGTTTTGGTTTTGTATCTGGATTCTTCTTTGTGTTTTTTGGCTTTGCAAACCACGGTCAAGTGTTTTTGGTTTTGGATCTGGATTTTTTTTTTTTTAATGGTTTATAAAACAGCTAAAATCATGTAATGTTTGCAATCCAAAACTCGAAATTTGAATTTAAAATCCGAATTCCGAACCGCTAGAAGATAAGAACCACAACTCTGATTTATCCAGATGTCCTCAGAACCGGGACTCTGATCTGTCCGGATTCACGAAATTCGGGTGGATTCAGATTGAACCGCACATCTCTACTAATAAGGTCATTAACCAAGAGATGTGACTGCAATACTTTGGACAGCGAGGTATGTATACACAATAAGAATAATAAAAGATGTGGGTGAATTATTGAAATTTCAGATTAAATATTCAATTACATTACCATCTCCAATAGCATCTACAGCAGTAGTCTGTCAGGCCCTGGTGTTGATTGACCTTTGTTTCGGGAGCAGTAGTCGGTGGGCTTGGGTGAGTCGATGGTAATAGACGAGGAGGCAATATGTAAGTCTTCCTCATAGGCTACTCTCAGATGTTGATGAGACCTACTCTGAGGTGTGGAGACTAATCGACTTGATGGTATTCACCAGTGACCACTCCAAGCGGGGAATGGGTTTCGCTGCACCAAGTGAACAGGTCGTGGCCCCCAGAATAGGTATCTGAGAGAAGCGATAAAACAAGGGACAGAACTAGGAGTGTACTGGAAGAGTATCTGCTACAGTGAATCAGAAGCTGATTAGTGATGGGGACAACTCCGGAGATCCAGATACCATTTGTCACGAGTAGCTGCACTGGCAATCTAGACGCTGAATAGCGATGGGTAACCTCTCTGGTGAACAAAAAGAGTATGCTGCAAAAGGTGGAATATATCACAGTAAAAACAGAATACATATGAATTCCATGATATCCGATGGTATTAATAGATGTCATGCTGATTCCTATACATGATATCTGAAATGAGCGTTTACTGAAATAACATTTGTAATGAATTGAAAGAAAAGAAAAGCCTGGGGAGAAGAAGTGTTTAAACGACTTCTGCTTTCCCTTGTCAAAATGTATTTCAAACAAGGGATGAGAGAGAAGCAAACAGTGTCCCCAGGGAAACAACAGTTTAAGAGCGCTTCTGCTGTCCCCGCTCCTGACAGTATCTCCCCTCTGTTACTATAATAGCATAGCAGAGGAGGAGTTTCAGTCCGGCTTGGATGAGAGAGTGCTATAGAGATAGAAATGGTATAGAAATACCTCGTGAAGAGCTAATGTCATGGCCAGGGTATTTCAGCATGGCGCTAGGCGAGTGTTACCTGTGAGGTCATTGTGGCGCGGGCTGTCTGGTGGCGGAGCTGGTGTCTGGCGGGGGGCTTTGGCTGCACGCGTTGTCACTCTGCGCTGGTAAGGCCTGGCGGCGTCTCCATTCCGTTTGGCATGGGCGCTGCCATCTTGCCTTCTGGCCATGTGATGCGGCTGGCCAATCCTGGTGAGTCACATGTTCCCTCCGGCCAGTAACAGCACGGCATGGGGTATTTAGGGAGGGTCAGTGCCTTCCTTCTTTGCCAGTGCAACGTGTATCTCAGCCTAGCTGAGAGGGAGTTCTCTGTGCTTTCCTGTTCCTGTGAATCCGCTGTCTGCCAGTCTGCCAGTCTGCCTGTCAGCTCCTAGTTCCCACTGGACTACCCCGCTACCTCCATCACCCTTGCCCATACCTGAGTGCCTGAGCCTGCTGACATCCTGCGCTTCAGTTCACTACCTGCAAACCTGGCTTGTTTATTTTCAGTTCTCTATCTGCAAACCTGGCTTGTTTATTTTCAGTTTCACTACCTGCACACCTGGACTGCTCTAATTGTTTCTACCTGGACATTAACCCTTTTGCTCCCACCACAGAACTCTTGTGCACATTTATATTTTCCTGGACTTTTATTTACTGCCACATTATATGTCCACTCGAGCACTTATTAAAAATCCTAGTTTTATTTACAAATCTGCTTCTGTGATCGCTCCTGCTACCACCCCGGGTCCACAAATAACCCAGAACATAACAGCTAATAGGCAGGAAATGCGACTGCCGGTGGTAACTCAATAGAACTTAGCTATACAGAGGTATGCCAGATATCATAGGCAGGGAATGCAGCTGCCTGTAGTAAATCAGCTGAGCTGTGCAATACAAACGGCCAGTCAGACAAAGAATTCAGGCTATACAAATAATGTATACACACATGAATGATCCGAATGTATATCACATAAGGAACACATCTAAAAATCAACAAAAATTTTTGAAAATAATCCGTGTGCAATAATTAATGCCTATATACTGCAAACAGTGGATTACTTCACAGTGTAAACAGAGTACATATGGATTCCATAATATCTGATGATGTTAATTGATATATTACCTGATTTTTATATATGTATATCTACAATGAGCGTAACTAAGGTGTCACTTATAAAGTAAAAAAGAAGAAAGAAAAGCCTGGGGAAAAGAAATGTTAAACAACTTCTGCTATCCCTTGTCAAAGTGGATTTCAAACAAGGGATGAGAGAGAAGCAAAACAATGTCCCCAGGGAAACAACAGTTTGAGAGCGCTTCTACTATCCCTGCTCCCGACAGTATCTCCCCTCTGTTACTATATGAGCATAGCAGAGGAGGAGTTTCAGTCCGGCTTGGATCCTGAAAGCGCTATAGAGATAGAAGAGATAAAGAAATACCTCGTGGAGAGCTGATGGGTAGGGAATGCGGCTACTGGTGGTAAATCAAAGGGGCTCTGCTGCACGGACGCCCACCGAATATCATAGGCAGGGAATGCGACTGCCTGTAGTATATCAGCTGGGCTGTGCAGTACAAACGGCCCGACAGGACGCGCGTTTCGCCTCTGAAGGCTTGATCACCTGGTCGTCACGAGGTGAAATCCGTCTCCCTCCTCCTTTAAATTACACAGCATGCAAGGCTGGTCCAATCATGCCCATTACCTATTGATTGACATCACTGTGAGCCAACCAGCGAGTAAAGCTGTGGGAAACAAAGGTGTTAACATTTCTGTGTTACGTGTGTGAGGATTCCTAGTCAGCATTAACATAGGTAAACAGAGAACAAAAATGAACATTTAGAATGCTGAGATGACTAAAACACATAGTAGACCCAAGTTATATCCATACATTATTAGTAGTATTCTTAATTATAGAGCCTTGTTGGTAAGTATGAAAAATACAAAAAAATATTATATAAGAAATCGCAATTGTTTATATTTGCACTTGCAACTGTTATTCTCTATTATACACATTGGTGTACATCGAGGAGACATATTACAAATATAAGTCACATAAATGAAATTGAACAGGTAAAACAAATAAAAATTATAAAAATATATGAGAATTATATGAAAAGGGGTCAATACCATCATAAAAAGTGCGTGACATTAGAAGATAGTGTATATAATGGATAAGGCCATCCATTGCTCTCATGATGGTGTTCCAGAACCATAAAACTGTTTCCGTATATGATTATTAGGCAAAAATTGTCAAATCCAAAGTCAAATAATAAAAATAGAAATAGAAAAGAACTCTTGTTGAAGATGTAAGGTATAATATAAAGACATTATAAAAGTGTATATGAGTAGAACTATTGTAAGGTATAAATAACCCTATTATATCTAAAAAATATATATCACTAAGAGTACATCAAGAATACACACATATATGCATGAGAAAAAGGGGGGAAAAAGTGAAAAAAACACACTACACTGGTGACAAAATAGAAAGTGAAAATGATTGAAAAGTGTGAAAACAGGAAAAAGAACATAAGGTGTGTGACATAGCAATACCTATGTATATCTCTAATTAAATCAAATGGATATGATTAAGTGAATAGAAGTGTGAAAACACTATAAATAATACATGTGATAATCCTATTATACAGAGAAAGTCTGTGAAAGGAAAAGTGAGTGAATGGTCGTGAAAATATGTTGAACAAAATATTATAAATTGATTTAGGAAGGTGTGAATAGTGAAAAACATGTAATGATAAAAAAGAAAAAATTCTTTTAAATTGAAAATAAGATGAAACCTGAATAGAGTTCCAATATGTGAAGAAGGTAATGAAAAAAAATTTTTTGGAGTCATATAGACAACTGAATGAAGATAGAAAAAAGAAGAAAACCTAAATTGAACAAAAGTGTCAATACTATCTGATCCTGACTAGTTTATTCCTTCAAGAATACACTATAATTAATGTTCTCATTGAGTCCTCTGGGCTCTAAAGTTCCTAATTTGAAAATCCATTCACTTTCTTTCATGGCAAGGGTTTTGTTGATGTCTCCGCCTCTGAGTCCTAATTTAACCCTTTCAAGTCCACAAATTTTTAAATCCTGTGTTTTCCCTGCATGTTTAATGAGACAGTGTCTGGCCACCATAGTGATCTGTTTCATTTTTAAAAGATCATTAGGTGCATTGCGTATATTACCCAGATGTTCCAGGGCCCTAATCTTCAGCATCATACCAATGTACTGTTGTGGACAGTTACACGTGATCTTATATATCACATTAGAGGTTCAACAATTGAAGAAATCTTTCACCTTTATATCTTGACCATATTTATCTACAACTGACTGAACATTTGTTATATGTGGGCATATTTTACAATTCCCACATGGATGACTACCAGTTGTATGGGGATATTTATTTCTCATTTGTGTGAAATGACTTCTCACTAGATAATCCCTGAGATTCGGAGATCTACGCCAGCTCATGTTAATTTGTGTATCCAAATCCTTAGCCAGGTCCTCATCAGACAACAAGATGGGTAGATGTTTCTGTAAGATTGCTCTCACTTCTTGCCAGTTGTTACAAAAGTCACCTATGAATCTGATGGTGTTCCTTTGTTCCTTCTCTGGTTTGTCATGAAAAATCAAAGATTCACGTGATTTATTGTCCACTTCGTGTTTTGCTTTCTTGATGGATCGATAGCTGTATCCTCTTTCATGCAATCTCAGTGAAAGCTCTTTAAATTGATCGTTGTATGTTTTATCATTAGAACAATTGCGCCGTATCCTCAAGAATTCACCTTTAGGGATGTTTGAAATCGTAGGGGGAAAATGAGAACTGGAATTATGTAATAAACTGTTAGTGGACGTCTGTTTGCGGAAAGTTTTTGTCTCTATGATGTTATCATTGCCTCTGTAGATCATGAGATCTAGAAAAGAGATGTTGGTCTTACTGCAATCATAAGTCAATTTGAGATTTAGTTGATTGGTATTAAGGGAAGTAATAAAATTGGTTAACTCTTCCTGTGTACAATCCCAGATCAACAGGATGTCATCAATATATCTCATCCATAAAGTCACATGTTGTGTGAAAACGTCCTGATCTTCTTTAAAAACGACTTCTCTCTCCCACCATCCAAGAAAGAGGTTAGCATATGTGGGAGCACAAGCTGCTCCCATTGCAGTACCTCACTCCTGGATGTGGAAATGGTTGTTAAAAATGAAGTAATTATGGTGTAGTACAAAGTGTAGAAGATCCAAAAGAAATTCCTGAAATGGTCCTATACCTTCCATAGTAAGGAAATATTTTACAGCTTGGATCCCTAGATCGTGAATAATGGAGGTGTACAACGCTTCAACATCTAAACTCACCAAGAGATGTTTTTCTTCTAAACAAACATCATGTAATTTACGAAGAACATCTGTCGTGTCCTTGACATAGGAGGGTAAACTTAGAACATGTTGCCTTAAATGTACGTCCAGGAAACAACTGGCTTTCTCCAATAGTCCTCCATTGCCAGAAACTATCGGCCTCCCAGGTGGGTTCACAAGATCTTTGTGAACCTTGGGCAATAGATAAAAAGTAGGAGTCCTAGGATGGGGTGTCTCAAGATAATCATATTCAGTTTTAGAGATGACACCATTATCTAAGGCCCTGTTGATCATTTTGGAGAACAGATTTCTGAAGTTATCTGAAGGATCAAAAAGTGTGGTTTGATAACATGATACATCACTTAATTGTCTATTGGCTTCTTGAAGATATAACTCAAGTGGCCAAATGACAATATTCCCACCTTTATCTGATGGTTTGATTAATACATCCTCCCAGCTTCTAATTTAATTTATGGCTTGCCTTTGCTGAGTATTAAGATTTTTCTTTAGTTTATGCCATCTCCGTTGTTTATGGAGCTTGTCAAAGTCATGAGAAACCATGTTTAGAAACACTTTGACTTCTGGACATATGCTCTCTGAAGGGAAGAAGGTTGAGCGTTTTTTTCATGTAGGTCGTTGAGGTTTACTTCCTCTTTCTGTTTCTTCTGCCAAATCTTCCAATCTTACTTTATAAGTGACACCTTAGTTACGCTCATTGTAGATATACATATATAAAAATCAGGTAATATATCAATTAACATCATCAGATATTATGGAATCCATATGTACTCTGTTTACACTGTGAAGTAATCCACTGTTTGCAGTATATAGGCATTAATTATTGTACACTGATTATTTTCAACATTTTTTGTTGATTTTTAGATGTGTTCCTTATGTGATATACATTCGGATCATTCATGTGTGTATACATTATTTGTATAGCCTGAATTCTTTGTCTGACTGGCCGTTTGTATTGCACAGCTCAGCTGATTTACTACAGGCAGCTGCATTCCCTGCCTATGATATTTGGCATACCTCTGTATAGCTAAGTTACCACCGGCAGTCGCATTTCCTGCCTATTAGCTCTTCACGAGGTATTTCTATACCATTTCTATCTCTATAGCGCTCTCTCATCCAAGCCGGACTGAAACTCCTCCTCTGCTATGCTATTATAGTAACAGAGGGGAGATACTGTCAGGAGCGGGGATAGCAGAAGCGCTCTTAAACTGTTGTTTCCCTGGGGACACTGTTTGCTTCTCTCTCATCCCTTGTTTGAAATACATTTTGACAAGGGAAAGCAGAAGTCGTTTAAACACTTCTTCTCCCCAGGCTTTTCTTTTCTTTCAATTAATTACAAATGTTATTTCAGTAAACACTCATTTCAGATGTCATGCTGATTCCTATACATGATATCTATTAATACCATCGGATATCATGGAATTCATATGTATTCTGTTTTTACTGTGATATATTCCACCTTTTGCAGCATGGATGCATTAACTATTGAATACGGATTATTTTCAACATCTCTACACCTTGATGTCTAGATGTGTTTCTTATGTGATATACACTCGGATCTTTGATGTGTATATATATGAATTCCATTATTTGACATACCGTATATACTCGAGTATAAGTCGACCCGAATATAAGCCGAGGTACCTACTTTTACCCCAAAAAACTGGGAAAACTTACTGACTCGAGTATAAGCCTAGTGTGGGAAATGGCAACAGCTGGTAGTGCCCCCAGTAGTAATTCCCCCTGGTTGTGCCCCCAGTGGTAATCCCCCCTTTCAGTGCCTCCAGTAGTAATCCCCCACTGGTAGTACCCCCAGTAGTAATCCCCCTTTTAGTGCCCCCTGTAGTAATCCCCCACTGGTAGTGCCCCCTGTAGTAATCCTCCCCTGGTAGTTCCCCCAGTGGTAATCCCCCCTTTTAGTGCCCCCTGTAGTAATCCCCCCTTTTAGTGCCCCCTGTAGTAATCCCCCCCTGTAGTAATCCCCACCTGGTAGTGCCCCCTGTAGTAATCCCTCCCTTGTAGTTCCCCCAGTGGTAATCCCCCCTTTTAGTGCCCCCTGTAGTAATCCCCCCTTGTAGTTCCCCCAGTGGTAATGCCCCCTGTAGTAATCGCCCCCTGGTAGTGCCCCTGGTAGTGCCCCCTGTAGTCATCGCCCCCTGGTAGTGCCCCCTGTAGTCCCCCCCGCCCCTAGTAGAGAGAGACGTGAAAAGATTTAAAAAAAAAAATCACTTACCTGAACTCCCGCTCCTGGTCCCGCCGCTGTCCGCTCCTCCGGCCGCTTTGCATGGGAGAGACGTCGTCATGACGACGTGTCTCCCATCACCCACTGCGGGAGCCGGAAGATGGCTCCCGCAGTGGGAGCAGCAGCAGCCGCTGAGAGTCTGACAGACTCTCAGCGGCTGCTGATTACACCAAACACGCAGCTGCCAGCTCCGGCGGCTGTGTGTTTGGCAGTGTGTAGCGCTGACCGAACTCCGTCCGGTCAGCGCTACACTTGACTCGAGTATAAGCCGAGGGGGTACTTTTTCAGCACATTTTTTGTGCTGAAAAACTCGGCTTATACTCGAGTATATACGGTATATCCTGATTATAATTATGTGTTTTAAATGATTTCAGCTTAGTGAGCGTTGCAATCTGTTTAGCCTAATTTACTGATCAGGCTTTAACATTGTTTGTTTTTTGAGCTGCAATCTTTCTGATGTTTCATGTAATATTTATGACTAATTGGGATATGCGGTTATTTCCTTATCTAACGAGTCTAAACTACTATCTGATGCAGTGACGACACTGTTCACATATTTTGAACATTGAAGCAGGTGGGTTTCATCCCCCAATTACTCATGCTATACATTCGCTTAATAATTAATTAGGAATTGGGAGTTAATATTTTCGCCTGGATTAATTTATACATGCAAGATTGTTGTGTGTAAATTTATTTATTATTCGTATCTTTTTGAGATTTTAGATTTATATAGGTGTATCTACCAATACACTTTTTTTTTTTTTCTTTTTTTAAACAATTAATTAAAGGTTAAGTATTACGTCTATACATATAAATACTTTTTCGTGTTTTTTGTCATTATATACATTATGAATGATTTTCATCTACTATTAATAATGAGTGCACAAGTAAGACATATTTGTTCTTTTGCTTCTTTGCATGACATTTGAACCTCTCTGGTGATCCTGATGTTGTATAGCTGAAGGATAAGTAACTGGGTATCCAGATGCTGAATAGCGATGGGTAACTGCGTCGGTAATCCTGACGCTGTATAGCAAAGGATAGGTAACTGGGTATCTAGACGCTGAATAGCGATGGGTAACATAAGGAATGATTTCTTGATAGAAAACACTAAAGAATAGTGTGGAGCCTAGGATGCAGTCTCAGCAAGTAGTCACTAGAAAGCAAAGTTACACAGGCAGTTTCCTGTTCATGAAGCCAGACTTAAATACCCTTAGGTAGCTGGTCATTTGCTGCAGAGATCAGCTGAGTGACCGCAAGACTACCATTGGAGGAGCCAGATCAGATGACACAGACCAACATGGCTGCGCCCATGATCGTGAAACGGGGACTCATCATGGAAGTCCTTGCAGACCCAGGGAAGAATACTCAGTCCGCTACTCACTCGCGCACCTGGAGTCTGACCACCTCAGAGATTTGAAGACGCCGGCACATATGTGAGAGGCGACCAATCCCAGGCCGCAACCTGACATAGTTTATGTACAGTGCACTACGTGGCCAAAAGTATATGGACATACGAACATTACAACCATATGTGCTTGTTAAACATCTCATTCCAAAACCATGACTTCCATACATGTTGCCTAGAGCCAGATTACTGACAAGGTGGTACAGGTGGGCGCCTATGGCCTATTGTTCCTAGAGGGCCTGCCGCCATAATGTTAAATGAATAGCGGCCTGCTGCCATCTGGGTGGAGTCAGGAACAGATATTTGTGGATAAGGCCTGGCTCGCAGTCAGTGTTCCAATTAATCTCAAAGATGTATAATGGATTTGAGGTCAGGGATTTGTGCAGGACAGTTAAGTTCTCCCATGTCAAACTAGAGCGAACCATATTTTTTTTTTTTATGGACTTCATTTTGTGCATGGGGCATTGTTATGCTGAAACAAGAAAGGATACACCATCATCTATAATTGCATGATCTACCATTAAAATTTACCCTCACTGGAACTAAATAACCCAGGCCAAATCAAGTAAAACAGCCTCAGACATTATTCCTCTTCCTCCAAATTTCACAGTAGGCTATACGCATTTGAGCAGGAAATTTTTTTCCTGGCAGTCGCCAAAACCAGATTTGTACATCATAATATCGGATGGTGAAGGTTGATTTGTCATGGCAGAAAATCTGTTTCCATTGCTCTAGAGTCCAATGGTGGTGTGAGTCCCACTAGGGATGTAGTTGGCTGCCGATCTCAATACCGACACACGAATCCCGACAAGGGACTTGGGCGTCGGTATTTCAATGCCTATCTTAATCCTGACACCAGAACGCCGAAGTACACTGGACCGACCAAGGTAAATCTAGATTAGGCACCCCCGGGGGGAGGTTAGGGTTAGGCATTAGGGGAGAGGTTAGGGTTAGGCACCACTAAGGGAGGGTTAGGGGGGGAGAGGGTATTTATCTTCCCTGATGGGATCTTCTCCCTTCGGGCTGCTGGTGACGGATTATAAACCGGCGACTATTCAGCTGCCGGGACTTCATACCCATTCCCTACTCGGGGCCGGCTTCAGGAAGAGCAGCACCTTGTGCAGAATGGGAAGGGGTTGCCCCCTTTACTCCGTGCATGGCCGAAAAGAGGGTGTGAGCTAATGACCATAGGCCACACCCCCTAAATGATGCTATTTGGGGGCGTGCCCTTATGGCACACATCCCGGTTAACGTCAGGCTGGGGGCGAGCCAAACACTTTGTCAGTAGCTGGGCTGCCCACAGCCCTCTCCCTGTACTGAATTGATGCCGTGTGTCATCCATTCAGCTTCTCTGGAGCTGGGCTATTTGCTATTGCAGTCTCCCGACCACCCGTGGGACACTTCAGCCCGCGGGTGGGACAGTGCCTAAAAAACAGAATTGTCTTGCTGAAATCAGGATGATTGGGAGGGGTGCACCCTCTATGGGTTTGCGCCAGGGGCGTATTTATAATGGGTGCAGGGTGTGTGGGGCACAAGGGCCTCTGGGTCCCTTCACCCACACACCCTTCACCCATATTATATCTACATCTCCGGAGTCCCACGTCGACACCGTTGTGTCTGCGCTGTAAAAAACGGCTGGAAAATTGCCGCTGTGGCCATTTTCCCAGTGACCTGCACTTGCGCTATAGACTGGGCACACTCTAGTGCCCAGAGTCTATAAATGCGGCGCTGGCGGTGCACCGCTCAGTGTGCTGCTGGACGGACAGCAGGGGGCCGGTGACAGGGACTGCACACGGGCCCCCTCCTCTCTAGAAACGCCCCTGGGTGGCGCCCTTGTTCGACCACACTGGTCGAACTCCCCAAGAACCGGCCCTGGTCCCACTACTTCAGTCCATGTTTGGTATAGTTCATGGTGAGCTAATGCTTGTCTGCAGCTGCTCAGCCATGGAAGCCAAATCCATGAAGCTCCTGATGAACAGTTCTTGTGCTGATGTTGCTTCCAGGGGCAGTTTGGAACTCTGTAGTGAGCACTGCAACCTAGACAGACTTTTTTTTTTTTTGCATTTCAGCACTCTGTGGTCCCGTTATGTGAACTTGTGTGGTCTTCTGCTTTGTGGCTGAGCTCAGTGATATGCGGTGAAGTCAATGGCTGGGGAGGTACACAAGTATAAAAAGTAAAACCGTTTTTATATCAAAACTCTGGAGAGTACATTGTCTGTGTTATTGATTATATGCACCTGCTAGGAATTGATGTAGCTGAATGGCCAAACACGCCTATTACATGGGGTGTCCTCTTTTGGTCATGTAATGTGTGTGAATATTTTGTATGTATTCCCCATGTACAATTATGGCTGGTCATAACTTAAGAGCTAATAGAACAATACAGAGCTATAAATAATGACTATTTCCTTTAAAAATTCAATTGAGGGAAGTTATTTTTACAGGTATATATTTTAGTATACAGGTATAGTATTATCTTTAGGAATGATTTTATTTAGCATTTAAGTGAAATATATACATCTCTAAATAACATGCATTTATTTTAAAATAGTGTTTTGACTTAGACCCTAATCTTTTTCCTCTTTAATACAAATGTACATTTATTGTTCTGAGTGGTTGTTGATAAACTTAATTTGGTATAATAAATGGTTTTGACTGCATTATGACCTAATTGACCTAAAAATAGTTGAGTACATGGCAAAGCACCTAAAGGCATGGATATAAGATTTCTCACTCGTAAGAAAAATCTTCTGTTTTTAAAGTTTGTCATTATTTGGTAAATTAAACCTTAAAGGAGTTGTATACCCACACACTAACAGCCAATCACTGCCTGTAACTCTATTGGTTATGATACACTGTGAAACCTGAGCACAGCTGTTTTGAATAAAGCGGCAGTACATGATTGGATGATAGATGGATCATGTGTCAGCTTCCGTGTAATCACCTGCTGTTTACTAAAGGGGCATACACACTAGACGATTCGCTACATGAGCAACATCGTTTAGTGTGTCCCCGGCAGGGGTGTGCTCAATGTTGTTAACGCACTGAACGATATCATTCATTCGTTGGTCGTTATCGTTCGTTTTTGTGTACAAGCTGGGCGATATAGTGAACGACTGAACGATAACAATATCGTTATCGTTCAGTAGTCCAAAATATTGGCAAGTGTGTACGCACCTTAAGGGGACCATCTCCTTAGTAGAGTAGCCCTTTTAATGGGGAAGTTTTTTGTTTTTTTTAAACATATTGATCATGTACATTATACAAGAAATATAAACATTTTACCCAAATATCAGTTGAAGTAGTTTGCATTATCTTATTGCTGATAATATGAATGTACTTCCTGTGTTATTTATCTAACAGGAATTTAAGCTCTATTAGAATCAAGTTTGTTCTACATGTCTAGATAGGGCATGTCTGAGAACTTTGGGTGGCGTGTTTGTGAAATGTCAAAACTAATACAGGAAAATTAACATGTTTAATCCTCTGGCAATAATACAATAATTTGCTGATGGGATCTAAAAGAAACCTTTATCCAAACAACTTTTCACATATATTTTAGTTTTAAGAATATCTGCTTTTTGTCTTTTTTCCTGTTTGTCTTATTCGCTAGAAACAGGAGCTAGAGCCAGTCCTGCAACAGTGAGCTTTAGGGCCTGAAGCTGAGTTAAATTACACCAGTTTCCATACTGTAAATGTTCACTGTACTTGTGCACAAAGAGAATGCATACATATGTGCCAATGCAGACTTGCACATACACCGACAGCCATAACATTAAACCATCTGCCTAATATTGTGTAGGTACTCCTTGTGCCTCCAAAACAGTTCTGACCCATGAAGGCATTGACTCCACAAGAAATCTGAAGGTGTCCTTTGGTATCTGGCTCCAAGACATTAGCAGCAGATCCTTTACATACTGTAAAGAGTGAGGTAGGGCCTCCATGGCTCTGACTTATTTTTCCATATCTCACAGATGCTCAATCGGATTGAGCTCCGGGGAATTTAAGTAAACACCTTGAACTCTGTCATGTTCCTTACACCACTAATAAAACAATTTTTGCAGTGTGGCAGGGCGCATTATCCTGCTGAAAGAGGCCGTTGCCATGAAGGGGTGTAGTTGCTCTGCAACAATGTTTAGGTAGGTGGTACGTGTCAAAGTAACATCCACATGAATGGCAGGACCCAAGGTTTCCCAGCATAACATTGCCCAGAGCATCACACTGCCTCCATCAGCTTGTCTTCTTCCCATAGTGCATCATGGTGCCATCTCTTCCTCAGGTAAACAGCACACACACACACCTGGCCATCCACATGTTGTAAAAAATGTGGTTCATTAGACCAGGCCGCCTTCTTCCATTGCTTGTTGGTCCAGTTCTGACACTCAAATGCCCATTGTAGGCTCTTTCGCCAATGGACAGGGGTCAGACTGGGCAGTCTGACCAGCCTGAGTCTACACAGCAGTGTGTTCTGACACCTTTCTATCATGGCCAGCATTATCTATTTCAGCAGTTTGTGCTACAGAGCTCTTCTGTGGGATCAGACCATACTGGTTAGCCTTCACTTCCCACACACATCAATGAGCCTCGGGTGCCCATGAAACCTGTCGCCGGTTCACTGATTGACCCGGAATTTCCCCAGCGCCGACCCAGGATATTCCTGAGTTTGCGCCGTTCACACCAGAGTCGGGTTGTAGTGACCCGGCTTTTTCCGGCGTTGAAGAAGATTTACGTCATCTCCAATCGCCACTGAAGCCGGCCAATTTGGCAGGCACGCGGCACGATCAGGGTCATCGTGACCCGGATTGAGCCGTTTACACTGCAGAGTTTCATGAGTCATTCCAGTGTTAAACCCTGCAAGTTACCTGGGTTGGAATGTTGGGTCACTCGACTCGGGAATCCAACCCTGTCCCCTATTACACCAAGTAGCTACCTGGGTTAACCCTGCAATAACCCGGGTTTTCGCTCTGGTGTAAAAGGGGTATTAGACTCTATATGAATTAAATAGTTGAGATGAGCGTATTGCTTAAAAACAGATGGTGGAAGCCGTGTTATTGATTACCATCAACTATATTGAGAGAATACGGTGACCTTAAACCATGTACATTGAAGAAAAATTCGACATGGCACCCTAGCATGAGTTTTGTCCCTCTCTCATGTCTTTAACAATTTTTTTGGCAGCTCATAATTTAACTCTAGAAATATTTGTTAAACAGACACATTGTTAGATGAATAATAACTCGCACTACTACCACACTTGGCTCTCAACTTCAAACTATTAAGTTACTAGGTTACACACATTTGTTGTTGGAGTTCATTGCTTACACTGATGCTTGGCGCTCATTTGATCTCTCTAAATTACACTGTAATTTAGATTTCAGTTTGGACACACCATCCTGCAAACACTGCACAGCTTTATTTTTACACTGCAATTTAGATTTGAGTTTGGACACACCCCTCCCAAATCTAAATCTGTCTCTGCACCTTTTAAATCTGCCCTACCTGCAGTGTAACGTCTTACCAAAGTGCAAAGTTAACGTTGGTCGATTGTCAATTGCTCCTAAACAGCCATGGCCAAAAGTTTTGAGAAGGACATAAGTATTGGTTTTCACAAAGTTTGCTGCTTCAGTGTCTTTAGACCTTTTTGGCAGATGTTACTATGGTATACTGTTTTTTTGTATACACTTAGTAGAGATCATCTTGTTAACTTACACAGTACACTTTTGTGTACTGTGTACTTTTGTATATTTTTTAAGTAAAGATAAATAGACCCTTTTATCATCTTATTCTGATTATACTTAATCATCGGGTGCTTCTTTTGTTGTTCTCTTTCTAAATACAAATCAAAATTATTTTTTGGTATGCCAGACTACTTATTGATATGTAGAAGAGTACAACTATGCAGTTTTTCTGTGTTAAGTAGGATACCACTCAGCTAAATGTACAGAGCTCCGCTCATTGCAACAAAGATGCATGAAAAGCATTTCATTATTCTTTGGTGAATTAATTAAACTGAGTAGTCCTGTAAGTGCTCCCTCCATGACTCTTCATTGCATAAAGAAACACATTTATCCTACCATCTGCAACATATGAAACTAAGGGCCTGATTCAGAGACTGACGCTCTGAATGAGCGCTCGCTCTGAATCAGGGCGTTTTTTTTTTTTTTTTTTTTTGTTCAGCCTCCTGGCCGCTCGCATAGCTGTGGGTGACCACCCACAGCTATTGCGACCGGCCAGGTTGATGGTCGCGATGGTCTTGCTATCGCGACCATCGACCTTGTGGTAGGGTCTCGTGGCCGCAAGCCCCAGAGAGCTTCTGGCTCTAATAGAGCCAGAAGCTCTCCCACTGACATCACTGGTGATGTCAGTGGGGCTGCCCCCAAACGGCAGGCGTTCCTTCGGGAACGCCTCCGTTTGGCCAGCCACCCCCCCTGCCCGCCTACCAAACGGGGCGAGCTGTCAATCACCATCGACAGCTCGCCCCTTTTGGTGCGAGACCCGGAGCGACGGAGCACATGTCGCTAGCTGGGTCTCGCGCAAGCGCACAACGGAGCCGGCTCCGTCGTGCGCATGCCCAGTGGGCAAACATTGACCCGGTTGCGAGCGCTCAGCACTTGCGACCGGGTCTGAATCAGGCCCTAAGTACGTACAACTTCAATTCTACACCATAGATCAGGGATAGCGTACATCTATCTATCTTATAATGTGTGTGTGTGTGTGTGTGTGTGTGTGTATAAATATATATAATCAGCCCCCTCACATGCACCTTATGTGCCATCAGACCCCCGTGCACCTTACATGTTAATAGATAGCCAAAATGGTTTTGTACCCTTTCACATGTCCCTTTTACACTATTGATCCCTCCATATGCCCCTTTTATGCCATCTTACCGCTCCACATGCCATTTTTTACACCATTGGAAACCTACACATGCCCCTTTTTATACCACCATACCCTACCACATGCCCCATTTATGCCATAAATGGCCATCAGAATCCCCCCTCTTCAATTTATCTTTGAGTTTGAAGCCCAAACAGGGAGGTGAAACCGCACATTTTCCTCATCTGGTCCTCTCTGGAGTGCTGACAATGACCTCCCTGTGTTGTGCAGAGGACAGTTGCGGTTCTAGGGGTGGGCTAACAGGGCCGTCGCCCGGGGCGCTACCCCCTAGAGGGTGCCACTGAGTCCCCAGAAGGTAAAAAAATAATAAAAAAATCCCATAATAAAAATAAATAAAAAAACAGCGCCGGTCCCCCCCATGTTGCCGGGCGCCCGCTGATATTTGTTATCAGCGGGCACCCGGCTACTTCCCTGCAGAGGCAGCCGAAGCTCACTCCAGAGCTCCGGCTCCAGGATAGAGCAGTATGCGAGGGACGTCATGACATCTCTCCCATAGATCCGTGGAGCCGGAACTCACTCCAGAGTCCGGCTCCAGCAGAGAGCACTATGGGAGGGACGTCATGTCGTCTCCCCCATAGATCCGTGGTGGAGCCGTGGTCGGACCGGACGGCAGCGGACGCAGGAGCGGGGCCTAAGGTAAGTATTGTGTTTGTATTTTTTATTTTTCAGAAGGGAGGCATGGGGGCATTACTACTGGGGGCATGTCTATAAGGGGGCATTACTACTGGGGGCATGTCTATAAGGGGGCATTCCTACTGGGGGCACTACTGTATGGGGCACTAATGGGGGCATTTAAACTTTGGGCACTACTATAGGGGGCATTCCTACTCTGGGCACTACTATAGGGGGCATTATTACTGGGGCACTACTAATGTGGGCACTACTATAGGGGGTACTACTACTGTGGGCATTGTATTAGGGGCACCACTACTTAGTACTGTGGGCCTTGTGTATAAGGGACACTAATTTGGGCATTGTGTAAAAGGGGTACCACTGTGTATCATAACATGAATAAGGGACTAATGTGTGGCGTAATTTGAATTGGGGATACTGTATTATAAAGGGAATTACTGCATGTGGCATAATGTGTTATACAGGGCATTACTGCATGTGGCATAATGTGTTATACAGGGCATTACTGCATGTGGCATAATGTGTTATAAAGGCCATTACTGCGTGTGGCATAATGTGTTATACAGGGCATTACTCCATGTGGCATAATGTATTTATAAACGGCATTACTGTGTAAGGCGCATTACTGCACATGGCAATTATTCGCCACAAGGGGAGAGCTTGGGGGAAGCCCAGCACCTTCATAAGTGCTGGGCACGCCCCACAGTGTGATGAATTGGGGGTGTTCCGCAAGGACACGCCCCTTTTCCGGAAGCGCGTGTGCTTTCAGCACGTGCAGAGGAATGTCATCTACAAAAGTTGTTTTTTTTGGGGGAGGGGGGGGGGGGCGCAACTGTGAGCTTTCGCCCTGAGCTCCACAATGTCTAGAACCGGCCCTGGCAGAGGAGCACTGTCAGGTTGCTTTGTTCAAAAGCAAGTGATTGGCAATTTCAAGGAAATATTTTACATTTTGTTTGATCATTTTACAAGTACTTTGCCTCTCTGGTTTATATTGAGCTATTTCTTCACAGCTGTTTGTAGTACAGGGCTAATCCATAAATTCACACACTCATTCTCTTTCTCAGGATCAGTGGATCTGTGAAGAAAACATGTTGAAACCAGTTCATGGTTTTTTCCCAGACATGGATGAGGAGGACATTTCAATCACAGAATACCCAATTGAGGATGATACTGATGAAGTATTTAACTTCAGCCTCTGTTCCCCTATTAAGACTCATACTACAAGTGGCGAAATCAATTTAGAACATCTAAGCAATGAATCCAGTTTACAAGATGCACAGATCATTTCCAAATCCTTTACTGATAAATTACATAAAGCAAAGGCTATTCCTCTTATTATTATGGTTCCCCCAGAAGAGACCGATGTAAACCACAGTACACCATTTCAGTTTGTTAGGCAAGCACCTGCCAGGATATCTACCTCCCCAACACTGAGGAGGCTGAGGAAAAACACTGTTGGAAACTTCATGTCATTACAAGAATTTTTTGATGCCTCCAAGTTCCCAACTCACAAAGAAGAATGTGTCTTGGTAAGTTCTTCAGAGCACTTTTGTGAAAATAGCCATCCTCTATCAAAGCCTCTCTTTGTAAAAGTACACTTGTGTTGTGTTGTCTTTCCCCAGGACAATGGATCTTGTGTGTCTCAAGGTGAGAATACCAATGATCACTTAGCAGACCCTGCTGTCGACACTAATTATATTGATGATGGGAAGTCTCCAGATTGCAACTACAGTGGAACTTCTGCAACAGAAGCAAAAGAAGATGCTGAAATGTTGAACAGTAGCACCAAGGTACAGTATGTTTTTCTTTTTAGATTGATCTATGCATGGGCGTAACTAGGTATTTGAAGGCCCCATAGCAAATGTTTGTAAGGGCCCTTATGTACCACCCAATGGCAGCTGCACCCCTTGCACCTATGGTAGTTACACCCATGAATCTATGGTATAAACCACACAAAAAAAATAAACAGCACATAAGAGTCTAATGAGAACTCAGATGGTTCTTTAGACTTTCAAGCGCTGTTTATTTCTTTTTTGTGGTTTAGAGTCTCTTATATATCTTACAGAGGTTTATTCTAATTGCTGGGCACACACGGCCAGATAAAATGTCTGTCAGACCGACAGACATTTTATCTGGCAGGCTGCCAGCCGCAGATGTCGCTGGCATACACTGTGAGATTTCTATCACAGTGTATTTGGCAGACATCTGCGCTCCGCCCCCGGGGGAGGAGACATTTCCCTGTTCCTTCTGTAGGAAGGAACACAGGAAATGTCTGTCTGTCGGCCGCGCTGGGCATACACTGCCCGATGCGGCCGACAGTTTGCCGGGTAAATATCGCATCGGACGGGCATGCTGGACAAACCCTCGGTCGCCCGCACACACGCTACAATTATCGGGGTGATCCGCCGATATCAGGCGGATCGCCCCGATAATTGTAGCGTGTATGGCCAGCATTAGCAACTGCAGAGATCTGATTTTCCTTGCCCTTCTCAACATAATCCGTGCCAGTTGGGGTGTATTCTTTTGTTGCTGTGATCTATGGTATACTTTTCTGTGATACTGGAGAGTCTCTGGGGATATGCGTATGTTTGAGCCAGACTTTCAGTTCATTTAATAAAATAACCATAAAAGTTGTTTTCAACATTTTCCTCTGTTACTGCTTGAGATGGATATAACAGAAGAAGTACTGAGGTGCTACTTACACTTCCGCAATCTATGTTAAAAGGCTTCCTAGTCAGGGTCTGATTAAGCATTTGGGAGGCTCGGGGCACTTAAGACCCTGTCCCTCTTGTCAGCGCGGCCTCCCCTGGCTGTGCGTGTGCCTCTCTCCCCAAGACCCCCACACTCCTCCATGAGGCAGCAGCGCAGGTCCTTCCTGCACTCCTGCAATAGGGATAGAATCTGGAGTCTTCTCTCTGGCAGCGTGGGAACAAATTCTGCTAGTCTTCAGCCATCGCCGCAAACAGCAGCTCTCCCAGCAGCAACTGTTCCCGCGCAGCTGCCGGCAACGGAGGCTGGAGATGAGCAGGATCTTTCCTGTACAGCAGAGCTGGGCCGGATATATAATATAACATTTATATTTTGCAGAGAATTGGAGTCACTTGATGATGACTTGCAAGCTTAAATGTTTTGATGAGAATATTAACAAGATCTCCATGCTTATTTGCTAGATACACACAGATTTGCAGTAAAATATTGTTAGAGCCGATAACAAATGTTTTTGTGTGTGTGTGTATATATTCAAACACACACATAAATGTATTTTTTTTTTTTTTTGGGGGTGGCTGTTTCAGAAATGCATTACAACTGAATAAAGTTGTTGTAGTTGTCCAGTAGCATTTGGCTTCTTCATTTTTTTATTGTAAGTATAATGGGGATTTCTGAAAACTCTTGTACAAAAAAAATGATCCTGCTCTATTCTGATTTTGCTTTTCTGTTGTGCATTTGCTGTATCTGCAGCACTACCCGTTGCACTAGATTGAATACATGCCCCTAAATATATTGACTATTACAGTTCATAAGCATCTTCAAATCCCTTTCAGCTCAAGTTTCCAATGAGAAAATCAGTGGGACAAAGGGAGCGGAACACTGTGCCCTGAAATGGGTCACCGTGATTGGAAATAGACACAACAATGAACTGGAATTTACATGTCAACTGTCTACACTCCTAGCAACTGCTAACACTTGGGAATGCTGGCACTGTAATTCTATCTCATTAACTGACATTTATGTTTAATGAGTCTGTTTGTGGTTGTACAGCAGGAGGCTCTTACAGTTAGTAAATCCTGGCAACCTATTCACAAAATACCAAAACTCATTGGTAAACAGAACCATGCTGGTCTTACTTGCAGAGCAGACTTGTGAAAAAAGGATAAAGAAATTAAAAGTTCTGCCTGATCCAGAAAATGATCAACATGGCAATAATATGCACTTAGACAACGGTGAACGTACCATAGTAGCAGGGATTGCAGTTGCTCCAGGCAGTGGCGTAGAATCATCCCAGATGCCTGGAGGCAAGTTATAATCTGGTGCCCCCCTAAAAAAAAAAGAGAAAATAAATATGGTGCATATCTATCTATACATAAGCACAAAAACACTAATATAGAATGGGTATATACAGCTATGTGTTAGTCACAGATAAGATAGTGACCTGTATAGTGCAATTAGCATGAGACTCCGACATCTAATGTGGTTGGGGAGCTGATACCCCAGATAGAGGGGAAAACCACCTGATGTGTGGGCTTTGAGGACTGCGTTTGAGTTAAGATGCTGTAAGACTGCTACTGTGATGGAACTACAAATCACAAAATGCCCAGTTTACTGCCGACTGCTTCACATGCCAGGAAGTTGCTCCACAACAGATCTACCCCCAGACTCAGCCGCTGGTGCCCCAGGACGCCGTCTCCCATTCCCTTTTACCCACAGCTCCGTCTGGTGCACCCTTGTTGACATCCAGCTCCTGGAAGATCTGCAGCCATGCTTATGCTCGGGCCCACCGCACAGGTCTGCAGCTAGAGCTGCCACCAAGGAGGAGTGGGACGGGGAGTTGTGGGTGAGGGGTGCACCAGAATCACACTGGCATGAGCAGCTGCTGAGGAGCAGCGACATAAATGAGCGGGGACAGGCTATAGATAGATGGAAGTGGCATCTGATGGTCTGAAACAGCCCTCCACTAGTATATGGTTATGGTAGCTGCTCTGGTACCGGAAGAGGTGCCATGTATTTGGCACAGATTTACAGCCCTAAGTGGGGTGAATATATTGTGTGCAATGGAGGAGGTGCACCTCCATTGTGTCCCATAGTTCTGCCCCTAGCTCTGGGACCCACAGCTAAGGTGATGGGGCCCTCTGCTGTTACACCCTTGTGTGTACATCATACTGTACTTGCCTTCTTTTGCACCGTCTCCTCCAGGAGATGCCCAGAAAAGATATGCAGCTGACTAGATGTGGGGGCAGGGCAGTACACCATACTTACTAACATTTATTGTCTGCTCACTGGGAGATGCTCGGAGAGCACACATAGCTGGCCACTTTTGGGGGCAGAGACGGGTTCCCATATCGTTTGGAGCAGTTTCACATTGTTTACCCCCGTCCCTCCATATGGAGCCGCGATTCACTGCATTTATCTCCCCATCCTGCCCACTTCACTGGGAAGTGGGAGGCATGCAGGAGTACAAAACACTTGTGCAGGGGGCTACCCGAATATTCGGTAGCCTCCCGCAACTACCAGGAGAGTAGGCAAGTATGCGCTATATGTCACTAGGCCCTGCCACCTCATGGGAAATGCCACAAATTGCGGGTCAATTGAGACGGGGCTGGGCCAGTATGATGTGAGTTTCATAGAAACACGTCATATTAGCCCCACCTCCTTCCTGATTATTTGCAATTTGCAGCATCATTATCCCCATAGTACCTACTTCACTAGGAAGTGGGCAGGATGCGGGGTGGTCGCCTACTCATCCAGAGGACTGCCTGCAAATTTGTGAGTCTCCTGCAACTTCCAGGAGAGTAGGTAAGTGTGGTATGTGTTTTCTTTTTCACTATTGGGCAGTACATGGGGCGGTCCTTACAAAAGTTATGACCTTGTTCTTAGGTAAACATTAAAAATGTTCACCTGTGTCTATTCTGCTGTTTAATAACAAATAACTGGGCTGTCTACCTCTGCTCTATGCTCTGACCCAGATTTAAATGTCTTGCATGTACGTCCTGTTGCACTTAATGACTGACAAGTGCTACATATTTATTTAGTAACATATCCGATATGCTTAACAGAGAGTAAATGGTTCATGTTTGTCTTGTCTTGCAGTTGAAGGAGTTTCATCAGTCAAGGTAAGTGAGGAAACTTTTACATCTGTTTTTCACTCGTGGTTTCTTTTTTTGCTTTGTTTTTTCCTGCTGTAGCACTTCTACCAAAGAAGCATGTGTATAAGTATTTGGGTGTGAGATTGTATTGTCAAACAGCATTTTTCTCAAGTAGAGATTGTTTCAAAATGACACTGAAATCTTGTATTTTGCTATACTAATGAAAAGGACATGCCATAATGTATAGTCCGTATTTGTTTAGCAAACTGTTTGTATTTATATAATAACCATGTTTGCACACTGTTTTATTTTTGTATTTGCAAATGGTGAAGGCTACTCTAATGCTTGAATAAGAAAACACTGATAATCCATGCTTTGTGATACAGCCATTATGAATATACCAATACTGGTGGTGCTTCTGGAACCGATCTGTTGTTAGTTACTGGAGTTGGGTGGTTTATTGGTTGATAGCAAAAAGGCAGCACACACTGGGCCTGATTCAGAGATGCACGTTAACTGCACGCTAACTGCATACAATGCCAAGATGCACGCTAACTGCATGCAATGCCAAGATACATGCAGTTGACCGTTGGTGTTGAAAGTACTGTGCATGCATCCTGGTGGTTACCGCATGGAGACTCAGAATGAATTTGGAAGCAAGAGCTGTGGATTTCAATAGATGTTCTGGGAAGTAAAGGGGGTGGCTAGCCAGATGAGGACGCGTCTAAAGACACAGCAGCACTAGGACAGGACACCATGTTCAGATGAAGGAACTGCTCCTGCCGTAGGCCTGGTACAAGTTTCGGTGTTGCGACCATCAACACCAAAACGTATTAGCGCCACTGCGAGTGGGTGTCTTAGTAGATATACAATCGGTTGCGCCATTAGCATAGAAAAGTGGCTGCTGCAAAAGAGACAGCCACGTTTGCATGCACCCACACTGAGGTTAAGAGATGTCTTAAATACACCTACAGTATTTGGTCCAGAAGAGAAGTTTTACTTGTATAGTTTTTGTTGTAGATCTGCTTTCTGAAGGTTAAAACTGACTTTACTCAGTGAAAACAGAACTGACAAGTGGACTGGACACATTTAGGGCTCAATCCAATTAGCCGCGATGATGTCGCTGATGCGAGTCATCACGATAATAGCCTGAACTTGTACAAAAGTGCTCATAGCCCCATAGGGCTCTGAGCAAAATTGTGCGAATTCAAGCTTGGAGAGGGCCGTGAGGGGTAAGAGTACAGGTGCCGTTGCTGGCGTTTTAACACTGTGGCAATGGCAACTCGCACCCTAAGCGGGCAATTGGATTGACCCCTTAGAATACATGTGACTAAAATATTCTTCTTTACATAGATCAAAATGAAAAATAACACTTTGCAACACTTGGTTCTTGTTAAATTACAAGGAAAAGTTTTTTGCACTGAGCCATTATATTACTTTTCGCTTAATGAATCAGTTTATTTATGATAGATGATCGACTGTACACCTTTTTTTTATTGGCGATCTTATATACGACACCCCTGTTTATTTATACACTGATGCATACTTGCCAACTCTCCCTGATTGCCAGGGAGACTCCCTGAAATAGTAGCACTCTCCCTGAATAGTCTAGTAATCTTCCTGATTGCACCTTACCCCCATTATGAAGCTGTTATGTATAAAAAAATAAATAAATCAAAGGTGTGTATATATACATTAAAATGGGATCATTAGTATCATTTACCTACATTGGTTACAAGGCACAGTGATTCCTATGGCTACATGTATTTTCGGAAAAGTATCAGTTTGTTTTCATCAACCAATAAATCTTACACTCTGCTTTGGGGCTCGTTTACATTTGGAAGTAAGGCAATTTTATGACACGCCTCTGAGATGTAGCAGTACACGCCCTCTTTAGCGCGCTCTCATAGGTGTTGCTTTCACAATCTCCCTGAAATGCTTTTTCAAAAGTAGGCAAGTATGCACTGTGTGATGGCTTGGGGTTAATTAGCTCGGCAGAGGGTGGATTGGTGCAGTGTTTAGGTGCCTAATGAGGGTCCACGCACGGCATTCCAGTAAAATAAACAAAATGGTGCTTTACTTCAGCATGATAGTCAGGAAACAAGAATAGAAAATAAACAACCTAGCCCTCTTTTAGGGCACTAGCTCACTTCTTGAACCCTCTCTATCAATGGTGCAGTTAGTCTGCCAATAACAGTCCTGGTGGCCTTCCCTGTATCATACAGATATAGGCCCTGGCTTCCTCAGCATGCAGCTTTACAGCTCCAATGTCACACAGTCCGAGAGTTTGTGGTCCCCCCTTGCCTCCTGCAAGGTCCAGACACAGGCCTCCTGGCCCCCAATGGCTCGCTCAGCTTCACTGGGCTCTCTGGCTGCCACAATCCCACTTAGATTGTTTCCCACAGCAGCCTGACTGGTCTGCCTTCTCATCAGCCCACACCTGAGCTCTATCCACAAGGCAGCAATTAGGCATCTTCCCACAATGCTTTTCTAGTCTGTGTGGGTGGATCTCCCCTGCCCCACACGAAATCTACTGCTCACCAGTGCCACCTTTGGTGATATTGCCACATATCCCCCTCCCCAGCTTGAAACCCCTGGGTTCAGCTACAAGGGATGAGGCATTCTCATTGCGAATTCCCCTTCACTCTCCTCATGAGGGAAATGCACTGCATTCACGGTCCTACAGACTCTTGTGATCTCTGGGGGTCGCATCCTCCAAGTCCCAGAGGTAATTTTTCTCCTTACTTTTTTTCTAACTTTATGGTACCAATGGTGGTACTTGCTTTTTTATGCAGGCTTACCCTTGGGTACTGCAACAGGCATTAAGAACTTGAAGTAACTTTTCCCAAAGCGACATATTTCATCTTTACTCTTTGCCACTTAAACCTATTAAAGGCACATCTTTAACCTTCAGCCTTAAAGCCCTGTATTGGCTACTGGCATATTTCACTGATGGCCCCTTGAAAGAAGAGGAGCTAACATTATCCTGAGAGTCACCAGCATCACAACTTCTGGACCTTGGCTTTATGTCAACTGACAACGTACTGGCACAGTCACCCTCAGATTCCAGACTCCCGTGTCCACGTAGGATAATTGAATATTTACTCCATTGATCCACATAATTTATCTCACGGCTTTGATGGCTATCTGCCACTTCATTAAGGCATAGATCTCTTGGATTTTCTTGTGTTCCCAATTTTTGAGAATTGAAAGTATAATGAACAATTTCAACATGTCCACCAGCACAGGTTGAAGTTCACTCTCCACAGAGGTCTCTATTTTCCAATTCACTTTAGCTGGACTACTTGCTTCAAGCTTTATCATGTGAGACCACTCTACTTCCTCATAGACAAATCCAGCAGCACTGCAAATTACATCGTGCTTGCATGCATTGTTTCACATACATGAGTATGATTCTTTAAGAGACTCTCAGAATTAACTTTCTCCAAGGTTCTGCTTTGCCCTGCAAAACTGTGTGATTGAGTCACCTTCTCACCACACTGAACACTTGGCAACAAGAGAGTCTCATCCTTTGAAGCCATCACTATCTCCATAGACTTCTGTACATCCTGTACCTTTGCTTGACAGGTCATGCGATCACAATCTGTATACGTCAGTCTTTATCACCATTTCAGACACGGTTTTGCCCTCTGTACTCGTGTCTCTTTGGGAGGACTTCACACCCTCAGCTATCAGTGTAAGCTGGAAGTCACTGCAGGGACTCATCCACTCTTCCTTCACTGTCATTTTCCCACTGAGCGTGAGTCTGCAGCATCTGGAGATACTTCTCTTTTACTTCACAGAACTCTTCAGCCAGAGAACTTTTCTCCAATTCACAATCTTTAAGTTTTACTTATGTGGACACAATTAAAGAGTCTTTTCCTTTTAACACCAGAGCCAGATCCGTCACTTTCACTTGTGCACGCTCTGCATCACTCTGATATCTCTGGACACCTTCTTTCAATTCTTCCACTGCCTGCTGAAGTACCGCACACTTCTGCTGCAATTCCACAACATCCTGCTCTAATACGTCATTCTTGGCTAGGAGCACATCATTCTTATACTTTGGAACATATTAGCTTCCTATAGGCGTTCAGACATAGCTGCCAATTTGTGGTCTGTCTCTTTAAGAACTTCATGTTTTTTTATTTCTTGCTGCTCAAATGCCATTTCAAAGAGGACAATTCACTCCGTAGTTTCTTTTCAGTTTGTTCTTGAACATTTCTCCCATCAGCTAATTGTTCCATTAAGTCATCAACCTTCCCAGCAAAATACGCATTACCTTCATTCAAAACTTTACGCATATTGTTAAATTCTTCCAGGCTGATATAGCCCTCATCGGACGGACCTTTTACCATACACTGATCATACACACCGACATCTTTATATTCAGACTGTAAACTCCAGCCCGGGTTTTCCATCTCTCTAGATTGAGAATTAAATTTTTTAGAATATTTATTTTTGTTTCCCATGATTCTAGGTACAAAAAATACACAGAAACAACTTGTTTTTGTTTTCACTGTATCACACTTTGTCTTCAAGTATTTTTAACACAGCAAAACATTTTTCTTCGTGTGGCACTACAATTACCAGCATGTATCAAGCAGTCTCAATATAAACCTCTGCTCTCTTAGTACCACACATTGATTTAACGAGCATGAGCAATTCACCAGGATAAACCACACAATTTCTTTTAATCCTTCCAATGCTAAGGAAGTACAAACTTCTCTTCACAGACAATATACTTGCAGCAATAGTGCACATTCGCAGACAATTTTTTTTTGTTTAAACAACAGACTTCTCTTTACTCACTAGCCTGATGAGCATTGCACTGTAGAGTCCACTATGCAGGTGCAGTAAACATCCATATATCCATTAGGTGCTGTAATCCACTTTCTGTGCAGATCTTTTTGCGTAGAATCTGTATGCATAGAATCTTTATGCCTGCATTCTTCACCAAATGTGATGGCTTGGGGGTGGATTGGTGCAATGTTTTAATTTGCTTAATGAGTGTCCACACATGGCATTCAAGTAAAATAAAGGAAATAGTGCTTTACTTCAGCATGATAGTCAGGAAACAAGAATAGAAAATAAACAACCTAGCCCTCTCCTTAGGGCACTAGCTCACTGCTTGAACCCTCTCTATCAATGGTGCAGCTAGTCTGCCAATAACAGTCCTGGTGGCCTTCCCTGTATCATACAGATATAGGCCCTGGCTTCCTCAGCCTGCAGCTTTACTGCTCCAATGTCACACAGTCCGGGAGTTTGTGGTCCCCCCTTGCCTCCTGCAAGATGCAGACACAGGCCTCCTGGCCCCCAATGGCTCGCTCAGCTTCACTGGGCTCTCTGGCTGCCACAATCCCACATAGATTGTTTCCCACAGCAGCCTGACTGGTCTGCCTTCTCATCAGCCCACACCTGAGCTCTATCCACAAGGCAGCAATTAGGCATCTTCCCACATTGCTTTTCTAGTCTGTGTCGGCGGATCGCCCCTGCCCCACACAGAATCTGCTGCTCACCAGTGCCACGTCTGGTGATACTGCCACAACTGCTTCAAGTTTCTGTCACAGACTGGAGCACCTACAACTTCTGTTTAAGCGTGTATTTATAAAAAGTTCTGTAAAATTGAATGGGCCACTGCATTTCTATATGAATATTAAAAGCCATCATGTCACATGGACAATGGTTAGTTTGTGCAATTATTTAATGCAGCTTTGCAATGTGTCAATTAGAGTACTGCATTGTCTGTACATTTTTAGAAGATTATCAGTAAGAAAAATATTAGATTAAAAAAATCCTTGCAATGGCTTGTGGATGTTACCTGTACAATTAAATCCGCATGAGCACCCATAGTCGGCACTACCACTAGTCAAACCTAAGCAGCTACCTAAGGTGCCATGGCTTAGAGAGCACCTAAAACACTAATTGTCACTCAATCTGTGTCTTTATGGTTACCGTGGCATCCCAATACTGAATGCGAGAATCTGTGAAACTGCTGCTCTTCCATTTATTTAATGCCCAATAAATTGTAAACCGGGCCCTCTTCTGTCAGTCATTACTCAGGTTAATTTTATTTCAGTATGTCTCCAATTGTGTACAGAATATGTTGTTGTTTTATAAGTGTTGCGACTGTCCCCTTCACAGGGCAGGCTCCAGGGGAGCCTCGCCCTGTGCAGGACTGGACTTAAGCGTTCGTTATCTGTGCGCAACAGAAAATGGGGGAGTGGCCTAATTACCATAGACCACACCCCTAAGTGATATTTGGGGGCGCGCCCATATGGCACGCCTCCCGTTAAAGTCAGGCTGGGTGGCAAGCCCAGCACTACGTCAGTAGCTGGGCTGCCCCCAGCCCTCTTCCTGCACTGAATGGATGCCGCACGCATGCACGCGGCATCCATTCCTCTTCTCCGGGGCCAGCACTTCCACACAGCTGTGGCGGTGGAGGTGCCCAACCCCCCAACTGCCCACGATTTGAACAGAGGGGCAGTGCCTGAAAAATGGGACTGTCCCACTGAAATTGGAAAATGGTTGAGAGGGGTGCACCCTCTATGGGGTGGCACCCCTTTTTGACCACACTGGTTGAACGTGCTTCGAGCCAGCCCTGCCCCTTCATTTCCTGTGACTGATTTCTTATACTGCTGATATTATCAGTTTAGAAAAGACTTCTGATTAATTCTTGTATAGACTTTTAAATGTTGAGTTGGCAGTACATGGTCCATCGTGGGGGCTGTGTTGTCTTTCCACTGTACTATGAACACTGAACTGGCCATTTTTGTCCTACAATTTGAAATAATGAGGTTTTTCACCAAATATACTCTAAGCCTGTACTTTTACTGCTAATCTGTGCAATGTATAGGTGCATGTTGATTAGAATCTCTTATCGTTGCTATTTGCGGCAATAAGAAATTATATACCACCTGGATGTATTTAAAATCTAATGTCCCTGTGATTTGTAAAGTAAAGTGATCCCATCAGCGATCCCTTTACTTTGAGGGTCAGGTGGCCTCCTGCGTATGCATGGTCATCAGTGAATACATGTGCGAGTGGTTATTACTGGGGAGTGATCCAGAGCATACCTCTTCTGGTAAATTTATGCAATATGTAGGCTATAGGTTACAATGACTGTCATCATAAAATTATGTTCGCTAATGGGGCTGAGCTCCAGAATTCTTTGCATTCCGGAGCCTCATAGCAGCCCCCATAGAAGCCATTGCAGAACTTTTTAAAAGTCAGGAAATAGTGCATTTTAAATGCGCTCTCCCCTATTTCCTCCATTATGTATCCACACACTCATGGCTGCCCTTATCTCTTTCAAATGAAGTGACCCCATAGAATGTATTCTCTGATCACCAGAGCATACACCTGAACTGCAAAAATCATCATAAACTCCTGGATAAGGGAAACTCTCTCCCATCTTGGCTTTAGTAAACTCAGAGGCACGTACATTTGGAAGATGACTTGGTCCCTTTTAATCGTTAGTCATTAATGTCCACTTGTGATCACAGGTCAATATCAGCCTGCACTATAGAAATACAAGTAGATCTGGCAGATGGAGGAGGGCACTTAATGCTTACGATTTTCTGACATCTACACACTCGGGGAAAGCATTTGAACGCGGGAGTCCCTTTCAAATAATATGCACTCTTAGCAGTCCTTTGCAGGTCTTTACACCCTATGCTATAGAAAGTGTTAAAAAATGTATTGATTGTGGTGTTCTAATGCCAAGATCTCCCACATTCTGGTATCCATAAACACAGGAGTCCCCTCATTTGCAGTAGTTTGTCTAGTTTTCAAAATGTTATGCCTTGTGCTTCCATGTTATTTCTACATATTGTATGTTTCATTCAAACGGGTAAATTAAAGAAAAAAAATAATTCTAATTATAAAGTGCAGCATTTATTATGGAAACCTGCATCTAGAAAGTAGAAACAAAGTTTTTTGCTGTTTTGGAAAGGTGGATTAATGCTGAAGCAAAACTTGCTGATGGTTACAAAACACAGAACTATATATATTTTTGGTAGATTGCTTATTTTCCTCAAAAGAAGACAAACTAATGCTCTTTCAAGGAAAGTGAAAGTCTTCTGAAATGAAACACGGTATCATTAGTGTGCATATGGCATAATTTATTATACATTTTGATGTTGGATGATGACCAACCCCAAAAATACCCATGTGGTTTTAACATCTTTAATGCTAAGCCTGTGTACTTAAGTTGTATATACTGCCTATTACATGATGGTGTAGGATTAGGTACTGTAACAAATGCTGGCTGGTTAAGGGATGAACCTGGCATTGAGCGCTGGGAGACCAAATATGTATATCATAAATGTGCTTTTTAATACAAATGTATTTTAATTAAATGTACTCCTCCTGGTGGTCCAGGTGGGATACTGTGCTCCTGTGTTGCTGCTGGGGGTCCCTTCCCTGGTAGGTCAGTAGCAGGACTGCAGGAGCAGCCCCATAGCTGATAATATGCCCATGCATGCATCCATGCAGCATATGCATGACCATTAATGCCCGAGGAGACCCGTGTGCAGTAGACCCCCTCATCTGACATTTGGGAAGATGGCGCATGCGCACTAGAGACTGACCTAGGGGCCTTTGTGCACCTCACACCCAGCACCCATTATAAATACACCTATGGCATGCTGGAATGTAGCCCCACTGGAGTGTCAATGGCACCTCCTACATTCTAATGAGTCTATGTTGTGCAGTAACACTTGGGAGTCCAAGGCTGCTTGCTGCCATACTGGAAACCTGAGTGGGCTTCAGCAGCAACAGGGAGATTGCCGCCCTGAGTTCTGAAGACGAAATCGACTTTGTTTATCCTCTGCACCAGTTGATGGTGTACTAAACTGTATGTGTTGGAGGGCACCCCTTAAATGCCTTAATAAATGTGTATATTTTCAAATCTTTAGTATATATATTTTATCTATTATGACAAAAGTGGGTGCTACCACTGACAACTTATACAATAACTAGCTGTTGAGCGCTTCTTCGCCCACGATGAAATCTCTTCCCAACATTTTTTATTTGAGGTTTTCTAGTTGTATTGCTTTGCCTAGGGGTCCTGTTGTGGGTGTGGCCCACGTGACCAGCAGTGCTATACAGGCTGGCGGCAGCACTGCCTTCACCCACCAGTCACCCCAATGTTACTGTGTTCCCTGTGCACAGACTGATATGTAGCCTATCCTATTCAAGTGAACGTGGGTCCTAAGCACCTCTCTACTTACCACTTATCGACCACATACATGGTGTCACATCTATCTCTTGCATTGATGATCTCGATAAGTTTTGTTGTTGCTGTGCTTTAATTTGACTGATCGAGATGAAACTAAGTGCAGGTTATTTCTAGGAGTTTCCACTATAAAATGATGCAGTTTTCCCGAAAATCTGTTAAGTAGTTTTTGCGCCAACTTATAAGAACATTGTGTCTGTTTGTTCTATTAGTGTAGATCTAACGATAAAGAGAGAGAGAGAGAGAGAGAGAGAGAGAGAGAGAGAGAGAGAGAGTACAGCAGTTGTCTTGGTGTGGCGCATTTAATTTAAAACTTAACTTTTTTTATGGCATCTGATTAAACAATATGCACAACAACATTAATTATGTCCCTTTTACTCCTGAGTAGTCTATTCTATGAGTGATTGATCGCAGTCAATGTATAGCTAAAGAGGGTCAAAAATTAACGGTGAGTGCTGTGGGGGGATAAAATCAGTGTTGGACATATAATACACCTCTTTAGTTATTTCTTATTTCGAATTGATTTTGTGGAGACTGGAGACATTTTGTAATAAAGAAACATGAACAGCACATTCCGTTGCTGTATGGGTACCCTACATAGATAGTTACCAACTATTACCAAGACCCAAGTTTGCAGGAGTCTACAGCAAACTACTTGGTATCAATTGTGAGTTTTGGCCCAGGACCCCCCTATCTACCTGTAATTTAACAAGAAAAACTCCTGCAGACCATTGGCCGACTGACTCTCACTGGACTAACAGTCTTACTTCTGTTTTTGTTGTTTTCTTTCATTTCATTCCTTCAAGTTTGAGCTTCTGATTGATAACTCCAATTTTTTGTACATGATCCTTTAAAGTATTTCCTTCAGTTAATACAGTATTATTATGTACTATAAATATTTATTTGTTTTAAAACCATTTTGTATGATGTTGCTTGCTGAATTGAAATGCTTCAATAAAAAGATTATTAAAAAATAATAATAATCATTAGTCTCTTTACTATTAGTACCTTACACCTCCACAGTTTGGGTTTGCAGAAGCTGCACTATATTACTGTGAAAATTAGGTGTTCTCTCTTCCTCTTGTATGTTTTGAGTTCTGACAATCCACACTCTGGAGACTGTTTCCTCTTCCCTCTGGTAGTGCGTGGACACTATGGAGGAAGGGTGGGTATGGAGAAGTTACCCATGGCAGCCGATCAGCTTCTGATTGTCTGTTTTGGGCAACTTCTCCACTTTATCGCTGTCCAAAGCTTGATACAGCGCCCCTTGGATGTTACAAGGTGGGAAATCCCCCCAGCTGATTCACATGCCAGCTGAAAGAGTAAACCTTAATTGGTTACAAGGAAAAAGCCTGGATTAACCTCTGCCAACTTGTGTACAAGATTGCATAGGGCACTGCTGCCCTTTAAATACAAAGAGCATCTTCTGTATTATCGCCAGTATGTAACTACTATGTCATTGCTATAATACTGTATATTCTGAGCACTACACATCATTGTACCTAAGCCCATTGCCTGTTACCTACAGATTAGCACTAACACTCTAATCTGTTTCCCCTGCTGTCCTGTTTTCAACTTTATATCTGGATTCTACTCTGCCTGCTGTCCTGATTTTAAGTAAGTGGTCAGGAGGAACTAGCCATGCTTAGTTACCTGCTGCAACATCGATATGGAACACCCAGAAGTAAGCAGATCCAAGTGCCGGGATCGGAGCCTGGTGGGGGTAGCAGCAACTACTTTACTGCAATTATCGCATAATTGACTCTTGCAGTTTGAGTGTCTGGTGGAGTATTAACTGCAAGGGAAACCTAAAATTGCTGTTTATAACTAGTGGCCAAAGACAAGTTGGCATAGTATGCCCATCCTGTCACTTAAGTGGTGGCATCATTGGAAGACCTAAAAAGGACAGGGTGGTGCAGTAAGCCCACAATGTCTCAACAACAAAAATAGAAAATAAAAATCTATCTTCATGCGGCGATTAAAAACAACAACAAAAGTATAACTGCTTATTGATAAATAGGTCCAAACATCTTAATGGGATTGGATTCCGGTTAACAGGCCCAGTCTGCAGTCTGTAGAGCTGTTGTGACATTACCGATCTTGGGCTTGAAGTATGAATAAACCAATACACATGTAGTGGAGTGTGTGTGTATATGTGTGTATATGTATGTATGTATGTATGTATGTGTGTGTGTGTGTATATATATATATATATATATATATATATATATACAAATTTCTCTCAAAAGTATATTGTCCAGATCATAATATATATATATATATATATAGTCCTTAATGATCTTCATACAATATAGATCTCAAAAATTGGATTTATCTACCTTTCAGTTTACAGCGTAAAGATTGGTGGTTCATCTTGTAGGGCAGTGGTTCCCAAACTGGGTGCAGTGGCTCCAAGGGGTGCCTCAGGTTGGTGGTCAAGTACCAAATAAAATAATTTTTATTCAATGTGATAGGCAAAACCAGTGCTAATGGCTGCCAATCAAAAAAATATGTGGACAAAATGAATCACAGCCCTGTCAACCACCATATAACTGACCTTATGGGGTGTATTCACTTGACGGCAAAAAGTCCCGGACTTTTCGCCTGGTGAACTTTCCGCCTAAACCGCTGGTTTTGGGTCTGGAAAAGTATCGCGCACGCGTGCGCCTGCTTTTCTCCCTATTCAATGCCAAGGGATGGGGGAATGGGACCTGGCGAACCTCAAGCAGGCAAAAAGTGCTGTCAGTTTAGGGGAAATCAGCCTGATACCCCCCCCCCAAAAGATGCACTGACATGGGGGATCAGTATGGCTACCCCTAATTAGCCCTGCTGAAGGTATTTGGGGTACTTAAATGGTCTCAATAGGTGCTAATAGTGTATTTGCATAAGGGGTGAAGAATAGCAAAATAACTTGTCCCAGCAAATTTGGGGTACCTGAAAATGGGGGCTAGCATATGTGTTTTTGTCTAGGTTATGGAATACATTTTGATTTCAAACCTAGTCAAATTCATCAAGTAAGATTAATGTGAACGGGAAATTTCATTTTACTTGTCAGGCAGTAATTAAATCTGCTTGGAATGTGTATTTGTGTAATCTCTCAATACCTTGTCATTATCCCAGTATGCATTCACCCTCTAATCTATTCATATATATATATATTACTAAATACCTCTATGTACTGTGTAATGATTAACAAAATGTAGTTCACCATTCAGTTTTCCATGAGGACACACGCAGCCAAATTCACAAAATGTTGTATGCAGCGGCATTGGGTACCTTTTGATAAGTTTTGCTCTTGGTAACAAAAAGAAAATAGAAATTTATATGTAAATTGTGTGTGTGTGTGAAGTTCAGGGCCAAGGTACAAGTATCCACAATTAGTTTTATTTGAGAGCACAAAATAAATAAAACTAAGTTTGGCTAAAACTAACTTACAATTCCATTCTATCAAGGTGAAAGAACCTAGTGTCCAATTTGCAAAACCGCATTTAGCACAGCACTCAGAAACACAAGGAATGATCTCTGCAGGCCTCAATCTGCTCCCTAGGCAGTGAGACTGACGCACTTTTTTCAGCCTCTCACAGGGGGTCTGACAATCAAGGTTGATAAATTAGCTGTCTACAGAAGGGAGAAAAGTAGGCAAGTATAGAATATAAAACAAGAAATCAAGTACAAAGTATAAAGTTGTGTTCCCATTAGCGGGGAGAGGGGGTGGAGTTTTGGTGAAACAATTACTGGTGATTGAATAGTTGCCATGCGCATGGCATCTATTCACTGTCACTCTGTGGGGAGAGCTTGGGGCAGCCCAGCAATCTCCGTGATTGCAGGGCATGCCCCCTACAGTGATGAAAATGAGGCCCGTCTCAAGGACACCCCTTTTCTAGTGACCATGCCCCTTTTCGGGTGCACTAACCAAAGGAATGCACTTTGGTAATAGTCGTCCTGTTCCCGGCCCACCCTAGAATGAACACCATAAAGGAAGAGCAAATGTATCCAAAACTAACCACAGAAAGAGATAAAAATAAAAAGGAGAGGGGTTGGAAATGGAGAAACTGTGGCGGCGAGGGTTTGCATAAATGGCTAGGCCAATATAGGGATAAGGGGGAGGCATATGGGTCTAACAAAAGATGGGATATTATGAGAGGATATTGTTTAATGGGAATGGGCACCAATCAATGTTGGGGTAGGGTAGACATGAAATTCTTATGTGGCAGCTTGTTTAATCTCCAGTCACCTCCACTAAAATCTGAGAATTTATCATGCGTGGAAAGGAGAATATCCTCCATGGACATATAGTATTCAATTCTATGGAACCAGTCTTTACGTGAGTTTGCGGGGGGATTTCCAGAACACCAGTAGAATGGCATGTGCTGCATTGCTGAGGTGGCATGTGAGTGATTTAAAAAAAATAAATTTATATATATATGCCAACAGAGATTGTCGAGTAAGACAGTAACCAGAAACCTGGTCTGTTGGAATGTTGTCACTCAGAATGAGACTAGCGGTGGAGAACTCATCATTCCAGTATGGAGCAATAAGGGGACAATCCCACCAAATGTGCAGTAACACATTTGTTGATGATGCCAAACTCCTATAGGAAGGGGAAGAGGGAAACCATTGGTAAACCAGAGAGGGGTGTCTATACCACTGAGTTAAGATTTTGTACTGTGTCTCCATGACTATAATACATGTAGAGCTGGAGATAGTTTTTAAGGAAAATCTTACACCAATCTGTTTTCCAGGCTGCAGTATAAGGGGGAGGGATGGTGAACGGTTATCTAGCAAAAGTCTGTATAGTCTAAAAATGTTGTTGGTGTTTGGAGGGGGGCATAGTCCCTCAAACTCCTGGCAAGGCTTAGTCTGTTGGCGTTAGAGAGAAAGTGACACAGTTAAACCTATGACCATTTCTCTTGAATCTCAGACAACTGACTGATCCCCAACAAAGATACCAACTGGATGACCCTAAAGAGCCCCATTGCAGTACAGGTAAGAAGCAAGACATTACTTCCTGGGGGAAAACGAGAGTTGGCTAGAAACAAAGTAAGGGGACCAAATGTGGAGGATATATAGGGGAGTTTCCATAATGATTTCCAGCAAATGAGAGTGGGAGTAATGGTAGGATGAGAGTGAGGGAGCGATCGAATATGGGGAAACCAGGGGTCCAATTTTAGAGGGCACACAAAAGCAATCTTCCTCTATGGTGACCCATTGTTTGATGTGCCTTGCCCTAGTCCTCTGGTCAGGATTATGGCTTGGTAGTAGGTCTTAATACTTAGTAGCTGAAGGCCAGCCCTGAGTTTTTCTCAAATTAAAAAAAACATGTCTAACACATGGGTGTTTTCTGGCCCGGATGAAGTTCTGTATTAAGATCTGTACGGTTTAGAACATGTATTGGAAGGCTTTGAAAAATAGAGCAGCCTCTGAAGGGAATTCATTTTGACTACGTCTTTTCTACAAAGTCAAGAGACTTGTTTAGAACTCCAGCGCTTATAGTCCGAACTGAGGATTTTGATTAGGAGAGTGTATGATATGAGGAGGGGAGTAAATATTCAAGGCCATAGAGTGAGTTCACCCTAAAATTTGAGAACTTGCTAAATTTCTGAACTCAATCATTAGGTGTGGGAGGGACTTGGCTGGGGACTATATATTAGCTAGCAGGTCATCTGCAAACAATGTCAATTTATGTTCAACAGGAAATGTTAGGGTTACCTTTAATGAATCTTGTCAACACCTCCATACAAAGAACAAAGACTGGGTGACAAAGGGCACCCCTGCCTAATACTATTTCTAGCAGGAATTGATTCAGATACAATGCCATTGACTTTGATTTTAGCAGATGGAGCGCCATACAGTGCCATAATCCTGTGGATTCAAAATACTTCCCCTGCTCACTTTTAATTAAGTGGATGAAAGAGGAGGACTTCTACACATATAAGGCTCTAGTCAACATCTTGCCGGGTTTATTACCCCACTGGTAGAAGCTGTTTCTGCAATGTTGAAAGGGCAGTTTGAACAAATAAAGTTAGTCAATCTTACCCCCTCCAGTTGGTGGTAAAGAGGTTGTGTGCTGTTTAAAAGCGTTGAATTTGTTGCATGAAGGCATCTGGGCAAATGTTTGTTTCTTCATATAAGATCCCAACTGGACACTTGCCCCTAATAAAGCATTTAGGTGCAAATTGCTGATCATCAGTTACTCCCATACCTTACCACAGTGATTGCCAACCTCGGTCCTCAAGGCACATTAACAGTCCTGGTTTTAGTGATATCCATGGTTGAGCACAGATGGATAAATTAAAATAACTGAGATACTAATTAAATCACCTGTGCTCAATTATGGCTATCCTTAAAACCTGGAGTGTTAGTGTGCTTTGAGGACAGTGGTTGGGAACCCCTGCCTTACCAGATTTTCATTCCAACCAATCAACTAGTTGGATGGTTGGACAGAAAATCTTTACATGTGTAGGCAATTTAAGAGATGAGACAATAGGGACTAATTGGATTAAGATCTACTTATGGTAAAAGGCATCTCATTCTCACAGGATTGAATATTAATATATGGGTGAGGCAGTGCAAATCTTATCTATAATACCCCTTTTACACTGACATGAAAATCCTGGGTTTTTGCACGGGATTGCGCATCAACCCGGGATTTTAGTCAGTGTAAATGGACCAACTCAGGTCCAGTGACCCTGGGATCCAACATGGCTAGCTTGAACGGTAGAGCATGGGTCGTTACCATGTCACTCTGCAGTGTAAACGGCGCAACACGGGTCATGATGACTCGGATTGTGCCGCATGCTGCCTGATTGGCCGGCTTCAGTGGTGCTTGGACATTACATCATCTCCAAGCGTCCACTGCAGCGCCGGAAGACCCGGGTCACTGCAGACCTGGTCCGGTGTGAATGGCGCCGACCCAGGGATAACACAGGTCAGCACCACAGTATAAAGGGGGTCATGTCCTGGGTTGGAACAGTGTTCCAGTTCTCGGGTCAAACCCCGGACTTTGGTGTATAAGGGATATAATTTAACTAAAATAGTCTGAAATGTTACGGTCCTCAGAATTTAAATCTCCATTAATTAGCCCTTAGTAGGAAGGGCAATCATTTATTATGGGAGTATCCAGTCACTTGACCCATATGTATAGATAATCAGACTTCATGTTGTATGTCACTTATACGAATCCTCACAGTATTTGTGGTAGGATATGCCTATCAATTCTTCACACTCTCATGTCCGCAATGGTTTTAATTATGCTTTGCTGTTGAAATGCTATTAATTTATACCCAGATTTAATATCCAGTCATAAAGATAGTACAAGTGTCAGCAGTATAGTAATATGTCCTATGTGCCACAGCTTGGTTGCTATTTACATTGTTGCTTATTCCCAAATGTATCTATTCTAACAACAATGTTGGAAACTAACAGCTGTCTGCTGATACTACCAGATTCTCTTTCTCGATCAGCTAATGCCTAGTGTTTGGTTCCCAAACTTTTTTGAATCCGGGAGCCCTCGACTAGCAGTGTTCTTTTCACAGCACCCCTAGGCCAGAAGTTTGTTATTGAGAAATTCAGAAAAAAATTATTGTGTTAACTGATCCTAAGGATGACAGGTAATGTGCAGTGGCGTCACAAGGGGGGTGCGGGTCGCTCCCGGGTGTCACCCACCAAGGGGTGTCACCAAAGTGCCGGCTAATCCTCATTGACGGAAGCCAGTTGCTGCACTGTAGCATTGCGTGCATAACTCTGCTCCTGACAGTGAGAAAGCCGGCACTACATCTAGACTGGCCCCCGGGGGCATCCCACATCTCCGGCACCCGCGGAGTGACTAAAATGGGGGTTCGGGCTGTGTGGGACCATGCCCCTACCCGTGAGGCCACACCCCACCGGGTGCCACCCAGGGTGGGGTCGCCACTGGTTATGTGGTGGTGGTCAAGATTGCTCTTCTGCTTATCCACATATTAACATTACATTGACCATAAATAATTTGATTTGGTGCTGGACCACCAACCGGAGGGTGCCACAGCACACAGTTTGGGAACCACTGGTCTAGTGTATTATTCCAACCGTTTGCATGGATACCAATTGGCAGCTCACAGCCTTAGATTATGCTCACAGCCTCATAATAGTATCTGTTTAAATTCCAGATTTTGCAGGTATTGTCCACTAATAAGTGTCATGCGGAAGGTTCACTTATGACACAGAAAGATATTACATCTCATTAGAACCAGATATTTTTCTAATTAAGTGCGCCATTCCTTGAACAACAACTTTATTCTTCCCTTTAATGACTCTTGGCTGCACCCCTGAGGATGTTATTGATAAGGAGTCTAACTGACATTATTATATGTCAATATATACAATATTAAAATGTGTGCAGGTGTTTATGTACATTTCCTGTGAAATCTTTGGAGACTATACTTGGGCATCACAGGGAGCCATCAGGAGTGGGTTAGTAGGCAGATGCCAGGTAGTGAGGCTCAGAGGCATAGTCAGCAATAAGGGACAAACCCCCAGGTGGGAAGGGAGAGATGTGGAAGGCCAACAAATACAGAAATTAGAAAAAATATAAAGAACAATAACCTGTGTATACCGTTTCTGGTGCACCAAAGGAGTGTGTAGACTCCTGTGACCCAGAGAGGGAGGTCAAGCGGTTGGTGGGTGTGTACGGGACCTGAACAACAAACTCCTGAAAAATGTAAATAACAAGGTGTCCCATATATAAATAAATATAACTAAGCATGTGCGCATACAGAGAGAAATAAACAGTAAAAAAAAAGTAAGCGAACCTATTTTATAAAGAAGCTAGAGATAGACTGACAGAGCAACAGGTAGAATTAAAGCAGGACTCCAACACCTCGACTACAGGGGTAGGCTCCTAATGACATAGCATACTAGTAGAAGAGGAGTAAGACTATGAAGCCAGTGTAGCTGTGAGGAGGTTGGGAATGTTGTGCAGCTGACATGGATGTCGCCATACCTGTGAAAAATGAAGGGAAGGAAGGGTGGTAATTTATGGACAAGGAGAGAACCAACAGTCAAAGCAAAAACAGGCATAAAGGAGAGTAAAATGGGCCTGATTCATTACTGATCACGGCTGCGATTATTCACGCAGACCCACTGCGAAAATATGCTAATGTTTGCAATCGCAATGCTGTCGCAGCCTAACATAAGAACGTCCACTTCCCCTTACTCACATCCATAATACGTAGCAAAACACTGAAACCATCGGTAACATCTGAGCCTCACACACAATTGCACAAGGTCAGACCTTTCTCAGAACTGCTAACCTCGTTGCACACAGTGGGAGCTCAAGCTTCGTATACCATCGCAGTGGCTAATTTATGCACGCCCCTGTAACGACATTTAAACACACTGACATGCCTGCGTTTCACCGACAACCCCCCTTTCACCACTCCAAATGGTCACTTCCTGTCAATCATTCTGCAATAGGTATGCTTAGTGTCTGTGATCGCAGTGAGACCTTCACGCATGCACACTGCGATGCGCAGAATGCAACAGTCGGCTGTCTGCGTGCAGTTGTGATCCGTAATGAGTCAGGCCCATAGTCAGTTGAGAATTTGGTATCTTCGGCAGCTTTCCATTTAGAACCTTGCACAGTCTGCCAGGATTCTTTGTCCAGTATGGAGGAACGAAGGTCTAGTGGACAAGGGGTTTATTTCCAATATGGAATCTGTGCCTTTTGCAGGTGCAGAGATGAGTCCAGCTTAGTAGGGGAGGAAATAACAATCATCTTCCCAATATGTGTGACTTGATGATTGAAGGGGAAACCACAATGGTATTTCACATTGTTTCTGCAAAGTTCATCAGTGAGAAGCTTTAGAGCTCTACGTTGTTACAGTGCGTGACACGAGAGATCAGGATATATCAGTATTAAATCTACATTGTAATCAATGCTATCCAATTGACATACTTTGTCTAGAATCTTTTCTTTCTCTGTAAAATAATGGAGTTTGCAAATTATATCGCGGGACTGGTCTGCAGGGAGGCCTCTCGGACTTAGGGCTATGTGTGCTCTTTCAAAGATAATTGTGGCACTGGGGTCATGGCCAAGGAGTTTGTTGAATATTTTTGTCAGTGCATCTGTAAGTGAAGATTGGGGGCATCTAGGGGAAGCTCTCTGATTCGAATATTGTTCCGTCTCCCACTATTATCGAAGTCATCCATCCTTGATTTTAGTAAGCAGATATCTGGGGCCTGTGAAGTGATTGTCTTTCAACTGATGGAAGAGATCCTCCAAGGTATCCCTACCTTCCCCCAGACTGGAGACAGTCAGGTAGGAGGGTGAAGTCTTCCTGAATGGCAGCAATTTCCTTCCTGACTGTGTCTTGTATATTTTGTTTATTCGGAACAGTTTCAATATATGTGAGGATCTCCCTTATGTCAATCCCGGGATTGGAAGAGGATTAAACCTCCATATCACCAGTCACAAGGCCAGAGTGAGGGGAGGGTGGATGGGTAGTAAAATCTTGGGAGTCTGAGTCAGGACTGAGTGAAGAAACAGATGCATATCGCAGTGTAAGAGAGAGAGTCCTATGAGTGACTGGCACCTGTGAAGGGAGCAGTGACTCTGAAAGCAGGAAAATGTTGCTTGTAGCATAGGGGATCACTGCAGATGTCAGGAAAGCAGCAGGAACACCAACTCTAGCAGTAATACAACGACCAGAGCCGCAGTGGCAAGCAGGTCCCAGGAGGTACCCTCCAGACAGCCGTCAGTGGAGAACAGCAGCTCAGAAAACACAGGCAACAGCCGGAGTAGCTGCACTTTGTTGAAGAAGTACGCTTGGTTATACCAGTGAGCAAGGGCAGCTGCCAGCAGAGCCATGACATGATGGGCAGATATGGCACCCCACACCTGGCAGCAGGGAGCCTCTCACAACAGTGCATTGAACGGTGACCACTGTAGAAGGGGCAACTGAGCAGAGGCTCCAGGGCTGGTAGGACACTGGGATGGATGGCTTCCATCCATCCCAGAGGGTCCAGCCTGGTGTCACACTGGTCATGGGACCCAAGGTTGTCGAGGTAGGTTGACCTGTGTGCAAGGAACTCTCTGTTAGAGAGTCCTGTGGTGGTTGAGTACATGGACCAAAACCAGAGTTTGTATTGGCATGAGCTGTCAAGTCCCCTCATATTTAAATTTTTAGTTTGTCATAGTCCTTGGCATCAGTAAGGCTCAAGTCAAATTATGCCTTTTGCGGTACCCCTGACAGAAAGGGTGCCAAAAGGCCTTCCCTCTGACCTTTTAGGCCAACGTGCCTCTGCAGTTCTTTCAAAAGTTGTTAAATAGGTTCCAACATCATCACGCTTTCTCATATTTTGCAGAAAATGTCTAGCCCGTATGGAGCAAGAGATAGTTGTTTCAATGCATAAGCATATTCATCAGGATATATATAATGAAGCTCAAAAGTATAAATTTTTTGAAATGTCCAAGTAAAGTGATAGTCTTTAGAAACGAATCGCATTCGCCCAGCTTCTGCCTGAACAGGACTTGGTCCCATGGGGCTCTGGGATCACTTTACATTACTACTGTATGAAAATAGAAGTATATCCTCTCACAACAGTGTCAAAAATAAACACGGAAATAGCCATTTTGCTATTTTTATTTACTAATTTTTATGATTTCACTAAAAATATAGTTCCACTTGAAAAATTATTCATTCATTAGATTTTGTTATAACAAATTAATATGCTTTGTGTATTCGTTCCACGGACACCTTTTTTTATGATTTCAATTCTGATTAAAGCTGTTTCCAATGTTGAGGAGTTGCCAGAAACTACTGTTTATCAAGTGTCCTGGCTTATATTTGATTACTGTGAAAGAGAGGGTAAGGTTCATTTTAATAACAAAGGCTCATATGCTTTTAACTTTGTCTAGCTCAAATACAAACTATGTTTGGTATAAGCAAGTATGCACAAGTGTCTGGTCTTTGTTTCTGTTCAAATATAAACCTTGTTAACACACATTTATTAGGCATAACCTGGAACAAAAAAAAAAATCTGCCTAGAAAAATTAAACCGGTTTATGCATCCTCTCTCTTTAGACAGAAGTAGACACATGAGTAAATACTGAGTTACAGAGACTTGAGGTGGGAGTAAATGAACAGTAGTTACTAATTAATGTTAAATATAACTTTTACAGAATGTGTATATATAATATATATTACAAGAAGACACACTTTCAAACACATTAAAACACAAGTTACTATAACAGCTGTAAACAAAACAGTATACCTACTGTAACAAACTGCTGAATGCCATTAATGATATAGTAAATTAACAGACTCTTTTGAACATTGTTTATTGTTAATTTTTGTAGTACACGTACATACAAGTCAAGAGGAGTAATTTGAAAGGAAAGAGCGGACAGGTCGAATTGGGTCCAAAAAATGGACATGTGAGATTTGTGGTTACATGTCTCTTAAGGGATGCAGTTAAGATGCGGGCGGTTGGGATGTCGGCGGTTGAAATCCTGGCGCTGGAATCCCAACCCGCATCCAGAATACCAGAATCCCGACATCACTTGAGATGCTGATCCCGGAATACCGAATGTAAGTATAGCCGCGTGGGTTAGGTTTAGGCCACGGGGGAGGGGGGGGGGGGGTTAGGGTTAGGATACTTACCAAGCCCCTGTCAGGATTCTGAGCATCGGGATGCTGCTGTCTATCTTCTGACCGCCAGCATCCCGACTGCCAGTCTCCTGTATGTATTCCTTACCATGAGGTGGTGATGACATTGTGTACTCACTGCGGGTTCATGGTCAAATCCACTGTATATCCAAAACTGATTGGGAAAAAACTGATTGGTCAGATCATGGCTGTTCTCATGCTCTGACCAATCAGTGCTTGCATTCATTTATATGGAATGTATGGCTGTAATCTAATGTTCTCAACTAGATGCAAGGGCATGCTGGTACCTGTGGTTCTCCAAGTGCCAGCATGCCCTAGCAGCCATTTAAATCTTACATGACAGGGACCTGTAGTACCCCAGTTACAATATAAATTTTATAATTAATCAGTCATTTTTAACAACACACAGACAGCCCTGGGGTGTGAGGAATATTCCTAGAGCTATAAGCATGGGCTGTTTTTTCTAGAAGATAGGGAGGGGCTCACTACTTTTTTTTACACTCCCAACCCCCCTATTCTGACTGGCCTAGAGCTGGTTGTCATGTTGGATTGTGGAAACTTCTCGGAGACCCCATGCGCTCCCCCTCCCCCCCCTGATTTTTCCTCAACCAGCCTAGTTTTAAAGGTTATCAATTTGCAGGGGGTCCTAATGCCTTTTAAAGAAAAAATAAGTTCTTCTATTTTATTTACCTAAATATATAGAAGGCTGCACAGACCCTAGGTATCAAACATTTTTATTTTTTACTTACAGCAGTTTTACAGTTCCTTCAAAAGCAGCTCCTGAGTAGATCTGGAAAAAGTCAGTAAATTAGTAAATTGATGGGATGCCAAATTGTTGGAAAATTGCTGCAATCCCATCAGGATTTCAAACTACCTTAATTTGAAAGCTGATTTACTTTAACTATAGTTGCCTACTTTTGAAAAAGCATTTCAGGGAGATTGTGAAAGCAACACCTGCGGCGGTAAAGTGGACGTGTCCTGCTACATCTGAGAGGCGTATCATAAAACTGACTTGATGTGCCCACACACTAGGCGTTCAGGTCACGATCCAATATCGTGTCCGATTTCTCCCCCTGCAGTTGTGGGCACGATTTGGTGTTAAAAACAATCCAAATTGACCCACGATCTATCGTGCACCCTATACTATTCCAGTGCATTGTTATAAGATTTTCAAATCTTGCCTGCGGCAGGCAAGATCTTAAGATATGACGTATGACCAGCGGGTACGTGCATCGTAATTGTGAGTAGAGAATCACGATTAGGACATATTTTACACTGTCGTCCCGATGAGTCGGAATCGGGCTGATCGTGTAAAATATTGCCTAGTGTGTGGACACCTTTACATCCAAATGTAAATGAGCCCCAAAGCAATTAGTAAGATTTACTTGTTGATGAAGACACACATACTTTTCAGAAATTGCATGAGCCATAGAGATAATTGTGCCTTATAACCAATCCAGGGAAATGATACTAATGATCCCATTTGAATGTGTATATATATATATATATATATATATATATATATATATATATATATATCCGTTTTTAAAAAAAAAATATAACCGCTTCATAATTATTTATTTATTAACAGTTTCTTATATAGCGCAGCATATTCCGTTGGTCTTTACAATCGGAAACATTTATAGTACAAAACAGGGTAATAACAGACAGACATAGAGGTAAGGTGCAATCAGGGAGATTGCTAGTCTTTTCAGGGAGTCAGGGAGATTGCTACTATTTCAGGGAGTCTCCCTGACAATCAGGGAGAGTTGTCAAGTATGACTTTAACGAATATCTGTGTTTGCTTGAATTCTTCTACCACTAGAATGACAACACCTTTTTATCCATTGATAATTAATCAATACTGAGATTTTTAGAGGGATTTTTGTTCCAGGGTTTTGTATATTTTCATTGGTTTGTAAATTTTAGGGGGAAAGTCAAAGTACAGATGTGCCAACATACACCTATTCTCAAATCACGCCAAATATCCCTGTTTAGTGTACCACGAACTTCGCGACTTAGCCACATTAAAACAGTAATCCTAAGTACCTAGTACACTATGTGCACATAAAGATGCAAAATTGAGGAAAAAGTACACAACTAGAGCAGTGGCGTCCCTACCTCTTGTGAGACCTGGTGCAGTAGGGGTGTGCATGCTTGTAGTGCGCTTTGGCAAAAAGAGGGCTTTGCCTCGCGGCCAGAAGCCCCATTTTTGTCACTCCAGGGGTCATGGAGATGCGGACTGCCCCCCCAGGGACAAGTCTGTTTGCAGTGCTGGCTCCCTCTGGTCAGGAGCCGAGTGCTGCACGTAATGCTACAGTGCAGCACTCTGCTCTTGTCACTGAGGGTGAGTCTGCACTTTGGTGTCACCCCTCGGCAGGTGACAACCAGGTGTGTCCCGCACCCCCCTTGTGACGCCACTGGATACAAGTGATCTGCGCCATGCATCATTATTCTTTATCTGCGGCTTTATACTAATTCCGTTGCAACAAATAAAATAATCCTAAATATCTAGTACACTATATGCAAACTAAGACACAAAATTGAGGAAAGTGCACAGTACAGGAGTTGAGCCACATTGCGCAAAAAAGATAGATGTACGAGATCACATCTGTAATGTTAGAGAGCTGAGATTATTTAATCAGTTTAATAGATCAAAACAATCCCAAAAATAATACTGCAACTGGATGTAAGCAGTCAGACAGTGACTGCAACGGACCATGTTTGCAGCTATCTTCCAATGTTGAACGGCTATACCAGGGGTATAGCCAGAACTTTGTGAACCCCGTAGCAACATTTTCAAGGGGTCCCTTCCCGCTTCTAAAGAGACTCCTCTCTCCACAGCAGTTGTTAATTTTATATGCCATAGTAGTACCCTAGTTAATTTACGCTCCATTGTAGTTCCCTAGCTCATTTTATAAACTATAGTGGCGCACTAGTTCATGTTATGCCCCATAATAGTGACCTAGTTCACATTATATCACACAGTGCCCCCAGTTCATATTATGTCACATTGTATTGCCCCAAATTCACAATATGTCTCATTGTACTACTTCCAGTACACAAGCCACGCAGTTCCCCCAGTTCACATTATGGCAGCGAATCAATTCAAAGCAATGCTGAATAGCCCTGGGAGGGAGCTCCCAGAGCTATTCAATTCAGCACGCTGTTTAGACTGACTAAAGGATTTTTTCTTGTTGCACCCTCCTGAGGTTGCGAGGAGAAATCCTACTAAAGTTCTGGCCGTGCGGCTGTTTGCTGGCTAGCGTGGCACTAACAGCCTCGCGGATGGATTTTAGTCAGAGAATGCCAGTTCCTGCGACTAAACACTCAGGTTAAGTCGCGAGAGCCGGCATTATCCAACTTAACAGCGCTGAATTGAATAGCTCTGGGAGATCCCTCCTGGGGAAATTTAGCATCGCTTCAATTGGATTGCAGCCAATATCACACAGTGCTTAGCGGGCAGTTCTGGGAACCTGGTAGACAACTTTATTACCTGGGTGCAGTTGAGTTTATGGGGCTCCTTAAGCTGCTGGGCCCCAAAGCAATGGCACCCCTGCGTCCACTATAGCTATGCTCATGGGCTGAATCCTTTCAAATGTATCAGTACACATGCAGTATGTATGTGTATGGCCAAAACTGACTGAGACCTTCCCCTTTGGCAGTCTAATTGAGGGACTGTATTGTATAGTATACAGCCACCGTATACTATACAAGAAATTGTAAGGAAAAATATGTATTGCTCAAAGGACATAAACAGCAATACTGCAGCACAGTATAGCAGCTAATGCCCCTCAATTCACACATTATAGCACCCCTGCCCCCCCCCCCACACACACACATACATGCCATATTAAAGCAGCCACCCCTCAGTATTGTAGTAAACCCCCTTCAAAATGTAAAAGCCTCCGTTCCCCTGACATCATGGCAGCCAGAGTACTGTTAGCAGAGTAATCTGTGACAACACTTTGGCTTTGGACCTATTAGCAGAGTGTCAGTACCTGAAGATGATCTATCAATGTGAAGTGCAACAGGACATGCTGGGTACAGTAGTCCCCCAGCCAGACTGATGAACCAGGATACGATATACTTGGCCAGAATATATTGGGTGTTAAATATGTAATGCAGTTGTTGGTGCTGGTGGCGGTTAGATGTATAGATTTAGGTAGAACAAGTATAATAAGACACAGGGATGTCACAGCCTCCTGCTGGGAGTTGTAGTGCGCTGGATGTGATAGCTGTAAATGCATCGGTGGGTGGTAGCGCTATTGCTCCTCACTACAGTGATGGTGATATGGTGTACTTGCGGTTTCATGTAGTGCTCTGTGCAGCTGTATAGTGGGAAAGTCTCTGGGTCCGTCCGTTCGCATGGAATGCCATGGAGGAAAGACGTGCAGAGACACAGCACATGCCAGAGGTTGGGCCTGCTGGCTGAGCTCTATTGGCTCCTAGTGACTGCCGAGTCAGCTTACCTTGGCACTTTGGATTGGAGTCAGTGCAGGAGCTCACCATCCAACACTCCATACCCCCACATTATTAAATAACTATATTTTCTAATCTGCCCGTTTTGTAAATGAAAAACTGTGTTGCATGAATATTTTAAGGTAATACGATTTGATTAATTTTGGCATCCTTTCCACACATCAACACATTAAAGTACTTTTGTTTATTGGACTATGGGCCTGATTCAAACTTGCAAGTGCTATGTGCTCGCAAGCGGGTCGATGGCTGGGCAGTGCGCATGCGCGAATGAGAAATCACCCACTCTGGGGCTCGCAGCAAAACGGGGCGGCTGTCAATGGTGATCGACAGCTCGCCCTGTTTTGTAGGCAGGGAGGGGGCGTGGCTGGCCAAACAGAGGCGTTCCCGAAGGAACACTTGCCGTTTGAGGGCGGCCCTACTGACATCACTAGTGATGTCAGTAGTAAGCTTCTGGCTCTATTAGAGCCGGAAGCTCACTGGGGCTTGCGGCAGACGAGACCCTACCACAAGGGTCTCGTCACAAGCCCGATGGTCGCGACCATCACCTGGCCGCTCGCAAAAGCTGTGGGTGATCACCCACAGCTTAGCGAGCGGCCAGAAGGCCAGTCCAAAAAAAAACTGACCTTCAGACCTGCGAGCAAGCGGGTCTGAATCAGGTCCTATATTCAAAGCCAGTCATTGCTATCAGTGGAGTATCACAAAATTAAGTCTCTGCCATCTTACACATCAGTCATTACTTTTCTGGAGACTGCCACCTCCTCAGAGAAATAAAATGTAAATTAGAAATTCCCCTTCAATCACCCTAAGACTCAACATGGGTGCATACATTGTGACGTGTGGCAATAAAGTTAATATTAATTTGAATAATGCCGTTTTGTTTTCAAAGGCAGTCTGATCGAAGGCGAAGCTCTGTGGTCCTAAGCATACCTGGTCTGGAAGTGTTCCCAGGAGATCTTCTGGTATCAGATGGTGCCTCTGATTATATGCATCATGCTCCGTGGCTTTCTAATAATGGTAAGAGTGCCTTACACCCCTTACAGTATATAGCATCCCCATGTAGCCCTTTGGTGCTCCCCATCTTCATTCCTACCTTTACCTGTACTGAACAGCCAGTCCAGCCGCTCTGACTGTACTCTGAGCAGAGAAATGTAAGCATGAACAAATAAAATTTTTATCTATTTCAGCATTGTAGTTACTCTCATAGGTGGCTTTTCATTGCATGTGATTTTCTGCCAGACCAATAAGGTGCCGCATGTACTGTGTAACTGTTTCCACATATATATGGGATGCAGTTATTATGCCTGCAGTCGAAATACTGATGCCACAATCCTGCCCCGCGGCATAATGCTAACGGCGATATCCCAATGGACATCAGGATACCGGGGTCAGCATCCCGACCGTCGGAATCCCGAACGTCTGGTCAGCGAGCAAGTATGCGCTGTTAGCTGGGGATGGGGGTGGTTAGGATTAGGCACCCCCAGGGGTGATTTTGATGGTTTTTCACTATTCTGTACAGCATTAGTCGTGGAAGGTGTAGGTGTATGAACAATTTATCGGCTCCCTTTTGTCACAGAGCAGTGATTATTTCAGTGAAGCAAGTTACAGGGAAAAAAAAACCTTGCACCAAGCTGCTGTGTAGGATCTGGCCATGGTGCTGAAACAGCAAGAGAGCATCTGAAACTGAGGTTTGGAATGAAGCAAGTGATAGAAAAAACTGTTGTGCTATTTGAGTGACTGGATGCTGCTGCAGGGATGACGGCTGTGCCCTGTTGCTTAGCAGCAGCCTAGTGAGAGGAGGGAGTCAGGGACTGAGCAGGGTCACACCTGATGCAGACCGAGAGCATGAAGATGCATTGATGCAGACACAGTAGCCAGGAAGGAAACAGGGGTACACTATTGAATGATGTCTATTCAATGATGGCAAACATTGAACCACCACCATCAAATGCTAAAAACACTACCTTTGGAACAAAAGTATTGATGGATAGTAACCAACGGATTCCAATATCCATCCCTACACTGAACTTGCAGGCGGACTACAGCCACCACTCCTCACCGTAAAGTTCTCCCTCTCCAGCGGGGTGATCCCACTCAGCCACATGCCTACGGTGTACAGGAGGCACCACCCATGGAAGTCAGTGGTGTTTTTGGACAGGGGCACCACGGCCTGGAAGCCTAGAAAATAAAGGGTACATTGTGCAAAGAGGACATTGCTCATTCCCATGTTTGGCAGCCAGGGAGGGATGCACATGGAGGCTGCGGAAATATGCACAGGTGCCCCGGGGACATGCTGCTGCTAATGCTTATACAAATGTACACATTGCAATACAAATCTCTCATCCATGCTGCAGTGCAGCAGCAGTGGGGTTGTGGTGACACTGGTGAGATGCACTGGGCAGGAGTCAGAAGCAGGGGACTGTGGTGAGATGCAGAGGCCTGTGGTTTGATGCAGGGGGCTGTGGTAAGAAGCAGGAGTGAGAAGCAGGGGCCTGTGGTGAGATGCAAGGAGACAGGAGTAAGAAGCGGGAGGCTGTTGTGACATGGCGTGGGTTGTTATTGGATGCAGGGGGCTGTGGCGAGATGAAATTGTTCCCATTCGAAGCCGGGGCAGGTCGCTAGTTCACTATAAGGAAACATGGTATTTCCTTTATCATCCATCTGGGGGATGCCTTACATCTGGTTTATGTATAGTGGTGGGTGGAGTCGGACACTAGCTAATTGAAACGGTCTCCCACCCCCTATATAACCCCCTCCCTTCCACTGTAAGCTCAGTCTTGTTTTTAGTGCCTTTTGAGTAAGGTCCTAGCTTTTACTTTTTATTTTAATGTTTTGGCTTTTTGGGTGCTTAGTTCCTGGAGACAGGCGACAAGCACCAACAGAATGAGATTTATATAGATTAGAAGGTTTGTGTGAACCTGTATACCACTCTAAAGACGGCCCCTGAGAGAGTCACCAAACTACCATGTCTCTGGATCTCTCTCCATTCCAGACACACATCTGAGGGGGCCGCAGGCAAAAAGGTAAGATTTATTACAAAGTGTAATAATCTTTTTGCCAATACTGCTTCCTAGCACACTGCTTTTGAGCAGATTGGCCGGCGCTTATAATTACTCAGAGATTCTGTAGAGCCAACTCACACCTCCATGGGCTGTTCAGCACAACACTGTTTCAATCCTCACGGTTTTCAATCCTGCTGCTGCTTTTAAAGGAGAGAGGGGTGTTTCTGGTTCCAGGACACTGCTGCACGTGCAGACGCACAGCGGTGATGTCATCAGGCAGGGCCACAAGTAGTTTCCAGGCTGGAGACTGAGACAGGTGGCTGGAATCAATAGAGCACCGTGGCCCAAAGAGCGTGTGGCGGGTGATGTAATTGAGAGCGCCGGAGGCTATGTGACATGTAGTCGCGCAGCGGTGATGTCATCAGGCTGGAGGTTATGATTACAGGTGTCCTTAATTAGCAGGACCCTATGGCTGGCCACGCCTCCACTCCCCCAGGTACTGTATTTAGTTTGTTTTAAATACAGCTGAGGTCTGTTGGAAGTCACAGCAGGCTCTGGGGGATGGAAGCCTGACAAGCTAAATAGTTAACTGGGATTTTTACTATTGTGTATTTAACCTGGTGCTGTGGGCAGGGCCAGATTATAGGAAGGGCGAACGGGGCGGTCGTCCAGGGGCCCCCACACTGCTGCAGATACTGACCCAAACCTGGCCAGATCCCAGCAGCAAAAAAAAAGCACACAGTCACACTCACTGACTGTAATGGGCAACGGACCCGACCGTGACTGACAGTGACTGTGAATGGAGGCGGGTACATTACGGCATTAGGCCCCCCCCCCCACCCACGCACACCGCAAATCGCGGCATTAGGGCAGTAAGGGTTGGGGTCTACTGTCGTGAGGTGCCCACCTCCAACCATCAGATGCTGCAGCTAAAAAGGTAGTGTGTGCACGCTTCTCTCTCCCCTTCTGTCTCTCCCCCTCTGTCCCTTCCTCTCTACATCCCTCTATCTTCCCTTACTCCCTGCCCCCTCTCTCTTTTCTCCCATCATTACCACTCTACCTGTATCAGGACTGAGTGACTGTACACTACTGTCATTCTCTGTTGTAAGATGCATGCCATGACAGTACAATAGTACATAGTATGGCATATACTTATGCATGTTAGTAAGGGAGTATAATTGTACTGTGCCAACACTCATTCCTATATTAACAATATGTGGTTTAAATACATTTGGGATTTTTCTCCATCTCTTTGCTGAGATGATTGAGATACTTCTTTCTGTGTGATGGGCTGGCAGATCAGGTTGGAGATTGTAGTTCAGTAGTAGCAGCTGTAGTGCTAAATCTTGCCTACACCGGATTGAGACGAATGTCCGCTAGCCAATACCAAGGTAAGCTGGGAAAGTATTATCTCAAAAATAAAACGATATCACCACCCTTGTGGAGCCTAGCCAATCACTTGTAGATATAGTTATCCTAGTCCCTCTCCCTTTCTCTCTCTTATCTCCCTTACCCCTCTCTCCCTCCCTCTCCCTGCCTATACTGTGTGTGTGTGTGAATGTGTATATGTGTATATGTATGTGTGTATATATATATATATATATATATATATATATATAGATATAGATATATATATATAGATATAGATATATTTTACTGGTTTATTTGCACTCACATCTTCATAAATGCCTCTTGGGTCTAAGAACCAAGCATGTTATACAATCGATACCACACACGGTAGGTAGAATGAGGGCACTCACCACATTTTGAAAATCTGCTTATTTATTTCAGCATCAAGCAGCTTTTCATGGATGCAAAAAGACAAAGATACCGACGTTTCGGTCTACATAGAGACCATTATCAAGGTCCAGCAATCCAGTAGTAGAAAAACAACATGGGTCCAAGCGGACCAGCAGCATCAGACATCAGCACGGAACATTAAACAATACAAAGTGCAGTCTCACGGGCCCCCAATAAATACACCGCCCACTCAGGGATAATAAGCAAATTAAGCCGATAATTGGCGAGCCACTTACCCATGTCCAATAAGCATAGACTGATGTCCACGGCGGCGACACCATGGCGAACACGATGTACCACTCCTGGTGCCATCAGCTGAAACCATGTGTCATCCGACCTGAGGCGCATATCACTGATGCACCATTTCTGGCACGCCCAGCGTGATGCCCACAAAGCGTGCGCACCAGGGATGCATTGTCATGGCAACAACTTAAACAAATGACCCGTTATAGGGCAGAGTGGTGAACAACCAAATCAACAAATACAAATGAGGGGGGGAGGTGATATATCTGAGGACCTGTGTATAATCACCAAGGAATCATAAATAGTGATTGACTGGGGGGGCACCCAGTCAATGAGCCAACAGCGTAGCATAGATGTCCCTTTTGAAGGAAATGCCTTGCTACAGGTTTATCCGTAGTTCATGTTCGCAATGCAGCTCAGATAGAGGACCGATGATTGGCCATTCGTTCCCTGAAGGGTCTAGTCGTAAGGCCAATGTAATGTAGACTACAGGGGCATGTCAAGATATATATAACAAACTCCATCAGGCAATGTAGCCTATAGTGAATCTTGTACTGTTTCCCAGTTTGTGGATGCGGGAAAGTGGGGCCAGTAAGTAGGCTTCTGCACGTGATACAGTTCCTGCAGCTCTCACAACCAGGTTTCTGTTTGAGCAACCAGTCCGTACCTTTTGGTATATAAGGAGAAAGTGTAGGTCTCATGAGGAGTTGATTTAAATTGGGGTTCCTCTTATACGCAATCATGGGTGGTGGTAGTCTTTTCATCCTGAGCTCTTTATCTGTAGTCAATAAAGACCATCTATTATTTATCATTTTACGGATGGTATGAGATTTACTACTATAACGAGTAGAGAATATCATCCTGGCTTCATGTCTTGTGGTCTGAATATCGATAGATCGATCAGTTGAATGAGTTTCTCTTGCCTTCAATAGGTTTAGTTGGATTAAGCGCTCATTGTAACTCCATGCTCGAAATCTATTACTCATTTCACTTAACTGGCCTTCAGCTGTGGCGTCATCACTTGTGTTACATAGTAGCCGTAAAAGCTGTGCTTTAGGTAGACTATTAATTACTGTGGGCGGGTGAAAGCTTTGAGTATGGAGTTAAGGTGTTGCGATCTGTTGACTTCCTATACAGCATGTAGTTTTAAAGATTCACCTGTTTTAGTAACCGTAACGTCCAGAAAATTGATCTTAACTGGATCGATGGTGCTAGTAACTTTCATGGCAGATCGTTCAGCCATTGTACCATCTCATTGAACGATTCAGCGCTACCCTTCCATGAAGCGCTTAAATAGGATGATATTAGATCCAAACTTCGGGACAATGTAGTCTGCTTCAAATAACGCCATATAAAGGTGGGCAAATGAGAGTGCTAAATTAGACCCCATCGCGGTGCCAGCCTGCTGTAGATAGTAATCTCCATCATACATGAAAAAATTTTGCCTACAAAATTGGTCAACTCAAAAATAAATTCAGTCAGTATCGTTGCATGTGGATTCATCATGACTGCCTCACATAGTATCTGCAAGCCGCTTATGTGTGGTATGATTGTATGCAATGAAGTTACGCCGAGAGTGGCAAGCATAGTATCAACGTTAAGTGGGCCAAGTTGTTGAAGATTAGACAAGAAATGCTGTGTATCCCTGATAAAACTGGGGATTTGCATAACCAATGGTTTGTAGGATCTTATCAATGAAGATAGCAATAGGTTGCAATAAGGAGCCCTTGATGGAGATTATAGGTCTCCCAGGTGGTCTAGTCAAGGTCTTATGGATCTTTGGTAGAAGATAAATAATCTGGCAAATAGGAAAATCAACAGTAAGATACTGGAACGTCTTGTCATCAAGCCAGCTATTGGTGCATCCCATCTGTAACGTTTGGTCAATCATACGCTTAAAATCCATAGTGAGGTTGGTAATCAACCTTTCATATGTAGTAGCATCACTTAATTGTCTGAGCATCTCTTCATTATAATCGACCCAATCCATGATCACTACAGCACCCCCTTTATCTGCATGTCTAATTACGATAATTTGGATTCTCACGTAGTTTCTTCAGTGCCGATCTTTCAAGCCTGGACAAGTTATCAAATTTCTACTTTTTTTATATAAATGGGAACCTGTGAGACTGCACTTTGTATTATTTAATGTGTCGTGCTGATGTCTGATGCTGCTGGTCTGCTTGGACCTATGTTGTTTTTCTACTACTGGATTGCTGGACCTTGATAATGGTCTCTATGTAGACCAAAACGTCGGTATCTTTGTCTTTTTGCATCCATGAAAAGCTGCTTGATGTTGAAATAAATAAGCTGACTTTCAAAAAGTGGTAGGTGCCCTCATTCTACCTACCGTGTGTGGTATCGATTTGTATTTTATATATATATAATTCATATCCTATGTGTGTGTGTGTGTGTGTGTGTGTGTATATATATATATATATATATATATATATATATATATATATATATATTGCTTCAGGGTCCATGCCGTCACCCCAAGTAGCATCACTTGGCTATGACAGCATGGTTCTTGAATTCAAAATTCTGAGGGCCAAAGGATTTTCAGAGTTTGTGGTGAAACCACGATACAGGCTTGTAAACCAGTTACTTCCAAAATCTACCATCGGATATGGAAGATATTTATTTCTTGGTGTGAACAACACACTTCAAAGCGGAGAAATTCAGAGTGTCTTGTCTCTTGTCTTTATTGCAAGAGGGGTTGGTTAAGGGTCTGACATTGTCCTCTCTTAAGGGACAAATTTCAGCTTTATCGATCCTGTTTCAAAGGAAATGGACCACCATTCCAGAAGTTCAGACCTTCTTGCATACAGCCTCCTTATGTCCCACCAGTTCCTCCTTGGGACTTGAATATAGTTTTGGAGGCTCTCCAAAAGGCACCATTTGAGCCTTTGGAGTCTGTAGAATTGTGATATCTCACTCTGAAGGTTGTTTTCCATTTGGTCATTACCTCAGCCAGAAGAGTATCTGAATTAGTGGCTCTTTCCTGTAAAGCTCTGCTTATTATTTTTCATGAGGATAGGGTAGTGTTACGCACTAAACCTTCCTTTCTGCTAAAGGTGGTATCTGCTTTCCGCATTAACCAAGATATTGTCCTTCCGGCTTTTTGCCAGAATTCAGTGACTAGAGAAGCTTCTTCCTTAGCACTGTTGGATGTGGTACGTGCGTTACGCATTTACCTGGACGTTACTGTGTCTTTGAGGCGTACGGATTCCTTGTTGGTGTTGATAGATGCACTAAATTGAGGCTGGCCTACCTCAAAAGGGTCCATCGCTAGATGGGCCACTTCTGCCATTAGGCAGGCATATTTGTCCTCGAATGTGATGGTTCCGGCCTCAATTCGAGCTCACTCGACTCGTGCTGTCGGAGCCTCTTGGACTGTACAGCATGTTGCCTTGGTTGCCGAGCTGCGCAAAGCAGCTATCTGGTCATCCATACACACTTTCACAAAATGTTACTGCTTCCATACATTCGGCGCAAGGGATGCCAGTGTTGGGCAGAAAATTCTTAAAGCTGTCTGTTCCGACACTCCCCCTCCTTAATTGGCATGCTCCCCTCCTTTCCGTGGCGCTCCTACGGCTTTGTTAAACATTAGACAGAGCTTACGGTGAAAGGGGAGGTTATATAGGGGGTGGGAGCCAGTTTCAATTAGCTAGTGTCCAACTCCACCCACCACTATACATAACCCAGATGTAACGCATCCCCCAGATGAACTCCAAGGAATAGATTTTATGGTGAGTAAAAATTTTATTTTTTCTGTTCATACAAGGTTGCTACTCTCCAGACCAGAGTAAAGTCATGTTTTTTTTTCTCTTGAACCATAATGGAGAGGGTCAGGATTTGTGGAAAGGCCACATACTGTAGACATAGGACAGTATACAGCCCTTTGTTTTATTGTCTTACTCTAACGTATACCTGTCAGCATAAATAGTGATCAGTATTAGTGGTAGAATACATTTATTTCATACAAATGAGATTGTTGGAGCCATATTGCAATGATTGGGCGGTGGGGCGGGGGAGCAAAAGGAGCAGAGTTTTTTTTATATAATTGTAATTTTAACTGCCTAACAAAGGCAAACATAGCTCGCAGAAGTTTCCCACCCCATTTAAAGGTGTCAGAGATACCTTCATAAAGTTGGAACTCAGTCTTGTGACCGAATGGTCAGTAGTTTTTGTGTGGGACTACTAACTAAATGAATAACAAATAATGATATGTCAGATAGCGCTTTGTTTAGAAGTACAGCACCGTGTCACGCACTGAAAACATTTGTTTATTGTCTGTATTGTATCAGGAAGTAAGATCTGAATTTTGCAGTCCATGGGTAGCAAGTGAGCTGTCTATGAAAATAATGTTCTGGTTAAAGTTCATATTGATAACAAACTAGCATTTGTAAAATGCAGAACTTTACTTTGTACTGTATATAAACAGAGTGCTTGTGACTTGGAACATAAATCTGATTGCTACTCAAATTGTCTAAGATATATATATTACCTACTGGTTAGAAAAAAAAATCCCCAAATATTATTAATATAAAGTTTCTGAAGCGCTGTACAAGGAGTAAACCTAAAAAAAAGTGAAGCTGCGATTGTACTCTGTTACCTATGGTTTCGCAGTCTTGCTAAGTATTACGGATATGTGTAAGGTAAGGTGGGTGTCCTTATGTCAGGCTGCGTATGGCATAGCGATCGCAGACATTAGCATATCTTCGCAGTGGGACTGCGTGAGTAATCACTATTGCGATGGCAGTTTTGATCCATACTAAATCCTCTGAGCTGCTGTACCGAGTTGCCGTATTCATCCCCAGTCTCGCCTGCTAGGAGTGGGGCATTTCTACATGCTGAGCACTCACCGCCTATGCTGTCACACTCAGCCCATGCTGTAACAGTCAAAACTGAAAGCAGGTGGACCCATGGGCTAAATCAGCTGCTTCAGGACATAATGGATGTGCTCAATGTTAACATCTCTCTGTATAATTAAGCACAGCTCATGCTGATTATCACCGCTATCTTCAATGAGCAGCACGCGGATATACTAGTGAGAAACTTGGAGGTGGTCTGTAGACCGTTAAATAACCAGGAGCTAATTCTGTTGTCTGGACAACTTTTAAGCTTTTTTTATTGAGATACTGGTGGACATATGGAATAATCAAAAGGTCTGCTGATTATGGGCCTTAAACTTATACACAAGCTCAGTAGCGGGCTGGGCCGGGGGGCAGGGTGCCATGTGCCCCCCGGGCCGCAGCGTCATACGGGCCGCGGGCAGTCTGTGTCACTGTGACACAGATTGAGTCCGGTCAGCGCTACACAGCACAAACACACAGCTGCCGGAGCCGGCAGCTGTGTGTTTGCTGTAATCAGCAGCCGCTGAGAGTCTGTCAGATTCTCATCGGCTGCTGCTGCTCCCACTGCGGGAGCCATCTTCCGGCTCCCGCAGTGGGTAATGGGAGAGACGTCATGAGTAATGATGTCTCTCCCATGCAAAGCGGCCGGAGGAGCTGTTAGCGGCGGGACCAGGAGCGGGAGTTTCAGGTATTTTATTTTATTAAGTCTCTCTCTAATGGGGGCACTACCAGGGGGGGGATTACTATGGGGGCACTGCCAGGGGGGGGATTACTACTGGGGGCACTACAAGGGGGGGACTACTACTACTGGGGGAACTACAAGGGGGACTATTACTACTGGGGGAACTACAAGGGGGACTATTACTACTGGGGGCACTACAAGGGGGGACTACTACTACTGGGGGCACTACAAGGGGGGGGACTACTACTACTGGGGACACAAGGGGGGGGGACTACTACTACTGGGGGCACTACAAGGGGGTGGACTACTACTACTGGGGGCACTACAAGGGGGGGACTACTACTACTGGGGGCACTACAAGGGGGTACTACTGGGGGCACCACAAAGGGGGGACTACTACTAAGGGCACTACAAGGGGAGGGGACTACTAGGGGCACTGCATAGGGGGGAGGGGACTACTACTAGGGGCACTACATAGGGGGAGAGGACTACCACTGGGGGCACTGCATCGAGGGACCACTGCTGGGGCTCTATATAAAGGGCAATACTGGGGGTACTGCATAGGGGGGAGACTACAACTCGGGCCACTATTTAAGGGGCATTGCATAAGGGTTACCACTATTGGGGGCACTGCATGGGGGGTGGACTGCTACTGGGGGCACTATATAAGTGGCACTGCACAGGGGGGACCACTACTGGGGGCACTATATAAGGGGCTTACTACTGGGGTTACAAGGGGCACTGCATAGGGGGGGATCACTACTGGGGGCACTACTGGAGGCCTGAATAAGGGTGTACTCTCCTGTGGCACACGGGGGCACTGCATATGGGCACTACAGGAGGCTGCCCCTAATCTTTATTTTTACCTTACATTAATCCCATATGGACCCGCCTCCTCCCTGAAACATTTGAGGGGGGGGCGCCGTAGCACGCACGTTCTTCGGGCACCCTTCTGCTAGGGCCGCCTGCGTGCATTTGCCCCCCAGATTAAAAGTTGCCAGCCAGCCCCTGCACAAGCTACAGGCTTTTTAGTGGATGACTCTTAATAACTAATTTATTATTTGCTATATGACAACCGTGGTACAGTCAACTGGACAATAACTGCTCAATAAAGTCTCTCACTAATGAATAACAACTGTAGAGATATTTGTCTTTAAATACTTTATGCTTTTTATTGTGCACAATGCGATACATTCTGACCACTTTGTTTAATGAGGAGTGTATACAGATACATTGAGGTGTTTCAATAAGACCTGTTGCCACAGGTGTATAACAGCAAGCACCATAGCATACAGTATACAGTCTCCTAGCCAGCTCAGTAACTTCAAGCATGGTACTGGGATAGGATGCCACCTTTGCAATAAGGCGGTTCGTGAAATTTCGTCCCTGTTGGATAGTCCATGGTGAACTGTAAGTGATATTATTAGAAAGTGGAAACATTTAGGAACAGCAGCAACTCAGCCACAAAGCGGAAGATCACGTAAAATCACGGGGCGGGGTCAACGACTGCTAAGGCGCATGGTGTGTAAAAGTCGCCAACGCTCTGCTGACTTTATAGCTGAAGAGTTCCAACCTTCCACTGGCATTAATGTAAGCACAAAAACTGTGTGGTGGGAGCTTAATGGAGGGGGTGTCTATGGCCGAGCAGCTGCATGCAAGCCTCACTTCACCAAGTCCAATGCCAAGAGTCGGATGGGGTAGTGTAAAGCACACAGACACTGGACAGTGGAGCAGTGGAAACGTGTTCTGTGGAGTGATGAATCACGCTTCCCTGCTTGGCAATCAGGTGGGCGAGTCTGGGTTTGGCGGATGCCGGGAGAACGTTACCTGCCTGACTGCATTGTGCCAACTGTGAAGTTTGGTAAAGGAAGGGATAATGGTATGGGGCTGTTTTTCAGGGCTTGGGCTAGGCCCCTTATCTCCAGTGAAGGGCACTCTTAATTCTTCAGCATACCAAGACATTTTGGACAATGCTATGCTTCCAACTTGGTGTCAACAGTTTACGGAAGGCCCTTTTCTATTCCAACATGACTGTGCCCCAGTGCACAAAGCAAGCACTACAAAGACCATGGTCTGATGAGTTTGGAGTGGAAGAACTTGACTGGCCCGAACAGAGGCCCTGATTCAGAGCCGGGCGCTCTGACCAGAGCGCTCGCTCTGAATCAGGGCCCTCCTCCATTAATATGGAGCGTCCTCCTGGACGCTCGTATAGCTGTGGGTCACCACCCACAGCATATACGAGCGTGCAAAAGGATGGTCGCGATGGTCTTGACCATCGCGACCATCGGACTTGCGAGGGAAACCCTGCGGTCGGGTTTCCCAGCCGCAAGGCCAGGAGTGATTTTGGCTCTATCAGAGCTAAAATCACTCCCACTGACATCACTAGTGATGTCAGTGGGGCCGGCTTCAGACGGTAGGCATTCTCATGGGAACGCCTCCGTCTGGCAGGCACGCCCACCAAAGGGGGCGTGCTGTCAATCAACATCGACAGCACGCCCCCTTTGGTGCGAGACCCGGAGCGATGGAAAGTCCTTCGCTCGCCGGGTCTCGTGCATGCGCACGACGGAGCTCCCTCCGTCGTGCGCATGCGCAGTGGGGACCATCGACCCACTTGCGAGTGTACTGCCGCTCGCGAGTGGGTCTGAATGACCCCCAGAGTCCTGACCTCAACCCCATCGAGCACCTTTGGGATGAACTGGAATGGAGATTGCGAGCCAGACCTTCTCATCCAACATCAATGCCTGACCTCATACATGTTCTACAGAATGAATGGGCACAAATTCCCACAGAAACCGTCCAAAATTTTGTGGAAAGCCTTCCAAGAAAACTGGAAGCTGTTATAGCTGCAAAACGGGGACCAACTCAATATTAAAGTATATGTATTTGGATACAATGTCATTACAGTCACTGTTGGTGTAATGGTCAGGCATCCGAATACTTTTGTCCATATAGTGTACTGTGTAAATATTTCTCAGCTTGAGTAAAGCACATACAGAACTAAAGGGGCGATTCAGACTCGGACGCAATGCTGCGCTCGAACGCAGCTGCCAGGGGCCGAGTATGCAAATCCCGCCATCGCACAGCAAGACATAAGGACGCCCTCTATGTCTTAGCGTGTGGCGGTAATGTACTCGCAAGCCAGTGTAATGACGCCCACTTGCCCTTCATTATGCACATCATCTCCAGGAAGTGTATATAACAATCGGTAACATCGGGAACCATCGGAGGCATTCGCAGTGCTTGTGGTAGACCCTACCCTACCGCAAACACTGCGAGTGCTTCAATAAGAAAATAAAGCCAGGTGACATGTTCAATGATGCAGCCTTGTAATTATGGACGCCCATAAAACGCTGTTTTGCCGCGAGGACACGCCTGCATTCGCACCACCACTCCCCCGTTTTCCAGGACCTTCCCCTGTCACCACCCACAAACTGCACATTCTGTCAGTCAAACTAGCGGGCCTTCTGTGTGATCCGAGCGATCGCTTCCCGATCGCTATGACTGGCTCGCACATGCGCATTTTGCTGCATGCGCAGACGGGCGACAATCGCCCATAGCGTGTGAGCGCAGCGTTGCGTCCGGGTCTGAATCGAGCCCTAAGTCAGCATGAGGCATACAAGGATATGTGAGGAAGATGAAACAATAGCAGGGTAAGTTACAAGTGGAGACATGCTTGGGTAGAATAAATGGCCTTGGTAATCCAGAGAAGTAAAATGGAAATACAGATGAAAATCAATGGTAAAGTGCTGAAAGTATCGTCATATGATGGAGATGTGGAACAGGAGTTGCAATAAGGTCCATTGAAGAGATGGTGTTGAAGCAAAGAGAATACAGTAGGCCTAGTTAACTGAGTGCATCAATAGGATTTAGCTGAGATCGTCCAGGACCATTGCATGCTCAGTCACCTTGTAAAATTGTAACATAATATTGGAGATCTTGTAACAAAGATTATCTTTCTCATTTTTAAACTTTATGTATTTGCTAATTTTGCTTGTTACAATACAGACTTGTAATGCTTATTTTCATTAACTAGATGCCAAGAAACCAAAATGGCCTTTCTCTAAGAAGGCATCAGTGAGTATTGTATTTTAATGAACTGTTACTGCTTCTGTAGCCAAAAATGCAAAGACTGTACATTAATTGCTTTTGTGGGACTTGATCGGCCAAAAATCCCCCCAAACAATTATCCTTTCTGTGTGTTCTGTTTTGCTATTTTCCTTATATTGATTTTGGTGTAATGTTGCCTAAATAAATATTCTCCAAATACTTTGAATGTATACATATTGTACTGAACTATTGCCATTGTAACTGAATAAATGGTTACTGAAATATGTCCATTCAGGCAGCCATTAAATGCAACTACATTTCTCCAAGCTGCTATACCTGCTAAGACAACAGGTACTGGCACAGGTGAGCAGCTCCTAAACCACCCTTTGAGTGCTGTGCACATGGGTTGGGTGCGGGATCCCGGCGGTCAGAATCCCGACAGTTAAAGGTAAATATACCAACCTTAATCCTCCCCCCCCTGCAGTCTAACCCTAACCCCCACCCCCCCACAGCCTAACCCTAACCACCCCCCTCCCCCCCATAACCACTGCCTAACCCTAAATCTCAACCCTCCCCCTAACTCATACTTATGAGAGTATTCTGAGCGCCGGAATCCCCGTGATCGGGATATTGACCACATCCCGATGCCGACTACTTCTCGTGCACACCAGTGGCAGGCGCTTGTGGCACATGATCACTGCTGCTCTCATGTGAATTGGAGCAGAGTACTCAAATCAGAACTATCCCACGGAAATTAGAGCAGTTTGGAGATTTTTAAATTCAAAGCTAGTCCTCTAATGCATAACTGGTTGCCATGGGCACATTTTTCATTTGCTGCAGCTTCCACAATTATCATCAATATACTCATGTCTCAATTGAAGTTAAAGTTTTTGCTTCATAAATGTGGAAGTATTGTGGAAATTCTATGTACTGTATCTTGAAGAAAAAAAATATATAGAATTTCTACTTTGGTAGAGTAAAAAATAAAAAATTAATACCGGCTTAATTGACTTTAAAAAAAAAAATGGTGGGGTCTCATAAGGTGCAATTTGATACCTGATGTAGGGTAAATGAAAAATTGTAGTATACTTGAGATCATGTAATCATATATGAACTTCATTCATAGCATCTGCACTTGAAAATTATCAGGAAATATTGTAACAACTTATTAAGCTTATTGTGCAGTTTTTTGTTTTTTTTTAACATATTGGAAAAGCTACTTTATTTTATTTAATTCTTATGTATATATTTTTTTCTTAGTTTATCAAAGGAAAACAAAAGCAAATTTCTGATTTGGAGAACTGTCTGTCAGCCTTCAAGATTCCAGATTTCACAGAATATAATTTCTTTAACATTAAGGTATAGTAGTGAAACAACAATTTCTATTAGTCTATTATACAGCAAAATAAAAACTTCTTACAAGTGGAATCTACTTTTACAAGGAAAGCATTCACATTGAATTTTATGAAGCTTGAAACCTTACTTTATTTGTGTCTAGTTTCAGTGGCACTAACAGGTTTTTGGGTGTTTTTTTTTTTTTTGGTGTGTTTGAATATTTTATATCATCCTAGGTTAATTTTCTCTGCTCTAATTCTACTCTGACCCCATTCTATTTCCTATATATTGTCACATAATGCTAAGCACAGAGCATACTGTATGCACAGTAATGGTGCACAATTGTCAGTTCTGAATGTCGTTGTATTCACTGGTCTGTGCAGAGAGCACCATTTGTAGGCCTAATGCCAGCTATCCTTATCCAGCATGGGCTGTAAGGTGGCTGTCCCTAGGCCTAACAATCATGGTGTTTTTTCATACTGAGAACCTGTAGTCTAATGTGGTGGCAATGTATATTTCATGTACCCGTTATTACATGGCACTTGGTTTCTCCAATGGTTTTCTAAATGTATTTGCAATCATCATATCTATAATTTCCCTCACATCATTACATCAGAGCACATCTTTGGCCTTACAAAGATCAACTCTGCTATTGACTCACTCATGGGTGACCAAATTAGATATATGAATTTCGGGAGATCTTTCTTGCATTCTTTTTAGTAAAATGCCCATTGCCATTTTGATTACATTTACTGATTTCACTGATAGTAGAATTCTCCCAGGCTCCTGCACCATAGAGTTAGAAGTATCATCACCCCAGATGTCATTTTCAGCTCTGTTGGTTGCTGTAGGGAGGACTTGGTACTGGCAGTAGGAAAGATCAATAAAAATACCATCTGACTCACCAAGGACATCTATGTTTAATAAAAGTACCAACTCTGAAAAAAGACTATAGTTTTGATTTTGAGCCATATAGCTGTCAGGCCTTGTATAAAGTATACACATTGGGCCTGATTCAGAGCCGTTCGCTATTTGCGGTCGTTCGTTCAAAAACAAGGGGTGGCTATTCAAATGATCCGTTCGCAAATTGCAGTCTGTTCACACCTCTAAGTCTGAACGAGCGAGCAAAACATACGCTCGTTTATTTGTTAAAAACGCCCCCTGGCCACTCGCACCATACGTCATGTCCGCTATTTATTAGATTAATCGAGTACATCGACCAGCGTATGAACTGCTCGCTATTCTTGTGGTTGGTGTTTGCTACCACAAATTTGCGAGCAGTTCTGGCTATAAAATAACCCAGTGACGTGGTCAATGACGCTGCTGTATTAATTATGCACACCCATAATACGCCCGTTTTGACCTTTAAGCACGCCTGCGTTCGGATCTCCACTCCCCATTTTCAAGCACCTTCCCCTGTTACCACCCACATACGCCTCATTCTGTCACTCAAAATAGCAGGCCCTCGCTATATAGCGTACAAACGATTTTTGGCCGCACTGACTGGTTCGCGCATGCGTACTAAAAACCGTACGCATGCGCAGATGTGCAAACATCGCTCAGAACGAGCGTACTGCCGCTAACGAGCGGCTCTGAATGAGGGCCATTGTGCCTTATTAGGGGCAAATGCATACGAATCACAAAATGCATCCACAAAAAAACCTGCATCATTGCAATTTGCATTGGGTATTGCTCCCTCTTTGTCATATACAAGTCAAATGTGACTCTATTCTGAGTGGCAGCTGTGGTTTCGCTGTGAGTATTGCTAAAAATCACAGTACACATTGGAAACACATTACAGTAAATGGCCGATTAGAGCTGATAACTACTCATGTACAGTGGAGCCTTTAAAATGTGAAGAGCAGCAGACGCTAATAAGAATTTTTATTTAATGAAAATAAAAATGTCTGTGCAGGTTTCCTTTACCAAAATACAGATGTGTTCTAATACATCTAGCCTCGTTGCCTGTTTAACAGCCCTTCTAGTCGCACCATGCCGTGGCATGATTCCAGAGCGCAGAGCGTCTTTTTGTGCGATTCTTTACCTTTTAAATGCGTCTTATTCGCATAGCGATGCAAATAGGATGCACAAACAGCTTCTGATTAAAATTATATGCTGCATGCCTATATCCTATTTGTGCGGGTGCATCTGCATGCAAAACGCTACATTACAGAGTCACGACCTTTGACACTGTAACGTGAGAATAAGACGCATTTAAAAGGAAAAAAAAATGCACAGACGCTTGGCGCTACCGAGTCACACAGCGCTCACGAGACTTGTAGCGCGCAAATGATAGATTTATGTGGACACATCAGTATATGAAGTATGAAGCATTCTTTATTTGTAAAATAAGTGTCAAATCACTTTTTATTCAGTGTTACAGCAGTTTAAAGGGGATCGAATAACTGGGTGTGTTTTCATCATGTGCGACTAATTGCACGCGGTCATCATTATCAACGTTCTACTTACACAAGGGTCAGAGCAAATGCAGCTCTGACCCCTCCAGTAATCTGCGTTTGTGACTTTTCCGACTGCCATCCATTTTACTTACAATTTGCCACCACATGCCCTCACAACACCCTTACTGTACTTTGACTGTGATTTCATAACCAAAACCAGAAGGAACAGTTTAAAATCGTGTTTCATTAGCCATTATGTATTTTACAGTATAACACACATAATAGAAATGTATTTATTCCATTGTGTTAAAAATCTCTTCTGAAATAAAGAAAATAAATGATTTGGGGGCATAATTGCAGATTATTTATATATATATATATATATATATATATATATATATATATATATATTTATAGTTTTTCTGAATTTTCAAATACTTAGTGATTATAAGAGAGGCAATGACATTTTAAAGCTAAATTCACATTTATTTAAATGTAGTCTCTGGAAGCGTATATAAAATGTATACTCTTACAGTATTTATGTAAATGAAGTAAACTTATTATTATTATGCTTTTTCTTACATATAGGATAAAACCTGGGATGAATTCAGAAATATGCAGACTGTTGAGAAAAAGGCACTTTATAGCAAATCAAATAACAAAAGACAGGAGGCAATCTGGGAACTTTTTACCTCAGAATGTACTTACTTTTTGGAGCATTTGCTGGTTCTTCAAATGGTGAGTTTGATTGTAAATGTTACTTCAGGTGTCCTATTTTTGTATGGAACATATGTACAGTATATGAAAAGTGATAAGGTGCCAGCAATCCCAACTGTCATTTTTCAAACACAGCCTGTGAGATGACAGTTGGGAGCTGATTGGCTGGCACCTTATCACTTTTTTATCACTTTTAACTCTGTCTCCTAACACTGCTTAGTAAATAGACCCCTTAAATTGAGTAAATTGCTTGGTACAGTTATTCCCCTGGCCCGCAGCCATTTTGCACATAAAATTGTCAGTTCAGTTTTACTGAGGAACTCTTCTGGGACCCCTACTGCAGGGTTAAAGGAAGATAAGAGTCCCTTGCAAACAATGATTGTTGGCTACGGCACTCACCCAATTATACTCGGATGTACTTTCAGGCAGTGTTTTGGATCTTTCTCTCCTTAAGCTTTCCAGCAGTGGTAACACCCTCTCTCCTGCAGAAATCTTTAGTATAACTCGGCAATGCAGAGGAAAACGGAAATAATATATATATTTTTTTTAATTTAACAAAAAATATTTTTGTACAAGCTCAGTTATAATTTATAACTATTTAACCCAGTATCTGGGGCAAGAATTGGCTCAGAATTTAGCCATGACATTTACTCAGAAGCCCATAATAATGTTGGTACCGTACTTGTCTCCTGGTTTCATTTTTCAGATACTTTACATATTCGTTTAAGCTGTTGCTTTATTTTATTTTAACCCATTTATCATACAAGAATCTTATATTATGGAAATATACTGTGACAGAAGATTTCTGCAGATTTGTTCTCCTTTATATCAATGTTAATAGAATACACATAATGGGACTTATGTAGAATTAGGCAAATCTAGATAAAGATTTGCCTCTAGACTAGACAAAGTAATGATGGGGGATTTATACAGAGAACATTTGGGCTGCTTTTACATGTATCATAACTACTGGGAATCTTTATTTGTACACTGCATTTCAGAGTTCAGCTAGGATTGCTAGACTTAGGACACTTAAGGTGCCAGTGGCGTATCTATAATGGGTGCATATTACTTTAGACTTACCTGTCCGTGGTCCCATGTCGTGTGTCTGCGCTGCTCAGAACACCGGAAAATGGCCGCCATGGCCATTTTCTGGCGTTCTTCGCATGCGCAGTAGACTCCGGGCACACTCTAGTGCCCGGAGTCTACTAAGGCTCCGGTGGCTGGCTAGCCGCGTCAGTCGGCTTACGGCCACTGGGGAGAGAGGAGGGGGCCCCACACAGAGAGTGCACACGGGCCCCCTCCTCTCTTAAAACGCCCCTGTAAGGCGCGTATCCACTACGCGACCTTACAGAGCGACAACACGATTACGACATCTTAATCGTGCAATCACTCGGTAATCGGCTGCAAATCGGGCACTTAAATGTCAAAAACAACCAGCGATTTCCGTAGCCCGATGGTCGATTTTGACATCTATCACCCCCCGTACATGCTGGTCAACCTGACGATCATGTCAGGTTCAGCATGTATGGGGATGATGGATGTGCCTACACTGAACATTCATTGTAGGTACATCACAGACGGAGAAACAACAGCACGATTACAATGTCGTAATCGTGCTCTCATTTCTCAATCTATAAATGTATATGCACCTTTAGAGTTAGGACCTTTCCTAACTCTAATATTTACCCGCTCCTTTTAAATTTGTCCCTGCTTTAAAATTGCACCTTCTAGCTGGATTTACGATGAATTGCAAGATGCCCAATACGAGAATGATCCTCACTTGTTCATCATAGATTAGAGAAATGTTACAAGACTTTATATGACACGGCAACATTATTTCCGGGGTATTGCTAAACAGAGCAGTATGTTTTATCATGTTTATGTATTAATAGCTGTCCACGGCTTCGTTGACGATGAAATCACTACTGACAACATTTTTCTTATTCGAGGTGTTCTAGTTGTATTGCTTTGCATAGTGACCAGCAGCACTATAGAGACTGGTGCCAGCAGCGCCTTCACCAACTAACTACTCACTCTATTGTCACACTGGGCCAGATGTATGAAGCTCTGGAAAGTGATAGAGTGGAGAGTGATAAACGACCAGCCACTCAGCTCCTAACTGTGATGTTACAAGCTGTGTTTGAAAAATGAGAGTTAGGAGCTGATTGGTTGGTAGTTTATCACTCTTCACTTTATCACTTCCCAGAGCTTAGTACATCTGCCCCTATGTTCTCTGCGCACAGACTGCTATGTAGCCTATCCTATTTAAGTGAACGCGGGCCCAAACCACCTCTCCCCCCACTACTTACCGACCATGCGCGATGAGATGAAACAAAATTAAGGTTATTTTTAGGAGTTTCTACTACAAAATGATTCAGTTGTTATGAAAATCGGTTCAGTAGTTTTTGTGCCAACTTGGAACAAACAGGCAAACACCACGCTCTTATTATATTAGTATAGATTATATGCTATTGTGTACTTGAAACAGCTATAAGAGATACATTTGACACATTATTAAATTAATGATGAATACTCTGACTGTTTCACTTCTGTTTTATATTGTGCAGATATTTTATAATGCACTAAAGTACTTGCAGAACAATGATCATCTAATGGATGTGGATATGGTCAGGCTCTTTGCCAATTTGGAGGAATTGAATCAGGTGAATGGTTTTCCTTTTACAAAGAAAAAATATCCTGTACATGATATGATGTTAGTTCACTTAGTTGTTTGTGCTGATGACAAGATTGTATTATTACAGTTATTTCAGATTATATGTTTACTAGTACTGTTTCATCCCAAGCATTTCTATTTCAAGGTCTGTTTTTATTTTGTTTAAAAGCAAAGGTTCCTAGAGAACAAATGGTGATCTCATAATAATCATTTTCCTAAATGTGGAAGGTTTTAACTCAGAGGTTGGGAGTCTGTGAAGTGTGGGGCCCATTTATCAAAGTGAATTTGAGGTAAATTCCCCGAAAACACCTGTTTTCGGGGGTTTACCTCAAATACTAAGTATCCCCCGAATGTATGAAGGAGGGACCGCAGCAGCTATCTCCGATACCTGCTGCGATCCCTCCATTGCCGGCGGCAGCCGCATCCCCCATAGGTTTCTATGGGGGATGCGATGCTGCAAAATGTATCGATATCGGGAATGCGAAGCATTCCCGATATTGGCCCCAGCAGCTAACGCTATCAAAAGATAGCGTTAGCCGCTGTAGTCTATGGGGACTTACCGCATATCAGCCGGCGGAGGGATCTGCCAGATCCCTCCGCCGGCAATGGGCGCCGCTCATGTGCATTCCGCGGGACTGCGCATGTGCAGAAGCCCCGACTGCCCTCAGGAGATATCGCAGGGACGGGCTCTTTTCGGAGCCCGTCTCCCTGCATGTCCCGGATAATACATCCGGCAGATAGGATCGCATTTTGCAATGCGATCAGGGGCGGTACTGCATGCCCTGATCGCATTGCAAAATGCGATCATTAATAAATGGGCCCCTTGGGATTCTGAAGAAGGGACTAGAATGCCTCCTAGCCAAAAAACAAACAAACAATATAATTGAAATAGTAATGGGTTGTCATTTTTGGATTGGTATTTTTGTGTTCTCCATAAGAACAGAGTTAAGATGATATATATATTTGTTTTTTTAAACTAGGAAAGTCTGAATTTTGCCACCAGCATGTTCAACACCATTTTAAGCAAGGAGCTTGGTATTGAAGCATCCTGCACCTTGTCACTGGCAGATTTGCTTACAAAGGTCAGTATGAGCAATGACCTGGATTCCAGAAGCATTGTAAAGGGAAAAAGTGACATATCTGATTTATTAAATAATCTAAAGTTACGCTTCTCACAGCAATCTTTTTGTTTTTCTTTATTCCTATTTAAAAACTTTTCTATACAAATGTTCTCTGGCCTATGACAAAGAGTTGCAAACAATCATGTATAAAATGTGACAACAGTATTTCTATAGGGTGTGGTATAAGAGATAAACAGTAAAAAGGTCGACAGTGTCTAGATAGACACCAGATGTTAGACAGTCAAAAGGTTGACAGGGATAAAAGGTCAACACAGTAAAGGTCAAAATATAAGAATGTTGACATGTACAAATGGTCGACAGGGTCAAAAGGTTGACATTTTTTTTTCTAACCCTAACCTTCACCCTAACACTCCCCTTGGTGCCTAACCCTAACCCTCCCTTTGGTGCCTAATCCTCCCCTTGGTGCCTAACCCTAAACCTAACAAAACTGGGATGCACCAGCAGACACTGCTGATTAATTTGATATGTGACACGTATATCTGTGTGCAAATGAGTCTCTCAATCAGCATGCAAAGTGCTATAAAACAGCATCCGCAGCTTTTCTGCACGCCAAGTTCCCTTTACAGACTCAGTCACACATAGTGTTACATATCAAATTAATCAGCACAGTCTGCCGGTGCGTCTTAGTCACATTGCATTTGGGCAAATAAAAAAAAAAAGACAACCAACACTAACAGAGTTATACGGGACCTGGCAGCTCATTCACGCCAGACATATCGCGCTGCATGGCTTATTGAGGCCGGATGATCAAGGACACATCTGTATAACGCAGATGCCAATTGCCTTATGGTTTTCCCTGTACTTGCATAACCTCTATATTTTCTTTTGATGTTGCAGTATTTCAAGGATAATCTGTGCTGGACTCATCAGATCTACTGCCTCAATTACACGTCAGCCATCATCTACCTGGAGACCCTAAAGCAAAAAGAACACTTTGCAGCATATGTAAAAGTAATCTTTCTTTTTTTATGAATGTCAGAGTTTACATTATGTGCTATCATGATAATACGTACAGCTAGAAATGTGTCATACAAGTGCTAGTATGAGCTGAAGAGTCCCACCTTTTTATAACGCACCTTGATTTGGTGCAGTCTCTGCTGATGCCATTCCCGTCACCCTGATTTCTCCATCCGTGTGCACTCACCATACAGTTCCTGCTGCTACACACTTGTATTTTGTGTCTTTTAGTGGTGTGAACAACATGAGCAGTGTAGACGGCTACACCTCACCGATTTGCTAGTAGCTCCATTACACCGACTGACCCGCTATCCGCTGCTCCTAAAGAACATATGGAAGAGAAGCAGCGATGCATCTGAAAAAGTATTCATCTATTCTGTGAAGGAGAAAGTTGAAAACTCCATAAGTAAGTGAGGTGACTTTGCATTGCTCGAGGGGATAAGGCAATGATAACGTGGTTTTACTTTTATTCTGTAAGTTCTTCTAAATGTTTCTATTCTATCATAGTAGGAACAATATAGCGTTTATTCAGTGCCACTAGAGATAATTGTTATCTAAGGGTTAAATCAAATGACGATTGTGGTCTATTGTGTGTAATGGTAATCAGTGCCATACCCAAGCTCTTTTCTGATGACATTGCTGTCTCCAGGGAAATAGCTGCTGCTATAGGAAAACAAACAAAACAGTGTTTGGTTCTGCCCAACAGCCCTACCCTACTCATAAATCAGGCTGATTTTTAGAACAAAACAACACAGTTATGGTTAACAACGTCTGCTCCAATGCATATATATGTATGTATTATAATATAAAAAAGTGTGTATGTATGTATGTATGTGTAATATATATATATATATATATATATATATATATATATATATATATATATATAAGTCCAGGAAAAGAGGGCACACTTATAAAAAAAAAACTATTTTCTGGACTTGTATCAATGGCCGCAGGCATTCTGTGAGCCCCGAGAGTGAGCTCCTTGCAGGTGGAAGATAAGGAGCAGTACATACATTTCTATATATCTATATATACAGTATATAGTTTACCACTGATGCCAATGCCCGCTGGGCACCACTGGCTTCTTCGTACTGTAAAATTTAGTTTAAATCAGAAAAAAGGTACTAAAGAACAAAGAAAAGTGTGTGTGGGGAGGGGGGATGGGTATAGGGTAGAGATATGCAGATCGCCAACAATAAATACAGTAAAATAGTCCATGGAAGAGATCCCGAGGACACAATATATCCCTTTAACATACATAATGGCCCACAGTCAAAGACTGAAGAGACCTTTCCCCAGGCCATCCTTAGCGAAGAAGAAATGGAGGTGGAATAAGGCCTATCTTCGGTATCCATCTGAAAGCGCCTGTGGAGTTTGGTTGTAACAATAGTTATAGGAAGGAATGAGGGATGCTTCTACAAGCTGGGCTATTGTGGCTTATGCTGCAGTTAAAATGTGGCCAAGCAAATGTGTGTCATGTTTAGGGACAAATGGTGGGTAAAGATGTAAGAATACCATCACTTCAAATAGGGCCAGAATAAGGCCCAGAACTTGCAAGATTTTTACCTCTCTCCAAAAGTGCCTACTTATGAGACAATCCCAGCAGATATGGAGAATGTCAACAACCTGTCCACAATTGCACCAGAAGAACATTGTCTGAGCAGGCCAAATTGTGGGTTGTTACTTTGGAGTGAAGTACATCCTATGGACAAGTGTGATGATCTCCACCTGGTTGATGCACCTAGACCTTTTAAATAACCCCCCAAAAATCCTATTCCATTCGCTATCCTCCAGAGCAATTTAGAGGTCTGATCCCCATTTACTTTGAATAGGGAGTTTCTTGGGTGTCTGCTAAAATAGAAGACGATCAAACCACTTTGAGATAGCACCTTTTAGATTAGTTGAGGAAAGTCCCAGCGACAGATGTGATGAGAGTGGTACAAGCCTTATTGGGCTTTATTCATGTTAATCACATGGCAACCAAAGCACTATTCCAAGATGCCCACCACTGTATAGAGCCACTCACTTCCAATGACATGCATCCGTAAGTCAGTGAAAACATCGGTAACATCGAACCCATACGCACAGTTGTGGTTGACCATGATCTGCCGCACAAACTGCTAAACTACCTGTCGCCAACTAGATCTCTGGCTACATATACAATCGCAGGGGCTTAATTATGCACGACCCTGTGTTAAAATGCACAGCCACGCCTGCGTTTGCCCGACCACTCCCCCGCTCCACCCCCGAACAGTCACTTCCTGTCAATCACTGTGTAATGGGACTGCGTGCTTACTGCGATCGATTCCTGATCGCATCGGTCTGTTCACGCACTGTGAAGCATGCGCACAATGCAAACATCAGCCGGCTGCGTGCGAACGCAGCCTTGTGAACCAACCTGAATCAGGCCCTTAGCCTTCAAAAGGGAGGGGGAACAGGGCCAATTTCAAACCTGGAGGTAACTATAAACTCTTTGGAGAGTCGGCCAAAACTGTGTTTTGTATTTGGGCAAAAGACATAAGGACATCTGCAGGGAAGATATCTTTCAGTATAACAATACATAAACTAAGCCAGTTCTCCAGCAAAGATTGGGTATCAGATAGGGCAGGGGCGTATCTATAATGGGTGCAGGGTGTGCGGGGAACACTGGCCCCTGGGTCCAGGGGGGCCCCGCACAACACACCCTGCACCCATAATGTTACATACCTCTCCGGAGTCCCACGCTGGCGCGGGCATCCGGCGCTGTAAAATGACTGGAAAATGGCCGTGGCAGACATTTTCCCGTCATTTGCGCATGCGCAGTACAGGGAACATGGCCACCGTGGCCATTTTCCCGGTGACCTGGGCACACTCTAGTGCCCAGAGTCTATAATTCCGGCGCTGGCCGCGCACAGCTCAGTGCGCTGCCGGCCGCCGGGCGGAGATGAGGGGCCCCTCCTGTCTAGAAACGCCCCTGAGAAGGGGCAATGTTAGATAATGGAAAGGGAGGGGAAGAAGTATTGAGATGTAAACAATCTGTCTTATGCTTTCAGTGTGGCTAGTGTAGTCCCTGAGGCGTGGGGATAAAGCTGTCTGGCATGCTTGGGTAACAACAAAAAGGTCTTTGAAAGTGAACAGGCCATGCCCAGTAAACTCTAAGTCCACCCAAGGTTTTGGAAGACATACAGTTTGTTATAGATCAAAATTAGGCAAGTCAAGACCGCCAACACTTTTTTTTCTAGCATTCTGACCTTTCCTTAGCTTCCAAATGAATGCTTTCATAACAGAATAAAACTGGAAGAATTCTAGCAATTGATCTAAATAAATACTGTACACCTTATACACAGCCTGAAGATCATTTTATACAATATTTTTAATAATTTTGTGCCTTAAACATATTTTGTGTACATTGAATCATCAAAAAGCAAAGGTTTCACTATCTCAGTCATGCTAAAAAAATATTCTGTATTTTGGAATATTTGGATATGGGAGACTCAACCTGGACCAGGTCTTACCTTTGAGATTGATGTGCTATGGCATTTTTCTATGGTCTAATGTTAATCATCTTTGATACAGATAAATGTTCTTTAGTTGCACTGTTAGGGACTTATTTAATTTTTTTTTTCCTTTTGTCTTTCTCCTTAGATTTTGCTTTTTATCACATGCACTCCCATTCAATCATCTCAGAGAATTCTCCATTTGTACAGTTAGTCCTCCTTGTTCCCGCTGGTCTCTCACAATGACGTAATGACTAGACACTTACTCCACCTCTTCCTCTGGCACTTAGGTTAATGTAATTTTAATTAACATAAATGGTGTGAACGCCCCTAATAAGAAGAGGATAGCTTTGCATTTCTTTGCTAAACATAGAGCTGACATAGTTACACTACATTTTTTTTCAGAAAGAGATATCAGTTTTATTGAATTACTTACTAACCCTTATTACACAAGCTTATTGCCCTTACGAAAGATTGGATGAATTACGAGGTCTCGTAGATAGTGTGGCAGAGGATGATTCTCCCGAAATGACTGTACAGTATATGAAACATAAATGCATTCTGTGTTTAGATTTAGTTCCCATTCCCAAGATATTTCATTATGGTATGCAAATCTTCCAAAATATGGATTCCGATATCCAAAATACCCCTGGTCCCAAGCAATTTGGATATGGGAGACTCAACCTTTGTGGACATTTAAAGAAAGCAAGTACCTAAGTAAACAGGAGAACCATAAATGTTGCAATGCATGTAAAAATAAATTAGGATGAACCAAAGAACAGGCACAACACTGGAGGGAGTTGGGGAAACATCCAGGTTCAGGTTAGGCAGTGCGTTGGTAATGATGAAGAAGTCACTTCCTCCCCACTTGGGACCAATCTTTAAGGACTTGCATATTGTCTTCTGGTAATGCATGGCAAAGTATGCCCAGGAGTGCAGAGCTACAGCTCCTTCCTCAAGGAAAAGAAAGACAGGAGTAGCTCCATTGTATGTCCCTATGAGTTTAGTCAGAAAGTTCCAGCAGTAGGGAACATTAGCTGATCTCAGAGGTTTGATCAACAGATAGAAAGAGCGTCTCTTGGTCACAGTAGCAGCAGAGACGTTGCTATATATTTGGAGATCACCCAAGATCAAAACAGAGGAGTCAGATGGATGAACCGCTCTGAGAATTTGTTTCTTCTCATAGGAATAGTGCATCTTCATTAGAATGTCTCGAGAGGCCCTCTCGGGAGAATTCCTGGCTTTAGGGAGATGGTGGATGCGATCTTTGAGAAATTGATTGTATGGCAGTGCCGTCAACAATTTTTGGAAAACCTGAGTTGCAAATTGATTCTGAGTTCTATACTATGAAGTGTTACAGGGACTCTGCTAATCTTATTATTGTTCCTGAAAGACCCATACATGAAATAGGCAATATTATCTTTTAGAGCCACAATTTCAAATTGGGATGAGTCGTGGGAGGAGATCAGGTCATTGTGACAATCCAGGAGTTGTGCAGCTCTTGCCTAATTTAATTGATAGAGAACTTGTCATCGCTATCGCACTGCTTCCAAGTCTTTGCCAGGATGGGCTCTTATTGGAGCCCATCTCCTGTCAAGAGAACAATGGTAAATGTGTGTAAAAATATTCATGTTCAAATTTATGCAAAAATATTGATCACATCTGCAGTAAAAATGTAGATTGTGACAAATATGCCCCTATGTTTCAGTGCCTTCCTCACTGTGTCCTGCCATGTCTCATTGCTATCCTTCTTTCCCCGTTACACCTCAATATCTCTTGCTGGGCCATCCTGCAGTGCTCACTTATGCTATGGTCAGAGAGGAAATGTGGCTATCCATATTCCCACTCCCAGCTTCCTTAAAATTGTCCTGCTAGAATGGTCGCCTACACTGGATATGCAGCATTCTGTGCCGCAAATTTTGTTAGTGTCAGTAATCTCACTGAAGATGGAGCTATCTGCTGCTGGGTCACGGTCACTGAGTGATGTCAGCTCAGAATACTCTCTAAGCAGAGAGAGCTGCTGGCAGATTAGCCACATGCATGTGAAACAACCCAAGCTAATTTTGAAGCAAAAACTGTGTAGGGAACACTTCTTGACAAAACTGGTTTACCTGCAATCAATCTCTTAAAGGTGCAGTGCACAAAGCTGCATCCTTGCACCACTGATTTTAATGAAAACACAGTTTACATACAGTATTATCTCTGGGATTATAGCAAATATGGGCAGACACAAATGACTAAATAATCCAGATAATTGTGATTTTCCTCCCATTATTCTAGGGGATCTTGAAGGAAAAGTGAAATGGTTGAATAAGTCCCAGAAATTCAAACAACTCCAGGATGTAATTGTATGGCCCTACTTATGGGAGAGAGATAAAAGATTCTTCATACCAGAGGTATTTTTTGTGTTTTAAATATGAAAATGGATATCAATACAAATTATTAAAAGAACATAGCAACAACATTCTCCAAATGGGATTCATATAGATGAACAGTAGATGAAACAGGAGAGGGATGAGCAACCAATTAGAGTATGACCAGCAACAGCAGCCCAAGGTATTTCAGTTCAACCAACTCTGGCGTGTCCAATATAGTCAAGCTTGAAGTTGGAGGGGCAAGGTCAGAATGTAGCCAAACCAAGAACTTAAATATTGACAACAGTAGTTATGTGAGGCTTCTGTCATACTGGTACACAACTATAATGTTGGCAAGCATCAAACTTGTTCAATAAATAACCCTTTATCATGGAAAAATATACTTTTTTATTACAATCATTTGGTAGACTCTACATTATAATGAGGCTATGGGCCAAATGGAGCCAGGTTGATCTCGCCAGAATTTGGATTGTTGTAACATCATCATCACATCCAGATGTCATCCAAATTGCTGTGGGGTAGTGGTGGCCAGTTCTTCTGGCTTGATTGAGACTGCTACATGGTCTATCCAGGACACTGTACTGTAAGAAGAGTTTATATTGATTAGTTTCTCCGTGAGGGAGTGATCTACAAATTCTATACTATATTACAATATAAATTATGGATGACCAAGAAAGAAGTTGAATCTCTAGCAGTGGTATGTTTGACATTGGAATAGGAGTTTAGAGGCCTCCTATGATGGGATGGGTGCAGATTTGTCTAGATTTGGAATGAAAAAAAAATTGGCCTTTGGCCCTCATTCAGACCCACTCGCGAGCGGCTGTCCGCTCGCAAGTGGGTCGATGGTCTGCACTGCGCATGCGCACGACGGAGGGAGCTCCGTTGTGCGCATGCGCGAGACGCGACGAGCGAAGGACTTTCCTTCGCTCGGAGTGTCTCATCAAAGGGGGCGTGCTGTCGATGTTGACTGACAGCACGCCCCCTTTGGTGGGCGTGCCGGGGGCATGCCTGCCAGACGGAGGCATTCCCAAGGGAACGCCTACCGTCTGAAGCCGGCCCCACTGACATCACTAGTGATGTCAGTGGGAGTGATTTTGGCTCTGATAGAGCCAAAATCACTCCTGGCCTTGCGGTTGAAAAACTCAACCGCAGGCTGTTGCTCGCAGTTTCGATGGTCGCGATGGTCAAGACCATCGCGACCATCATCCTGCACGCTCATATATGCTGTGGGTGGTGACCCACAGCTATACGAGCGTCCAGGAGGACGCTCCATATTAATGGAGGTGGGCCCTGATTCAGAGCGAGCGCTCTGGTCAGAGCGTCCGGCTCTGAATCAGGGCCTTTGTTTCCTGAACAAAAAAGTATTTATTGAAGACTGCATGCTTTACATTTTGTGCACATACTAAATGTAGCTGATCCAAATACAAATCACATTCCTACCATCTGGATCATGAATTGAAGTTGTAGGAATAAGAAATTCTATTGTGGATAAGTATAGCTGAGCCCATTAGTCTTGCTCAAGATGACCTGAAGTCTTGAGAAAAATTTCTGCCATTTAAAGAGTGATAAGTGGCTTTACTGGAATAGACCTCTGTCAGTTTTAATTCTTTAGATTAATTAAATAAATGGAGGTAGTTCCTGCGCACTGAGCAAGTAAATCAATTGTGAGCTGCTTACAATAATAGGCTACCCTCTGCCTATAGGTCAAGATTCAATAGAAGTAGTAGGGTTATGTAGCGCTCAACCTACTGATAAGTGAATTATTCTAATTAACCCTCTATTATTGGTATTCAATATGGGAGCGAAAAGTCCGTGCTGGACTTTTCGCTCCACATCAGAGATTTTCCTGGGATAAAGTATCGGGCGCGCGCCCGCTTTATCACCGTATTCAATATAAAACCTACGAAAACGGGAACCTGCGAAGTGGGATCTGCGAAAAAAAAGGAAAATTTTATCTGGAATAAATTGTAGGACCCCCCTAAAACTGTAAAAACATGGGGGATCACTATGGGTACCCCCGTTTTAGCCTGCAAATGAAAGTCGGGGATTTAAATAGCTACAGCAGGTGTTTTTTTCCCGACATTGAAGAAGTGTTGCAGAAGAGCACTTAGGTTATTTTTTTCATTTTTTTTTAAGTGGTCCCATCAAATTTGGGGTACATGAAAATTGGTACTAGCATATTTTTATGTCCCTAAAGTAAGTTTTAAAAAATTCTGCAACTATGCACCTGCCGCTAATAATCTATTCTAGAAAACACCTGCCGCATACTTGCAGAATAGCCCTGAACCTATTTCCCTATTTTTAAACCCTTTTTTCCCCATTTTTTTTTTCACCCCAAATGTAAAAATTTTTTGGGGTGTCCCTAGTTTTTTTTTTTAACTTTTTTTGACACCGTTTATTTTAAAATGTCATTCCCAGGGGTGCAGGCTATTTTTTTTAAGCCTGCACCCCTAAACCCCAATTCTGCACTTTTTTACGCCACCTATTCAGTGGTGAAAAGTTATCCCCGTTTTTTTTCAAAGACTTTTCGAACCTGCGAAAAGTCTTTGAAATTGAATACGGTGTAAAACCAAAACCAGCGAAAATGACGTAATTTTTTGCGAAATTATCGCAAAAAATGACTTTTCGCTCCATATTGAATACCCCTATATATGTCAAAAGAGAACAGATAAGGTGTAGATTTGGTTTAATTAGTTTTACTGTGTAAATAAAATGTATATACAATGCATAGGTTATACAGATTATGTAACAAAGGGTCTAGTAGATAATTATGCAAATAAGTATAAATGCCTAATAACAACAACTACAGTGTATTAACACAGACAATTATGCACAAAATTAAAAGGTATATGACTTTAAAACAAACAAAAAAATATTCCAATAAAAGGTACAACAATAGTAAACCAATCTGTGGTGATTGGAAAAAGGTTGAATGAAAAACCAATTGAAAGATGGTTCAGGTGCTGAAATTGTTGCTGATGAGTAAGCTCAATAAGATGCCAGTAAGTCAGAAATGTAAATAGTCAAACAGACTGCGGCGTCCCGATAGTCTGTGTGGTGCTGATGTAAGTCCGTACACATAACGTTGCAGCTGTTGGTATCCCCTTTCCCGATCGGAAGCTAGATGCTGGATGGTGGTAGGTGCTCCGGGCCAGACCGGGTATAGCTGTAGCTCCGGTCTCAGCACCAAGCCTGGTCACGGGCCTAACACTGGGTTCTAGAGTCTCCAACTCGCCGCCTATGGTCTGGGGGGGAGGTTCAGTCACGGCTAAGAGCTCCACCGGAACTAATTGCCGGACGAACCACCGCCTGACAGAGACTTACCCTTGCACTCGATCCTCTCTGGTATACGTTTCAGATCTCACCATCCCTCGGGGTCTTCTTTCTTCAGGCGCCTGCTGGTGTCTGGCCTCCATACTTCCATCACTGAACTCAGAGCCGTAACTAGACTTTACTGCCCTGTGCCAGAAAGAGCATTGACGCCCCCCTCATTTTTCAAAGTGACATAATGCACCCAAATAAGGGCCATGGCTTCATGGGGAAGGGCCAAGGAGGAGATAGGGGAGGCCAGGAGATGCTGGGGATGAAATAAGAGGAAGCTACAAGCAAGAATAATAATAAACAGAAATTTGACAGGCCCAAACAGCGCCCCTTGACCTGTGGTGCCCTGTGCGATGGCACCGGCCGCACTACCCTAGCTACGGCCCTGACTGAACTGATCACCTAACATTTGCACAGAGAGAGAAGCTCATCGCCAGTATCCTGCACCAGCTGAGTGCTCGTCGGCTGATGCGCGCACCCGGAAGTACGGTGGCCAGGCACCAGCAGGCGGCTGAAGAAAGAAGACGCCGAGGGACGGTGAGATCTGAAACGGATACCAGAGAGGATCGAGTGCAGTGGTAAGTCTCTGTCAGGCGGCTGTTCATCTGGCGATTAGTTCCGGTAGAGCTCTTAGCCGTGACTGAACCCCCCCAGACCATAGTCGGCGAGTTGGAGACTCTAGATCCCGGTGTTAGGCCTGTGACCAGGCTTGGTGCTGAGACCGTAGCTACAGCTATACCTGGCCTGGCCCGGAGCACCTACCACCATCCAGCATCTAGCTTCCGATCGGGAAAGGGGATACCATCAGCTGCAACGGTATGTGCACGGACTTACATCAGCACCACACAGACTAGCGGGACGCCGCAGTCTGTTTGACTATTTACATTTTTGACTTACTGGCATCTTATTGAGCTTCCCCATCAGCAACAATTTCAGCACCTGAACTATCTTTCAATTGGTTTTTCATTCAACCTTTTTCCAATCACCACTAGCAGATTGGTTTACTATTGTTGTACCTTTATTGGAATATTTTTTTGTTTGTTTTAAAGTTATATACCTTTAATTCTGTGCATAATTGTCTGTGTTAATACACTGTAGTTGTTATTATTAGGCATTTATACTTATTTGCATAATTATCTACTAGACCCATTGTTACATAATCTGTATAACCTATGCATTGTATATACATTATTTTATTTACACAGTAAAACTAATTAAACCAAATCTACACCTTATCTGTTCTCTTTTGACATATAGAGGGTTAATTAGAATAACTCATCAGTAGGTTGAGTGCTACATAAACCTACTACTTCTATTAATTCTTTATATGCTGCAACATAATGGACCGCTTCTTAGGAGCTTTAAGAGAGATGATCCTGAGACTCACGGAGGAAGACCATAATACAGATGTGTCCCGTGCGACTGTGCTTGTAACCGAGCATATTTTTTGTCTTTTTCACCTTAAAATGCATCTTATTCACAATGAGATGCAACAAAGACACCCCACGAGACAACACTGATTAATTTGATATGTGACACTTGTATATCTGTGTGCAACCTAGTATGAATCTATATATAAAGTGCTACAATGCAGCAGTCGTTGCTTTTTTCCACAAAAAGTTCTGTTGTGCTTTGTATACAGATTCAGATGCACACATATATAAAAGGGTCACACATCAAATTAATCAGTTCAGTCTCCTGTTGCATCCTAGTCACATCGCATTGCGAATAAGATGCAGTTTCAGGCAATAAGAGTCACACAGAACCTGGCAAAAAGGGAAGGGTGAAGGTAGCGCTAGTATTTTCAGATCCTATAGGTTATCGCTTTGAGAGGACAGAAATAAGGGGCTCACCCTCCCTGATAGATGTGATTTATAAAAGAAAAAACCCCTAGCGCCTCCTATGGATACTGAATGAATAAGTGAAGCAGTGATTATATAGTACAGGTTTATTAATAAATATGCTAGCTGTTATAAAAACTCACTGACTCACAACATGTAACAAATAACATGGAACTGTATGACATACAAACATATAGAAATAGAGAAATAAAATAAATAAGATTAAAATATGGGATGCAGACACGCTAAATTAGCGGATTATTCTGGTCCCTTGTCAGGATCAATATCCAGAAAGTTTCCTTTGGTGGGGAAATGTCTTAATTACAGCACATTTATAGTCCAAAGAGTAAATCCAAGCAAAGGGCGATCAGTTGAGAAGTTTGCCGGCAAACTATAGGGTACCTGATACACTGCAGTGATAACGTCCAGGTCCCCCTCCACTGTCAATGCGTTTCACCTGTCATTAGGCTTCCTCAGGATGGTATGTGGGTCTCACTTCTGCCGCCTTATATACCTGCTTGGTCATCACTCTCTGCCCAGCCGTGCTACGTGTACCTCCGGTTGGCGGGCCGTCATATCTGGTTACCTCTTTGTACTCCTTTCCGTCTTGCCACTCGTTCTGCACTTCCGATCCATGCGGTCCAGGCTTCACCGTCACTTCCCATTCAGTCAGGATGCGCCGATCACCTGGTTCTCCCGCGTGGTCGTCTGTGCGTTCCATCTAGTATCGTCACTTCCTGTTTGGGAGTTGCCAGGAACCGAGATGGCCGCGTGTAGTTGTATGTTGTCCGTCTCTTAAAGGGGTCCCTTATAACTTATTCATCACATTTGTTCCTATTAGTAATAGGATACAGTGGACTTCCATTTTCGATCAAAATAAAAGCCATGATACTTCAAAATTATTTCCCAGTATAAGTGTTAGTCAAGAGACACTAAAATATATATTAAATGAATAAAAATAAAATAATGAAAATAAAAATATTGGTAATATTAAAATAAAAATAAAATAAAATTAAAAATAAAAGAAGAAGAAGAAAGGATTACATATAACACCGGACATCACAGACATATATATAACAACAGATGGGCTCTTAATTTGGTATAAAGGAGATTTCTCCGATAGTTTAGAGATCAATGATCTAAGTTCATCAGGTTCTCAGGAAAGGTGCCAAGTCAAAATCAATGTTAAGGCCCTTGGGCTGTAATGTACCTAGTTCAAAAATTAACTTGGTTTCCTCTTTTAGTAGAATATCATTAAGATTCCCTCCTCTCCATGGAATTTTTATTTGCTTTAGACCCACAAAAAACAATTTGGAGGGATCACTATCGTGCTTTTCCTGGAAATGCTTAGAGACACTATGATTCTCCTTATTATTTTTGATGTTGTTCAGATGTTCATTTATGCGTATGGACAATTTACGTATTGTCTTCCCTACATATTGGTACCCACAAGGGCAAGATAATAGGTAGATTATTCCCTTTGAGTCACATGATATTTTGTGTTTAATTTTAAAAACTTTCTTTGTGGTATATGATATGATGTTACATGTAGGTTTGGTGGTGAAGCTTTTAGTCTTTTTACATGCGCTGCATCTTCCACATTTATAGAATCCTGAGATGTTTTCCTGTAGCCATGTACTTCTCTCCTCTTTCTCTGTGTAGAGATGTCTTCTAACTAGATTATTCCTTATAGTCGGTGCTCTTCTGTACACGATCCTAGGTGTTATTGGTAGAAATGGGCTGAGTTCTTCATCTGCTCTTAGTATGTGCCAATGTTTTCGGAGAGATTTCTCCAGAAGTTTACTTTGTCCAGTGAATTCAGTAAAGCAAATAAAAATTCCATGGAGAGGAGGGAATCTTAAAGATAATATTACCAATATTTTTATTTTAATTATTTTATTTTTATTTATTCATTTAATATATATTTTAGTGTCTCTTGACTAACACTTATACTGGGAAATAATTTTGAAGTATCATGGCTTTTATTTTGATCAATTATAGAAGTCCACTGTATCCTATTACTAATAGGAACAAATGTGATGAATAAGTTATAAGGGACCCCTTTAAGAGATGGACAACATACAACTACACGCGGCCATCTCGGTTCCTGGCAACTCCCAAACAGGAAGTGACGATACTAGATGGAACGCACAGAGACGACCACGCGGGAGAACCAGGTGATCGGCGCATCCTGACTGAACGGGAAGTGACGGTGAAGCCTGGACCGCATGGATCGGAAGTGCAGAACGAGTGGCAAGACGGAAAGGAGTACAAAGAGGTAACCGGATATGACGGCCCACCGACCGGAAGTACACGTAGCACGGCTGGGCGGAAAGTGATGACCAAGCAGGTATATAAGGCGGCAGAAGTGAGACCCACATACCATCCTGAGGAAGCCTAATGACAGGTGAAACGCGTTGATGACAGTGGAGGGGGACCTGGACGTTATCACTGCAGTGTATCAGGTACCCTATAGTTTGCCAGCAAACTTCTCAACTGATCGCCCTTTGCTTGGATTTACTCTTTGGACTATAAATGTGCTGTAATTAAGACATTTCCCCACCAAAGGAAACTTCCTGGATATTGATCCTGACAAGGGACCAGAATAATCCGCTAATTTAGCGTGTCTGCATCCCATATTTTAATCTTATTTATTATATTTCTCTATTTCTATATGTTTGTATGTCATACAGTTCCATGTTATTTGTTACATGTTGTGAGTCAGTGAGTTTTTATAACAGCTAGCATATTTATTAATAAACCTGTACTATATAATCACTGCTTCACTTATTCATTCAGTATCCATAGGAGGCGCTAGAGGTTTTTTCTTTTATAAATCACATCTATCAGGGAGGGTGAGCCCCTTTATTTCTGTCCTCTCAAAGCGATAACCTATAGGATCTGAAAATACTAGCGCTACCTTCACCCTTCCCTTTTCTCTTATATATATCTCATAAGCTCACCACTGAAGGTTTAGCAGCAGTATTATATTTATCTAGAATGGCATATAGCCGAGAAGAACGCTTTAAGCAATTGGAATTATTTGGTAAAAAGATAGACACCAAGAATCATGCAGACACAGTGGTGTCAGAGGAAACTTTTTGTGACCTTTATACAAATCTAGAGAAATTGGAAAGTAGAGAAATTAGACATTGGTGGGAGAGCACTACATTAACTAAATATATAGAAAGAGGTATGATCCCAAGAGGGTTAAGGATTATTAAAAAAGTGTCCTTTACATCTGGGAGTGAAGAGTTCTCTAAACAATGGAAGGAGACCCTAGATTCCTGTTCCTTCAGATTGATGAGACTGATAATTGAGGAAAGGGAACTCTCTATAAGAAATCTAGAACAGGAGATTCTTAATATCAGAAGAAAATTAAAACCAATAGAAAAACTACCAGATCTCAGGAACCTTGAAGAATTGACAAAGAACAAACTTAGAAAAATGGAGGAGGATATAATTGATCAGATATAAATGCTTAGAGACACTATGATTCTCCTTATTATTTTTGATGTTGTTCAGATGTTCGTTTATGCGTATGGACAATTTACGTATTGTCTTCCCTACATATTGGTACCCACAAGGGCAAGATAGTAGGTAGATTATTCCCTTTGAGTCACATGATATTTTGTGTTTAATTTTAAAAACTTTCTTTGTGGTATATGATATGTTGTTACATGTAGGTTTGGTGGTGAAGCTTTTAGTCTTTTTACATGCGCTGCATCTTCCACATTTATAGAATCCTGAGATGTTTTCCTGTAGCCATGTACTTCTCTCCTCTTTTTCTGTGTAGAGATGACTTCTAACTAGATTATTCCTTATAGTCGGTGCTCTTCTGTACACGATCCTAGGTGTTATTGGTAGAAATGGGCTGAGTTCTTCATCTGCTCTTAGTATGTGCCAATGTTTTCGGAGAGATTTCTCCAGAAGTTTACTTTGTCCAGTGAATTCAGTAATGAAAACTATGTTGTCTTCTCCAGATGCCTGTTTTTTCTCTTTATATTGTAATAAGGTCCTTCTATCTAGTTGGTGGACTTCCTTTCGATCTTTTTCTAAGTTGACGTTATCGTAGTCCTTATCCTCAAAATGCTGGATTAGCAATCTTGATTGTTTTTCCCAATCTTCCCTTTTAGAGTAATTCCTTCTCAGTCGTTTAAGTTGTCCTTTTGGGATATTGGTTATCCATTTTTGATGGTGATTGCTGTTTGCATTGAGATAACTATTGCAATCCACTGGTTTTGAGAAGGTTTTGGTTTCGATATTGTTGTTTTCAATAAAAATGGTAAGATCCAAAAAGTTGATCTCCGTTTTGCTGATTTCACTGGTGAACACTAGATTATCATGGTTCGGATTTATGGTGGAAATAAAGTTTTCTAGTAACAGTCTCTCTCCATCCCATATAATGATAATGTCATCGATGTACCGTGCCCACATGATGAGGTTTTCATGATAGATATTGTTCGTCCAGATTTTCTTTTTCCCATTGCGCCAAAAAGAGGTTCGCGTATGATGGCGCAAATACGGTCCCCATCGCTGTTCCCCTTTTTTGGATGTAAAATTTGTAATTGAACCAAAAGAAATTATGTGTCAGGATAAACCTTATCCCTTCCAGAATATATTTGATCTGTTGTGTGTTCAGGTCAGAGTCATCTTCCATAATTTTCTTCACATTTCTGCATCCTTTTTCGTGCTCTATGCATGTGTAGAGGGACTTAACACCACATGTGGCCAATATATAAGATTCTTGCCATTTGATGGTTTGTATAATTTCCAATACTTGTGTTGTATCTTTTAGATATCCACGTTGTAGTTTTACTAAGGGCTGCAGGAATTGATCTATATATTTTGATAGATTAGATGTCAATGAATTAATACCTGCTACTATTGGTCTTCCTGGAGGTTTTATTGGATCTTTGTGCAGTTTAGGCAAGTGGTAAAATACTGGTATTTTGGGACATCTTGGATATATATATTCAAATTATTTTTTTGTTAGAATGCCATTGTCCATCCCTTTTTTTCAGGATATCACATAGGTCCCTTGAGAAGGTGTCTGTAGGGTCTTTTTCTAGAAGTCCATAAGTACCTTCTTCCTCCAGTAATTTTTTCGCCTCTTCCAAATACATTCCTTTATCCATGATCACAATTCCTCCTCCTTTGTCCGCAGGTTTTAATACTATTTGATTGTTCTTTTTTAACCCTTGTAATGCTTTTCTCTCGGCAAGTGATAGATTATCTTTTTGTCCTTTTCTGTAGTTCTCAGGCATATTTCGGATATCTTCCTCCATTAACTTTTGAAATGTATTGACTAAATTCCCTTTTGTGTGCTGGGGGAGAAAGTTAGATTTTTCTTTCAAGTCTGTATGTTTAAAAGTATCTACCTTTATCTGATCTTCTACTTGATTTTCTCTTTTATTGAAAAACTTTTTGAGAGCGATCTTTCTTGTGAATTTCTGGAGGTCAATAAACGTATTCAATCTGTTGATTCGATTAGTGGGTGCAAATTTCAGTCCCTTTTTAAGTACATTGATCTCTGGGATAGATAGATGATGTTTGCTTAGGTTGAATATCCCCGGCGCATCATCATCTTTGTAGCTCTTTTCCTTTCTTTTTTTCCTGATATCTTTGAGTCTGACCTGATGTCCTCCTCGCTTCCCACGCTTTGTGACGTGGAATCTCTTTTTCTCCGGTCTCTTTTTCTGTTGGGCTGATCCTTCTGTGTCGTAGTCTGTGACAGCCGTGTTCTGTTTAGTGAGGTATTCTCGTGTGCCAGTTCTAAAAAAGCCTCTAAGAATTCTTCTGTTTCTTCATACTCCCTTACTTTATTTTCCTTGTCTCCACAATGTACTTCATTCAGGCAATTCATCAATGTTCTTACAGATGTATTGATTATCTCTCGTTGATCTTCTCTTCCACTATTAAAGCTATTGATAAGTGTCCTTCTATCTGGAAAGACTTCTCCTTTATTTTCTTTCTTATCCAACCATCTTTGTTTATGCATTCTGTGGTGATTCTCACCATAATCCACAGGTTCATCTCTTTTAAATCGGAATTCATTTGAAGGCCCATATTTGTAGCTATATGTTTAGGTATCTCTATTTCTTATACCTCGTGTATCTCTATTCTGTATACCTCCATATTTTCCTCTTTTGGAGTGGAGTCTATTTCTAGATATGGGTCCGATGTTTCTTTCCTGATATCCATCTTTATTCCATCTTTCATTAGGTCTTCTCTCATCTCTTTCTAATTCTTGTTTATTTTTCTTTCTTTCATTCCAATTCCGATAATCTCCTCTATAGTCTTCTTCATCTCGCAGAAATTTTCTTTTTTTCTGATCAATTATATCCTCCTCCATTTTTCTAAGTTTGTTCTTTGTCAATTCTTCAAGGTTCCTGAGATCTGGTAGTTTTTCTATTGGTTTTAATTTTCTTCTGATATTAAGAATCTCCTGTTCTAGATTTCTTATAGAGAGTTCCCTTTCCTCAATTATCAGTCTCATCAATCTGAAGGAACAGGAATCTAGGGTCTCCTTCCATTGTTTAGAGAACTCTTCACTCCCAGATGTAAAGGACACTTTTTTAATAATCCTTAACCCTCTTGGGATCATACCTCTTTCTATATATTTGGTTAATGTAGTGCTCTCCCACCAATGTCTAATTTCTCTACTTTCCAATTTCTCTAGATTTGTATAAAGGTCACAAAAAGTTTCCTCTGACACCACTGTGTCTGCATGATTCTTGGTGTCTATCTTTTTACCAAATAATTCCAATTGCTTAAAGCGTTCTTCTCGGCTATATGCCATTCTAGATAAATATAATACTGCTGCTAAACCTTCAGTGGTGAGCTTATGAGATATATATAAGAGAAAAGGGAAGGGTGAAGGTAGCGCTAGTATTTTCAGATCCTATAGGTTATCGCTTTGAGAGGACAGAAATAAGGGGCTCACCCTCCCTGAGAGATGTGATTTATAAAAGAAAAAACCTCTAGCGCCTCCTATGGATACTGAATGAATAAGTGAAGCAGTGATTATATAGTACAGGTTTATTAATAAATATGCTAGCTGTTATAAAAACTCACTGACTCACAATATGTAACAAATAACATGGAACTGTATGACATACAAACATATAGAAATAGAGAAATATAATAAATAAGATTAAAATATGGGATGCAGACACGCTAAATTAGCGGATTATTCTGGTCCCTTGTCAGGATCAATATCCAGGAAGTTTCCTTTGGTGGGGAAATGTCTTAATTACAGCACATTTATAGTCCAAAGAGTAAATCCAAGCAAAGGGCGATCAGTTGAGAAGTTTGCCGGCAAACTATAGGGTACCTGATACACTGCAGTGATAACGTCCAGGTCCCCCTCCACTGTCATCAACGCGTTTCACCTGTCATTAGGCTTCCTCAGGATGGTATGTGGGTCTCACTTCTGCCGCCTTATATACCTGCTTGGTCATCACTCTCCGCCCAGCCGTGCTACGTGTACTTCTGGTCGGTGGGCCGTCATATCCGGTTACCTCTTTGTACTCCTTTCCGTCTTGCCACTCGTTCTGCACTTCCGATCCATGCGGTCCAGGCTTCACCGTCACTTCCCGTTCAGTCAGGATGCGCCGATCACCTGGTTCTCCCGCGTGGTCGTCTCTGTGCGTTCCATCTAGTATCGTCACTTCCTGTTTGGGAGTTGCCAGGAACCGAGATGGCCACGTGTAGTTGTATGTTGTCCATCTCTTAAAGGGGTCCCTTATAACTTATTCATCACATTTGTTCCTATTAGTAATAGGATACAGTGGACTTCTATAATTGATCAAAATAAAAGCCATGATACTTCAAAATTATTTCCCAGTATAAGTGTTAGTCAAGAGACACTAAAATATATATTAAATGAATAAATAAAAATAAAATAAAAAGAAAATAAAAATATTGGTAATATTATCATTAAGATTCCCTCCTCTCCATGGAATTTTTATTTGCTTTACTGAATTCACTGGACAAAGTAAACTTCTGGAGAAATCTCTCCGAAAACATTGGCACATACTAAGAGCAGATGAAGAACTCAGCCCATTTCTACCAATAACACCTAGGATCGTGTACAGAAGAGCACCGACTATAAGGAATAATCTAGTTAGAAGTCATCTCTACACAGAAAAAGAGGAGAGAAGTACATGGCTACAGGAAAACATCTCAGGATTCTATAAATGTGGAAGATGCAGCGCATGTAAAAAGACTAAAAGCTTCACCACCAAACCTACATGTAACATCATATCATATACCACAAAGAAAGCTTTTAAAATTAAACACAAAATATCATGTGACTCAAAGGGAATCATCTACCTATTATCTTGCCCTTGTGGGTACCAATATGTAGGGAAGACAATACGTAAATTGTCCATACGCATAAATGAACATCTGAACAACATCAAAAATAATAAGGAGAATCATAGTGTCTCTAAGCATTTCCAGGAAAAGCACGATAGTGATCCCTCCAAATTGTTTTTTGTGGGTCTAAAGCAAATAAAAATTCCATGGAGAGGAGGGAATCTTAATGATATTCTACTAAAAGAGGAAACCAAGTTAATTTTTGAACTAGGTACATTACAGCCCAAGGGCCTTAACATTGATTTTGACTTGGCACCTTTCCTGAGAACCTGATGAACTTAGATCATTGATCTCTAAACTATCGGAGACATCTCCTTTATACCAAATTAAGAGCCCATCTGTTGTTATATATATGTCTGTGATGTCCGGTGTTATATGTAATCCTTTCTTCTTCTTCTTTTACGGTTACTTTTCATAGACTGAGCTATTGAAATACTTTAATTATTTTTTTATTTTTTTTTTGAGTCATCCACAGTGAAGGATCATCCTTCTGAGAAGGAATGTTGGAAACAAGTAAATACCCAACTTATGGGAAACCATGATTTTGCCACAAACATTTTTTTATAAGCATAATAGTGGAACCTCACTATGACATCCCTTAGAGGTTGGACTGTAGACGGTTTCCATTGCAAGGCCCTGCGGGCTCTTTCCAGTCGTAGGTGCTCATCTAATGCCTCTGGCAGTGGATGTTTAAAGAGACCACAAATATAAGCTAGGAGTATTTGTGGCTGCTCAATTTCTTTCACCTGTGTCATTTCGGTTGTCAGTATGTATATGATTATTCAATGTAGGGCATATCCTATGCTAAAGTGATGACCATTAGAGCGCTGGAGCAAATGGTGAGGCTAACTGCTATTATGTTCAATGGAGACTACCATCCCAAATCAACTAGCAATATTTTTCCTTTGTAGTAAGATGAGCCTTGTAACTGCAATTGGGTACTTTTAGCTTCATGTCGTCTTGTTATGTATATTGATCAAGTAATTTCAGAACAGTCCCCATGTCATTAAATCTATATGTGGCTGTAGACACTTTTGCGGTTTCCCTAGAGAGAGAACAAGGCTGTGCACCCTACGATAGGAATTTTATGTTCAGATGGAGATTTGTATTAATCTGTTTTGAATCAGAGATGTGCGGTTCAGTTTTGCTGAAAACCGAACACTTCCGGACTTTGGGGTTCTATGACAAATCAAGTACCGGCTCGGATCACTTTTTGGGGTTTTGAGTAGAACAGAGTCCCAGCTTTTGGATTGCATTTACATGTGTAATTTACATGATTTTAGTGTTTTTTTTTTTTCAAATTAATTTTAAAGAAACCCAAAAACAAATGGGTTTGTACAGAACCACTTTCACCGACATGCCCATAACATGTATCATCTCCCTTGCACCATCTGGGAATGGCCACTTCATTTCTCCCTCATGGCGCCTGATTTTACAACTACCTCTCTGTATGGGGACAATTGGGAAAAAAGCACAATAGCAAAAAATCATTCTACTACTGTATGTCAGACTTTGGCATTACGAACACCTCTGAATCTAACCCACTGTGCCCTTCAGCAAGGAACTTCACATAGGTGTGAATGTTACAGTGAATATTGCAAGTTTTCATAGCAATGAATAAAAATGTATCTATTCTGGGGTTCTTGCCTCCAATCAACACAAAGTATTCTGTAATGTCAAGATAAAACAAAAAAATAATAAAAACAAGCTTTTACTTAATTAAAACAAAAAAAAAAACAATAAATACATAAGCATTCACCCCCTTGTTGTATTAAATCATGCATTCTCACTTTATTTAGGGTCTAAAGCATTGTTTCAAAGAAACAAATGTAGAGAACATGCTGTCTTCTCCCAACAGACACCTCCTTCATGAGGGAAGACTCGCCCTGACTGGTCTGTATTGTAATTCGCAAAATACAGTAAATGACTGTGTAATATCTAAATCTCTACATTGATGTTCTATCTTTTTTTTTTTCCCAGAAAGTACATATCTACTTGATATATACCTGCTTCTATTCGACGACTTTCTGCTGATAACAAAAATTAAAAGGAACAAACGGGTAATTTATTTCAACATCAGTGTAAATAAACAAGCTCATTGTATTTTTTTCTTCCTATTTATACATGTTCATCCATTATAGGACTATTACTTTTAATGTTCTGGATACTCTTGTTTGTTTTTTTTCTCTAGAAAGGTTTCTTTTCTTTCTAAATCGTTTTTAAATATATATGTAGGATTTGATACCTGTGCAAAGCCAGATGCTGAACTTAGGGGGAAAACCCATCAAACTAGCGGTAGAAACGCAGGTGCAAAGTGTCATTAAAATGGGGATAAATTATTCTAGAAATAAATCCCCAATATTTGAAAACAAAACTAGAGGTATAGTTGTGGTATTTTTTTTTTTTTTTTTTTAGAGAATACTGAATTAATTTCTCTAAATGTTAAGAACAATGTCCACTTAGTTTGACTTCTAAAGAATTTCTCGCCTAAGAGCAAACCTAATGCTACAGATGTCATGTGCATGAAAATCTAATTTTGCAAATGACCGTAGTAAATTAAATTAGCAGTAAAGAAAAATATGGAATAAAGAAACCATTGTTTTCATAATCCAATTAATTTTTTAGTTTTGTCATTAAACCTGTTGTTGATGTTAGTTATAGATCTTTATTACTTTTAAATGTTCAAATGCAAAAAATATTTTTGAGAACAATTCTAATAAAAAGGACTTACTGGGGAGGATTCAATTATTAGCGCTGGGCGTCTAACTAATGGGCATCTATTGGAGCAATTCCAATGTTGCTCCAATCAGATGCCCAAAAGGACGGAGTTTAGACGTGAAAAGTGGCTAACGATATATAAAGCCTGGTTTAGGTGCCCAAAGTCCTAGTTTGGGTGTCTAAGAACTTTTCACCAGTGGCGGATTTTACATTGGGGCTGTGGCCACCCCCCCTAAAATCTCCACTTCAGTGAGCCAGTGCAGTCTGTGTCACTAGCTACACTGTGACTGGAGGCGACTTCCCATTGGAAGCGCCACCTACCTGTCTGCCAGTCACGCACAGGACAGCCAGCCCCAGGGTGCGGCTGCGATTAGCAGAGCGGCTTCCAGTGGAAGCCTCTGCTCTGCCTTTCGGGCAACCCTACATGGCTTCTCGGGGCTGTGAATGCAGCCCCCAGAAGCCGGTGTCATGTGCATTCGTGGCGCCACCGCCGCTTTGCGCATGAGCCATTCCCTGCACCTGCCAGATCTATTGCTCAGGTTTCTGGGACAGCTGGCCATGGCCAGACCAGCAGCAGCCCCCCTCAGGTAAGAGGGCAGGAGCCGCTGCTGCTTTTCAAACATTTTTTTCAAACCTTAAGAGGCTGCGAGAAAAAATGTCACTGCCACGGCTAATGGGCGTCTGGTCGGAGCAACAATTGAATTGCTCCGATAGACCCCCATTACTTAAGAAGCCCAAAAAACTTCCTCCCACTGTATCTTTAACTTTTGTAATGAAGGACATTTAAAGTTAAAATGCAGGGATGTTGAACCCAAAGCAAATTTGTTTATATTGTCTCAACCCAATAACTGTAATAAATATAAAAATAAGTTATGTTAAGAAATAAGTGTCACAATTAGGTACATAAAAAGTAGGGGTGATAAAATCTAAGCAATGTTTAAAATAAAGTTCAGTCTGGGTAAATAAACACTTTGGAAATTCTTTTACTGTGCAGAAATCTTCAAACGTAGACGTTAATTCAATGTACACATCATTGCACCCGGAGCTGCAGTCAGTAGTGAAAGACGGCGGTTACTGCAAAGTTCTAGATCAGCCTATACCACTTGACAGACTGAGCATAAAAAACATTGACCACTTCCATGTTACAGGTACGTTGGTAAATAATTATACATGGGTCATTACGAAACATACTTAGTACAGTAATAGCCTTTAATTATGGTGCTATGTATTACAAGGGTATTGATTGTTCAAAGGGATCCAAAAATCTTTATAATATTATTTAATTTAAAAAAGGATAGAAAGAAAAGTGAGATTACAGGCATCCACATTGACTTTGTTTAATATTTTAAGTTTGGCTTCTTTTTTTCTTTAAGTGCTTAAATCACTTACCCCAAGGGCAGTGGTGTAACTAGGGAATTTGGAGCCCAGGGCAAGTTAAAAAAAATAAATAAAAAAGGAGCCCACCCCCCCATGCCGCAAGGGGCGTGGTGACTGGAAAATGGGTGCATGGCAACAAGACACCACAGTTTCTCGTCACTCTGGGAACATTCCTTTCCATTTCATATGCACCTTAATGCCCCAAGTAGTAGTGCCCCTTATACAGTGCCCCCAGTAGTGCACCCTTATACAGTGCCCCCAGTAGTGGTCCCCCTATGCAGTGCCCCTTATACAGTACCCACAATAGTGCACCCTTATACAGTGCCCCCAGTAGTAGCCCCCCCTATGCAGTGCCCCCAGTAGTAGTCTCCCCTATGCATTGCCCCCAGTAGTAATCCCCCCCTATGCGGCTCCCCTTATACAGTGCCCCCAGTAATGGTCCCCCCTATGCAGTGCTCCCAGTAGTGCCCCTTATACAGTGCCCCTTATATAGTGCCCCCAGTAGTAATCCCTATGTAGTGGTCCCCCCTATGCAGTGCTCCCAATAGTGGTCCCTCCTATGCAGTGCCCCCAGTAGTAGTCCCACCCTATGCAGTGCTCCCATTAATGCCTCTTTATAAAGTGCCCCCGGTGGTGGTCAACCTTATACAAAGCTCCCAGTAGTGCCTCTCCCCCTATACAGTGCCCCTTACACAGTGCCCCAGTAGTAGTCCCCCCTATGCAGTGCTCCCAGTAGTGGTCCCCCCCTATGCTGTGCCCCTTATACAGTGCCCCAGTTGTAGTCCTCCCAGTAGTGGTCCCCCCAATGCAGTGCCCCTTATATAGTGCCCCCCAGTAGTGCCCCTTATGAATGCAGTGCCCACAGTAGTAGCCCCCCCCCAGCAGTGCCAAAGGCAAACACGTAAAAAACAAAATAAACCCCAAACACTTACCTGAATCCTGCTCCTGCGCCCGCCACTGTCCGCTCCTCCGTCCTCCCGGGCTGGCCCACTCTGCATTGTGGGAGAGATGTCATGACGTCCCTCCCATCACCCACTGCGGGAGCTGGAAGATGGGGCTACAGCCCTGTTCCGGCAGTGGGCGCAGCGCAGCAGTCAATGAGAGTCTGTCTGACTCTCATTGGCTGGCTGCCATAACAAACACTGCCACCGGGTAGTACGAGTGTACTAGCCGGTGGCTGTGTTTGTTACTGTGTAGTGCGGACTGCACTCCGTGCGGTCCGCACTACACTGACCACCCGTGTCTAGGACCGTGGTCGGCGGCGCCCCTGCTTGACCCCCCCCCCCAGTTACGCCACTGCCCAAGGGTTCACAATTGCCACCAACAAGTCATGTTTTCAGGCAAAATGGATTAACTCCCCTGTGTATCATTAAAGAAATCCTGAGAACATGACCAGTTGTTGGTACCTGAGGATTGGTGTTTTGAACATGTGGCTTACACAATAGTTCTGTGGCTGATAGGATTTAGAAATATTCATTCTTAATAAATAAAAAAAAATATCCATAATCAATATGATTAACAATAATTTGCAATTCTGTTTTAGTAAACAATGCTGGATTTTAGTGTCAAATAAATAATTACTTCTTTATGAAAAAATAACAATGTATATTTTAAAACCAATGTTCTATAAATTCAAGCATAACATTTTTTATGTGACTTACATCAATATTATTGCTATAGCATTTACAAAATTGTTATTGTAACAGGACAGCAACAAAATAATTTTTTAGATGCAACTCCTTTCCAATGCATCCTAAGTCAGTCCCTTAGGTTTCTCATAATAGGACAAGATGAACTCTTCCTAATAAAAATCACACCCCTTCCTCCTATCTCTAGCCTTTGTGTTCACACTTTTGGTCTACTTACCTTGTTAGTGGCAAACGCAGGCTTTCTAGAGGGGGGGTTCCAAATGCTTGATTTTATTGCGAGTGTGGCCAGTTCATGAAGAGGGCATAACTAGCACTTAAGTAGCTTTAATATGTGTCATACAAAGTGTATTGTGTGTTATAATGCCATTGTATACAAGAACAGTGATCACAGTAAGCCATTATATGCAGAAGTAGGGCCATGCTGCCTGAGCTGAATTTTTTTATTTCAGAGCAAGTCCGGGAGTCTGGGGGAGCAGCAGAAGAACCTAGAACTGCCCAGGATATATATGTACATATTGGTCTTGTTAAGCACTGGATGGTGTATTATTATATGGTATTAATAATTAGCCCTATCAATGGTCTATAGCAGTGCACTCCTAACTGTGCATGTTTTCCAGATCTCCTAGTTGGAGCACAGGTGTATTTATTACTGACTGACACATGTTAAAAGATCCAGAGGAGGTGCTAATTATTTAATTTGTGATACTGAGAAGAACATGCAGCACTAGTAACAATCTATTATATTACTATTTCTATTGTGGTCATGGTATGGGCCGGGGAGGGGGCTTTCCAGGCATCCGGAACCCCCCTCCCCTCCCCTCCTCCCCCCTGCGTTTGCCTATGAGTGGAGTTATTTTCCCTATCATGGTTGCAGATTGCGGTGGCGCTCATAAAGTTGCTAGCAATACTGTGCAAATTTGTTGTGGTATTGGAGGTATTGTTTTTTCTTTGTACTGTGACTGGAAGACCTTACTATGATCACTGTTGCTGTTCAGGTTGCCATTGTGGGATTAGAAGCTATACGTTGGGAATAATTTATTTTCTGCTTACAGGTGAGTGTTTGTCCTGATGCCTTGGTATACTGAGTATGTGTTTTGATACGTTAGTCATTAAGGAGATTGTTGCCTCATCCAAAGCTACCCCACAAATGGTGTTTCAAATGGTAACTTCCCGTGTTTAAACAAAAGCAGGATAAAGGAAACTCGAGGAATGCTGAAAGCATATTGAGGCCAAGCATGTGATTAACTTTCAATGGCAAATCATCATAAAAGATAAATCCAACCTCAGACATCTGGTCTACTTGGGAGTCTTGTTTGACACCAAGTCTATAAGATAGTGCATGCACTGATTTCATCTTAAAGGATTCAGGGCCTCATTCAGAGGCGGTCGGAGGATGCAAGCGGTCGCTCAGAAACTGGGCGGCCACTTGCATCCTGACCGCCCGCCTCTGTTGCGGTTGTTAGGCTGTGGGTTAACACCCACAGCTCTAACGACCGCTCGGGTGATGGTCGCGATGGTCAGAGACCATCGCGACCTACGACGAGACCCTAGGGTTGGGGCTCACTTGTCGTAAGCCCCGGAGAGCTTCTGGCTCTGTCTGAGCCGGAAGCTCTCCACTGACATCACTAGTGATGTCAGTGGGGCCTCCCCCAAACGGCAGGCGTTCCCATAGGAACGCCTCCGTTTGGGCTGCCACCCCCCAGTCCCGCCTTCCAAACGGGGCGAGCTGTCAATCAACATCGACAGCTCGCCCCCTTTGGAAAGAGACCCGCTACGACCAGCGCTGTCGGTCGTAGCGGGTCTCATGCATGCGCACGAGGGAGCCGGCTCCCTCGTGCGCATGCGCACTGGCAAAACTTCGAGGCGGCCGTGCGGTCGTAGATAGATCTGAATTAAAAATAAACAATTGGACGGTAACGACCACAAATGCTTCAGGCCAAGGTAGGAAAGCCAAATTCGACATGAAGTGGTTCAGATCTGACAGTCATCTTCAAAATAATTTCTGATCAACTAGATTGGCACAACCTGTACAATATCTTCAGAAACAAAATTAAAATATACCAACTTCGGATGATCAGGATATTTTAATAGGTTGTTCAATATTATGAACTAGAAAAATATATATATTTTTTTTTAACTTACAGAACGTGTAGTAATGTAAAAGACAAGTATAAAAAAACAGCCTGGACAATATTAAAAGCACTCTTCCTAAATATCTGGTTGCACACTTTTTGGCAACAATGACAGGCTCCAAATGATTCTTGTAGCCAACTAACAGCTTCTTGCACTTGTCTGTTGGCAGTTTCTCCCACTCCCATTGCAATTTGTTGAAGCTGTTGCAGGATTTATTTTCCCAGTGGCAGATTTCAACTCTCTCCAAAGATTTTCAATTGGATTGAGATCAGGACTCATTGATGTACGGTTTAAAAATTATCTTGTGCTTTTGGATGTCTTTTGGGTGTTTATCGTGCTGCAGTACCCATGATCTTAGATCCAAACCTAGTTCTCTTACAGTGGGTAGCACACTTCTTTCCAAAATGCCTTGCAAATCCTCTAATTTCATGATTCCTTCAGTATGATTAAAGCCCTGCAGTACCAGACACAACAAAGCAGCCCAACAACATTATAGATATTCTACCATGTTTATCCGTAGGTTGGGTGGTGGTCTTCTTAAATGCTTCTTTCCTCACCTAATAAAAATAAATTGCTGGTCTGCATTGCCAAACAGTCTGAACATTTGCCCCAAAGGATTGTGGTTTGTCTATTTACATTTTGGTAGAGATCAGTCTTTCCTTTTATATTTTTTTTTCGGCAGTGGGATCCTTCTTGGTATAGTGTGCTGCTTATGGCACAGGTTGAAGCCATCACTCTAGATTGTTCCAGGTCAGTCATCAGCTCTTTGGAGATTTTACGTGGTGTTTTTCCCAAGTTCGTTCCAACCTTCAAAGACTTCTCTCATCGACTTTCCTATTTCCCCATGTCCAGGGAGGTTCTTCACAGTCCCATAAGTAGTAAACTTCTTAATGACATTGCACACTGTTGAAACAGGGATGCTAAGGTCTTTGGACATGACCTTATACCCTTTAGAAGTCTGTGTTTGGTGATATTAACACTTCTGATGCTCTCAGACAGCTCTTTTGTCTTCAACATTGTGACAAAGTTATAGGGAATGAAAAGTGGCCTTTTTAAAACATTAAAGCCATTATTCATTGGTTAATTAAGGTATTGTGATCACTTACAATTTATCACAGACAACTCTAATTTATCACACTTGAGTCTAATCTAGCTTTTTTTTTTTTTTTTATTGATTTGAATTGCTCAAAAGGGTGCCAATAATTGTGTCATGGCAATCTTTCAATGTTTATAATTTTTCCTCCTATTGCATATTCAAATTGTTGTTTTATCCTTAGCTGTTCTGTGCCAAATATGAGTGTCTATAGCCTAAAGCGGTTTCATTAAATTCCTTTTTGTTCAGGAAAAATGGTACATACTGTACTTAAAATTCAAGGGTGCCAATAATATTGACCAGAACTGTATTTAATTTGCAAGCTCGTTAGCTGTCTTTTTGCCATTTTACCTACTGTTGCATGGGGATGATATGATGAGTACAGATAACTCAGCAGTGAGCTACCAAATAAAGGAGACACAGGCAGTTGTCCACTTCTCCAAGAGGCAGAACTAATTTATGTTTGGGCTGAGAATAATCTCGCTCATGGGTGGCCAATCCGCGACTCACTTGCGTTTCCCTTATGGCTCCCGGCTCGGCAGAACCCCACTGGTACTGAAAACACTGCTGAATCCTCTGATCACTGCAGAGGCCAGCGTTCCCAGTGAAGCAGTGCGCGGGTAACGTCATGACGTCACCCACGATGTGAGGAGCCCGCGCGCCTGCTGGATCCAGGAGGCAGCGGAAGTAGCAGCGATGGTGGGACTCGGGAGCCTTGATGGCGTGGATCGGTGCCAGCATGAAAACAGGTAAGTTCCTTCATGGGGGTGTGGGCGGGGAGGGGGAGCTACTACTGGGGCCACTACCATAGGGGCACGACTGCAGGGAGCATTGCAGAAGTGGCACAACTACAGGGGGCATTGCAGAAGGAGCACAGCTACTAGGGGCATTGCATAATGGGCACAGCTACACATAGCATACGGATTTCTGGTACCAGTGCAATAATATTGTATCTATACAGCTACATAGGGCATTGCATAAGGGCCACAAGTACTAGGGGCATTGCTTAATTGGCACAACTACAGTGGGCATTGCATAATGGGCACAACTACTGGGGCATTGCATAAGGGCCACAACTACAGGGGGCATTGCTTAATGGGCACAACTAAAGGGAGCATTGCATAATGGACACAGCTACAGGAGGCATTGCTTAATGGGCACAACTACAGGGAGCATTGCATAATGGACACAGCTACAGGAGGCATTGCATAAGGGCCACAATTACTGGAGGCACTGCTTTATGGGCACAACTACAGGGGGCACGGCTACAGGGGGGGACTTTTGAGATAACCCCTGGGAGGGGGTGGCTGGAGTGACACATGAAGGGCCGCTGCAATGGCACATGAATGTGGACTGGAATAGCAAGGGAGGGGGCTGGAGTGACACATGGAGGATCTGAAGTGTGTATTATGTGAATCTTTCTTTTTCAATGTATTTTAGGTGGTTCTTGATATCAAAGTGGATTTTATGTGGATGTGTTTTTTTAAATGTTTTTTTTATGGCTCTGGCTTGTTTCTGTGTATTTTATGTGAATGTGGCTTTTTCAATGTTTTCTATATTGCTCTGGCTTTTCTTTTCACTTCTACAGTGAAAAAATTATATTGGGAAGTTTAAATTGTGTATTTTCAATGTGCTGGGCTCGCCCCCAGTGTGACTAAAAACGGGGATGTGACAAGGTTATGCTCCTGCGAATGTCATGCCAAAGGCGTGCGCACAAAACTGGGGTGTGGCCTTGTGGCGCGTGCAGAGATCAGGCACACATGACATAATGACGTCACGCGCGCTTTGTTAGAATTAAAGCTTTTTTTTATTTTTATGTACCAGGCAGCCGCTGGCAAGCGATGGCAGCTGCACGGATCTTGACATCTAGGAACTTCCTAGATGGCAAGGTCCGGGCAGCCGCCATCGCTTGCCGGCGGCTGATTGCTAGGTACATAGAACAAATAAAGCACGTGACGTCATTACCTCATGTGCGCCTCATCTCTGCTGCTGCACTGAGGAGCCGCCGTGCCGCAGTCTGAAGTAGTCGGTAAGAATTTGTGGGCTGCGGGGGACTGGTGGCTGGATGGTTGGGGTCAGGGACTGGCGCGGGGGGGGGTCAGGGACTGGAGCAGGGGGCTGGATTCGGGGCCTGGAGCCCAGTATTACAGGCAGGCTAATGGCTGGGGAGACAGAAGTGGGATGGTGGGACTCAGGAGACAGGATGCGGATGCTGGGGAGACAAAAAGGGGGCTGCTTGAAGAAACAGAAGGGGGTGCTGGCTGATAAAACATGGGGGTTGGCTAGGGATACAGAAGGAGGGCTGGCTGTAGAGATGTTTTAAGTACAGAGTAATTATTCAGAAAATATGGGGTGGCGCCAGTCCATTACTTTGCCAGGGTCGCTCGGACCCCTAGATATACCCCTGCAAACAGCCACGAGTGAAGGCAGAGTACCACCAGTAGGTCATGTTTTTTTGGATTCCTTTAATCATGCACAGATGAGTTATTGTCCGCATGCGTATGCATCGCAGTGCGCAAACCAGTGTAAGAGATCGGGAAGCATTTGCTCGCTGCGCATATACCGCCCAGCAGAGTGAGTGACAGGAAAAGCAGTTTGCGGGCGGTGATGGGCTGGTCATTAAAAACGGGGGAGTGGAGATGCGAAACAGGCGTGCCTGAGCATCTTAAAGCACACACATCTATCGCATGTGCCACACCATATAGCTGCTGCATACGTACCTTAACGGAGGCTCTCTGTGCTGTTGGTTCTTATTGTCCGTGAAATGGGCATTCTGGTGTAATCTGTGTAGCTACCTTCCAAATGCCTGCAAAAGATCCATTTCATGGGAGTGATGTGAGCATGTCGCCAGGCTTCATTGCTATTATGAATCATGTGTATGCTGTAGGGGTACCAGTTTGCAGCCAGCATGGGCATGAAGGCTTACAGATACCTGCATTAGCATGAGGTAGTAAATCTCCATGCCGTGGCCATCCGCACAACTCAGAATCAGGGCCAGAATATCTTTAGTTCTATGGAAGTTGAATAACTCAAATGTGAATTCTCCTATTGCTTTATGTATGTTTTTTTATCAGGAGATTTATGGTATTCTTCTTAGAACAGTGTAATTAGCTATATGGCAGCAGAGGGCAGATTCTTGCTAATGTTTTTCTCTGTATTGTATCTTTTTAATGTTTCACCTTTATTTGTTGTCTCAGAATGGTTACTTTGCAGCTCTCATTTCATAATGCCAACTAAAAGATACAAATTCATGAATTTAAGACAACAGGCGGCCCTTTAACTTTCTCTGACACCGCTCAGTTCTTTCCTGCTTTGTTATCATAATTGTGTGTTATAGCTTGCAATGCCTGTTGAAATGTTATTACAGATCGGCGTTTCTTTTGTTGTTTAAATTTATTTTTTTAAGTTAATACTGAGAGAGGGTAATTTGCGGCTCTTTTGAATAATGTATCAGGTTGCTTATCACTGATTTAAGAGATTGATTTGGGCTTCAACCAGATTGATCAGTTCTGTTTTAAATAGTGAACTGGAAAAGCACATAGGGCCAAAACGAAGTGCCATTTTAAAATGCAGTAGCTATGTCGGTAGAATCGCACCAGGACGAGCAAATCGGAGCCTATTACATTTGGGCCATAGTGTCGAATTTCCTCTGAAGAAATTGCTAACACAATATGTAGAGAAACATGAAAGGCTAACTATACACATGAGAGTTGCAGACTTAGGCGCATTATCGTGGCTAATTGCATTCCCCTATTTTTAGTACGCTAAGTTTTCGCACCCTTCGCATACGAATTGTTTATCACGGCTATGCGCGCCTGTTTTTCGTACAATTCAATACCAAATGTCGAGAAGCAGCATTTGCGTGGAAATTCCCTGCTTTTACTAGCAATAAGTATAGGTAAAAATGAGGATATCTGCCTGTACTCCAAAAAAAGGCAAAGTGATATAGGATAACAGTATAGAAGTGTATTAGTGGCCCTAATAAAAAGTATTTGGGGTTCTTAAATTGTGTTCAATAGCTGTTTTATTTCTAGAACAGTCAAATAATGATAGCAAGCAAGTGTTTCTTAAGTTAAACACTGTTAAAAAACCTTCAAAATACACCCAACACCCACCTGCAATCTTCAAAACACAATGTTCCATTCATATAGACCTCCCCCCCCCCCCAATACCTGTCCCACATCAATTAACACATTGTCATGCACTTTCACCCAAAAAAGGACATGCCACTATTGGACAAATTAAGCTAGTATTTTTGCCTAGTGATTCTGAACTAAGGGGGCAATTCAGTCCCAGACGCAAAGCAGCGCACTTTCACTGCTATCAGGGGCAGGGTATGCAAATTCCACAATCGCAGGGCAAGGCTTAAAGATGCCCTCAATGTCTTAGAGAGCGACGGCAGAGTGAACGCCCGTCGGTCTAAAGATGACCCTTTTTCCTTTGGGGCACACGTCATCTCCTGGAAGTGTATGTAATATCAGTAACAGAGAGCCATTGGAGCTGCTCGTAGCCCTTGAGGTAGACCTAACCCTGCCGCAAGCACTGCAGGCTGAAACACAATCAGGTGACGTGTACAATGACGCCTCCATGCTAATTATGCACGGCCATTAAAACACCATTAGAACACACAGGTACGCCTGCGTTCACACATCCACACCCCCGTTTTCAGAGACCATCCTCACACCACCCTCAAACCGCACTATCACTCAAATTAGCTCAGTCTGTGTACTACCAGTGCATGATTCCCGATCGCAGTGACTGGCTCGCGCACTGCGACACATGCGTAGACTGGCGATTATAGGCCATAGTGTGCGTTCGTGGCTTAGCGTCCGGGTCTGAATCAGGCCCTAAGTCCTGACATTTTTACCTTGAAAAATTGATTTTCCCCAACTTTTCACCTGCTCAGGTGGTGAAAACTTTTTGTGACTTTATGCTTTGCAGAATTCACACCCGTGAAAACCACAGCCAATATGATAGCGTGATAAGTAGGACTTTGCACAATAAGCCATTTTTTTCATGGAAAAACTGCTTAGCGTGGCTAATTGAATCCCCCCTTTAATGCATAAGTGATAACCCACTTGCAGGATTACAGCTAAACTTTACAGATCAGTATATGGCTTGTGTGAATTTACAGATAAATTAACAGAACTTGTAAAACTTAGCAACTTTGTTTATATTCTATGGTAACAGACGTTTGTGCTAGGTAGGGTTCATAGCGCTGCGGTTTGTTTTGCCATATAAGGACTCTGTTTAACCTGTAAAGTTATATTTGGCTCCCATTTCTATTAAACAATTTTGCTCATACTATGGTGTTTTGATCTACACAGGCGACAGGCCTTTAATTTCATGTAGAAATTGAGCCCTCAATTTGGTGGTCACCTAAGATCACCCTTCTTCAATAGCCATATTGTTTATACAGTCATTAGTTTGATTCAGTTCCACTGTTTTGATCTCAGATTTATTAGTGATCATTCAAATTAGTTATTACCGATTAGTATATCATCAGATTTTAATTTCAAGTTTAATACTGTTTTCCTGTAGTCAATTTTTTTCTCTTCAAAATTCAGAATACAATGTTATTTTATTCATTCTTGGTACAGTGAAGCTCATACACTCAGCATTTCTTTTCCAATTTTATGGTGGTTTCTCTTATAAGGGATCCAGCTATCCCTTTTTGGAACAGCAGGTTGATGTGCAATTTATTAGGGATATAATTATCGTCACGTTTTAGCTGTGCACCAGATTGTGCTCATCATTTGCTCCCATTCAGACTTTCATACTCTCACAGGATCTAATTCTAGCTTTTTTTTTTTTTTTTTTAAATATCTTTTTATTGAACAGCAATAAAACAATTATACAGTGCACAATCCAAGAATTAAATAAAATAAAATTATCTGATAAACGACTAGTCTGTTTCTTGGAACAAACAATATACAAACTACTGTTAATCTTTTCAAACTTTTTTGGAAAATAGTACAAATATAGGCCCTCATTCAGAGCCGCACGCAAGCGGGCGCACGTACGTTAGGCGTACGTACAAAAATATTTAAATTCAATGGCTCGCTCGTATTTTCGTTACCATCTAAAATTCCTCCCTAAACTCTGACGACCCCTCCTCTAACTAACGAGCGTACGAAATAGCGAACGTACATCTCCGAAATGGCTTGAAAGGAACGCACGCACAAGTATAAACAGGAAGTGGCCTTGTCAGATGTCGATTACCTGCTCCTTTATTCTGCCTACCTCCATCAATCGTATCATGCCAATCAATGTATCAATTAGCTTAATTGTTTGTTTTTTTTCAACACAATGCAAGAAACTTTACTCTTGTCTGTGTTTGTGTTTACCCGCAGAATACGTACGGATGAAACATTCGCTTGTATTGTTTAAAAAACATGTGAACCACAATTAAACAATTGTACTATTGCTGTGTATCCCCGCATATTTCCCTGGGTTCATTTCTTTATTTAAATTTGCTTACGCATGTCACTGCATCAAGCCTATCCTAACTCTCCAGAGATTTCTGGCCCTGTCGAACACATGACTCATACACTAACCAATAAAATTGCTCCTGTTAATTTCCAAAATACATTAGCCAATCAGAAAATTTTTACACACTTTATCAAAAATGATTTTTAAGAAAAACACCATTGCCATCATGAGAGCCTCCGCATTCACCAGGCGTGAGCTGCTGGTGCTTACGGAGGTCATGGATCGCCGGATCACCAGCCAGCCAGAACCCATGACCAACCGGCAGAAGCGCTCCGCGTATGCGGAGGTACGGTCCCGCCTGCGGTCCTTTGGATCACGCCGCAACATCGGGCAGCTGGAGCGCAGGTGGTCCGACCTGCAACGGCGAACGCCCCGCTTGCTGGCATGCTTTCGCATGCAGATCCTGGCAAGTAAGTGTTATGTATTGTGGTTTTAATGTTTGTGTTTGTGGGGCAAACTGCGTGTGCATGTTTTCCTGTCTGTTTTATTTATTATTTGTACTCATATCTGCGTCTGCATGTTTTCCTGTCTGTTCTATTTATTATTTGTACTCATATCTGCGTCTGCATGTTTTCCTGTCTGTTCTATTTATTATTTGTACTCATATCTGCGTGTGCATGTTTTCCTGTCTGTTCTATTTATTATTTGTACTCATATCTGCGTGTGCATGTTTTCCTGTCTGTTCTATTTATTATTTGTACTCATATCTGCGTGTGCATGTTTTCCTGTCTGTTCTATTTATTATTTGTACTCATATCTGCGTGTGCATGTTTTCCTGTCTGTTCTATTTATTATTTGTACTCATATCTGCGTGTGCATGTTTTCCTGTCTGTTCTATTTATTATTTGTACTCATATCTGCGTGTGCATGTTTTCCTGTCTGTTCTATTTATTATTTGTACTCATATCTGCGTCTGCATGTTTTCCTGTCTGTTCTATTTATTATTTGTACTCATATCTGCGTCTGCATGTTTTCCCTCTTTTTATGAATTTTTAATTCTACTGCTATTTTTTTTGGTTTTTTTTTTTTTTTTTTTTTTTTGGTTTGTTTGGCCGGATTTGTCCATAAACTAAACGCAATTTATTTGACATATTTTAGGGGGACAGCCAAGACTCCGCCGTCAACGTCGGCGTTCCCGCCCACTCTCCCCAACCCCCAGCCAACACTCCACCCCAAATCTTTCGCCTATTCCCCACTCCTCCCCATCCTTCCCAGACCCTCTCCCGAAAATGTCGGGACTCCTTCCCCTCCGTCCCACTTCCCCCTCTCCTCCACCCACCCCTCTTCCAATTACCCCCTCCCCGGAGTCCTGCATAACTCCGCCCCATTCTTTGGGGAATGACGGATCCTCCAAGGAGGATCATGGAGGTTTTGCCGGAGCTCCCGATTTGTTTCCCGGTTTGTTTTTTATTATTATTTTTTAAAGCACAAACTGTTTGTATGTAATCATGTGTCGTGCCTTTCTTCGTGTTTTTGTGGCTTGACTTTTGTGGATTGTGAAGGTTTGCCTTTACCTCTTCCTGGTGATTTAAGCATACACATATCATACCTGTGGGAATTTGTACCTAGGCCTTGTATTTTTGCCAGCCCACCCTTTTTATTTATGTTTTTGGGTTTAGGAGTGATTAGTTTTTTAATTAATGTTTTTCTGTGGAGTCCCTATTGTTGTATTAACCCACACACTTTTCTCACCCACAGAGGAACAGAGGCGTCGGCAAGAGGTGGCGGATGTTGTGGGGCAGATGCGCCACCATGTAATCGGCCTTCTGGTGGCCCTCGACCGGCTGTCTGGCCTCCTTCGGCATTAGTTTTTTTTTTTTGGTTGTATTTTCCCAATAAAATTTTAAAGACAAATATACGTTGTGGCTCATTTTTAAAAACCAAAACCAAGATAGTTTAGCCTGACATAAGTTCCTGCAAGGATTTCCCTTTTTTAAAAGTTAGATTGTGTTTTGTCTTTGTATGTCAAACAGACACCAGAAACACATAACAGTAACAATGTAATTTCCCTTTTTGGGTGTAGTGTCAATTTCAGATTTCTAAATTTTCCAGGTTCCTACTTGGTGCGCAAGCTGCTTAGGCCAATCTTACAAATCCCAAGGTTGGGCCAGGCTTCCTTTTGGTGTGGATTGGAAAGCTGAAAACATATTTCAGTTTTGCTCATCTGGCGTCAGTACTGGTTTACCCCTTAGTCAAATGTAACTTGTGTTAACCGGGTTACACTTGCTGTTAACGTCCCAAAAAAGGAAGACTATTTCACTCTTCAAACATTTATTCACCACATAACAGAGAAAACAAAGTGGTCACTCCCAAAAAAAATACACACTGATAAATTCAAAGACAACACATACCAAGAAAAAAATAAATAAAAACACAAAATCAAGAACTGGTTGACGAAGGACCATGCCAACATGATTCCACAAACATGGCGTTGCGATATGGGTTCCAGAATATATGCCCAAAAGGACCAGATCCAGGTTTGGTAAGGGTAGCAGGAAGTAGTGAGCGTTGGAGTGCCAAAGATTATGTGAACAAACAGAAGATGGTGAGAAAATTAAAAATAAATTAGATGTTTGCCAAAAAAAACAAACACATTAGGTATAAACACTGGAGTTTTGAACAAACTTACCTAAAAAATCTGGCCACCACATCATCGCGTATGGCCCCCCCACATACTGACCTTCGACCAACCTCGGGGGGGCCATCCTCAGGTAAGGCATCCTCTGGCTGCATTGGGACACCACTCCTTATGGCAATGTTGTGAAATATCCCACACAGGACCACAATTTTAGACACCATATCCGGCACATACATGAGCTCGCCACCAGAGCGGTGGAGGCATCTGAATCGGCCTTTTAAAAGGCCGATACAGCGCTCCACCACTTGCCTGGTGGCTGTAAGTGCGGAATTATACGCACTTTGTGGCCCTGGTGTGGGAGCCAAATAAGGAGTGAGCAGCCAGGACATGCAAGGGTATCCACTGTCTCCTGTGAACAAAAATAGACCACATCAGGAACACTGTGTATCAAGCTTAACATTGTTATGTACTAAAGGTCTCCACTTACCCAGAAGCCACGCATCACCAGCTTGTAGGTTGGTTAATTTCTGCCATATCCCTGATTGCCGGATGACGAAGGAGTCATGAGCACTTCCGGGTAATTTAGCATTCAGGGACAGGATCTGGAGGGAGGCATCACATACCACCATTACATTCAGGGAGTGATAGTGTTTCCTGTTTCTAAATATGGCCTCCAGCCGTGCTGGAGGCTGAAGTGGTATGTGAGTACCATCCACAACCCCTATGATGTGTGGGAAGCCAGCTATTTGGTAAAAATTGGCCTTGGCCACACTAAGGGCACCCATATCCAAAGGCATTTTAATAAAATGATGGAGGTGCTTGAAAAGTGCCTCCATCACTGCCCTCAGGATCCGGGAAAAGGAGGATTGGGAGATGCCCGCCACTATTCCGACCGTTGTTTGAAACGATCCTGAGGCACAGAAATGTAACACTGCCATAAATTGCGTCAGTGGTGGTATTGCTGTTGGACTGTCAATTTGCCGCTCAAGATCACTTTCTATTAATGAGAGAGTGTCTATGATGATTTTGGGAGGTAGACGGTAGCGTCTTAAAACCTCATCATCGGGCATTCCAAAAAGGGTGACACGTGTTCGAAATATCTGTGGCCTTGCATGCCTACGATGCCTACGCCTGGGACGAGTTTGAGGTTGGTCGTCTTCCGGGAGCAGGGCCAGAACAATTCGCCCCAGATCTACCTGAAATTCAAAGTTTACAATGTAAGGCTTTTGACCCACCCCAAAAGTAAGAAAAAACAACTTAGCTTTCTGATACCATCCATAGCTGCTTACATGCCGGGGTATTGTCATGATACGTATAAACTGTAAAAAAGGCAACAATGAGACGTTAAAAATTTAAAGGGATTTTTTTTGGGTTAAAAATTGTTGCAAGCCAACACAGAAAATAACGGAAAAACACATTTGGACATCGATGAAAACTACATTGCACACCGTACGTCAAATAGGGTTCAAATGGACCCAAAAAATGGAAAAGGGAAAAGCAAAACTGGATTATATGATGAATAAGCCGTCAAAAATGCGGTAAATTATTCGCAAATGCAAGTCACTACACCAACAGTCAAAAATGCAGTAATTCATTCGCAAATGCAAGGCGCTACACCAACAGTCAAAAATGCCGTAATTCATTCGCAAATGCAAGGCGCTACACCAACAGTCAAAAATGCAGTAATTCATTCGCAAATGCAAGTCACTACACCAACAGTCAAAAATGCAGTAATTCATTCGCAAATGCAAGGCGCTACACCAACAGTCAAAAATGCCGTAATTCATTCGCAAATGCAAGACAAAAAATGGACTTACCCAACTCGAATATATAAGATGTCCTCAAAAAACTTCTTTGGGTCCGAAAACCAAAAAAAACTAAAAAAGATGAAATGAGTGTTAAACAAATTAACTAACCACAAAACAGAAGAATACACCAATTGGCCACAAATTTGAATGCACAAAACTTACCAAATCAGGAAAGGATGTTGAAAAAATGAAAAAAATGCGAACGGAAAAACCAAATAAATGTAGCAAAAACAAACAAAAAAACAACTCTCCAAAATCCTCCAAACGCAACCAACCAACCAAATCCAAACCACTTAACCAACAACACTCCAACAACCCCACCTCGAATCCACACACACCAAGCCATAAATAGTGTTTATTTTCCCGCACAAATTAAGGATGAATCATAGGGACGCACAATCAATGATGCGGCCGCAAACTAACGACGCATGTATAAATACGTCACGAAATCACATAGAATTTCTGGATGATTTCATGCTGGAAGCAGAGACATGGCTTCAAACCAGGGAAACAATGGTCAAAATTGCGGCGGTAAGGCCTTCATGCATTTTGTGTCAATGAGTATTTTAAAACATAATATTGTGCAAGTTGTGAAGTGGCAAAATCTGCATATTTACCCAAATAGGTGAGGAGGATGACATGGAAGAGACTGCTGGCCCCAGTCAACCCGCCAAAGCTGCAAAAAAAAAAAGGCAGCCACATTTCACAAGCAAGGAGATGGAGGTTTTGATCCAGAAGTGCGTGGACATCCTGCCCCAGGCAGCCAGGAATATGAGCCAAAGCCAGAAGTGGAGAATGTGGGAGGAGGTCGCCGTTGCTGTCAATAGGGTGGGTGATTATGTCCGTCTAGCCCGGGATGTCAAACGGCGGTAAGTAAACACTTTCCCATCCTATAAACAAACCCCATTGTAAAAAAAAGGATAATGGTTCCAAATTCATTCCACAGATGGGCAGACTTCAAATATCGTCTAAAACAAAAACTTGCCGACAGGGCTAGGCATGCAAGGGGGACAGGTGGGGGTCCCACCCCTGTGTCATTGGAGTTGACAGACTTAGAAGAGATGGCACAGGGGTGTGTGCAGGCTGTGGAGGTGTTTGGCGTGTCCAACATGGATACGGACATGCCAGACTTTGCGGCTCCTCATGTTGGCCAAGGTAAGTCTTGTGATGTCACCAACTCAGAAATGCTATTGTGCCAATATGTAGATTCTAATGTGAGTCTTTTCTCCAATTTCCTAACAGAGACAGAGGCGGATGAGTCTGCTCCAGAGGGGAGCCTTGGCCGCAGAATTTCTGCTGACTCTGCAGGGGAGGAACCAGTACATCCGGCTGAGGACCCTGCAGAAGCCAGTCCAGGGCGTGCCCCCTCGCAGGCAGTGGGCCTCCTCACAGAACTCAATTTTAAATCTGATTGCCATACGGAGATTCTGCAGAGGATGGACGCCAGTCTGATACGGGTGGCTGAGGCCCTGGAGCAAAATGCTGCGGCCAACGTGACCATTGCTCAGGCCCTGGCGGAAAATACCAGGGCCAACATCCGCATCGCCGATGCCCTGGAGCAGCTCGTTCGCCAGCACATGGTGGAGCCGACCTCCCTTCCTGCCGGAACATCCAGATCCTCTACCTCTGGCACAACATCAGGCAATCCTCCAAATGTGCCTAGCCCTGTGCCTAGTCCAGAGGCCACAACATCTGCCTCTGGACAGGCCAGCCCGATGGCATCCCGGACCCGGTCTGGCGCCCACCCTCACCCAGCCAAACGGGCGAGAAAACGGTGACAGCAATGGCGACTTTTCCCACTTTCCTTCTGTGCTTGGCTCATATTCCTTTCTGGTCAAAACTTCCCTCTCCTTTCTTGTGAAATGTTTTTAAATTTTGTATTTACGATTATGTTAGTAGTTATGTTTTGTTTTTTTTTTTATCAAATATCTTGGCCACAAAAAAAGGCAATACAATATTATTGCAATTTGTTTGTGTGTAAACAATAAATTTAAAAAAAAAAAACTGACATTGTATTGTGACATTATTGTACAAATGGGTTACATTTAATCCTGGCCTTAAACGCAAAAAATGACCCTCTTTTGTTAAAAAAAAGGCCTCTTTAAGGAACGTTTAAAAAAACACATAGCGATGCAAATTCCACAGTAAACCAAAAAAAAGGGGAGCTAATTAAAAGATGATGACATTATTTTTACAATAGGCCATAACCACCAAATTGTGGCCAAAATAAAAGCCCAAAAATGTACGCTAATTGATTATGTAATCATGACATTAGCAGCTCTGATTTCCATCTGCGTACGCTTTTGTGCTATCCCAATAAACTGCTTTCCAAACACATACCAAGCCGGATTTCAATCCAACACTAATTACTTTACTGACCAGCCGCGATTAATCGCTGCACCATCGTGGAGTCCCGGGACGGAGGAGAAGGCCATCGCCAATGTGGTCGAGTAATCCTGACCCTAAGCTGTGCGAGCATTTTGAAGGGAAAGCGGATGTTTCAGTGACGTATGAGACGGTCCGAACACATTTGACGTTCGCATCTGCTAATGTATGTACGCCCCAAAAACGCTTCGCCACGCCTGCGTTTTGTCATCTCCACCCCCGTCAACACCCAAAAACGCCCTGTTCTGTCAATCACATTTGACATGTCACTTCCTGTACGCTATTTTAGGAACGAGAGAAAAAAAGCTCGCAATCTGCCGTACGCACATGCGCGGTGTAACACCGACGCATGCGCGGTTAGTCAACATCGGAACGCAACGAGCGTACTGTTGTTAACGTGCGGCTCTGAATGAGGGCCATAGATTGAAATTATGTCAAAGTACAAAGAAACAAAGTACTTGAATATAATATAATGTAGAAAATTACAAAATTACAAATACTGTATAAAAAAATCGATATAGTACACCGTATAGAAATGCAAGTAAATATACAATCAATGTCACTCAAACTATGCAACTTATAGAGCCAGTGTAAGCAGCAATTGAATTTTGAGTTAACCAATTATCACATCAACTTCGGTATATCAGTCAATCGTTGCGTCAATATAATCTACATCAATGCAGAATTATATTAGAAAAAGGGGGAGAGTTAGAATAAAATGATAAAAGAAACAGAAGAAGAAAGAAAGGTGAAATAGAGGGGGAATCACTGACAAAAGGTGAGAGATACCTTGTCTGGGGGGATTCACAGAGAGCTACATATAAATAGCAACAATAGGGGCATTTTAAGTGATATTTCTTAGCATAAACCATTCCGTGTGATCAAAGACTTTCCATATGTTATTCCGAATCTGGACCGGTAAACATTGTATGTATGGTTCCCATTTTTTGGAAAAAATCCGTACCCCTCTTTCGATGTTAAAGATAGCCATACGTCTCTCCGCATAAATTACCTCCAGCAGCGCAATTTTCCATTCCATTAGTGTAGGTGCTGATTTTGAGATGCAGTAATTAAGGATAAGTTGTTTAGCTACTGTAACCATGACTCTCAGAGCAGGTTTCCATGGGCCCAAGGAGGACTCAGACTCCCATATTGAAAATTCTGCGAAAATAAGAGCTGCCGCATTTTTGGACAATTTAAGATGTATTGTATTATTTAGATAACACAAAATTTTATTCCAAAATCTATGGATCTTTCTGCAGTACCAGAGGTTATGCGAGAGAGAGGCATTAGAGCAGTCACATTTCACACAATTTCCCTCCTCCAGTGGCACAAAATGTCTCAGTTGGGCCGGGGACATATATGTACGATTTAAAATTCTAAGATGAATTTCTTGAAGTCTCGCTGACTTAAGACAGGGTAAAACACGATCCAGATTCGCAACAAATGGCTCCAAGTCACATAATTCGGGTATCTCTGTGTGCCAAGCTTCCGCAACTGGTGCCCAAGCATGTATAGGAATTTCAATCAGGTATTTATATAAATGAGCTATTCTGAATTTGGTTGAGCGACATAAGAGTAGAATGCGACCCATTGTATCTGTGTTAACTGAGATCCATAAAGGATTATCTAAGGATTGAATGAAATGACGTACTTGTAGAAACATAAAAAATTGTGTACGAGGGATGTCATATTTATCCTGTAATTGTACAAAGGAGAGCAAATTGCCACCCGGATCAAATACATCTTTGATGGACATGATTCCCTTTTGATTCCACATTTTAAAAAGAGGAATGTCAAGTGAAGGGGGAAAACAGGGATTACCCCATAAGGGGATGTACGGGGATGAAAAAGGATTTTTCCCCAAATGTGTATTGACCTTCAACCACGTAGTGTAAGTGTCCCAGAATAAAATATTAGAACAAAATATCTTAGGAATGTGTATTTTAGGGGTGTGTAACAAGGCTGCTGGGGCATATGGGTGAAATAATGCTTCCTCCAAGTCAGGATTAGTATAGTGATCGGTATGTAATAACCAATCAGTTATATATCGGAATATGGCAGCTTTTGCAAATGCAGAGATGCTTGGGATGCTCAGCCCTCCATTTTTTTTCAGTAGGTAAGCTCGGGAACGCGGCATTCTGGGTTTCTTGTACTGCCAAATGAATTTAAAAAAGATCTGCGTAAACTTCAGTACATCCGCTCTTGTTAAAGTAATGGGTAAAGTTTGTAAAAGATAGGCTAGTTTCGGGAACACCACACTCTTTATTACAGTTACTCGTCCGAGTAGAGAGAGTTTAAGATCTTTCCAATTCTGGAGTTGGGAGTTTAATCTATTTAGCAATGGAGAGAAATTAAAAGCATATAGAGAGGATAATTGAGCTGGTATAAATATACCTAAGTATTTTAATTTATGTGTTGCAATTGTGAAAAGAGAGGCTATGTGGGGATGTGTAGCTAAAAAAGTAGCTGCATCAATAGGGAGCAACTCAGATTTACTCACATTGATGCGATAACCTGCAAATGATCCAAATGTGGTAATTAGATCCAGAAGTGTAGGGATGGATCGTAGGGGATCAGATATAAAAAGCATCATATCGTCTGCAAATAAAGACAATTTACATGTTTGGTTTCTGATAGTAATACCCTTTACCTCCGTTTCCTGTCTTATTGCTATCGCCAATGGCTCTAGCGCAATTGCAAACAAAAGTGGAGAAAGCGGGCAACCCTGTCTCGTCCCTCTCTGTGTACAGAATACAGGTGACAAATATCTATTAGTGAGAATCTGAGTAAGGGGAGAAGTATATAAGGATCGTATGATCTCAACAAAAAGGGCGGGCATACCAAACCGACGCAGAGGTTCAAACAGGTGATCCCAGGTTACCAGATCAAACGCTTTTTCTGCGTCTAAAGACAACAAGAACCGGGGATCACCCGTCTCGCCCATATGCAGAGACTGCAGCACCGTAAGGACTTTCCTAATGTTTGTGACAGAATTTCTGCCACAAATAAACCCGGTTTGGTCCGGGTGTATGATAGACAGGAGAATCAACTTCAACCGCTCTGCTAAAATTTTTGCCAATAATTTATAGTCTACGTTAAGTAGAGAAATGGGTCTATATGATGAAGGCAAAAGGGGGTCTCTACCTGACTTCGGCAGAACTTTTATAATGGCCGAATTAAAATAGTGAGGGATTATTTTACTATCCATTATGGAGTTAAATACATTAGTTAAAGTCTCTGTGATTTGGGGACGTAATATTTTGAAAAACTCCCCACTCAGACCATCTGGGCCTGGGGCCTTGAACGTCTTGAGAGATTTAACAGCCTGATCTACCTCTTCATGTGTAATTTTGCCAATCAATATATCAGCCTGTACAGATGAAATCTGTGGCAGGGTGTGTGATTCCCAAAAAGCCTCCTTTTTAGTGATATCTATTGGGTCTTGGGAATAGAGGTTTTGGTAGTAACGGAAAAAAATATTCGCGCTATCTTTGCCATTGTATTGTATGGCAGAGCTTTCATCTTTGAGAGCTGCAATATTATTATGTGGCTTGGTACCTCTCAGCATGTTTGATAGGAGTCGGCTAGGTTTGTTGCCGTATCGAAAGAAATGTAATTTACCTGAGTATACATATTTATCATCCATTTGAGTGAGGATTTGATCAAAGTGTAACTTGCACTCACCATATGCGGCTCTAGTCACCGGTGAGGGTGAAACTCTTAGAGCTTGAAATGCGGATGTTAAGGCCGTCTGTGCCGATCTATAAGTGGCGTCTTGTTCAGCCTTATATTTTGTCATAAAGGAGATAATTTCCCCCCTAATCACCGCCTTAGCAGTTTGCCAATATAAACCTGGGTTATCTTTATGTATTTGGTTGTTCATTTCGTAATTGGCCCAAGCAGACTCTAGCATTGACTTAAATTTAAGGGATGAGGCTAATTTTGCCGGAAATCGCCATTGGGAGTATGAACCCAAAAGGAATTTCCCCTGTACATCCACCCACACCGGCGCATGATCCGAAATAGCTATAGTTTCAATCGATGTATCGATAATCATTGGGGATATTGAGTTAGATAAGTAAAAATAATCAAGCCTAGAAAAGGCGTTATGAGTGGCTGAGTAGTACGTGTATTCCAGATCAGTGGGGTGTCTCATTCTCCACACATCTAATAAATTCAATTCTTTGGCTATATAATTTAAACCTATTTTTGGTTGTTTGGGGGAGGAATGAGAGAAAGTTTTCCTATCTAAGGTTGGGGAAGCGACCAGATTGAAATCACCCCCTAATATAATCTTAGAATCTGCAAAAGAATATAATTTGTTAATCAATCCTAGGAAAAAAGATTTATCATATATATTGGGACCATAGACATTACACAAACAATATCTAGTGCCGTCTAGCGTGACATCCATAAGAATGTATCGGCCTTCTTGGTCTACATCAGAGGAATGAATATCGAATTGAATACCCTTGCGTATTAGGATTACCACTCCACGTGACTTAGAACCAAATGATGATGACGCCAATACCTGGTGGTGCAGTGTGTTTAGCTTGGCGTGTTCTGTGGGAGTTAAATGGGTCTCCTGTAAATAAGTGATATCGGATTTAAGCTTATTAAGATATGTCAATATGCGCTTTCTTTTCACTGGTGAGTGAATCCCCCTGACATTCCAGGTGCAAAACCTAAGGTGGGAATGCATCACAAGGTGTGGAAATTAGGTAATGCAAATAGTAAAAAAGTGTAGTATAAATGTTAATATACTCCCCATAATACCGGTTGGTGCTAGGTAGGTTCATAATAATATGAATGTCGGCTCTAGTATAAGTCATAAATAAGCTATGAAGGGCATGAGCTTCGTGATTCATACAGTATAAAGAAACAAATAAACAAATGGACATAGACATAAAAAGAAAATAAAGATAGACGCTTATATGCAGAGATTGCGAATCAAATGCAAACATATAACCAAAACTATAGTCATTGATCTCAGCCTATTGAAAAGAAAAAAAAAAAGACAATAGTATTAATAATAACTATAAAGCAACGTCACAAGTATATATGTAATTATAATCCTAAATCAGATTATAAACATATTTTTGAAGAAAAGGGTAAAACCTGGTAAAGGCATCAAAATAGGTATGGGACATCTTCCCGTAATCAATCATTATGATCCATCGTGGAGGGGTCCGAGGACTCTTTTACTTCATTAAGGAAAGCTTGGGCGTCAGCAACTTCTGTGAAATCTTTAGGGCCTTGAGATGAGAAAATGCGAAGTCTAGCTGGGAATAAGAGCGCGAAGCGAGTCCCTGATTGGATGAGCTGAGAGCAGACAGGGGACATATTTCTGCGTGCTCTGGCAACCTCCGCGGAGTAGTCCTGGAACAAGAGTATACGTTGGCCATCCCACTGAAGAGGGCCCTTCTGTCGAGCAGTTGACCATATCAGATCCTTGTGACGAAAATTTAAGCACTTGAAGATAACAGCTCTAGGTCGTGAGATGTTAGAATCGCGAAAAGGACCTAATCTATGTGCTCGTTCTATCTCAAAATTATTCAGTTCAGCCGAGATGCCGAGTAGCTCAGGGAGATCGGTTTGAAGAAATTTAGTGAGATCGTTGCCTTTAATCGTTTCCTTAAGACCCAGAAGTCGCAGGTTGTTGCGTCTGGACCTATTTTCCAGATCGTCTACCTTGGATAGTAATTGTTGTTGAGTGGTCGACATGGTAGCAACTTGTTGTTTTAGTTCCGAAAGTTCATGAAAGTTGACTCCGATCCTGTTTTCATTTTCACGCACTTGTTGTGAGACAGAAGACATTTGCGTCTTAATATCCGCCAGTGCCCCCATGAATTTATCCGCTTGGTTTTGCAGTAGTGGTTCCACTGTTTCTTTAATGGCTCTAACTATCTCTGCATATGAGAGAGGAGCAGGAACCGGGCCCATTGTGTTATGGGTAGTAGCGGGTTCGGAACTATGTGTATGTGGCATGTTTTCCACAGAGTCTGTAGGTTGATCTGTACGTTTGCTACTACCCCTGGCTCGATTTGCCTTGGGGGTGGGCTGTGGAGCCATGAACTTATCCATGTAGAGATTGGTCCTAATTTTCACCAGGTTATGATAATACTGAGGAGTGTGTTGCTTAGAAATGGCTGTGATCACAGACAGGAGATCCTTTACATTTCAAATAATTGTGAAGTAACTTGAAAAATAGGGCTGGAGCACCATCTGGTGGTAGAAGCTGGTACTGTAACTATTCCCCAGAGTAAAGGATATGTACATAAATATTGCCAAATTTATCATCAGCTATAGCTGGGGATTCAAAAGAAGTATAGAGTTGCAAGACTTCTGTTTATAAGCAGCTGCACGTTCTCCAGTATAGGGCTTTAACTGGTAACACACAGTACCTTGTCTCCTGTATATGCAGTGTCTGCAAAATGGCGCCGTCTGTAAAAGGACCTTGAAGGGAGCCAGCGTCTGCCTTCTGCAATTATGATATGCGGTCGCGGGGACCCGTCCAGCGGCGTCCCCGTGTGTTCCCCTCGCTGCTTGCGCCCACCAGCTGACTGTCTGTGAGCCAGCATCGCGGGGTTTGGCAGTGGACCAGGCGCGATGCAGGAGCCGGGAGGCGAGGGCCGGAACCCAGCACCACGCACCGCGTCTGCAGTAGGCCGCGAGGTCCGGCAGCCCGAGTCCGGGAACCAGGATCCCGCTAGGCAATGGGAACACCCGCCTTGGGGGCAGAGATGGCTTGTGGCGGTAGGAGAGCCAAGAAGCACCGCGCACGGCCGGAGGGACTGGATCAGCAGGCTCAGTCGTAACGGAGCCCCAACTCCATGCAGCTTTCCTCCTCGGCTTCCTAATTCTAGCTTTAATAGCACGGACTGTTGAGCCAGACACTCAGAAGAGCAGTGCTACTGTAAGCTAGGTCAGTGAAATTCAGACATGCTTCATGCCATTCACTACAAAGTATGTTGAAGATTGGTGCTAAATTATTATCTCTCTCAGGAGATCGGTTTACCAGTATTGGAGAATGAACAGGGGGAAAAGTGGCAGACAACGGATAGGGTTAGATGCTTTAAAAGTTATGTTGTGCAATCTAAACCAGCTTCCGCTCCACCAATTAATTAATAGATAATACAAAAAGTATACAAGTCAATGGGCAAGCAAACCTCCATGGGGTGAAAGCCACATGCTTATAGATGTGTAGCCTTATCTTAGGCCTCTAAGGCAAATATGTAATCAGATGAGATCTGGTAGGCATCAGTAGGTCTTCAGGGTGTACATGATTTCCTGATGTTAAGGTGGATGTAAAGGTAGTTTGTATTGAATGTAGTCGGCCCATATTCAATTCTCCACTATATTCAGCGGTGCACATTGCGGTAGAATACTGTATGCCAACACAGAGTATTTTCTCGGGCACCTCTATGAGTTGCAATGAAAAATATGCAATGCTGATGGTTGCAAAATGCCACCGTTCCAACAGCACTTCACCATCTTGAATCACCCCTTAAAAAAGAAATACATTATTGATCACAGATTATGTTTTGAACTCTAGGTAATACCAAAGTACTGTCCTGCAGTGTTAAAGGTTGACATGTGATGGGCAGGCAAAAGGGAAATTGTATTAATTTCCGTAACTTCTTTTTGCTGGCTACACCTTTGTCGGCCAACCTCCCCTTCATGCGATCAGATGAATTATACCACCAAGGATGCACTGATAGGGTTTGTCTTTTTTAATGAGGAGGGATTCTTCTATCTGATTCGGGAAAATGGGCGCTATACTCAGTGGTAAAAGCTCACATGGGGAATGGCCAGGAAAAGAAAATTAAAGGGAGATCAGCATTTTCATTTGTGTAAAAATAGTTTTCAAATGGTTGTTTAATAATAAGAGTTTCTTGCTTCTTGTATCGCCCTGAATAGTGTATGGTATGAGGCATGCCTTCCTGATCCAGCATGAGAATCGCTATCAGCAGTGTATCGCTGCCTTCATTCTACAAGCAAGTACGGAGTCTGATAAGGTTCGTTGTCTCTCTATGATCTTACATGCTGTGCAACCAGTAATATAAATAGGTAACAAGTCATTTTTATAAAATGAAATATAATTATTTATTGTTAGGATGGCAGGGTAGTAGCTGGACATAATTCAAATGTCATTCCATACTTATCCCATCAACGCTTCATCAGACATACCTGTGTACATTGAGGAAACAAATAGGCGATGATCACTTACTGTACAGGTAGATAGCTTTTGCGATTCTGTTTTACTTACGGATGACTGGCTGCAGTTCCTGACAAGCTCCTTGAGGTCACATTGCCCTCCATTTCATACATACCAAAGGCTTGTGATTCAGCTTATTGGGTATATTGCCTTCTGTGACTAATCTGAAACATCTGCCCACTTAAAATTGGAATATAGTTGGAATTTATGTTATTTGTGTATATATTTTACAGAAACTGTGGCTCTCACAAATAGAAACTGCCATTTCCTGTTACACCGAGGCTCATGAAACAAACAGAACATCGATATTTTACCACCCTACAGAGTCAGCAGAAATCTAGCAGTATTTTGTATATAAGACATCTAAATTTAATTTAACCATTTTGCATTTGTGTAATGTCTATGCATTTTTATATCTGTACAATATTTGTAATATGGACTACAGAACTACCTAATTCTATTGCAGTTTATTTCTTTTTTTTTTAGTCAGTGGTAATGGTTACCAGAATAAATTGCTAATATTGAGTTTTTTTTATGACAGACTTTCCTGTAATTTATTATTGTCCAGGTGAAACAATGTTTGCACTTATTTACCACAGTCAACATTTTTTAATAAACCAACTAGTAGAGTTTTGCGAAGCAGTACATTGTGAATGTCTGATGAAAAAGATATACACTAACCAGATAAGTGTGGTTACTAATATTATTGCTGTGAGTAATTCATTAGTTCCTGAAAGGTGATTTTCATCCCATAGTCTGTAGCGTGATACCTGTTCGGCCAATGTGGGGTAATACATAACCATAAGTATGGATATAGCACATTATGACTAATACAGGTTGTCTCTACGCTCTGCAGAATGCCAAGAAAACCAATGTGTTCTACAGGTTGTGTCTCCCATATCCAAGTATTCCGAAATACGGAATATTTTCAGCATGCGTGAGATAGTGAAACCTTTATTTTTAATAGTTTTGAGCTTAAAGTTTGTGTACATTGAACCATCAAAAAGCAAAGTATAAAATGACCTATAGGCTTTGTGTATATGGAACAAATGAATTTCATGTATGTACACAAACTGTTTGAACCACAAAATTATTTAAAATATTGTATAAAATTACCTGCAGGCTGTGTGTATATAATACATAAATGCATTGTGTTTAGATTTGGGCCCTATTTCTAAGACATTTCAATATGGTATACAAATATTCCAAAATACGGAATATTCCGATATCCAAAATACCCCTGGTCCCAAGCATTTTGGATATGGGAGACTCAACCTGTATAAACAAATAAAATGCTTGCTAATCAGGTCACATATTGATCCACCCTTACTCATGTGGCAATGGCAACGTCCCTGCCATAAATGAGCTCACAGGGCAGGGACGTCACTTGGGATTAGGTATAGCAAGTGACTGACTGTCAAGCATTGTACTTGCATATGGTGCATGCTGTTTTTCTATGTTTTCCCCTGAGAAGATGGAGAATAGAAATAATCACTTCTATAGTTATGCATTAGGCTGTATGAGCAAAAAAAACACTTAGTGTAAATATAAATTGGTACACAACCTAAAGATGATTTTATATCTACTATCAATTATCCTTCCACAAAACCTTATGGTCACATTGGTTAAGAGTACATTGAATTAGATGATTATACTGAAACTCTCTATAACTGCTAACATCAGACCATCTAATATTAATCTGGAAACCTTTCCTAGTGGAAATGTATTGGTAATGTAATAAGGCTCTTGTAAAAATGCTTGTTTAGGTCTCATCTCTCCAATTTAGAGTAATACATTCAAACCACAAAGAGAATAGTTAGAAAGATCTATTTTATTTACCATTTATTATACAGATTAGAAAACAAATAACATTTCAACAGGCATCCTTCCACTCCACTCATCTCCATGACCCGCACAATGTCTAGTTACGGATACATTTCCAATGTAAGTGCACACTGGGATAAAGTCTCTCACCATAAGGCACCACTACATGATCACAAGTGTAAACACAACATTGAAAGAAGGGCTTAGAAAGAAAACATGTTAAATACTCATGCAAAACTTTGTATGCTCCAGTTAACCAAGTGTAGTGTAATATGCATAAAATTGCATTGCAAAGTTCAGCAGAAATTAATTTCCACAAAGTGCACAAGATCCCATAAAAAGCTTCACACATTCACAGCAGAATGGAAAAACAACTATCCAATCCAAATTCTATGTGCAGACTCCCTTCTCCTTCATGGTGCAGCTAAGGTGCCGTGGGTTATATCCGTACTGCTAGATAGTGCAGATGTGTTCCTCACATTTGTATTAGATACAGCAACACATTGAATACGATACTATATTTGCTAATAACATACCCCCAAAAAACAAAACATTGGTTGTAGACTTTACTTCGTTGTCTGGAATCTTAAACCTGTATTGTAACAGATGGTACATTCATGAAACTGGTGCACCTAAAGGAGGTGCTGTAACCCACTGGAACCAAAAAGATTATAATTATCGCTTTAGTACACATTAAGAGCAAGCATCTTACTGATTACAGCACATTATCCTGGTCACTAGTTTTCACAGACGCTCAGACTGTATATGATACCACAAATGATTATTGTACTATTCAATAAATCTAGGCTTCCACAAGAGCTGTCTCAGCATGTTCGGCCAGCCGCATAAACCTCAGCAACTGAAGAGCCACAGTATAGGTACTCATTTATGGGGTGATTACAAAAGAAAAATCAGATTAGTTTTACTTTTTAGAACAGAAAAATGACATACCCACTATCTGTATAATGTAAATGAAAAATAGAAAAAATACAATAATGATGCTTAGGGTCCTATTTACTAATCAATTCTGTCTTCAAATATGCAGAAACTCCGGTTTCCACATGTTGGTGGAATGTAACCATACAGAAAGCAAGATATATCAAAGGCATCTCCTGCTCTCTGTCTGTAAAGGTGCCTACACACTGAGCGATATTTTACACGATTTGCCCGATTCCGACGCATCGTGACGGCAAATCGTGTAAAATATGCCCAAATCGTGAGTGTCCACTCACGATGCGCGTCCCCGCAGGTCGTACATCGCATCTTCAGATCTGCCGTGCTCTAGGGCAGATTTGCCGATCTGGGACACGATGCACTGGAAAAAGTTAAGGATGCACGATAGATAGTTTGTCACATTGGACACTTTTTACACCAAATCGTGTGCAGGACTGCCGGGGGAGAGTTCAAGGGAAATCATACACTATGTCGGATCGTGAGCACATCGCCAAGTGTATAGGCACTTCAAGATCTTGCATCAGTCGTCCCCATAGTTTTCTATGGGGATGGTATTTAACAAGATCCGCTAAGCTTTGTGGTTCTTGCATGCGTGTACTAACACCATCCATAGATGGCGCTAGCCCATAAAATACAATGGGACAGTTGCTGTAGAGCAGTGATTCCCAACCTCGGTCCTCAAGGCACACTAACAGTCCTGGTTTTAGTGATATCCATGCTTAAGCACAGATGGTTTAATCAAAATAACTAAGGTACTAATTAAGTCACCTGTGCTCAACTATGGCTATCCTTAAAACCTGGACTGTTAGTGTGCCTTGAGGACCGTGGTTAGGAACCCCTGCAGTAGAGGGATCTTACAGTCCTTCTCCATTGGGCTGCAGGAGGTCTAAATGTGTATGGCAGCCTTTTCTGTATTGCACATGCACAGCTGGAAAGCCACCCATGCACATTAGCTGCCTTGTGTTTGTAGATATAATTAAAGTGATTGCATATGTGATCACTTTACTACTTCTTGATTGCTGGAACCAGTTCTAATTAGAGCCAGTGTTCCTGGCAATTTAAATGGATACATTTTTTGGAAAAATAATCCTTATTGCCACGATATGGATTCTTAATATCTGGGAGTTTGCCACACATAATAAATGTGCTCTCTATTCTCTGAAGCTGATAGATTGAGGTTACATGGATGAGAGATTGAGTCCCTCTACACAACATATATTCATTATAGTAGTGGTTCCCAAACTTGGTGCTACGGGTCACTTGCACAAGGGTGCCACTGGTTGGTGGTGGTCCAGGACCAAATTATATTATTTCTGGTCAATGGGATAGGCCAGCGTTTCTCAATCAGTTCTCAGGACCCCAAACTGTTCACTTTTCCAGGTCACCTAGCAGGTGCACAGGTATATTCATTACTCACTAGCACATTTCAGAGGGTTTACAGGTGGAGCTAGAGTTTTACTTTGATTCTGTGAGGAGACATGGAAAACATGCACTGTTTGGGGTCCTGAGGACCGTGTTTGAGAACCTATGTGATTGGCAGCCCTTAGCACTGGTTTGGACAAACCCTGTCCTTCACCACTTAACTGGACCTAAGGATGACATAAGCAGAATTTACTTAATTTAATATTTTTTTTTTCTGAATTTCTCAATAAGAAACATTTCGCCTGGAGGGTGCCGTAAAAAAATGCAGAAAGTCGAAGGCTCAGTTATTCAAGAATATATTTATCCAAACGCAGTCACAGAACTTTACAATGAAACATTAATTACATTTGGTGTAACATTAGCCTGATTTTGTTTGGTCGCAATTGTGACCATCATACACTGAGCACATATTTCTACAATGTATATGTCAGCTACTTAAATTACACTTTGTCATTATTAATTTGGCAAGAGACTTGCATATGTAATTAATTTAAAGTTGCATTACCAATTAATGTGGTAAAACATTGTGTTTACTGCTTTAAAATGGCTGGGAATGTCAGTGGAATATTCACAACTGCAGATTCTGATTTGTCATCCCTACTAACCAGTATAACACAGCCCCAGTCTTCGGCGCAGGCTCTTAGATGGACAACGGAACCCAGAAACAAAAAAGTGGATGAATGGAGCTGCCCCCAGGGCAGAGGAGCTAGTTAGCTGCAGGTGGTAATGGAACTCAAACAACTAAAAAAAAAAAATGATGAATGGCACAATTTGTAGAGTCAAAAAAGGGGAGGTCAGAGTGACTTTATGGCACGTCTAATATTATACATGAATGACACAAACACAAGCCCTCATCAATTACGGAGTCAAATGCTCAACAAATTATGCACATGAATGATATTGCACGTATAAAAGTCTTTGACTCAGACGAGCTCATTTTGCCCAAATTATTAATACGTATATAGTCTGTAAATCAACACACTCTAATGAAATACAGAATAGAACAATTTACAGACAATCTTAGGTCGAATTTCACCATAATTACAGGTTTGCCGTGTTGATGTGGTTAAAATTAGACCCACGGTAGCATGATACTGACACCAAGTCTTGCTACAATAGATTTTGCATACGTAGCATACCATACAAACATCAGCAATCAAGTGAGTACACACACTGAAAGAGGTAGTTAAAGATGTTTTGCACATATACTAAATATCTTGAAGTAACAGAGGCAATGTGAACATGTATGGTATCTTCAACGAAACTCGTGATAATAGTTTGGGTCCATGCCTTCAAGAAGTAGGAAGCCCACCTGCTTGCACTGCAATATCTTTTGCAATGGCCTCAGAGGGCTGAAGATATTGCCTCAAAGTGGTGATGGGAGCATCCAATGGAGGGACCTTTTTTGGCCAGGTACATTCTGCCACTGTCCAGGCCACTGGACTCCTCATGATAAATGTTGTAATGGGGCCAAGGGCTTCCTACCCATTTAAGTAGAGGTGTTCTAGAGGTAGAAGTAGCATGGTTCTTAGTTTTAGATAGCACGTCTCACTGCTGCTGTACAGCTCTGCTTTCAGTCATGGTGGTTCCGTTCCCCACAAAATAAATCTAGTTAGCATCCAACCACACTTGGCACGGTTTTCATAAAAGAATAACCAATTGAAAAACCACATTACAAAAATAATGAAAGAAAAACCCAATCCAATGTAGGCACCTGGTATATGCGGTTAGAAAATTACTTATCACGATTTGATTCTCTTGAACACACAAAATTACATATAGTACACTCCTGTGGTAACAGTTCTAACACATGTATAATAACCTTGTAAAGCCATGATCAATCTGATCCAGCCAGTTCAACAGCTGCATAAAACACGTGGTCTCACAACCTCCCTTATCTGTGCTATTTCCACTGTAGTAAGCCAGAGGAATGCGGACAATCACTGTCCAAGCCCAACAGGGCGCTCACATTAATAAAATGTTTCTGTGGAGGTTAGTAGTTCATACCGACAAGGCCAGTAAGCCTGTCTATAACGGCTATTTATTCTGATCAATGCAACAGTGTTATTAGACCAAAAATATAATCAGAATAGATACACTACATATGCATACGTGTGAATAAGCATTTTACCTTTCCGGAACCAGGCTGTAAACCGTAAGTTGTGCAGACACACAGTTACATTTTCACAAAATTACTTTAGTCACAAAATCATACACTATATATCTGCAAAGTCACTTTTCCGCACTTCCAGTCTAATATCCTTGAAAAAAGAAAAAATATAGATACAATTTTATACAGTAAATTTATATAGAATACGTTCCTCAGTGGGAATAATCATCTTGACACTATGGGGGGTACGCAATTAGCCGCGGGGTTTATTCCGTGACTAATTCCCAGCCAAAATCCCCGCAGCGTGGGGAAAGGCTATTCAACTAAATAGCCTAAACTGCGGAATCAATGGGTTTGTTCCGCACGCGCGCCCCCGATTTGGTGTATTTTCCGCAGACTTACATTGCACCTCCATGAGCTGCGATATGTTCAATCCAACTGCGGGGACTCACGCGCAGGGTAATCCCCACTAACTGAATAGGTTTGGCGCAGCAATCCCCCCTATAGCACTCTCAGAAATCTCTATTTAGACCACAACTGCAGCAGAGTCACGGCTAAGCCTGTAAAGCACAAAACAAAACTGCATACCTATGGTTATGTATGGCATAAAAAACTCAATTATTTTACATTTGGGAACATGTAAACACTTAACCAATGGCGGGAAGGACTGACGGGTGTGTTACATAGAAAGTGCGCTGTTGTCAGTCAGAAAGAGGTTGTACCACCAGTTACATTCATTTATGACTTCAATAGCCAACCCATCTGTAGCCCACAAAGCACAGAAACAGCTTATGGTAATACTGTGGCTGGATATGAATGTGTCAACATCTAGATTTAGAGTCATTGACATTTAAAGCAGGGTTCAACACTGGCAGATATATTGGCCGATCAATTGATTGGACAATAAATCATGTGCCTGCTGGCCAGTGAGTACCAGCGATATGTCTGAACAACGTAATATGGCAGATATATCTGTCCACTGTGCTTTGTGTACGAGCGGTCAGCCGACCGCTTATACACTTTAAGCAGAGGCCGCTTGGAAGGGGGGCCCTGACGTGACCCCCGGCCAGATGGTCGTTCAGCGTGTATGAACGACCATCATCTGCAGATATATCTGTGCAGCGAGTATCCAGCTTAAGACTCTACAATGTATATTGTTTTCCACTTTGCAGAGGTTAAGTAACGTAGCTTCTATTTTACCGCATTGACGTAGGTCAACTATTTCTACAGGGCAGGTTTGATTGGGAAGAGATGATCAAATTCAGAGCACCGAGACATAATTACCATTGTATGTTCTATGCTGCACTAGGGGAGAGGAATGTTGAATATTACATAAAAAAGAGCTACAATAATCTGCAGAACTTTCCAATGGACGTTACTATTATAAATTTAAATCTAAGGAAATTATTGTAATCTATGTTTATGTTCCGATTGTTCATTACTAAATCTTTAAATACTGCTTTTGGCTTTATCTCCTGACACATGTACATAATGTAATCACCCATAACTATAAAACCACTTACAGGTGAAGTGAATAACTGATTATGTGTGTCACCTGTAAAGAGGTGGGATATATGAGGCAGTAAGTGCACTGTCAGTTCTTGAAGTTGTTCAGGAAAATGGGCTAGTGTAGGGAATTAAGAGACTGACAAGAGACAAATTGTGATGGTTAGATGACTGGGGCACAGCATCTCCAAAATGGCAGGTCTTACGGGGTGTTCCCAGTATGCAGTAGTTAGTACCTACCAAAAGTGGTCCAAGCAGGGGCGTTTCTAGAGAGGAGGGGGCCTGTGTGGAGTCTCCGTCACAGGCCCCGTCCGCTCTATCCCGCGACCGGCAGCACAGTGAGCGTTGCGTGGCCAGCGCCGCACTTATAGACTCTGGGCACTAGAGTGTGCCCAGAGTATGTAGCGCATGCAAAGGTCACCGGCAAAATGGCCATGGCGGCCATTTTGCCTGTACTACGCAAATGACGGGAAAATGGCCGCAGCGGCCATTTTCCAGTTGTTTTTACAAGCGCAGACACCAGCGCCGACGTGGGACTCCGGAGAGGTAAGTATAATATGGGTGCAGGGTGTGTGGTGCGGGGCCCCCCTGGACCCAGGGGCCCGTGTGCCCCACACACCCTGCACCCATTATAAATTCGCCCCTGGGTCCAAGGAAGCACAACCGGTTAACTGGCTACAGGGTGATGGGCGGCCAAGGCTCATTGATGCGTGTGGGGAGCAAGGATAGCCCGTGTGGTCCAGTCCCACAGAAGAGCTTCTGTAGCACAAATTTCTGTAAATGTTAATGCTGGCTATGGTAGAAAGGTGTCAGCGCAAACAGTGCATCACAGTTTGCTGCGTAGCCGCAGACCAATCAGAGTACTCATGCTGACTCCTGTCCACGGGCCAAAAGCACCCACAATGGGCACGAGAACTGGACCATGGAGCAATGGAAGAATGTGGTCTGATGAAACATGGACTATGGGTAGAAGGCAAGCAGCCGAAGGCAGTTTGATACTCTGGGCAATGTTCTGCTGGGAAACCTTGGATCCTGGCATATATGTGGATGTTACTTTGACACGGGCCACCTACCTAAACATTGTTTCAGGCCAACTACACACAGTCATGACAGTGGCCTCTTTCAGCAGGATAATGCTCCCTGCCACACTGCAAACATTGTTAAGGAAAGGTTTGAGGAACATGAGAGTTCAAGACGTTGACTTGGCTTCCAAATTCCTCAGATCTCAATCTGATAGAGCATCTGTGGGATGTGCTGGAAAAGGGAGTCTGAGCCATGGAAGCCTCACCTCACAACTTACAGGACTTAAAGGATTGGCAGCTAATGTCTTAGTGCCAGAAATCACAGGACACCTCCAGAGGTCTTGTGGAGTCCATGCCTCGATAGGTCAGAATGGTTTTGATAGCACAAGGGGGCACTTACACAATATTAGACAGGTTGTTTTAATGTTATGGCTGATTGGTGTGTATCTATACTATAATTATAATGTAGTGAGCTTATGACCTTACTCATGGAAAAGTATAATCTCTAAAGCACCAGCAAGAGCAATAAGTCATCATTTAATAACGTGAGAGGGTTGTGTCCTTTGTAATAAAGTGGTTAAAGAAATTATACACAGAATTAACAGAAAATAGCAGCACATGCAAAGGATTTATATGGTATTAAAAGTGGTTTACAAGGTGTTCACACAATTAGTAAGTACTATCTAATAATGCTAACTTCTGGCAACAGTATATGGTTGTAGTAGGTGTCACCTGTATTTTATTTTACTTTATATATTTGATTATGGATTTATTCCTATTTTTATTCCAAGTTTTAGACTTTGGAGTGTAGAGGAGGGTGAATCAATTTTGTTAATTCACAGTTACCTACATTGTATTCGGCAGCTAAATATTGGTATGTTACTCAATAGTAAAAAGTTAAATCATCATGAGCTTAATCTAGTTACCCTATGCACTGGTGGAAGGAAGAATCTGCACTGAAATACTGTTCATCTACAAAAAGTCTATTTTCCAGTGATCTTCATAGCTACTACAGGAGGCAGATATGGGTAATGGAATTTAAAACAGAAACCCACCCACATTACGGGCCGTATTCAATTATTGGTGAAAACGTTAGTTTTTCGCCAAAAAAAAACGAAAACAGTGAAAACTGCATCAGGCGGAAAAAAAAACTGGAGATAAGTTTTCTCCATCCCAGACAACGAGAAAAAAAAAAAATCCCTATTTTTGGCTAAAAATGTTAAAATTACGAAAAAAATTAATTTCGTAAGTTGCGTACTTGGACGAAAAACGACCGTGCAAATTTTGTGCCAAAAAAAAAAAAAATTGTTGAAAATGGTTTTAACGTATCGGGTCTGATTTTTCGAGGGACGGTATGGATGTGTCAAGTGTTTTAATCATCGCACGCGGTAGCAGCAGACGTTTTTTTTAACGGTTTTTAAAATTGTGTTTTTATGACATGAAAATGTACTTGCCCCCATTTTAACGTACCCCCAATTTACATGGAACAGTAATTTCCTGTAAAAAAATAGCTTTCTATCTTTTTTTAAACTATTCTTTTGCCAAAAATTGGAGCGGTCGTTTTTCCCCAAAGTACGCAACTTACACATTTTTTGGGGGTAATTTATCATTATGGGGAGGAGGGTTCAGGTTCAAAGGGTTCTAAAAGAAATCACCACATTTTTAGCCAAAAATAGGGATTTTGCATTTTTTTTCTCCTGGTCTGGGATGGAGAAAACTTTTCTCCAGTTTTTTTTTTTTTCGCTAATTGAATACGGCCCTAAGCATGTATCTGCTCACACCATAGGACAAAGTACAGCTCTGGCACACTCCTTTCTAGAGTCAAAATTCTGCTAAAGTTGGACACACACAAAATAAAAATACATAGGGGTCTATTTACTAAGCAGTGTTAGGAGAAGTGAAAAGTGAAGAGTAAAAAGTGATAAGGTGCCAGCCAATCAGCTCCCAACTGTCATTTTTCAAACACAGCCTGTGAGATGACAGTTGGGAGCTGATTGGCTGGCACCTTATCACTTTTCACTCTGTCTCCTAACACTGCTTAGTAAATAGACCCCTTAGTCTGCTTTCAAAAGGAAGGTCTTGAATACAAAAAAAAAAAAAAAAGAGAATAGTACAAGAATATTGATCTGCCCGAGTACAGACTACAAACAAGTGATGTGTGACTGGTAGTAGTGGGTAACGGTGACATTTTTTAATACCAGGTAAAACACATTTGTCTGCAGCGCAAAAATGTGCAGAACTGGAAACACTGCTGTAAAATGACTGAAAAAAAATAAAAATAGATTCTTGCACCGTTTTGCAGCCTCTTTGATAACTAATTCATATCTCAAATGAATGTATTTCCTTGTATCTGATCAAATTATGTATAAAAATACATAGTTGTTTCTGTTAACCTACTATTTACAGGCAGCTAAACAAAAAGGAAATGTCAGCAAACAGAATAGATGTTTAGGAAAAAGCTGGATACGCTTAGGCTTGCGTTTCATGTAAAATACAATAATTTTACTTTGTATCAATAAAACATTTCAAAATGTAATTTTGTGTTGTCAAATTTTACAATCCTCATCCAAAGGAATAAGTACTTTGAGTGCTTTATGAAGTGCAATAACAAAAATATTAAGTGTAATTTGTCTAGGGATGCAATCCTACCCTTGCAAATCACTAAAACATGTATTACAAACACGGACTGGCTTTTTGGAGGAGGGCGTTAAGGCATTCCTTGATGAACATTCAGCACAGAAGATATTTCCACAATGTCTACAGTGGTGCTAGAAAGAAAAGAAAAAGAAGTTTATATGTATAACACTTGCCCAATATCATGACACAACCAAACTGCTAAGTTATTCAAAGCGATGGATTTTGGGGTCTTTTTTATTAAAAAGTGTAAATACAGTAGACACTCCTTAGACATTACAGCTATTGGCATATAGATCATCCAGCAGTCACCCTCCTTGTACCTATATACCAGGAAATCAGAGCATCCTAATGGTGTTTATGGTCACAAGAGATTTTCCTGTACAAAGATAGATACCTGTTCCTATGATTACCAAGCACCTTGGACAACATATATTTGTATTCTATATATATTGTTGGACAGAAGGCTTAGGGAACACCAACACCGTTCTGCCACTACCGTCTAACAGGCAAAAAGCAGGGGGCAGTAGAGAGATCTAACTTTCTCCAATGGGGAACATTGGGGTATAGCAGGTGGCAAGATGAGCCTCATACCAGCTACTGTACCCCAGTGTCCACCATGTAATCAGAGAAAACGATTTAACGGTAATCACTAAAATCATGTTTTTTATAACCAATTTAAAAAAAATCCATATAGTGTTACAGGTGTATTTTTGAATGTGCCATCATATGACAGCTGTACGCCGTCTGTGCTTGAAGTCTCTACTCCCAAGAGCCCATTTTGAGGTATTCTACTTAGAGAATGCTAAATAAGTGGGTTGTGTAGTGGGCACAGGAACTTAATAGAAGTATAAATATGTAATAAGGGCTGACCGCAAAAAGCTAATCAGTGTAAGATGACCTTGAATCCTATTGGAGAAAAGAGCTATAAGTTAAATAATTGAGATCCTTTATGACCAACCTTTCTTATCGTTACAGAGAATCCTTTCCCGCACTCCATACAGTTCTGCACTTCATGGTCCTCTGTCCACTTTCTGTTTAGAGCCTGACTGCTCTTTATCTGCAAATTAGATGCAAAGTCACACATGACTCTGAAAACCTTGTGGCATGCTGGCTCCTGTGCTCAGAAATGGGCTAATGTACAACGGGGCTGCTGTATTAGATGTCCCCAATAAGCTTATATGAGAGTCACCCTAGGATTATGTACAGTATATCTAATACTACTATGTTGTTTTCTCCATTGTTAAGGTGGTAATAGACTAATATCAGATTTCAGGGGATTTAAATAGGTTTTTAATCTATATTCTTTAGGCTCCAAACTGGGTTTGTCCTCGATACAAGCACCTACCCCCTTCATTTTCTGAGTAAAGTTGTAGCTTTCAATGTTACCTAACTTAGTATTACAGCCAGTAGAAGGACTACCCTCCCCCAAACAACGACTGATAACCAGTGTCACCAGGTGTTGCAGTACCAGTATAAACACCTTTCCATAATGAGACCAGATGGTGGCAGGGGGCAGCAGCTCTCAGTGGAAAGTCAGGCAGCTATATACGTATAACGATAGAGCTGATTCTGAGACGTTGTTCTCCCTGTGTCTGCCATGGCATTAATGTTTTAGGAAAAAGCATAGTACTGTACAAATTGCTTACAGTCATTATGATATTTATACCAGTCAGCCATCTCACCATACCTTTTGCTTATATTACCTGTAGTGACTGATTCTCTCTGCCCAGCTCCTCCATGGCATATGTGGTTTCATCTACTTTTTTCCTTAGTTCTACTACTTTGGCTTGAAGCTTTTCAATTTCTCCCTCACCCTTGAGATATCTGAAGGAAAAGACAATGTCCATGTATTCTATTTAAACACTGAGCAGTCTGCAGTAACTTTCATGGAGCTTTGATTATAGGCTTCTGGTAACAGGTGTCAGATCTACAGCTTAGATCCATAAATATGAAGCACCCTGTTTAAACCAGTGGTTCCCAAACTGGGTGCCGTGGTACCCTGGGGTGCCGCAGGGCATTTGCAGGGCTGCCACGAGTTCGTGGATCAGTACCAAATTAAATAATTTTTGGCCAATGTGATAGGCAAAACCAGTTCTGGTAGTTGCTAATAATAATAATAATATATATGTGGACAATAAAGCACAACCCTGTCCATCACCACATAACAGAACCTAAGGATGATATATAAGCACAATTTACTGACTTGAATAATCTTTGCCGAGTTTCTCAATAAGAAACTTTTGGCCTAATGGCGCTGTGGAAAAAATTATGATAGTCTAGGGCTCCGTGATTCAAGAAAGTTTGGAAACCACTGGTTTAATGTAATTTCAGCAAAAAGCATCAACCCTGGAAAACAAGAGATATGGTAAGAACTTACCTTTGTTATCTCTGTTTCTACGAAGTCCATAGGGTCCACAGGGTTGACCTTGGGGTATAGGTTGGGAACCAAATCCGGGCACCACGCAGTTAAAGCCTTTAGCTCCCAGGATGCACTTGGGTCCACTCTCCCTTTAACCCCGCCCCCCAGCCAGAGGCACCTCAGTTTGTAAGTAGCCAAAGGCCGGAGGAGGAGAGAAAAAGAGAGAAAACTGGAACACTCTAGAACCATACTCACAGAAAAGGAGACGGGAAACCGGTGACCAGTAACACAGCCCATATGAAGCCAGGTGCATCAGGGCGGGCGCCCTGTGGACCCTATGGACTTCGTAGAAACAGAGATAACAAAGGTAAGTTCTTACCATATCTCTTGTTTTCTAGTTCAGGGTCCATAGGGGGTCCACAGGGTTGACCTTGGGAATGTCCCAAAGCAGTTCAACCAAGGGTGGGGACGCTCCTGTGCTGAGAGGAGAATCCGTCGCCAAAAAGGAAGCATCCTGAGAGGCAAAGGAAACCAATGGCTAGAACCTTAAAAAGGTATGGACAGAAGACCACGTGGACACCTAGTAAGGCAAAACAGCCGAGGCGCCACAACGAGCCGCCCACGAGGGTTACATGGCCCGAGAAAAAACAAGCCTCAACGACAGAAATGCCCACCCATGGGTAGGCCCCTGAGGAAGACATACGAGGCCATCCAGCCAACATTTCATTATAGGCCGGCCATCGTTTCCTGTGAAAACCAGAAACCGCAGACCACCAATAAGGAGTCCGATTACCATAAGGAACTTGAACGGATCACATAAAGCCAAAGAGGCCGGACCACAGTCAATGAGGCCACACCAGCCGAGAGGACTGGGGACTGAATGGCCGTACCATAAGTTCCAGAATAATATGGAACCTAAAAACCACTCTAAGAAGAAACACAGGGCGAGAGCAACTCACACCCTGACATGATGCCCTCCAGAAGAGGGAGCCACAAATGAAACGCTCCCAATTCAGACACTCTCCTGGTTGATATAAACACCCTGAGAGAGAGAGAGAGAGCTTAAACAATAGATCATGTAATGGCTATCACAACCAGCGGTTCCATTGACTGTCCCCGGAGGGAACAAAGAACCACTACTAACTCCCCAGGAGTCCCTAGGGAGGACAAGTGGAGGCATAATCCAGAAAACACTCCAAAGGATGAACTGGATACCAGAGTGGAGCAATTCCATATCTTAACCATACCGACAGTGTAGAGATCCGCACTGTCAGGAAGGCCAGGCCAAGGGTGAAACCCAAGCCAGCCGGAAGGAATGCCAGAATATCTGGAAATCCTGGACACCGGAGGATCGTATCGACAGGTACGATACCATAAGAATTATGTATGCCACAGTCCGTGGCAGATCCCAGCAAAGTCTGGCCTATCTGCTCTAAACATCTCAATGAAGACAGAGCCAGGGAAGCCCTAGGACCACAGTAGGGGCGCAGTCAAAGACAAACGATCCAGGTCCAGGGAAAAACAAGGACCCTGAGACAACAGGTCCAGATAGTGAAGCAGTAGGAACAGAGCATCGATGAGGAGACTCCGAAAATCTTAGTACCAGTGATGTCTGGGACGAACTGGAGCCCCCAGAAGGAAAGCCCCTCCGTCTCGAATTAAACTTCCGAAGACCTCGAGGAAGAAGGGAGAGAGGAGGACACAGGTACACAAAGTGGAAGGACCACTTCACTGACAAAGAGTCACTGAAAGTAGCTTCAGTACTCCTAGAGCTGGACTGTAACACCGGTAATGTGTGATAGAGTCAGAAGGCCATGAGGATCAATCCCCTCAGGGAGGCCCCCTCTGCTCACCAGGAGTTGAAACCTCTCTTGGAGAAGAGACTAGTCCCCGGGATGCACGTCGTGACGGCTGAGGAAGCCCGCTTCCCAATGGAGAGCTCCGGGAATAAACACTGCAGAGTTGGCCAGGAGAAGACCCTTGGACTATGTCAGAATGTTTGACATTCCTGACATTGCCACCCAACTACCAGTGTTGCCTAGATGGAAGCCACTGTTGTGACACTGTCGGACTGAACCTATTCAGGTTTACCGTGACATATGGGTTAGGCCAGAGTGAAGGCCCAAGACAGCCTATCAACAAGTTAAGTGGCAGGGCAGAAGCGACAGACGTCCAACTGCCCCGAAACGAATGCGGACCAGACACTGTCTGTAGCAAAGAATACCCTGGACGAGATGGCCATAGCCACCCGGACAGAGACCAACTCGCCTCCGGAGAAAGTATCATCGTTCGAACAGCGATCCGATGGAAAAAACTCGATCCATCTGGAGAGGAGTCAATTATGGCAAGGCCTGGAATGGAACTGAGCACATTCCACCCTACCAAAAGGTAGACACTCTGGTAGACCGCGCATCACAAAGAGTAATGACATACGTCGACTGCGTAGATATCCGCACACTCCAAGTTGAAGAGTGGAGATCTTGTCTTACGCCAGAAAAATTCTCAGATTCTGAGAATCCAGCAGTGCTCCCAGATGAAGAAAACCCTGTGAGGGATGCAGGGAGGACTTTTTTTCCGTTGACTAATTATCTGTGCCGAGAAGAAGCCACGGTTATCTTGACCTGGCGGTAAAGTACCTTGGTGATCCTGCTAAAAGCAGGAGACCATCCAGAGAAAGGAGCATTCGGATACACTGAACAGGTGAACTGTCAGAAAATCCATAAAGCTGGTAAACCCCGGTGGAGTTGAGGTCAGTCCCAAAAGGCAGAGCCCGAAACTTACAAGTGTTGCTGTGGCACAGCAAACCTGAACCCATGCTGATGAGAGGGCTCTGTATGTACCCGTAGGTACGTATCCTGAATACTCAGATATACCATAAAATCCCCAGGTTCCAAACGTCGGATGATGGAGCATGGACGATTCCACCTGAGTCCAGGCACCCTTGGAATCTGATTCAGGGATTTGAGACAGAGTATAGGCAAATGAGGACCAGTCGGTCACTGCCCCAGAAAGAAAGTAGAACAACCAGTCCCTCACTGAGATAGTGAGGTTGGCCGAAATAGCTCTGCTTACCGCAAAGACTGTATAGCTTTCTGGGATTGTAAGGCCCTGATCGGGTCTGCAGAAGGGCCCGTGTAACAATGCCTGTGAGGAGGCCGCCTGAGCAATGAGAGGCCGTTGAGAATCAGTACCTCACTCTGGAATTCCCCAGATGTAGACCTGTCCTGTCAGGCTGAAGGTTAATCCACAGGTGTAGAAACAGGGTCGTCCGGAAGTCCAGGACTGCTCGGTACTGGATATGGTGGCCCCCATGGAGGCCAACAGCCTAGGAAAAAACAGGCCTTTAGGCTGACCCTGAGGACAAAAAGACTTAACAGAGTTAGTCCGAATGTAGTGGGAGTAGCTAAAGACGGTATCGCCCCATTAGTGATACTGCCAATAATGTAACGATCTTGTCAAGGTCAGGACCAAACAAGATCTTCCCCATGGAAGGAGTCTGTACCTCTGCTTTCCCATAACGCAGCCATAGGGTATTGCGGCGGATACAGTCGCAGCCGAAACCCTGAAAGTTAGAAGACCGGCATCCAATGTAGGTAATCCCACATATGACCACTGCATATTTTATGTGAGCGGCAAAAGATATTTGAACCCCAGACCTGTTGGAGGGGAAAAACGTCACAAAAGCATCACCATGCGATGGCCATGGTAGGACGGGCAACAGGCCCTGAAAACGAGTACATTGATTTCAGGCAAAGTTACCACCTACGGATCCGTAAAATCCATCCAGGCCGGGATGGGAGGCGTATTAATGCCTGTAACCCGACGATTAACATACAAATCCATCCCAGAAGGGGATTTCCATTACTTGTTAGTGACTCCTCGTATCTGGCGACAGCCAGACTCCCGCTATGAGATCCACCCGCTGGGCAGAAAACGGGAGATGTATGATACAGGTGCAGGATCGACATTCTCTATATCCAGAATGAACCTGGCTACCAGCCCCAAAGCAGGGATAATAATACTTGAAATCGGCTCCCCCCATGTGAGAGGGAAAGAGCCGAATACACCATCCAGTTCACGGCAGAGCCACTGGGAAGTAACCACAGGGCGTATATCACGCCAATTAGTATTTCGTAGAAAACTACATCCACCAGGGTGGCCGTTGTGGTAATCCCTGCAAGGGGAATGACAGACCGATGTGGTATCGGAGGTAATTCATGTACTGTGAAAAACCCCAGCGGGGAGCGACAGTCTGTTGCACAGGGGTAAATTGCAAGAAATTGCGAGATACCCCGAGTTCAAAAGGGCAGTATGGTGAAGTAACTCCAAGCGAGTGACGACAATGGGGCCCGCCCGGCGATCCTCAAAGGAGAGGATCCTGAGAAATAAACCGCCCTTTAAGGGGGTCGTGCAAGGGGCCCCGCACCAGATGGTGCCGCATACATAAACCTTTCTGAGTTAAAATCCTCCGCACTACTACCTGCAGGCTATGACTTGCAGGATAGCAATAATGGGTGCAGTATCGTGTGCAATCTCCTGGTCAGATATATCTGACTATCTTGACGGAAATATTAAGCAGCGCCATACCGGTCCTGACTGACGCTAAGAATAGCTGCAGGGACCCATTATCAGCGTATGCAACTCACAGTTCCATCTAAAATATGGCAACATGCAGCACGTAACAGTATGTGACAAACCTCACAAATATTAACAAGTATATATATGTGAGGTCTCAGAACCACCCCAGGTACACCTGTATTAGGGCAGATAAAGAAAAGGGATAGATATACACTGACAGGTGAGAGAAAAAGCAGACAGTCAGCACTAGCATAAGTCACATACAATGCAGAAAAATATATATACATACATTTGCATGACATATAATATACTGCACAATGTCGCTACATTCAACTGCCCAGATTCAGTGTCTGGAAAGGCTATAGCGCTGTGTACACTCACCCAAAATGGCCAGGTACGCAGGGGGACTGGGCTCACTGACAACCTAGGAGTTCTGCAGCACCACAGAGAGATAATGGCCGCTGGAGACCTCAGAAGAAGCGTGGCCCACGGAGGAAGCAGCTCAGCGACGCCAGACTGTAGTATTGAAAGGCGCGCTGAGCTGAGGGGAGGAGCCGCTAGACAGGGAAGGCTTCCTCCCCTGGCTAGCAATTAACCCCCCGGGATGCCGTCTCCCGCTGCCGCTATAATCCCTGGTGGGCTGTGGACACGCGGGGTATGCCTCCATGGAGGGGGAGCCCGCCGCCACCGCTAGCGCCTCCGGTCTGTCCCCAGAGACCGGAGGCATAAGGCTGCATGTACACGCGGGTCACCGCAAGCGGTGACCACGCGACTTACCTGTCCCCGTCGATCCGGCAGCAGCCCAGGGATTCCTCCAGAGACCGGCTAGTACAGACTCTGGGGTCCCGCTGCGATCCCCAGATCTGTACTGGCGTCGCAGCGCCAGCGGGGTGTAGGAGCGGCAGCTTAGACGTCCATTGGACAGTCTGATGCTGCCGCTCTGAAGAGTAGTAAAAAATAATAAAATAAAACTCTTTCAAATAAATTTTAAGCTTAGGGGCTGCTAAGCAGCCCCCCTGCAGTAACGGTGACCCGACTCCGGCCGGGCACCAACTTAAACTGAGGTGCCTCTGGCTGGGGGGAGGGGTTATAGGGAGAGTGGACCCAAGTGCATCCTGGGAGCTAAAAGCTTTAACTGCATGGTGCCCGGATTTGGTTCCCAACCTATACCCCAAGGTCAACCCTGTGGACCCCCTATGGACCCTGAAGTAGAAACTACAATTTTACAGATTTTAAGAATTACCTTTCTCGGCTATTTTACCATGCAGCTAAAGTTCTCTAGCAAACCCCCCACCTCCTCGCATTCATACGTTACAGGATTCTACTACTGAACCTACAACTAATTTCTTCTAACAGTATTTTTTTTTTAAATTGAGTATTTTTTATTGAAAATATTTTCTAATTGAACAATACAATATAACAATAAAATAAACAAATACAAAAAACCCAACAATAATGATCACACATCAATATCGTAAAACATATCCATCCAGCGCATATAGAACACCTAATATAAATAACATTCGCAAACTGCAGAGCATAGCAGAATAAAAGAAAAACAACATTTACAGCACAAAAGGAGAGTTCTAGCAAAACTTACCTTTGTTAACTCTCTTTCGTCAAAGTCCATAGGGTCCACAGGGAGACAATGGGGTGTAGGTGGGACCTTGGAGGACCGGACACCAACAGCAAAGCTTTTCAATCCAATGATGCTCCAGTCCTTCCCCCTATACCCTGTCCACAGCCTGAGGATAACTCAGTTTTGCTAACAAGCCCAAGGTAGGAGCAGGAGAAGAGAGAAGGAAAACTGGTACACTGAAGAATCACACTCACACACAGAGAGAAGGAAACAAGTGACCAAGAGAAGAAACCCATAGAAGCCAGGAGCGTCAGGTGGAGGGGTGCCCTGTGGACCTTATGGACTTCGAAGAAAGAAAAAGTTAACAAAAGGTAAGTTTTACCATAACTCTCCTTTTCTTCTTCAGATTCCATAGGGCTCCACAGGTAGACAATGGGGATGTCCCAACGCAGTTGTTCAAGGGTGGGTACGTTCCTGAGCCAATAGGAAAACCCTACGCTTGAAGGAAGCATCCTGAGAGGCAAATGTATCAAAGGCATAAAACCTAACAAAGGTGTGGGCAGACGTCCAGGTGGCCACCCTGCATAGCTGTTCAGCTGAGGCGCCACGCCAGGCTGTCCACGAGGGACCCACAGAGCGAGTAGAATGAGCAGATACTGTAGCCGGCACAGGAAGGCCAGACTGCGTGTAAGCCTGTGAGATAGTCATGCAAATCCATCTGGCCAGAATTGGTTTGTTAGCTGGCCATCCCTTCTTGTGGAATCCATATAGGATGAAGAGGGAGTCCGATTTCCTGATGGAAGTAGTATGGTCCACGTAGAACTTTAGTGCAGGGACCACATCCAAAGAGGCCTCACCTGCAGAGAGGTCTGGTGATCGAAAGGGCGGTAACACAATTTGCTCATCCAGGTGGAAACAAGAGACCACCTTTGGGAAGGAAGCCTGGGCGTGTTCTAAGAACTGCCCTGTCCTGATGAAAGATTAAAAAGGGGAAGCGACATGAAAGTGACCCTAAATCCAATAACCTACAGGCAGATGCTATAGTCAGAAGAAACAGAGTCTTCACATGCATGCGCCCGGCGTCTATTCTCCGGCGGTGACCGCGGGTGAAGAAGGTTCCCGCAGGCTGTTAGGGTAGGGCGCTTTTTGCCCTCCTTCTGGAGGGCAGGGCGCTTTTTGCCTTCCAGAAATAGGGCAGGGCGCCGCGCCACGCTAAAACAGCCTAGCGGGAACGCTAGGCATACATGCCTACCCTCCCGCTTTTAGCGGGAGCCTCCCAATTTATACCTCAGGCTCCCGCTGTCCCGCAAACATTGCCACTACTCCCGGTTTTTCTATCGACCCCTTTAAAATTAGCACTGCGCATGCGCAACGGGCGGAGCCTACAAATCGAGACGTCACTCAACGTGTGACGTGAAGGCCAGCCACCGCGGGGTTATGGACAGCGGTGGCCGTCTCTTTACACAGTACCTCTCTGACGGAGGCTTCAGCAGGAGACGCGACAGTGGTGGCCCCTTCTACCCCACATGCAAGGTGGTGCTGGTCCTTTTAGGGTCCTCTTCAGGGGCTGGCCCTTCTTCTGCCTGCGGCTGTCAGGCTGTCCCTCCAGTCTCCTCGGCGGGGCCTTCCTATTTATAGGCGATGAAGTCCTCTGCGACGGTGGTTCCTTCCCTCTGGTCCTGGCAGCAGGCTCCTTAGCAGTCTTCTTGTCAGCGGGCACTACTCTGGGCAGCCGGCAGCTGATGGGGTCTTCCTCCGGGTCCTTATGCTCTCCCGGCAGTTCCCGGCAGCAGCAGCAGGTCAGTCCCTACTCCCTATATCTACTCATGTAAGTGTGTGTGGTGAGTTCTGGTAATGTGTGTATGTAGTGAGATCTGGTAATTGTGTATGTGCATGTAGTGAGATCTGGTAGTGTGTGTGTGTGTATATATGTGTGTGTGTATGTACTGAGATCTAGTAATGTGTGTGTGTGCATGTAGTGAGATCTGGTAGTGTGTGTGTGTGTATGTAGTGAGATCTGGTAGTGTGTGTGTGTGTGTGTATGTAGTGAGATCTGGTAGTGTGTGTGTGTGTATATGTAGTGAGATCTGGTAGTGTGTGTGTGTGTGTGTATGTAGTGAGATCTAGTAATCTGTGTGTGACAGATATTAATGTCAGTGGGGGAGCTAGGGTATCAGATTATAGGAATGTATACACCCATAGGTGGTTAGACACGCCCTTTGGGTGGAGCAGACCATGCCCCCAAAACTGCGCAACGCGCTACGCGTGTCGCTTTCTACAATCTCCCTCAAAGTGGTTTCCAAAAGTAGGCAAGTATGACCTAAGGAGTCTGTTGCAGGAGCCACCGCTGCTGGGATTTATTTAATTTGAATTAAAGCTGTACTTTTCTGTATATGCTGAGCCAGCTTCACTACTGATTTGGCAGCTGGAAACCCATCTCGTTCTATAGGTTTCACTAAGTGGTTTTGTCTTCCTATCTCTCCCTCTCTGTATTCCTCTCTCTGTATTTATGTGTGCACAGCTGTATTCTTAGTGGAAAGTCTCTGTATTCCTCTCTCTGTAGCTATGTGTGCACAGCTGTACTCTTAGTGGAAAGTCTCTGTATTCCTCTCTCTGTAGCTATGTGGGCACAGCTGTATTCTTAGTGGAAAGTGAGTGCTTTAACTCTTCTTGCTCACCCTTATTGCATTGATTGTGATTTGGTCTGTGTCCAATTTTCATTCCAGTAAGTCTGAAAAATGTTCCAGGTCCAAGGCTGCTGGGGAGATAGTGGTGTTGCACTACACTTGTTCCCAATGGTGCACTATATTGCCTCAGGGTATTAAGGACCTAGGTGGCCGATACTCCATCCGGGATCCGCACATGTCGAGGTAACGCATCCAAAATGTCAGCATCTGTCTGGCTTGGCATTGCCTTTTTCTGGTTCTGTGTTTTTTTGGCGCAGGACTAGATTCCATCATTAAGGATTCCTAGGCAAGGAAGAATGCTTTTCTGACAGTAAAAGCTAGGAGACCAAGGGGCCAGCAGCTTTGGTCCTGTCGGCCCTTCTGTAGCACAAGGGGCACACTCCGTCTGGGTTATTCCAGCGGATCCCAAAGTCATCCCATGGGATGTCAGCAGTAGGGACAGTGCAGGCACCCTGATCTCAAGACTGCCCTCAAGCAGATAGCATGTTGGGGTTCATCCTCACCCAGAACAGTTTGTCTCAGTCTGCTTTAGTTTCTGACTGAGTGCATGGCTTCTATTTAGGATAGGTGGATGAGCGGTATCATAGAAAGGGGCTAAAGACTTAAGAGTCTGGGAGATTGTTTCATACTTGTGTTACCCAGTGGACAAGTGTAATTTACCTGATTGTTTGTCGGAATTAGGAACCATAAGCAGGCTCCTGGAAATTGAGTACTGTGTGCAGCAGGGGTAAGATGTCTGCACCGATAATTGGACAACTTCTCTAAAGTGTTATTTTGGATGTCAGGGGACATGATTCAGAGTTAGGAGCAATACAAAAAAGGAGCACATTGGAACTTGGAAAAACCATGTTGCACTACAATTGGGGCAGCATAAAATGTGCAAAGAGATTTAGAGTTTGGAGGAGGGGTCTCCTAGATTCATTCTAAATTGCAGTGTCAAAATAAGGCTGCCCAGTATGTTTGCTACATCCTAAAAAAGCCAGCATTTTACCTGCATACAACAAAACAATTATAATAATACGCATTTGTGCTCTTTGTATTGCCACATAGTTTGTCCCAGTAGAAAATTGCTTCTTTTTGTTACTTATTATTTTTTCATTTGCTCCTAACTCTGAATGGTGCTTCGGGTATATGCAAGTTAAGCAATACATGTGAGTCAAGTCAAGTACCCTGATATGTATAACTGGAAAGTTGTGTCAGATTAAAACTGTAGTTGGTAAATGTAGTTCTTGTCCCAAATTGAAACTAACTGGTTATAAAACAGTTTGCATTACGTTATCATTTGAGATAAATCAGATTGCAGTACACTATTAGTCACGTACGCTGGATCGGTGTCTGCAAGATATTACACTGTGGGTGATTCATGGTGGAAGACAGAAAGCTGTAACAGCCACAGCAGAGAGTCCTGAGGAACCCTGCAGGATTTACTTAGGAGTTTTTAGTTGGAACCAGAGGGAATATATCTGACAGATAGTAGTGAAACCAATTAGTGTATGAGTTATTAGACCAGAAGCAGTAGCTTTCATAAAGCCCAGTGGACACACATATACAACAGCCTACCTTTCTAGAAGTGCACGCCTGTCATCCTGGTTATTCTGTACTGTTGCTTCCAACACTGCAATCTCTCCCCGCAGGTCATCGGTTTGCTTCTCCAGCTCGCTGACCCTGCGCTGACTGCTCTGCCATTCCTTCTTTAGAGTAGCCAGATTTTCATTTAATGCTGTGATTTGCATGGTCAGCTTCGACTCATTCTCTTCATGCCTCTTTCTATGCTCCTCTTTTTCTTTTGCTTCTGTAGTCTAATAAATAGATATGCAAAAGAAATGCAGATGAGTGTCCAGTCATATTACAGATATTACCCTGGGTCAGCAAAATGATCTTGTTTGAATATCAATATATCGCTCCATAAGATGCAGTTTCAAAAACAGACCCTAGACAATATATCAGGGCCGCAGGCTTCCCAATCCCTGCTAAAGTAGGAACATGGAGAACAGGTTTTACTTTAGGACATCTGTAGGCAAGATATCACTTGTGAGAAAGGTGTTGTACACTTAATTCTCTCTGTGACTTCACTCACAATCTGAGTCAGGTGAAAAATAATCAGAACAAAACAGAATAGTCACTGGACTGGATCACTCTACGCCAGAGGTTCCCAAACGCAGTCCTCAAGGCTCCCCAACAGTTCAGGTTTTGGTGATATCCATGGTTGAGCACAGGTGACTTAATTAGTACCTCAGTCAATTTGATTTAACACCTGTGCTCAACCATGGATATCTCTAAAACCTGAAATGTTGGGGAGCCTTCAGGACCATGTTTGGGAACCTCTGGTCTACACCCCTGAAAGGGAACAATGAATAGAAAGTTGACTCATTTAATTGATTTGAACCTGACAAAACACTGTTCAGTCTAGAATACACCGGCATCTCTCTATACAGTAACCAATGGATAAGAGCGATTATAAAGTTTACATTGTGACAACTTTTGCCACATATTTTCCTTACTCAAAGCGATTCAGCTAACAAACATCAATGATCATTTGTCTCAGGACATCATGCCCTGTAAATACTGCTCTTACAATAACTTTCTAATTAACTATGAAACACCATAATTAAATATCCCAGCAATGGAGTCACTAGGGTGTTGCGGGCCGCACCGAGTGAAATCATCCAAGGGGGTGACACCAAAGATAGCAGAGCTGCTGTGCTATTTTGGTGTCACCCCCTCGGATGGTGACGAGCAGCAGTGATGGGTGATGTGCACATGAGCATGTCATCTACTGTGCCGGGACAGGCTGTGGGAGAGCTGGGCAAGCCCCCAGCATGATGAGAACAGGGGCGTGACTCACAGCTACTCCCCCAAAATGTCACAAACTAGGGGGCGTGGCTTCAAAGACACTATGCCACCGGGTACCACCAGACCTGGTGACGCTACTGTATCCCGACACTTCTGGCCACATCAGTGCTTGTAGCACTGTGGCTATAACTAAATACACATCCTTTTTTTTTTTAAATCTTTTTATTATTCAAAAAGACATTGTATAACAATATATGTGAAAACATAAAAGTCACATACATGGGTAAAATGTAGCTAAATGCAAAGATTATACATACAGCAATTTATTGTACTCATTTAGTAAATGTGGCCCAATGTAATAATACTAAACAAACTCGGTGCAGTAAGAAACAATCACTCACAAGTTTATGTTGCAGTTCTGTGTGCTGCTTCTTCCATTCTGCCTCCTTTCCTTTCAGATCATCCTTCAGAGTCTGCTGCAGCAGCTTCTCCTGTTGCAGAGCACTCGCAGAGCTCTCCATCTTGCCCTGTAGCTCAAGCTTCTGCTGAATCAGTAGTTGTTTGGCCTCCTCCAGACTGCTTACTTTCTGTTGGGAAATGGGAATTCAGTTTTTTTAGGTTTGAAACCCAGGACAGTGAATGTCACAAAAGACGAAATATTAATTACCAATTGATACAGAAGAATCATGTAGCCTCTTCCCCAATATATGCCATACGAAGCGTTATGTTTGAGTAGCAATACTTCTACATAGTTGCTAGGTCCATGTGTATTTGTTTTCAAAGTCCCCAACTTGTTTACATTACATTTACATTTCTTTAATTAAATATTTTTTTTCCAACCAATCAGCTTCTACGTATCATTTTATTACATTTACTTGATAAATGCTATCTAGAAGCTGATTGGTTGTATGGGAAAATTCTTCACTCTTTAGAAGCTTTATTACATCTTCCCCATGGAGTCAAGCGATACTGATTGGGGGGACTTCCCTGACACCTGCTGTACATGATTACAGTATGAATGGGAGAGAGATACCGTCCTTAGAGGATGGTACCTATCTGTGAGCTCCAGTTCGATTATAAAAAAAATGTATGTAGAAAAAGCTCTTGGTGATCACTTTGCATATACATTTAATGTATGTATGAATTGGTCAGTCTGGTTTATGGACATTTTTAGTCGCATTTACAGTTAGGGAATTTCTTAGTACAAGTTCACAATGACAGTAGCGATGATTATTAGACCCAACGACCAAGGTATATATGTAATGGAGTGTTTTACCTAGCGAGTATGGTGGGTATTATTTCCATTTGTATACATGGAGCAGTCTAACAAACTAGTGCCATCCATGAGTGGGTTTTGTTTTAACCCCCCAACACTTGACAAAAATGTAGCCCTATTTTTTTATATCTCCTATTACCCATTATATTAATGAATACTTGCGGAAAAATGTAGATCACTTTTTGGCTTACAATGTCTAGAACGCCAGTGTTACTGCAGTTCGTGTGTATAAAGAGCTTTATTTAGTAAAAGTATTAAGCTAGAACTAAACTGACCTTTTGGTAGTCCTCCCTGACATTCTTTAGTTCTTCAGTCTTCTTCATTAGTTCTTGTTCAAACTTTTCCTTAAGAGAATTGAGATTACTAGCTTTAACCCTTTCATCGCTCAGCTCTTTGTCAGTGCGGGCCTGAAACACAGAATAATGTAGGAAATAACAAAATGAACGAGACACATGTCAGGATAACAAGGTACATACAGAATGGAGCAAGAGTTCTTCCTAGTGAGTGAATACAGGACCTCTCCATGTAGTAACTACAGAGGGAATATGACCCATCTCCTACACACAATAGCACATTAGAACAATTATACACCTATTATGGTGTTCAAATGTGTTTATTCACCCATCTACATCTCAGGATGAAATTCACTGCCTCCTGGATTAGCATAGATATTCATGGGTATCGACTCCTTCACTGCTGAGCCTATTTTGGCACTTTTAGCGCTGGTCACATTGTAAAATCAATATCACTTATTATAAATTATACATTGGCTTTTTAAGAAAACTTAGAATTTCCTGAAAAAAGTATTAGTTTCCTTATTTCTCCTCGGGAAACAAAGATATAATATAAAAAAATATTAACTTTTTTGGACATTTTGGTTATATTTCAAGAAAGTGAACTAAAAGCAAATGTACACATTCTTTTTGTATTCTAGCAACCACCACAAAAATACTTTGCGTTTATTACTTCAGCATTTATCCACCTTCCCAAAACAACAAAATGCTGGATTATGCACGTAGGTCTTCAAAATAAAATCTGAAATTTGAAAATAAGGCTTTTTTTTTTTCTTTTTTTTAACAATGTTTTAATGAAACACATAAAATGTGTAGGAATAATTTGGTAGCCGCTCTCTTCAGTAAAGTAGTCTTCGTATTTATTGAAATAACTACTAAGTGGGCACACTGTTCGAAAGAGGTGACTCCCTTCTCCCCCCCTGGTACAGGGGGCAGAGTGCTTAGCCATGCCTCCTCAACACAATGCTTAGTCTTACCCCCTTCCATGATTGTACCACTGCCCGCTGTGTCCCAGAGTAGAGACATTGGGCATCTGATGCCCATCAATGGTTCAAACCATCAATGGATTCATGGCATCAATGGAAACCATCGGTGGAGGACCCTTCAATGACCATACCTAAACTAGGTGCAATTGTTCAAAACTCTCTTTGGAGGAATGATTTGCAATACTCCTCAGCCACTTTGCAATCCATAAAGGAGGTCAAAGCACCATTAGATTAGTGAGCTGATAACCTCATCCAGTTTCAAGATATGTAATTATGAAACCATATTTACTATCTGCTAAGACTGTAATACGCCAGTTACTTTAAAGCTCATGTCAAGCCATTATGATTTAAGGCACACTAGGACTAAAACATGCATTAAGATTACAAGCGTGTATGGGTAATACTTGTGTATATTCATGAACTGCCAGTCTACCTTCTCGTGGCAATTTTTACACAGTTGAGCAATGTTTTGCTACTACGCAAAAAGTCCAGATATCCGATACTGCACACGCTGCTGCGTTCCCAAACGCAAATCCAATGCTTCAGAGGCAATATTGAGTTGGAATTGAGCAGAATGGCTAGAGGAGACCCTAGGCTACTGCAAATGTTGATGGTGCCGATGTTGGTGTTTTTACAATCTCCATCACAATTACACAGCCTGAGAGTGGTCGTATTACCTCCCGTACACTCCATCGCAATGTGAAGCACAAAAGGAATGCGGAGATTAGCATTTGCATATTCCCAGAACCGCTATTGAGAGAGCAGCTGTGAGTGTGGCTGCAATATAACCATCTCTGAACCAGGCTGAGTGTTGCAAGGTGACTTCAGCACACGATCACTTGATGAGCCTGTTCAGTATTGAAGAGTTTTAGTTCACACATTTGACAGGACTCATTTGCGTAGGTTTGAAACAGATCCAGTGTTTATATGTAAACACAAACTAAAGTAGACAGATATGGCACGCTGCCACATGTCACCACTAGCACAGATGGTCGTGTCTGTTTATGCCATGTCATAGTTCATTCCAAATACTTCTGTGCCTCACTATTTCTTTCCATGTGTCAGCAGCAACTGGAATACTGCAAAGTACTTAAACCTAAGAGATCCAAAAGTAAAGATCTATGCATTATTATTGCACAATAAATAGTAATAGAATGCATTTGATAACACTATCTGTAGTTGTATATCACAAGACACAAGAGCACCAGAGGATGGAAGACTGAAGTGAATATATGAGATTATTGGAACGATGTTGTCCAAGCCCCACAATGGTGAAGGACAGTACTGAAGCCGCTCACTGACAACGGAATTTTAGTACTTCCTGCTAATTTTTTAAAACCTCAGAGACATGACCCAAGTCTCAGGGCAGGAGAGAAAATCCGTCTCTCCCAAAATGTGGGTTGTGGAGATGGTCAGAAAACTCTGCCCATTGCAGAATTTAAGATACTTCTCTCATGGCCAGTGAGCAGCAAGTGCCCACATGGTTGTTCCAATAAACTAATTGTTTGAGGCATTGTGAGTCTGGGCCCTGACCGCCCATCTTTCACAAGTATTGCGTTCCTAGAATATTAATGAGATGGACTCCTGAGGAGAGTATGCATTGCAACTCACCCCAGCAAACTATTATTTATATAGCCTATTGGGGTATGGGTCACAGTAGATGTGAAAGTGACTGTTAGGCCACACAGAAAGTCTTTAACCAGGATGCTAGAGTTATTGATATCAACAGGCTAACCGGTAACACAACAGGATCAGTGGTAAGCAGAAAAGCAGTATTGCAGGGGTTAACAGCAGTATATAGGTGTCTCACCTCAGGAGCTAAACACTGGGCATCCTCACAGTACTGTGCCACTTAAACAGTAAAGATGGCGCCAGCTGCACATGAGCAGTAGCCCAGTGGTGATGTCATCAGGTCGAAGGTAGCACCTCCCTCAGACTCTGGGTCCTAGTGCCCAGCATGTATAGTAGAGAGAGGAGACAGTGCCGGAGCGCATTGCTCACTAACCACTATACTGGCAGACATACAGGTAAGCCAATCATGTCTTCAGATCTCATCTAAGTTCTTCCAAACAAGTCTCTCTCGTCTCTGTGCTTAGGCTCTTTATTCTTGTTCTGATTCCCAGTCATGGGTTCTGGGTACAGGGAGAGATGCATCTGGCTACCCAACTGGCAGCCATCTCCTGGGGTCTGGACGAAGACCAATGCACTGCGCGGGGGGACCGCTCCTGGGGGCACTGCGCGGGGGGAGCGCAACTGGGGGCACTGCGCGGGGGGAGCGCACCTGGGGGCACTGCGCGGGGGGAGCGCACCTGGGGGCACTGCGCGGGGGGAGCGCTCCTGGGGGCACTGCGCGGGGGGAGCGCTCCTGGGGGCACTGCGCGGGGGGAGCGCTCCTGGGGGCACTGCGCGGGGGGAGCGCTCCTGGGGGCACTGCGCGGGGGGAAAGTCATATTACCTGAAAGATCATGGAGGCATTAAAACATGCATTTAAGGGGTCTGTGGGGATATCTGATGCTGTTGGGGGCATCAGATCTGCATTTTAGGGGCATGTGGGGATGTGTGGTGGCATGTGGTGAGGTCTGAGGCATATCGGGAGCTCTAAATCATAAATTATGATGGGACCCAGAAATGGTCAGGTAGGACCCCATTTTTTTAAAGTGGTGGGTCCCTGGGACCCACAAATTTTGTCGCTCACCGCGATCACGGACCATGGCACGTTCAACAGCCACCCCCAGTGGAGGGAACGCTAAGGCTGCCTGAGCAGAGCTGTACGCCCAAAGTGGTTGCCACCGGGGGCAAAAACCTAAATTGGTAAAAACGTGCGAATGTGTGGACAACGGACCAGGTAGCTGAACGCCAGCGCTGTTCTGCCGAAGCCCCAAGTCGCGCTGCCCAGGAAGTCACCACGGCCCGTGCAGAATGCGCAGACAGCCGGTCCGGTGCCGTTCGCCCCGAACTGGAATAAACTTGAGCGATGACTGAGCGAATCCAATACACAATGGTCTGATTTATAGTCGGCCAACCACATTTCTGGGCGTCGTACAGAACAGGCAGTGAATCTGTACAGAGGACGGAGGAAGTCACATCCAAGTAGATCTGCAGGACACGGATTAAGTCTAATAAAACAAAATCATCCCAGTCCTAGGAAGTTATCGATTGAGGAAATACTGGGAACACAATTTCTTGGATCAAGTGGAAAGCCTAAACCACCTGTGGTCGGAGCTTAGGAACCGTACGGAGAACCGCCCCATCCTCATGGCATATGAGAAATGGTGGCCTGCAAGACAAAGCACCCAACTCAGAAACACGCCGAGCTGAGGCAATAGGTATAAGGAAGACTAACTGCCAAGTAACAAACTAAAAGGTCTGGCAAATACAAAGGTTCAAAGGGAGCCTGCTTGAATGCAGAGAGGACCAGGTTAAGATCCCACGGAGCTACCGGCAGACAAAACTGTGGCTGAACCTGTAACACACTGTGTAAAAAATAAAAAAATTGAATGGAAACCTCTGGTAGAAGGGCGAGATGCAGCTGGAATTAAGCAGCCAGTGCCGAAATCTGCACCTTCAAGAAGGAATGCCAAGAAATGCCACATAGTACGGATTACTGAAGGAGGAAAACCCCCAGCCTTGTAGAGCCTGGCCTCAAAAACCAACCGAGGAAGATCCTTGTGCAAAAATCAACCCTGCGGAAGGAGGTGTGGCCACAGTGGAAGAGGCCGCCCGAGACCTACCGACAGAAGTCATGCATCCACTACAAAAGCCCTCAGGTCTCTGGACCTCGCACAAAACAGGGGAACTTTGCAATTGTGGTGAGAGGGCATGAAGTCCACCTCCGGAATAGCCCGCCACTGAATCAACTGTTGGAAGACCTACGGATGGAGCGACCATTCCCCCGGGAGAAACGATGACCCAAGCTGGTGTGACCAAGGATCGAACAAGTAGCCGAGACAAAGGGTACTCTGTGTACCAAGACCAGTCCCGGAGAATCTCCCACTAGAATTCTAGTGGAACCTGGCGTACTAAACGGACTCGAAGTAGAGACCCCGGTGCCCCACAGCTTAATGCACAGAAAGATCGATGGTTGAGGCACTGACCGCACCGTTGAGACCAAGTTCTGGAGGGTCCAGGCTTCGGACTCGAGCAGAAAAACCTGCTGGAGGGCGGTGACGAAGATCACCCCCAGGAACAACAGGCGCTGGCGGTATCAGGTGAGACCTCAAAAAAAAAAAAAAAAAAAAAAAACCAGATCCAGCCATGATCCTGAAGTATCTGTACCATGCGGTCCAGATGCCCCTGCAACCGGGAAGACGATTCAGCCTTCACGAGCAGATAGTTCAAATAAGGAATGGCCATTATACATTCCTTGCGCAGAAGGCTTGCCAACGCTGCCCTGATCTTTGTGAAATGGGCGGAGTTGCGGCTAAACCAAATGGCAGGGCCTGGAACTAATAGTGAGCTGCGCAGACTGTGAACTGGAGGAGAGAGTGATCCTCTGCCCAAATCGAAAATTGAAGTACATGTCCCTGACAAATTTGTTGGCCTCCATGTCGCGGATCACTGATCAGAGACATTTCATCTGAAAATGATCCACTCAAAGCTTGGTGTTTAGGGCCTGCTGATTCAAAATCAGCCGTAAGGAGCCACTCTGTTTCCAAAGGGGGAATAGGGTGGAGTAGAAACTCTGTTTCCAACTTAGCACCGGACACGAGGCAAAGAATGTATAGCATGGCCTAAAGCCACTCTACTCCGCATCTTGGTGAAGACCGGTGGTGATAAAATGGCGTGGTGGAGGACCCCTGAGGTTGATTATGTAACCCCTCACAATGAAGCCCAGGCATCTGAAGACTACTCCTATCAGGTTTCCTAGGTTTCTCGGGAGCCTTGGTCCTTTGGCGCAGAACCCCTGCAGGGGATAAACCTACCTCTGGCAGGTTGTCCTCTAGAAGGTGCCCCCACTCCCTGAAAAGGATATGCAAAATGCACAAAAATGCGGACCCGCTGCGTGGGGGCTGCCATAGGAAGAAAAGTGATCCTCCCAGCAGTGGCTTGGGCAATAATAGCATCCAACTGAGGCCCGAAAGCGCTTCCAAGGAATGCTTGTATTCAGAATCTGCTTCCCAAACATGGAGCCAAAGAGCCCACCGTGGGGAAACAGCTGTAGTGGAGACCCATGGTGCCACCTGAACCCTGCCTTGCACCACTTTACAAACATAGGCCGCAATGCCAAAGATTTGCTCTGCGAAGTCCAGCAAGGAATCCCAGGACAAATCACTACAGAAGCCCGCGACAAGTTTGTTGACCCAAGTCTCCATGGCTTGGCCCAATGTAAAGGCCAGTAAGGGGCAGATGATCACCACAGAATCCAAAAAGATAAGATTTAAGACATCCTTCAACTTACTACTCTAAAAGGAACTGTAAACGGACGACAAACCTTGCACCAGAAGCACCTTATACTTAGCTAAGTGAGCCACCGGCGCATCCACCTTGGGAGACCGTTCCGACTTAGTCATATGATCCGCTGTAAGTGGATAAAGAGGCAAATTTACGAGGCACATAAATCTTTCTATTCGGCGTGTTCCAAGCCTCTTAGACAAGATCTGAAAGATCCAAAGAGGTAGGGAGAGAGACCACCTTGCGCCGACAGTTAAATTGGAGAACCGCTTCCGTCGGGATGGTGATATCCAGGGACTGCCTGACCACCATAATGAGGTCTTCAATGCCATGCCCTGAGGAAAAATCCAAGTCAGCAACTTCAGAGAGGACCACATCCTCCAGATCCTCGTTCTCCTACTCTTTTGAAGCCAAGACGTCCATTGGATTCTTGGAAGGAGTTTCTGCACCTCGTGATCCTCGAAAAAATGTTGCAAGATCAGTTGAAATCTTTCCAAATCCTGTCGCCATACACTCCATGGTGTGTAGCCCAGGAGGATCAGGCACTGGCTAAGAGACCGCCCCACCAGGCGGTAGGGAAGGAAGTTCCTGCGCTGACCACTGCTCCGTGCAGTGCTGAGAAGTGGAACTCAAACTAGCAGGCAATAGGGTCATTGAGGCACTAACCATAAACGGCAAAGAAATAATAAAGCCTTCCAGGAGAGGTTAATATCCCCAAGCTGCAGAGGAGCTGATGCTGCCAGAATGCGTGTCCCTGCAGCAGAGATCCACATCCGCCCAGCAATGGCAGTCACAGCATCCTGCACAACACGCTGTAACACCGACATAGCTGGGGGGAGAACAGCCGGAACAAGCTCAGCCCTCCCTGCACAGAGCAGCTACTCTCCTGAACCCCGGGTACTTCCCCTCTTACTGGGTAAAACCCTGGGTCTGCCCGGTAACATGGGTGTCCTGGGGGAACCTGTGACACACGCACTCTGTGGAGCCGCTGCAGAAGCCCGGCAAGATGGCGCAGCCATCCGGTACAGCAGCATCACCCTGCACCCTCTAAAAGGGTGAGCGCGCACCCAGTCCCCAGTGGTCTTTGAAGAGACCAGAGTGCACAGCGGAGAGCGACCCGCCGTTCAGCTCCTCCTCCTTGGTGTGGCTGTCTAGCAGCAAGCAGGGGAGCTACCGAACCGAAGTTAAAAATAAAAGTTAAATCAATTACAAATAAAAATAAAAAACTAACTAAAACTGGGGCTGCCTAGCAGCCCCCACCAAACGTACCCAACTCCTACGGAGACTTAACAGACACTGGCCTTCTGGGGCTTGCAGGGGGAGGAGCTAATGATCTTAAAGTTACAGTAGTTAAGTGCCAGCTCCCGCTTACCCAACGACAACCCCACTGTCCAGTGTCCCTTAGCCTAGATGATAGAGAAATATTAATAACATTCTTGATGCAAGAATACAATCGATCTCTTGGGAATATGATCTAATGAGAGGGCATTAGTGTATTAGGTCACTTAGGACATTATAGAAATGAGAGGATCCCAATTTGTAATAGGATACAAGTACATGGGGAAGCTCTTCTTTATGAAAAGGAATGCCTACCTCCTACAAGGCTCAAGGTTTATACATATCTTGATCCTCAACAATCCCCAGTACCAGACTGTCTCCAACATTACAGAACAATTAAGCATCTTCTAATTCTAGATGTGGGTCCATTATGATGAGCTCTCCCTTGCTTGAAAGAGGTAATAGATGAAGAAATGAATATGAGGAACCATGCATGTTTGCTCTCCTTAGACACATCTACCAGCACCAAACCTCCAACTCAAAATTGGAGGTGACAGATCAATTGCGATAAACTCTGCTGTTTTGTCACTGAGTTAGAATGATGCAACAGATCTACTCTGCAGACTAAAATATTTCACCCCCTAAATAGTTTTAAAAAGAAAGATAAACAGAATATAATCATTACATTTGGCATTCAGATTCCTCTGTCCTTTGAATCTGTAAGGTTGCCCACAGAGGAAGGGAGAGGGGAGACAGTTACTCAAATAAATAAAAAAATACAAAAACACATTACCTAATCTTTGTGCCTAAACCATTTCAAAATGATGTGCCATGAGCTTTAGCGTGGTCCACACTATGAAGGGGACAGCCACACAGGTGGCTGTCAGGTAAGTTCCTGTAACCACAGCTAGCCAAGGATTCTGGGCATATGGCAACTTAGATCATATATAGCGGAAATTATATGATAGAACTCTTACAGCACAATGTGTTACTGAGCATCTAAACTAAACAATGGGAAGACACGCTGATAAATACCTTATGTGCTTGTAACTCCTGCAGGCTTTGTTCATGCTCCTTTAGCTGAGTTGTCTTTGTCAATATGTCCTGCTCCATGGTGGTCTTCAGTGCGCTCAGTTCTTTTATCCGTTTATTCTGGCTGCTTATTTCATTCCTGTTACATTTCAGCTCCTCCTGAGCTAGGACAAGCTTTTCCTCTACAGACTAAACAGATAACACAAAATCCACAATTAAAAAACATTTTATAGATACACACCCTCACATATCAATACTATACATATATACACAGTATACACCAATTCCATATATAAATGTCATATTAGCTGTTCAATCGATGCATAACTACTTTTGTGTTCAAATACATAGGATATTAAAGCATTAATAGCAAAGTACAAATGAAGACTGCTAAATAAAAAGACCGCAAAATAAACAAAATTGGGGCAATACATCTTCTTAATACATCTACCCAGAAAGCAGTATTAGAATCAATCCCTCTGTACTATAATATAATGTAACAAATAATATAGGAATGCTTATTCTCTGGCTCCCAAAATGCAACATAAACCTCCCTACATTGGATGCCGTGGAGAGTTTCATTAATTTTTTAAACGCAGTTGCAGACGGTGTCTGGAAGTTACAGTGATTGAGTAGAGTAGCAGGCATGCATATTGCAAGTAAGAAAAATAATATCTTCTCAGTCATACTTTTAGATCTTGTCGGATTGCAGAAACTTCAGACTCCTTTCCATACATATCAGACTGGAGACTTCCCAGTTTTCCCTGGAGGTCATCATTGGCTTTCTGCAAGTCAGACAGCTTTCCTCTCTCAGACACCAGTTCCCCAGTTAATGATGCTATCTGCTGCTGCAATTTTTTTTCTAACTGTGCCTGAAAGTCAAATATTAAAAATAAATAACTGTATACCAACACTGCAAACAGTTACTAAGACATAAAAAAATGAAAGAAACCAATAATGATAGATTACAGTATATGGAAGGGGGAAAAATAATTTGAAGATCTAGAGTTTTCAACTGTTTTGCTCAGGGGGTATTTTGTTAGAAAGACCATGACGACATTCATAATGTCGACATCACAATGTCGACATGGGTCGACAGGCACCATGTGAACATCCTCAGAATGTCGACATGTTCACAATGTCGACATCTGGACTGTTGCCATGTAAAATGTCGACAGTCTGAGGATGCCGTCGGTTAGGGTTAGATGCCAATGGGAGAGTTGCTTAGGGGAAGGTGAGGATTAGGCACTATAGGGAGGATTAGGTAGAAGAGGTTTCATAAACCAGAACACCGCTACTGAGACATCGCCGCTGGAACTGATCTTCACATGACCGACAGGACACAGAAGACGACGATGGAGCTGCTGAAGTCGCAGGGACAAGGTAAGACACCACTAGACCACTGTTTGTCTACAGCTCATCATGTCAACATATCATCCATGTAGACATGATGAATGCCAACATGGTCAATGTCACTTGGTAACTGTTGACCAATCGTACCTAACCTACTCAGGGACCAACTGTAAAACGGACCTCATCTTCATTGTATTTGAGAGGGACACCTTTGTGCTAATAAGCTTTATGATCCAGTCACTAACGCTACTGCTTACTGTCCTATCCCCAAGTACTGGGGGATCCCAACCCTCTGTCTACCCTACTTATAATTACTAGTTGTGTTTTTCCGTTCTAGCAGTAGCACATTCGTTTAGTGTTTTATTATTACCGCTTAGATAGGGAGGAATCTGGATTTAGATTTCTCTGGGACCCCCCCATGTACCCTGATAACTCCGCAATTAGCAGCAGTGATTATACACAAAGCAGACATTCTGCTCCTGTACCAGAGAAGAACATCTGTTTTCTAAGTAAGAGCAGCAGTAAAAGCAGGGGACATGCAAAAGAGCTGGAGGAAGGGCCAACCTGGCCAACAAGCACATTTGTAGCTTTTTATTTTTGGACTTAAACAAAAGCACCAGCAAAACATTTAGAGAGGCTTCAGTATTTTCCCAGTGGAAACAAAACTTGGTTCCCTATTTATACCTGATAAATGTAATTGCTTTATTAGGAGAGTTATGTAATTTTTTTAAATAAAAGGTGTTCCATATCTGCTGGGACTACAAAAGAGCAATGTGATATAGGTCTACATATACAATAATGCCTTGTTATTACAGAAAAGTATTTATAAAGGTTATCTAAAAAGCTGCATATTTAGTCATTTCCAGCCTTTCAAGCATATACTCAGTGGCCATCTTATTAGGTACAGCTTTCGAGTATTATTTATGTGGCATAGATTAATGTGCTGGAAACGCTCCTTACAGATTCTGGTCCATGGTGACATGATAGCATCACACAGTTAGTACAGACTATGGTCCATGGTGACAATAGCATCACACAGTTATTACAGATTCTGGTCCGTGGTGACATGATAGCATCACACAGTTAGTACAGACTCTGGTCCATGGTGACAATAGCATCACACAGTTAGTACAGATTCTGGTCCATGGTGACATGATAGCATCACGCAGTTAGTACAGACTCTGGTCCATGGTGACATGATAGCATCACGCAGTTAGTACAGACTCTGGTCCATGGTGACATGATAGCATCACACAGTTAGTACAGACTCTGGTCCATGGTGACACGATAGCATCACACAGTTAGTACAGATTCTGGTCCATGGTGACACGATAGCATCACACAGTTAGTACAGATTCTGGTCCGTGGTGACACAATAGCATCACACAGTTATTACAGATTCTGGTCCGTGGTGACATGATAGCATCACACAGTTAGTACAGATTCTGGTCCATGGTGACATGATAGCATCACACAGTTATTACAGATTCTGGTCCGTGGTGACATGATAGCATCACACAGTTAGTACAGATTCTGGTCCGTGGTGACATGATAGCATCACACAGGTTAGTACAGATTCTGGTCCATGGTGACATGATAGCTTCACACAGTTAGTAGAGATTCTGGTCCGTGGTGACATGATAGCATCACACAGTTAGTACAGATTCTGGTCCATGGTGACATGATAGCATCACACAGGTTAGTACAGATTCTGGTCCGTGGTGACATGATAGCATCACACAGTTAGTACAGATTCTGGTCCATGGTGACATGATAGCATCACACAGTTATTACAGATTCTGGTCCATGGTGACACGATAGCATCACACAGTTATTACAGATTCTGGTCCATGGTGACACGATAGCATCACGCAGTTAGTACAGATTCTGGTCCATGGTGACACGATAGCATCACACAGTTAGTACAGATTCTGGTCCATGGTGACATGATAGCATCACGCAGTTAGTACAGATTCTGGTCCATGGTGACATGATAGCATCACGCAGTTAGTACAGATTCTGGTCCATGGTGAGACGATAGCATCACGCAGTGAATACAGATTTGTTGGCTGCACAATCTTGCTGTAAATCGCTTCCCAATGGTGCCCTTACTGGATTGAGAACTGGTGACTTGGAAGCTCATTGGAGTACAATGAACTCATTTTCATGCCTGTGGAATTAGCTTGAGATGAGGGGCAATTCTTGAAATGTAAGTAGCCATTAGCTAGATGGATATACTGTGGCCATAAGGAATATGATCATGGTCAGCAACAATACTCAGGTAGGCTGTGGCATTTAAATGATACTCAATTGTTGTTGAGGGGTCTTATGTGTGCCAAGAAAACATACCCCATACAATTACACCACCAGCTTGACAAGCAGGATGAATCATACCAAAACCTGACACTATCACAGAAGAAATTAAGAATTGCTAGACCCCATTTTCAACGCTCTAGGTTTGGCGACACTGTGTCCAATGTAGCCAGTTACCTCTTACTAGCTGTCAGGTTTGGAACACTGTATGGTCTTCTGCTGCTGCAACCCATCCAATTCAATGAGAGACATGATGTGCATTCAGACATGCTTCTCTGCAGGCCACTGTTGTAACGTAGGATTATTTCAGTTACTGTCACCTTTTTTGCCTACTTGATCCCGTCTGGCTATTCTCCTCTGACATCTCTTAGTAACAAAGCTTTTTTTGCCCACAGAATGGTCGCTCACAAAATGGTTTTTGTGCATCCTTCTCTGTAAATGTTTCTGAAATACTGAAACTACCCCATATAGTATGGAAACAATAATCATTGCATTATCAATAGTCCGGTGACAATAATTAATTTGTTATCAGTGTAACAGATATCAAATTTCTTTTGCTTTCTAGTGTTTGGTCTGAAAAACAACTGAACCTCTTTACCATGACTGCACACTTTTATGCATTAAGTTGTTGCCACATCATTAGATATCTGCATTAACGAGTAGGCGTAATCTGCATTAACGAGTAGGCGTATAGCCGTTTCTGATGAAGTAGCCACTGAGTATATTCTAGTTAGGAGTCACAAGCTATACGCACAGTCGTACAAGTGTTGGATAAGCTGTACATGTGACACATGGCTCATTGCTGCAGGAAATAGAGGGGAATAAAATAGACTACCTTCTCATCTAACTGGGCAGTAAGAACTTGCACGTCCTTTTGGTGTTTTTTCGTATCTTCTTCAGAAGATGCTTGGATCTTTTTCAGCTGCGTCTGAAGTTCTTGCTGAAGTTTTTCTTTTTCTTTTATAGAACCCTGTAACTTGTCATTACAAGATTGTATTTCAGACTTCAACTTAGTGCATTCCTAAAAAAAAAAAAAAAATGCAATAAATATTAATAATGTGTAGCTAAAGTAGAACCGGCATTACCTCAATGAGACTTTTTTAACATAAACACAAGTTTTTCAGATCTTTTCTAAACTAAAAATATTTAAAAATGTGAATAATTCTGCAAGAAGGATCTTCTCAATAATCTTTAAGGATTAATTGAATGGAGTTAATCAGGGTCATTACCTCTAGTTCCCACAAAGGAAAACTAGTAATAATACTGTATGTGCTGCCAGGGGCACATATGGACCAGAGGTGAAACTATCTGCTGTACAGTAAGCAAAGCCTCATGCACTTTTGATGGTGAGCATATTGAAGCACCCAGCAGTCTTACTAATACCCCTCTAAACTACCAACAAAATCTCGGGTTATTACACGTGAACCCGGGATTTTGCCTAGTCTGAAAGGGTCCTTAAAAAGACAAAAAAAAAAAAAAAAAAACAGCATTTCAACCCGGGTAGTTACAAGGGTTGAACCTGAGATCTAGCCGGGTTGCGGTGCAGTGTAAGCAGGTAACCCGGGTCATTTGACCCGGGATCCATTTACAGCATAGGAAGAGCCGGCCATTAGAGATGATCTCATCTCCCAGCACTGGTACTGTACGACGTGGCCAACCTGGGAATAAGCAGCCTGTCTGGAAGTGGTCTCAGCCAGGTATCCACTTCCTTCAATGTAACAATAGGCTCTTGGCATTAAAAAAAGTGAAATATATAATAAAAGAAATATATTAGCCTAAACTGAATATTATTTTACAAATAATAAAGGGAGTACTCAAAACAGAAGGGTGGTCTGGGGAGATTTTATCACGGTTTCTACCATACAAGGAGTGTAAGCACAGACTGATTACCTGGAGCAGAGGTGTGCAACTTTACATGATGCCAGATGGATGGGTAGGCACAGATAATAATAGGTTACAAATGATCCTTGGTCTCCTAGTAAAGCTGGGTACACACTGACAGATATATCGGCCGATCAATTGATTGGCCAATGTATCTGCTGCCCGTCGGGTAGTGTGTACCCGAGATATGCCAGTGAACGTCGGCGTTCACTGACATATCGCATTGGCTGTACTGCACAGCTGATGGACAGATAGGTCTGCAGACATATCTGTCCATCGGCAAGTGTGTACGGGCGGTTGGCAGACCGCCTGTACACACACAGCGGCAGCCGCAAGGAGGGGGGCGGGACACGCCGTCCACCGGAACACGCCCCTTGGTCGCCGGAACCTGCGGGCAGGCACAGATGATGGTCGTTCAGTGTGTACGAACAGCCGTCATCTGCAGATATATCTGTATAGTGTGTACCCACCTTAAGATACTGTACTACACAAATAAGTGTTGTAGTGAATGGACATTAAGGGGGTCATTCAGACCCACTCGCGAGCGGCAGTACGCTCGCAAGTGGGTCGATGTTGCCCACTGCGCATGCGCACGACGGAGGGAGCTCCGTCGTGCGCATGCACGAGACCCGGACTGCGACAGCCAAGCTGTCGCTCCGGGTCTCGCACCAAAGGGGGCGTGCTGTCGATGGTGACTGACAGTACGCCCCCTTTGGTGGGCGTGCCTGCCAGACGGAGGCGTTCCCATGGGAACGCCTACCATCTGAAGCCGGCCCCACTGACATCACTAGTGATGTCGGTGGGAGTGATTTTGGCTCTGATAGAGCCAAAATCACTCTAGGGCTTGTGGCTGGGAAACCCTACCGCAGGGTTTCCGTCGCAAGTCCGATGGTCGCGATGGTCAAGACCATCACGACCATCTTTTTGGACGCTCGTATATGCTGTGGGTGGTCACCCACAGCTATACGAGCGTCCAGGAGGACGCTCCATTTTAATGGAGGAGGGCCCTGATTCAGAGCGAGCGCTCTGGTCAGAGCGTCCGGCTCTGAATCAGGCCCTAAGCCCCTTATTAGCATGGTTGCACTGTGCCTCCAGCAACACATTATACCATGGAAGATAGGTACACTAGTTACCTCCTCTTTAGCAGTCAGCTGAGCGCTGAGTTCCTGGACCTTAGTTGCAGCATCTGCCTGTGCTTTCAGCTTTACCTTCATTTCCTCACGTGATTTCTCCTGGTAAAGAAAAGACATCTGCTTAGTACACTTTTTCCAGGTTATATCTTTTAATATTAGAAAATACTGAATAGAGATTTTAAGAAATGTGAAGCTCAAATCAGAAATCAATAAGCTGATCTTTGTAAGATAATTAAACATGAAATACAATGTACCCAGCATGGAAAGGCATCATGTAGCCTAGATAGATGCTTTCATGCGGTTTTAAACAATACTGTAACACTTATATAATCTTTCCCTATGAGTAAATGTTTCATAATCAACTTATGTGACAGTATGTAATCAGGAACCTGAGGCCTGTGACTGTAATATGCTTACTATGGTGTGAATTAGTTCTTTTGCGCTCTGCCGCTCCTTTTCCACCAGCCCTCTCGTCTTTTCTAAGGAGACTGTGTTTTTTGCTAACTTGTCTTTGGCTTCTGTTAGGTCTCTCTGCAAAGTGTCTCTCTCCAGACTCAATTTCTCCACATTACTAGAAGCCTCCCGCTCTTGTGTGGTCATTTTCTCCAGGCTCTGTTTCAGCTTTTGTACGGCCTCCTTGAGACTGCCCAACTCTTTCTCTTGCTTGGAGAGCAATTCTTTGGCCTGCAGCAGGGAATCAGCCTTTTTCTGCAGCTCCTGCTTAGTATTAGACACTCTGTAAGCATGTAATCCAGGGGAGAGAAACAGTGAGGACACCGGTAACACAGCAGTAATGCAGATACACTAATATCACCATATTCGCAGCAATAATTCCTTTCACATATATTGTTAGATGTGCTTCCTGCAATGTTTTTTACTTGGCTCACATTTTATCTTAATTCCTTAAAAGACAACCAGTCTTCTCTAGATACCAATACGTATCATAAAGACACCGACAAAAAACAAAAGTAATGTTTTACATAGTCCAGTGATTAAGAAACATTGTAAATGCAATATATCAGTTGCTACGACAAGCAAAGTTAGATGGGCAATATCCAACATTGTCCACATACTGGGTTTGGTAAGAAAAAGCATAAACACTCAATTTCAAGTACTCTCAATGGACACCAGCAGTTAGCAATACAACATGGCGATAATAGACAAAAAGACCCATACATAATAGAGTGTATAGATTATAGGTAACTTACAATCCCTTCTCAACCTCTAGCTGTTTGCTCAGTTCTGCCACTTTCAACTCTAATTGTGAGCTCAGCTGCTTCTGTAGCTGCAGATCGTGCACGCCCTGCTCACGGCTAGCTTTCACACTTGCCAGGTCTGCTTCCAGTTTCTGAAGAAAGCAGAAATCCTGTATTTATTCACATGGCCAAAAATCACTCCAACATATTGTATTCCACATTTAACCATTATTGTATTTAAACATAATTAAGGCTGTAGCAGGGCTAAAAAACGGCCTGTGCTGAACTCACCCCCCAAACCTGTGATGTCATGTTGAGAGGTGGGGGTCACCGGAATCAACAAGAGGAACAATGCCCAGAGCGTCCTAAGGACACTGCAGGATAATTACTCTGCAGGATTATAGGGTGCCATTCCGGGCATCCTGCAAGCCAAAAGCAGGTGCCATGCCTGCGTGGCAGCACTGCTTCCGCAAACCTAGTTACCACTCTGTGTGCGATTATAACATTTTTGTAAACGCACAACAATAATAAAATATATTTTATAAAAAAACCTAGGAATAGACCTCCGTGTCACATAGGGGCAAAAGCCAAAAACATATTACAGTGTAGTGTAGAGTTTAAAAGAACAAACAAGAAAACAAGATATTGCTTAACTATACCCCCACCTAAAACAGAAGCTCACAATAGAAGTGGAGAGGAAGAAGGAGAATGACAGGCTAACAGGTTAGATAACAAAATAGCACAATATTGGAAAAGACCTGATCCTCCTCTTTTACTGAAAATAACGTCTAATGTCCAAAGAAGCCTTGGAATGGAAACCATTGGGTTTAAATACTCCACTTCTACCTCATCCCCACTGATTAAATGTCACCCTTGGTCTGATTTGTATGACACTCATGTCACCTCGACGAAGGCCTCGGCTAGTGTTCTTTCTACTTAATTCCTCCCTGCAACACCTTTCTTCTTTTAATTTCTCATTCTTTACTGCTGCTCATTCTCACCTAGGGGTATATTATTTTATTTTCTTTAATCTGAGCAATTGTTTACTTTTGTGTTAACCTAATCATACTTTAGTAGGTGTGTACTTTCTATTTTAACCTCCCTCCTTCCCCTCCCTGTGTTTTTTTTTTTCTCTTTTATTTCTTTTCCTTCATGTTCTTATTTTTATTCTTTTGTTTTGTGCTATATAATGTATTGCAAATTGTGGAACCATAGTGTTATATATCCATGCTTACTGTTGTGTATGATCTGTAATGTAAAAAACTTCTCTTTCTATAATAAAACACTATTTGAGATTAAAAAAAAAAGAAAACAAAATAGGGCCTAGTATGTGCAGGTACCAGAACCTCTCAGGTAGACTCTCTTCCAACCCAGATTGGGCTCAAGGCAACTGTTACTCCCCTAAAGTGGGGCTGCCATAATAGAGGAAGGACAGATTCTGAAATCTTTTATATGAGAAATGAGTAAAATAACTTACCTTGGTCTGTCCCTCAAGTGCTTCAGCTTTCTGTTCTAAAGTGAGATGCTTTTCTTTGTACTCTTTATAACTCAGCTCCAGCTGATTACAGTGCTCATGCTTCTCCTGTAATTTTGTTGTCACTTGTTCAAGTTGAGTGTTGACTTTATTTAATTCCTACTTAGAGGAAAGAAGATCTCACTAAAAGGTAGGATATGAAGGGCCTTAACTAACCCAAAACATGCAGTACATTGGTGGGAATTCAATTAGCCACTTTCAATTCTTATAGCCCCGCAGGCAGCATGCCGGCTACACTTATCAGAGAAATCCCTGATAACTGGCCAGTTAACGAGTGAAGTAAGGCACTTAAATCACAGATCAATGAACTTATCACGGATTCTATGCGTTAATGCCCATTAACACATTGATTTAATGAGCATTAACAAGCCGCTCGAGTGAAAAAGGGACTTTAATTGAATAGCCCGGGGGGTTATAGCCCGAGGTAATCACCCTTTCTCACTCCTGTTAACTTAATGAAGCTAATTGAATTTGGCCCATAGTCATATACATTCCCCTACAAATGTAGACCAGACAAGACTTCCTTCTTTGCTCTAACACTGATGGGTGGCACATGCAGGTAGATGCTTGGCATAACGAAGCAATGTTGTCCTTACCTGTTGCTTGTCTTGCAATGCATTTTGGGCTGTATCCAAGTGATTCTGTAAATCAACCCTTTGTGCAGACTTTGCAGCTTCCGCTGATAACAGCAGCTCAGTCTTTGCTTTTATCTAAAATTAGCCGGAAAATATGCACGCATACTGTTACAATACCGTCTGTGCAACACGTGACTATTACCTAATGACAAGATGAAGCTACTCAGATAGAAGAATTGGTTTCCAGCCATTTGTGCGTCATGAACCTTCGGTATGATTTCAAAGTTTGTTCTATTATATGAGATGTGCTACTATCTTATGTGATCCCCTGCATTTCCAATGCATCATAGTACAATCTATAACATAATGCCAAACTGATAAACAAGTCCTAGAATTGAGTAGCATGAACTCGAAAACATATACTTAATATACTTGTGTTTATGCTCAATGCATACACAGCGGAAGTGATGGCATCATCTTTAGGCTGTAGCAGAACCCGCACAAATGTTGAGAGTCCTATGTAGCTGGTCATCAGACCTTGTGAAGAGGTGGCATTGATGGTTGGGGTGAGGGGTCTCTCCACAGCACAACACATACCCTTTAGGTGCAAGGAAAAAGCTGCTATCATAGGAACCCCATTGCGGCTATCGACAGCTGAATCTTTGAAACAATACCAGCTACGTGCTTACATTATGGAACGCATTATGACAGACTGAATAAAGAAGGAACACTCTCGTCTTTCTACACCAGACCGCTTACAGTCTGAAAACATTGTATGCAGCGTCTTTGGGGCTTAATTGCTACAGTCTAACACCACCCTTACAAGCTTAATAAAAGCTCTGAAATGGAATTTTGTATTTGAAAAGTTATTGTTTTATAAACCAAAGGGGTATACTCTGTAATGGTTTTCTCCACAGCCTTGAGCACCAGTTGCTGTCTATATTATTTGTACTGACTGTGTTACTATGGGTAACTACAGCATTGACTGAATATGAACAAATTTGCTTTTGGATCAGCATTTAGAAAGTCCAATTTCCATTTGAGCTAGAGTAAAACTTCATGACTATAAAACATTATTTTATAAACAATACAATCAAAGTAATCATCTCTACATTAGTACAGATAAATTAGGAAAATGTGTTACTTGGAAAGTTGGCTTTAAAAGGTACCTGTAAATCTAACTGGACCATTTTTTCTTTGCTTTCATTCAGCTGACTGGTGAGCTCCTCTAGGGAGGTCTGCAGAGACTGAACACGGTCTTCTGATGCGCGGAGTTGGGACTTCTGCTCCTGGACTTGTTCATGCAAATTTTCTTGTGCTTGCTTGTGACTTTCTGACTGGTTCTTCAACTTGTCTGTCAATTGTGATAACTGTCGCACATAAAGGTCACCTTAGTAGAGTCGTTCATGTAGGAAGATACAGGTTGTTTTCCCATATTAACTAAGTACTTCCCTTCTCATTTATTATTTAGAAACACAAGTAACTAATGGAGAGAAACTGCACCTACAAGAGGAAGAGCACTTCCCGGATTCTCACCCGCCCTTGTAAATCACATCTGCTCACAGACTAAACATATTAGCAGCAAAAACATAGGAAACCTCATTCTGACAACAGCAAATCTGTACAATAAGATAAAGAGAAGGCCAAGAGCCATATGCCCAGAAGAGCAATATTCATTGTTAAGAGAGGATGAGAATGTGTTTATTAGCTATATGGGATTTTATACTCCTTGACTAATGTACAGCGATTAAGAAAAGGATGGGAAATCTTAACCCTAACATGATACAGCACCGTTTTTCCTATATACAGTTTAGAAAGGTAGCCATTAGTCTCAAAAATTGAGGACTGTTAAGCAATTTGTGATAAAGCAGAATGCTCCAGTACATCATCAGTGGTAATACTTTCAGGAACAGAAGACTTAGGCCAACAAGGTCTTATTAATCAGGACTGGACACGGTCAGACCAGTCGTGATGCAGCAATAAAATTCCTCATTTAAGACTGTGTACCTCTATTCTCAGGGCACAGCTAGTATTGTGGAAAGCAGCAATGCTCACCTGGCATTAAGGACAGGTGCTGAGACAGCTTGATCAATTCTACACCTTGCTCAGACACCTCTTGGTAAAGATTTCATGGGTCCATAGACCCATGTTCCATAGAGTACTGTTGTCTCTCTGAGCTATGTAATGGTTATTTATGGACAGTCCTCAATGGTGCAAAAACTGGATTTTTGTATTACCTGGTAAAATCCTTTTCTCTGATTCCATGGTGGACACTGGGGGCTGTGGGTTATAGTGGAGCGCTGAGGCTGGGCACCAAGTAGTTAATTTCAAAAGCTGCAGCACAGGCTCTGCCTACCCTATAGCCCGCCTGAAACTAGGAGACCAGTTTGACTTAACAAGCCTGAAAGATAGAAAATGGAGGAGAGGAGAAGAAACAGCACATACATAACTAGGCAAACCATGACCGCGGCAGAAAGCTCCAGAATTATTCACCCCCCTAGCCAGCTAGGGGCGTGAGTGTGGGCGCCCAGTGTCCACCATGGAATCAGAGAAAAAGGATTTTACCAGGCAAGACAATAATCCAGGTTTTTTCTGCCATGCCATGGTAACACTGGGAACTGTGAGACATCCCAAAGCTTACGGGAGGGAACGCTTCCGCGCTGCAGAAAGGACCCTACACCAAAAAGCCACATCGGCTGTGGCAAAGGTGTCAAATCTATAAAATTTTATGAACATGTGAGCCGAAGACCATGCAGTGGCATAACAGATGCTCTGCAGAATCACCGCGGCGAGCCAACCAAGCGGCTCCAACGTATTTCGTGGCATGAGCCCTGATGGAAGGCGGAATTGGCTTCTGAGCCAACAGATACACATGACTAATAGTGAAATGTAACCAGTGAGCTTGGGTCTGTTTAGAGGCTGGCCAGCCTAGTTTACGTGCATCATATAAGACAAAAAGAGAGTCCGACCTTTTGGCACACAAACAAGAAGAGCTCGGACCACGTCTAGCAAATGCGAGGGGTCCACTGGTTGATATGGAACCTGGAGACAACCTTTAGGTAGTCAAGACGGGTGCGAAGTACAGCCCTGTCTGAATGGACAATAAGAAATAGTTCTCTATGAGATAATGCGCCCAGGTCCGAAACTCGGCACGCAGAGGCAATAACCAGCAAGAACACGGTTTTCCAAGTAAGCCATTTGAGGTCAGTGGCAGAAAATGGTTCAAGAGGATAGTTTATGAGAATGTTCAAAACTAGGGTAAGGTCCCAAGAATGAACAGGAGGAACGGGGGGGGGGGGGGGGGGGGGCTAGATGTGAAGGACCCCCTGCACAAAAGGTAGGAATAGCAGATGAGCATGCCACCTTGCACTGAAAAAGCACAGAAAGTGGGGACACCTGTACCTTGAGAGATGCTGAACGAAGACCCAAGTCTGCTTGTAAGAATGCCAAAACTCTGTAAAGCCGATAAACAAGTGAATCCAAATGACGTGCAGAACAACGCTGGATTTATGTGTTCCAAACTCTGTAATAAATTTTAGCCGTTGAGGGCTTTATGGAGGAAAGCATGGTTCGGATAACAGAATCCGAAAATCCCCTTGGCCTTAAGATTGTTTTTTCAATAGCCACCCCGTCAAAACTAGGCGTGTCAGACGAAGGTGGAGGCACAGGCTCTGGGAGAGCAGATCCGACTGCAGAGGCAGACGCCACTGAGGTGCTATTGACAGATTGTGGAGATCTGCGTACCAGGCCAACCTGGACCAGTCTGGAGCGATCAGAATGGCCCCGACTCTCTCTAGCCTTACCTTGCAAAGGACCCGTGGAAAGAGGGCGATTGGAGGGAAGAGGTACACCAACTGAAAAGGCCACGGAGAGACCAGAGCATCCACCAAGAACGCTTTTGAGTCTCTTGTGCAGGAGACATATCTAGGCAGCTTGTGGTTGTGGCTTGAAGCCATGAGGTCAATTTGAGGTTGACCCCAGCAACAAATGAGTATCTGGAACACCGCAGGGTGGAGGGACCACTCGCCTAAGTGTACCTCTGGTCTGCTGAGGAAATCTGCATTCCAGTTGTGAATTCCCAAAATATATACCACAGAGAGCTCTGGAAGAAACCGCAAAGTCCACTGAAGAATAGGCGTCACTTCCCTCATGGTGGCGCTGCTTCTGGTGCCGCCCTGATGGTTGATATAGCGACTGCGGTCGCGTTTTCTAACTGGACTTTTACAAGCTAGTGCTGTAAGAAAAGCTTTGCCTGGCATAGGGCCAGAAAACTGCGCAAAATTCCAAAATGTTGATGGGAAGCTTGACTTCCTGAAGGGACCACAGTTTTTGAAAGGAGTGGCTTCCCGTGACAGCACCCCAGCCACGCAGGCTGGCATCTGTCGTCAGAAGAACCCAGTCCTGGATTAGAAATGGATGAGGTGAGAGGCCTGGAGCCACCACAAGAGGGAGAGGCATTCCTTGACAGTACCATTGTGTGATTGAGGTTCCAGCTGTAGCGGTCTGGAGTGTTCAAACAAGAAACCATCTGGCCGTGAGCCCTCATACAAAGGCAAATGGACACCTTGCGCTGATTCAGAAACTGCAGTATTGCGAGTTCAACAGGGCCCCTAAATGCAACATGCTTTAAGAAAGGGCGAGGGTGGACTTGCACCAGTTGATTATCCATCCATGAGACTGCAGTAGGTCCAGTGTCAGAAGGATGTGCCCTGTTAGCCTTACCTCAGATTGTGCTAGCAGGAGAAGGTAGTTCATGTATGGAAGGATTTGTACTCCTTGGAGGCAAAGGTGTGCCACCATGACCTTTGTGAAAACTCGTTGTGCGGTCGATAAACCGAAGGGTAATGCCCGAAACTGGAAATGGTTGGACTGAACAGTGAAGTGGAGAAATCGCTGATGATCATCCCATTTGGGAATATGTAGGTAGGCATCCTGAACTTCCAGGGAGGTCATGAAATCTCCCAGTTGCATTGCTTGCATGATTGACCGGAGTGACTCCATCCTGAACCTGGGAACCTTGAGAAACAAGATGAGGTTGAGAATAGAGCGAAACAACCAGTCTATTTTTTGTACGAGAAACAGATTTGAGCAAAAACCTGTTCCCCTCTGTCGGACCAGGACTGGGACTACTACTCCAGCCGCCAAAAGATAGTTCATGAGGCAACAAACCTGCACATGCCCTTAACCCAGGAATCTGATGTTGTACTCATCTACTCGTCTGCGAAGAGCAGGAGACGGCCGCCCACCATGGAAGGTCCCAGGTGGGGGCCCGCCCCATCAGGCGGCAGGCTTGTCTACTGCCTTGGGAGCCTGGCGGCGTTTGGACCTGGACTGGCGGCCTTTGGACCTAGGGGTTTGGAGATGGACGTCTGAACTCTGGAAGAGGATTGACCTCTGGGTTTGCCCTGCAAACAAAAGGAGCGAAATGAAGACCGTTTGCTACTGGGAGTTGCGGAGGGCAGGAAAGCAGTCTTAGAGAATGCTACAGTTGCAACAATTTTATCAAGCACTGTCCCAAAAAGAATGTCCCCCGAAAACAGAAGGGCTTCTAGGGATTTTTTGGAAAAGATTGGAGCCATAATGATCATCTAGCAGCCACAGAAACAGCCAAAACCTTTGAGGCTATGGTGCCAGAATCAAGGGCCGCCTCACCTAAGTACAGTATGTACTGGCCTCTCTGATATTGTCGACAATAGAAAGGAGGAGATCAGCCCGACAAGAACCAGGTTGGAGACCCCCGTCCAAAGAGTCTGCCCAGCTACCAATGGCCTCGACAACCCAAGCTGAAGCCAAAACCGGGCATACGGCTGCCCCAGCATTTGCAAAAACAGACTTTAAACACTGTTCCAATTTTCTATCAGTCAGGTCCTTAAGTGACGCCACGTCCAGAATAGGAAGAGTGGTGGGCTTCACCAACTTTGCAATATGTGCGTCCACTTGAGGCAGAGTCTTGTCTCCCACTTCTTTCGGTGTCCCTCAGGGAGTGAATAGAAAGAAGAGATGTGCTTGGAAACCAAGAACTTTTTGTTTGGGTGTGACCAGGCATCCTTTAGTTGGTCCTCCAACTGTGAAAAAGGTGGGATAACTGATGGATCCTTCTTATTTCGTTTCTTCTGTAAGGAGCGTGCAGACTTGCCCTATCTCATGTATGTGCAAGCAGTAAGAAAAATAACAAATAGAGGAATCAGTGCAAAAAAATGTATATATGCAATAAACTAACATTTAAACACCATAAACAGAGCGAAGTAAAGAAAAAAATGTACACTGATCCCAACAAACACCACCTAGAGGTACAGGAGAGGCAGCAGACCACTCTCCGTGCAGGCAGGCTCAATATGAATAAAATGGCCGCCAGACTCAAACTAGTGGGAGGGGAGAGGAGCCTTTTGGCAGGGATCCCAGAGCAGGGCCAACCAAGAGGAGTGGAGGTAGAGAGACGGGGACCGCCTCACCCCCTGCAGGAAACCTCTCAAGGACTTGCTACCCAAAATGGCCAAACTGTATGCAGTGTGTCCCTGGTGGTCTAGTGGTGGCCTGGAGAAGACTGTGCCCCGCTGTCCAGGACCACCGGCAAATGCTCCCACCCGCCGGCGGTATTGTCGCTATAGCACTGGCTCCCGATTACCGGGAGCCGCTTACCTGTCCCCCAACATGAGGTCAGCACACCAGCCTCTAGCGAGGGGCCAGAGCGGTCAGCGGTAGCACTTGTAAGCACCGTTGACCATGCAAAGTGGAAGTAAAAAAGAAAAATAAAGACATAACTGGGCCTGGAAGTAGCCCTTCAAACTAAAACATGCCCGATCCTTGCAGGCACCAAGAAAAAAAGCTGGTCTCCTAGGTTCAGGCGTGCTATAGGGGAGGCGGAGCAGGTGCTGCAATTTTTGAAATTACTACTTGGTGTCCAGTCTCAGCGCTCCACTATAATCCACAGTCCCCAGTGTCCACTATGGCATGAAAGAAAAAACTGAAATAAACGAGGGCTATTTACCGACATGCATCAAAGCTGCAATTGTACAGTAATCCATCATAATCAATTAACAATTGTCTTTGATCTGTCCACTACAATTAATACAGTGAAAACAAAAGTCTAATTAGTTACTATAAGATAAATAACTTATGTTCCCTACAAGTGAAAGTCAATCCCAATGGTTGCACTCATAGGGACAAAGAGACTGTCATTGAAATAATCATATTAAACGAACAAACCAGGTGTGAAAATTCAGTTTTTCTCTGGTCTGAAAAGCCGCACGTCCCTTGAAAGACAGATATGCTTGCAAGTTTTATCCGTCACCTATCTTTTTAGTTTAGCAAAATATTAGTACATGCACATAGTTAGCTAAATTTTTAGAACCAATTTCAATAGAACATTCTGCTTATACCTTTGCATGCACAACCTTGGAAATGCAACACAATTACATTGGAAATGGGCAATCCCTGCTTTGCCCTTGGAAACTAAACCCACTGTAATGTTTTCAGAACACTGGTAGTTCTAAATTTAACAAAGGTTATCCTAAGGGAACCACTTTACAATTGGTTTCAATATTTATCGGATTTATCTGCGCTCCAAACACATACCTGTTCCTGCAGAGTGTGGTTTTTCTCTTGTAGTTGGTTGAGGACAGCAGTTTCTCCTTCCCCTGCTTGAATTTTGGCACACAGGTCTTCCCTCTCATTCTCAAGTACAGAGATATTCTTTTTACTCTTTTCCAGCAAGGCCTCAAGGTTTTGAATTTTTTGGTCTTTGTCCCCAATCTGACGTAAAACTTGTTCCAAATCATTCTGAATGAAAACATAAGTGAGGCTCAAGTTGAAATATAAAATATAGGACAACTGACTGAACTATTTGGCTAGTTACACTATAACAAATTGCAGAGAATATTAGAAAAAGCTAAGTAGAAACTACAGTTAAATTATTACATTAAAGAAAATGCAGAAAAGTATACAGGATACACAAAACTGCTAAATTAATAAATCAGAAGGTTTTTTTACCAAATTGGACCAACATCAGTCCAATAAAGTTGTGCTCAGAATAAATTGTGGCCCTTTGCAATTTCTCAGTTCTTGACCCAACCACTAAACAACAGGAAGTATTTAAGGCTACTGTTCTTGTGTGTGGTCAAACTAGCCACTGACCCGATTGTTCAAATCATAACACTTTTCCCTCGGTCTAAGGTTAAGGACATATGACTTAATAGTAGGGATGTGCAGACTCAGATAGGTTCGAATTTTCCTGCCAAGTTCAGATTTTTCCCACCAAAAATCGGGTCTCAGAAATAGGCAAAACGTCATCTTTAATGGACAAACATCTTCCATGCACTTTTGTCCAGGAATGATGTTTGTCCATGAAAGATGACGTTTTGCCGCTTTCTGAGACCCGATTTTTGGCGGGAAAATTCGAACCTATCAGAGCCTGCACATCCCTACTTAATAGATATGGTATTAGATTCAGATGCAACAGCCAGCTACCATATTGAGACTGTCCGTGTATCAAATCTTCCAGGCCAGTCCAGAGCAACCAGAATAAACCTACATGCCTTCTCTTCTTACCTTTGTCGGAACCCGAAGCAGCACCAATTTCTGGCGAAAACAAAAAAATTTAGATGAAAGTGCAAAGGATCAACATGGTGCTTATCAAAGCACCCTCTGGATCCCTTTATCTGGAGCAGCAATGCTCCACCTTGTGGTTCTACCAACACACAATCTGGCAAGCTGATAAATGCTGTTGGACCGCTATTGGTCAGGGTGTGAGAATCTTTCAACTGTGCTATATGGGGCAGACTGATTTAATTTAATTCGGCTACCCACATGAATGGACAAATTTGACACCGAATCGGTCACTTAGCTCCTGGGCTTTGTAGCAGGACTGCAGAACATGTGACCAGATTAATAGGTTCTTCAAAACCTTCAATAGGTTTCTGAAGGTTACAAACAAAACATGGAAGAGCCCTATTCCTCATGAGTTGACTTATATTTTTGGCATAGTGTTCCTGTAATCTACCTAGCACACAGTGTCTTTGTAGCTTATTTACAATACCAAAAGGCTTGGCTAATTCAGTAAGTATGGTTACCTGGGCTTCCCTCAGTTTAGATGTAGTGGTCTGCTGAAGCGTTTGCTGCTCCTGATGCTGCTGTCTTATCTTCTCCAGTTGATGCTGTAAATCCGTTGTTGTAGAGGTTTTCTCTTTCAGCTAAAGAAACAGACAGATTACCAGACTTCAAAATAGAGTCTACAAACCTACCTAAAAACTCTCTCATTTACTCTATGAGCAATAAAATAAAGTCATGGACTATTGTTGATCAATCATGGCTGAAGTCTTGGTGACTAAATTACCCAAAAAGCAAAAGGGGATAACAGCTATCATGACATCAAAACAAAAATTAAAATAAGCATGCACAATATAAACATTACAAAGATATCATAGCAGCAGTATACAATTGTTCATCACCAATTACACAAGCAGTATTGCGGTGCTGGTGGGGAAAAACACGTCTGGGTAAATCTAAAATGAAATTACAAAAAACTAGGGATGTGCAGGCTCGGATAGGTTCGAGTTTGCACGTTGAGTTCGGATTTTTCCCTCCAAAAAAACGGAACTCAGAAAGAGGCAAAACGTCATCTTACATGGACGAACATCATCATTCCTGGACTTTTGTCCAGGAATGATGATGTTCGTCCATGTAAGATGACGTTTTGCCTCTTTCTGAGTTCCGTTTTTTTGGAGGGAAAAATCCGAACTCAACGTGCAAACTCGAACCTATCCGAGCCTGCACATCCCTACAAAAAACCAGGACATTCCATCTAATAGTAAAACACACTTTGACCTTTCACCTTTGTCATGTTTCAAGACACACAGTAAAGGAAAGGTCAACCCCTAAACGCTATGTGGCATTATTTTTGTGACATCACCAGGGAAAAAAGGCGGGGACACGACACCCAGCACCATAGGCTTCAGAACTTGGTAACCCCAGCAATATAGGAATAGTGACACAGGCGGGTGCGTGTATACCCATTCCTTAATGCTTTTTTACTGGTTTCCACTAGAAAACATCTGGAACGTGTGAAAGAACAGGAGCTGTTAGATACACTATCAGGAATTGTAGCTTATCCACTATTCTTCACAAGATAATTGCCCCCAATCACTTTGTTTTATTAGAATTAATAAAAGGTGGAGCTACATGGACCCAGGTTTTTATTTTTCAGACTATGGGGCGTATTCAGTTAGTTTCACATCGGAGAGAAAGTTCAGCCTGCCTTACTTTTCGCCGCCTTCGCCTGTTTTGGTCGCAAAAACTTTTCGTGCGCGCTCCCGATTTACTCTGTATTCAATTGCCAAAACGGGACCCGGCCAATGTGAAACAGGCGAAAAGTGCAGGATGAATGGGGGGAATCACTCTGTACCCCAGAAAAAGATGGTCTGACTTCAGAAATCATTATGGTAGTTTAGTATTAGCCCTAATTGAACTAGTTAGGGTACTTAAGTGGTGGTAATTGCTTGCTATTAGCGTCTTGGTAAAAGTGGTGAAGAATGGCATAAAGCAGTGTGTTTTGGTACAAATAAGTAGTCCCATCAAATTTGGGGTGCTCGAAAATGGGTACTAGCATATTTTAATGTCTCTAAAGTGAAGTTTGCGAAAAGTAAAATTCCACCGTTATACAAGCACCTGCAAACCCCAAAATACTTGGCCCCTTCTCAGAGCACCCCCAGAAGCTTATTTTGCTAGTTTTTGAAGTTGAATTGTCCTTGGGAGGGGGGGGGGCTTTGTACCAAGGGTTCTGCACTCCAAAATATAGATTTTGCACTTTCTTTCTCCCGCTGTTCTGTGGAGAAAAAGTATTGCCTATGTCAGTGCCTTGACTTTCCGCATAGGTGAAAACGGACTGGAATTGAATACGGAGATAAAATTTTCTGCCACAATTTACGCCAAAAAACGGGTGAAAACAGCTTTTCGCTCCTAATTTAATATGGCCCTTACTATCTATGTAACTTTTTTCTAATGGGGCAGCATTTCAATGGGAAACAATGTAGTAGAACTTATAAATCTGCCTCTAGCATATATTTGCTAGCAGCAAACACATACAGCAAAATGTGTTTACCCAGAATGCTAAACACTTTACAAAAGGTGAAAGGTACAGACATTCAAGAGACAGGCAGTAGCTAGAAATATAAATGCAGAGCAAACATCCAGACCTGCTCCTCAGCACGTGAGAGCTTGAGCTGCAAATCCGCCACCTGCTGCTCCTTGTCCATCAGTTTCTCAGCAGACAGCTGCCTCTGCTCTTTCAGCCTTCCATGAGCTTCCCCTAGCTGGCGCTCTGTCTCCAGCAACTTGCTGTGGAGCTAAAGCATAGACTTAAGTGATCTGCCAGGTACTTTCCATTGATTAATGACATATACAACAATATTTTCATGTTAACACAGCTAACATTACTTTAACATCATAAACAGCAACTGAAAGCTCCACTAAAACACAGTAGAACGATAACTGCAGAATACTTTGTCAACTTTCTCTTTAATGGATTTTTATTTTATTTGTACAGTTATCAACCAACACTACAGGATTTATGGGTATTATCAAATTACGCTACACTGATACACAGGAAGGAATATCACAGACGTGAAAAAGGACACTACTTGTATAAGCTTTGGAAAACGAAGAGGACATATTCGCTTGTAGAAGTCAAAATTAACAACACTAAAAACACTAAGGGCAGCAAAAAGATACTTCTGATGTGTGATATAGAACAAGGTGAAGTTTTTTTTCTGTTATCTCTCATTATGGAATTATTTGTCTTAATTATACTTCCCTGAAGTAGCAATGCCACTTCGAAAGTCTAATAGTGTAATATTCCCCTTTTGTAGCTACATTTCATTTTAAAGGAGAAAGCACAGCAGTACTCCATCTAACTGCATAACACTCATTATGACCTGTCTGAGGCACCAAACACTATGCTGTATTTTAATAGACAAATAAGTGAAGTGTAGTAAAAACAAAACCAAACAAAAAAAAAACACCATCTTATTCGGAGAAATAAAATAAGATTTTTACCCTTACAGCCAATACTGTTCTCTAAGACCCCTGGCAACAATGGCTTCTAGAGGTTATGCTAGAGCTTGGCACAATATATTCGCCTCCAAAAGCACAAGCTTCTGCCCCTCTATAAAAGCAACTTGAGTATTATTTTATCAAAAGCTCCAAGCACAGATAAGGAGGAATCGGAACAGAGGGAACAGATGAAGATGCTCCAGCCAACAGCAGCAGCCCTATTCTTTCAGAGATTTAAGGTGCCTAGACACTTAGCGATATTTTACACGATTTGCCCGATTCCGATGCATCGTGATGACAAATCGTGTAAAATATGCCCAAATCGTGAGTGTCCACTCACGATCACGATGCGCGTCACTGCAGGTCGTACATCGCATCTTCAGATCTGCCGTGCTGTAGGGCAGATCTGACAATCTCAGTCACGATGCACTGGAATAGTTAGGAGGCAAGATAGACATTGGACAGTTTTTAACAACGAATCGTGCCCACGACTGCCGGGGAGCTGCTGGGGAGAGTTCAAAGGGAAATCGGACACAATGTCGGATCATGAGCACATCGCCAAGTGTGTAGGCACCTTTACACAAGACTAAAGCCAGAGTCACAATGTCCTGAGTAAGAAGACCATTTTGGGCTGAAAGGAAGAAGTAGTCCAAAGAACAGTTCTGTCTCCAAGAAACATGGACACATTTAGGGATTCCAGATTCAGAATAGGTTGAAGGGAAGGAGGGGCCAATCTCTTCCGGAACAACTATTCCTGCTGGGAGGGATATCAAGTAATGAATTATTTTGTTCCCAGGAAGGCTGGGTAGAAAAACCATCTGGGAGGGACCTTCGGGACATCTATGAGTCTTACAATTCCTCTAACCCAGTCAGCTAAGCTATAAACTGAACCACTGGTTGAGAAGCAGATGGGCAATCACCACATAATTTGACTATCTGAAGGCTTGGAAACTGAACTAGATGCTTAGCTGATTACATTGTGTACCTCTCTGCTGGCTTGCACAAGGAAAAGAAGTCTGTCCACTGGAGGTTTGGCTTATTGCTTTAATTTAAGTCCCTTAGGTCTGGGAATATTAATGGTTAGGAAAGAGCTCTTTCCCCAGGGAAATAATTTTATCCAGTTCAGAATTGAATAAGACATGGCCATAAAAAGAATGGGACTGCAAAATCCTTTTGGATTCAACATTCACCTCCCAGGACCTAAGCCTAAGGTCAAGGTGCTGAGAATAAGGAAGTGGAAATCCTAGTCCTAATAAGCTCTACATCTATATTTGCATTCCCCAAGTGTTCAGACACCTCTCAGATATGTTCCATCAAAGTTAGCAAATGTGATCTGGGTCTACAGGGCTACAAGCCCTCTGGACTGCCATATTTACCCAAGTCAATGCTAAGATGCCACTATGTAAATGGATTTAAGGGTTGCCTCAATCTTCCCACTTTACATAAAAACTCTTCTAAATCAAGGGGAAAGAGAGCAGTCTGTTCTTCTATTTTTCTCTTAAAACGAGAAATTGTCAGGAATCTCTGACCCCTTAGTTTGCTGAATATTTAGCACCCACACTAAAGTCTGTTTTTTGCTTGACCCTAAGGTTTTCTAGCACAGTGTTGAAGATTGCGAGTATTCCGCCATCTCAACTTCCTCCTGGGGGGAAAATGCAGACTCTTATCCCCACCAGAACTGCAATCTGACAACTTTGTGGTCTAGAAGAGGTCTCAGTTTCCATGAGACGTTCACAATGTGCAAGTTCCACAATAGATTGGACCAAAGCTTTTCTCCATGCTGGCAGTGCCATCAAACAGGCGAGCACAGCCACTAGCCTTCTGCCTCAACATGCTGCATATAGGGAACTCGCCACAGACTGGGCACAAGCCATTTTGCAATGAATTCAGAGCAGGTAAAATCAAAAATAATAAATTGCCTATGTCCCTCTTCAAGGCATAGGCCAGGATGTAAGCCCCAGACTAAACATGACAGAAAGATGAAGGACATAGAGAGAACAGCTGCAGGACAAAATACAAAAGCAGGATTAAAACGACAAAGACCATTCCATCTTCCAAACGCTTCTCCCAGTGCTTCACACCAGAAGGGAGGGGTTAAATGGAAGGAGAATTATCTACTGCTGGCTGCTGCCTCTAATGGCAGGCTTGTGATTGAAGCCCACTAAGGAGAACATTCTGGATAGTGAAAGCAACTTCACTAGGGCTGTGAAACAAAAGGACACCCGACTTCCAGAAGGACGCTTCCTCAGCCTCCCTGTGACTAGTATGTAGCTTCCAGCTCCCATCCAACCTCCTCCCTGGCACCAGGTACCCAGCACTGACATGCAGGCCCTAGCACCATGCCTGAAAAGCTCCTTTCTTCAAGAGGAAAGGTGAGCCTCCTGCCTGTAAGATGCGAGGTCAGTGACCAATGGCAGTGGAGGCAAGTAAATTCTGGTCATTACCTGCAGTGGAAAACAGTGCAGGTGGCAGTACTATCCATGGTAACTCCCTTCTCAATGCCCAACAACTTTGTTGTGATGAGAATTTAAGATAAAATAATAATATACATTAAAAACACACACAAAAGAAAAAACCCAGCTCTGGCGGGACCTTTCAAAAATGAAGGGTTGCTGTGTTATAAAGAGGGAAGACAACTTTTGAAGCCAAAATTTATAGTGCCCAAGCTGCTCTGCAGCCTCAATTTTACAGTGTTTCCAGTGTGCTCCAAATGGATTAAAGATAAAATAGGATTTTGGTACTTACCGATAAATCCCTTTCTCCGATTCCATAGGGAACACTGGAGTACATACAATGGGGTATAGGTGGGTGGCGAGTGGAGCCGCCACTTTCAAATTCTTTAGAAGTGTAGTTGGCTCCTCCCCCTCTATACCCCGCCAGACCTTAGTTAAGATTAACCAAGCTGAGACGGAGAGCATAAACAGAGGACGGAGAGGTAAGGAGAAACCAACTAAGAAGGTCCAAGACCGAGAACTAACAAAAGTGACAACAATATGACAAGCTGCAGACAACCAAGTTGCAGCTAAAAACTTGCCCAAAACTGTAGCAAGGAACCACGCTGGGTGGGCGTCCAGTATCCCCTATGGTATTGGGGAAGGGGATTTATCAGTAAGTGCCAAAATCCTATTTTCTCCTTCATCCACTAGGGGACACTGGAGTACATACAAGACTCAAGAAAACCTTAACCACATCTGGAGACAGGGCAGTGATAGCTAAACCCGACCAAATAAGAGCCACAAGGGTGATCAACAAGGAAGGCCATTACCATTATTTTGAAAAGAGGTCAGCTTCATATGAAGCACAATCCAATAGTAATGAAAACTAAAGTAGGGAGATTTGAGAGAGTCACAAGCTCTGACCCTACCAAGTAAAGGCAAGACCCACTTGCAGAACGGTCATCAGGGACCATACTTGAGGTCCTCCCAGTCTAGGAGTTCAAACCCATCCGATAGCAAGAATCAAATGGGTTTGAAGTAGGAAATCACCACCAGGGTGAAAGTCCATAGGGCAGGAGGAGGCAACAAGATGACTGGTAGCAGGGCAATTGATGCTGAACAGAACAGAAGGCAGCAATCTGCACCCTCAGTGAGCCCAGACGAAGACCAGCATCTACTCCTGCTGGGAGGAAAGACGAGGCTGGATCAACTGAAACAAAAAAGTTGAGGAAACCACAGTGTGTACACCAAGTTACAGAAAACATCTAAATGTGATGGAAGGGTGCAGTTGACTCCGGCTTCCTTGCCTGAAGCAGAGTAGGAAAAAAAGATTTTGGGACAGCCCAGCACCTCAGTACCACGGCTGCAACACCACGCCGGTAACGAAGATGCAGTAGGGAGAGGAAAATGAACGAAACCTGCTGAAGAATATCCAGTCAACGTGGTAACGGGCACAGCGGCTTGCAAAAAGAAAACCAAATATCCAAGAACCACACTCGGCGAGGCCAAACCAGTCACCAGGAAAACTGACGTGGAGAGCACTAGATAGATCTGAGAGTCCAATAATAGGATTTATGATACTTGTCCCCAAGGAACCGATAAGTGGACTAAGGAACCAGTCAAGGTTAGGTAGCAAAATGACAAGCCCGAAGGGTGACATGTACAAAAAACAAGCAGGCCAGACTGTAGCAGGAAACCCAGAAGGATTCTTAAATCCCCCTTTTTAAAAAATATATATATATACAGTATATAGAGATACCAACCAGAGGGCAACAAAAAAATATGGGAAGAAAGGACACATTCAGTAATTCACTAGGTAAGAAACTGAACAACCCATGGTGTAAATACAAGGTATAGCGAACCAGCAGATTTGAGCCAGTATAAAAACAAACTGCTCCTATCCAAACTAATAGACTAACACGAAACAGACCTCAAAACCAACAACAGCCACCCTGAAGCTGCACTGCGAGCTAACCCTGCTCTGAGTAGAGAATACTACTGCTATTCCCCATGGTTGATTAGTCTGGACACTCTAAGCCCATTACTGAAGTTATAACTATAAAATGATCTTTGACAGATGGGGGAATAATGCTTCTAGAAGAAGTTGAGGCTAAGCAAGGAAACAAAACTTGAGAATGTAACTCCCAGCATGGCTGACCCTGCCCTTATGCACAATATGCCCCCTATCAATGAGCCATTAACTGCTAATGGTGACAGAATGGTACAACACATCACAGTGTATATCAGACAATGCATAACGCTCCAGGAAAAGTGTTAATGGTTGGTAGAACAAAGGACACATCTGAACCCTAGTCAGACGAGAGATGAGCTAAGAAGGAAGAGAGTCCAATGGCGAAAACCTGGTGCAAGGAGCACTAGAAAATGGTGAGCGTCCCACTTGTGGGAGCGCGCTTGCATGAAGAGGTAAACTAACATCCTTCCGAGCTATAGGTGTGGACGGGTCCATAGGGAGCATTTTTATCACAGCGTAATGCCCCCTCCGGAGGGGCAGGAGTTGCCCCGTCCCCAGCCCATGTAATAACGTGGGGAGTGGTTCTTTACAGGCAGACCGTTGGACCAGAAATCATAATGCCCACTAGGCTATCATAATGCTAAGCTGGCCGCTTTCAGCGTTGTCCTGTCAGCGCTGCCCTGGGCTGGGGGACCCTCGACTTAGTAGAACCCCCACTCCTCCTGCTAATCAAAGGGGGGTGGGACATACTTACCAATGCCAGCCAGCAGTGGAGAGTCTGCCGGCGGCTCCCACGATGAAGCCAGACTGCAGCAGCTTGCAGCCTGCCTGTTGAACCCTTGATAGAAGTCAAAGAAAAATAACATAAGAGTAAAAATGACTGGAGACAGCCCTAGAAAGCACCCGGATCCCTCGGGCACTAATTTAAAAGGAGGTAAGGTGGTGGATAGAGTTGGAGGAGCCAACTACACTTCCATAGAAATTAAAAGTGTTAGGCTCCACTCACCACCTGTCTATACCCCATTGTATGTACTCCAGTGTCCCCTGGACATGTCGGAAAAAAATGTCGGTGTGCGAGGAAACAGCGGCTGGAGGAAGGCTGAACTATTCTAACACAAATTGGTTAACCTAACTTGGTCCTTAAACACGGCATTCTTGGTTAAGAAGACACAACAACGCCTTTTTTTCTTAAGACGTTTGAGATCAACTTGTGCGAGTAGAGGGACCTTGTTGAATTTTTATTGCAGTATTGTGGAGTGTGCCCTGACCTATGGGATTGCAGTATGGTTTGGGAACTGTGCTGCTGCAGGATGTAAGGCTCTGGATCGGGTGGTTAGGACCCTGCCAGCCAGCCCCCTCCCCCCCTTAAGTCCCTGCCACCCAGCCCCCGCAGGACGGCTGGTAAAATAATTGGTGTTATGTTACCATGCTCCCAGGAGATCTATGTAAAGAGAGTCCTGAAGAAATCAAAATCAATTGTGGAAGATCCCAGCCATCCAAACCATGTGATATTTGAGTGGTTACCATCAAACAGGCGTCTAAGAGCCTTGAAATCGCGTACAAAACTGTTGCACAATAGTTTTTTCCCCAGTTCTGTGCGTTTGCTAAAATGGTCATAATGATCTTTGATTGATTCCTACTGTGTTTGTTATTATATTTTTATATTTGTAATGTAACTGATATTTGTCTTACTATATGGTAATGTGCCAACTATGGTGTTTCGTTAACATCACTTGTGCTGTTAATGACAAAGTATTCTATTCTATCTTCTATCCTAGTTGATGAAGGAGAAAATATATAAATGAGAGTCAATAAGACGCCCACAGATATATAAATCAGGTAATCAATATGGCTGCACATTAACAAAACATTGTGGTCAAGATCTTTATACAACAAAGAGATGTTTGTAAGTGCAGAATGGAATTACAGGAATGAACTAAGTACCAATCAATGATCTGTAAATTATCTGCAAACCTACATAATGTTGAATTCCTAGAGCAAGATAATATTACAAAATAGCTATGTATCTGTGTAGATCAGCAATGCTGCATGAAATGGTTGCATCTTGCAGGTATAATCATTATTTATCAATACAAGTTTAAGTAAAATGTGTCCCCAAGTATCATTCAGCTAAAGATGGTCTCTAAACAAATAATGTACATAATGCGAAGATGTGTCACCTGGTTGATCTCACTTTGCAGCTGCAGACTATGCTGCTCCTTCTCTTCCCGCTGTTGTTGAAGCTGTTTGAACTCTGCTTTGAGATGCTGGTGTTTGGTCTCCACCTCAGACAGCTCCTCTTTTAGTTTCTGGTTGGCTTCTCCCTTCTCAGCCATTTCGATTCGGAGCGTTTGCATCAAGGCCTCACTGGCAGAAAGCCGTGCCTGGAGCTGCTGGCACTCCACATCCTTCTGGTTGAGATTAACTTGCAGGTTCTTCCTGGACATGATCTCTTCATTGTATTTCTCTTCCATCTGAGTGTAATCCAACTCCTTCTTTAAGAGTTTCTCCAATAAGCTCTGTAAAATAAAATACTGACTTACCACGGTGTCTGGATGTGGTTTGTGGCTACATGTATCGTCAACTGAACAAAAATCTATTCAAATGATTGTGTTTATGATGTGTAACTTCACCAAATATTACCAGATGAGCCAACTGGGGTGCAGTTGGCATCCCAGCTGTCGGGATGCCAGCACTCAGAATGCCGGCACCGGAAAACCGGCATAGGCATCCAGATGGCAAGTATTAGGGTTAGGCTGCGGGGAGGGAGGGTTAGGTTTAGAGATAGGTTCAGGATTCTCACTGCCGGGATCCTGAGCGCCAGCATCCTGTACCCAGCCCGATCCAACTACAATGGTTCAAAGGCTTACGCTAAGCAGTTGTGAGAATATGTCAATTTGAATCTTTTCACACAGTCAACTTGAAAACCCAGCATTGGTACAGCAGATCTAAACAGCTCGCTTCTTAAAAGCTCAAAATAACACCAAATGAAAGTGTAAAGTATAGAAAACATGTCATGGAAATAAACAAGGTTGGTGGAGAATTAAATAAATGTGCTTATATAAAATACTACATATTGTAGGCGAGTTGACATGTGTTCCCATACACCAGTAGCATATTACATACCTCATTTCTCTGTGATAACTCAGCCATTGAACTTTTGAGTTGATGAAGTTCCTGGACATACACTGCAACTTCCTGTGGACCTTTTACAAGCTCAGCTTTTAATTGCTTAATGGTGGCCTACAGGAAGAAAACAAAAAAAAACCAGGAGCTGGTAAAATAAGCAAAAAATATTTTGGATGGCGATATTTTCCTATATGGGTGGGATGTACAGATGTGTCCTCCTACAATACATCTATCCTCAATACGCCACGTAGCACGACATTTTCTGGCAAGTTTTCCACAAGAGTTTGCCCTTTCTTACATGCCCCAAATTGCCAGAACTCAAAATCTATTTTCATACTAAGCCTCAAAATCGCCTTCTATCACATTTGGCAACTTTGAGTGGAAAGTCGCTGAAATCTTGTTGTGATTTCCAGCTACTTTAAACATCCCCCGGCCCATCGTGTCATTTTAAAATTTGTTAAATTTTCATGTCTGTTCATAAATCTATTTTCTGAGAACTCAAAGTTGTTCAATGTTTCTCCTTTTTTGTCAGATAACACGCTACGTCTTGCACAGGGGGACTGTGCTTATACTAAGCATGGCACACATTCATTCCAACGGATCAACTTATTTTTAAATGACTTCTTAAAACAACTATTTTCTGTAATAGTGAGAAATGATCACAAACCATTAAATACTTCCACTGTGGTGGATTGGCCTTTCCAATAAAACAATTTTAATCAATACAATAATTTTAAACTGTTGGTCTTCAATCATCATAATGTGCCTCTATGAACAGTTGGGAGATATGTTATACAAATTGTTAACAAGATAATATGAAATGTAGTCTGAAAAGCTGCCCATAAACACACAAACTTATTATACAGATGTGTCCTAATACACCTAGCCTCAATATGCCATGTGGCACGAGACGCCTGGCCCAACTGAGTGACCAGGTCCCATTGATACCCGGCTTCCATGTCGCACGAGACGCCTGGCCCAACTGAGTGACCGGGTCCCATTGATACTCGGCTTCCACGTGGCACAAGACGCCTGGCCCAACTGAGTGACCGGGTCCCATTGATACTCGGCTTCCACGTGGCACGAGATGCCTGGCCCAACTGAGTGACCGGGTCCCATTGATACTCGGCTTGTGTTGAGCATCTTTATCTTAGTCGTAAGTAAATGCGACAACACTTCAAAAGACTGCACTGATTAATTTGATATGCAACTTCTATATCTGTATGTGACTGAGTCTGTATACGAAGCACAATGGAACTTGGTGTGGAGAAACGCCACGGCCGCAGCATCGTAGCACTTTGTATACGGATTCAGTCACACACAGATATACAAGTGCTTCATATCAAATTAATCAGTGCAGTCTCATGGTATGTCTTCGCTGTCTTGCATTACGGCTAAGATGCATTTTAAAAGGTGAAAAAGGCAAAAAAATATGAGATATGGTAAGAACTTACCCTTGTTATCTCTATTTCTACGAAGTCCATAGGGTTCCACAGGATACCTTGGGGTATAGGTGTGACGTCAGTCGCAGGGCACCAAAGAGTTAAGCTTTCAGCCTCCCAGGATGCACTAGGTCCCCCTCCTATACCCCGCCCCCGGGCCAAGGCACCTCAGTTAGTTACCAAGCCATAGGCCGGAGGAGGAGAAGGAAGAGAGAGAACAAAGATCTGGACACATACAAGAATCACATTCTCACCAGAGGGAGACGGAAAACCGGTGACCAGAGCAAAGCCCATCTGCAGCACAGGTGCGACAGGGCGGGAGTCCTGTGGAACCCTATGGACTTCGTAGAAATAGAGATAACAAGGGTAAGTTCTTACCATATCTCATATTTTCTACTTCAGGGTCCATAGGGTATCCACAGGATACCTTGGGGATGTCCCAAAGCAGTATCCTTTAAGGGTGGGGACGCTCCTGTGCAGAAAGGAGAATCCGCCGCCCGAAGGAAGCATCCTGAGAGGCGAAGGTGTCAAACCTGTAATACCTCACGAAGGTATGGACAGAAGACCACGTAGCAGCCTTGCAGATCTGAACTGCCGAGGCACCACGTCGAGCTGCCCACGAAGGACCCACAGACCTAGTGGAATGAGCCTTCAGAGAAGGAGGGACCGGTAGGCCTTCATGAAGATAAGCTTCAGAAATAGCCATACGGATCCAGGCTGCCAAAGTTTGCTTTGAAGCAGGCCAACCCTTTTTACGGAAGCCAAAGAGGACAAACAAAGCGTCCGACTTCCTAAACGAAGAAGTGCGGTCAACATAAGTCCTTAAGGCCCGCACAACATCCAAAGAGGCCTCACCCACGGAAAGACCCGGTGAGTTAAAGGCCGGAACAACTATTTCCTCGTTAATATGAAACTGGGAAACAACTTTGGGAAGAAACTCGGGCCGAGTGCGGAGCACTGCCCTGTTCCCATAAAAAACCAAGAAAGGGGGTCTACAAGAAAGAGCCCCTAACTCAGAAACACGTCTGGCCGAAGCAATGGCCAGAAGGAAAACAGTCTTAGCTGTTAGCCATTTAAGATCCACTGAGCCCAGTGGTTCAAACGGCGGTCCTTGGAGAGCCCTCAGGACCACAGCCAAATCCCAAGGCGCCACAGGTGGAACAAAGGGCGGCTGAATGCGGAGAACACCCTGCATAAAGGTGCGCACATCCGGGATTGTAGCAATCCTACGGTGAAACCAGACAGATAGGGCCGAAACCTGTACCTTCAAAGAAGCAAGGCGAAGCCCATGATCTAGTCCCGCTTGCAGGAAGGCGAGAATCCGAGACAGACGAAACTCCCGCGGTGCATAACCTCTCGGTCGACACCACTGGAAGAACGTATGCCACACGCGATGGTATATCCTCGCGGAAGACTGTTTCCGAGCTCGCAACATGGTACGCACCACAGAGCTGGAAAACCCCCGGGACCTCAGCATGGCCGTCTCAACAGCCACGCCGTCAAAGACAGCCGAGTCAGGTCCGGGTGAAGGCAAGGACCCTGAGACAGAAGGTCCGGTCGTAGCGGCAACCGCAGAGGAATGTCCACGGACAGACCCTGAAGGTCTGAGAACCAGTGCCGTCTGGGCCACGCGGGAGCTATCAACAGGAGCGTCCCTCCTTCCTGTTTGAATTTCCGGATTACCCGTGGAAGAAGGGAGACCGGAGGGAACAGGTATGCGAACCGGAACGTCCACCGGACGGACAGAGCATCCACCAGAGACGCCCCTTCGTCTCTTGTGCGAGACCCGTACACCGGCAACTTGTTGTTGTGCCGGGACGCCATGAGGTCGATTTCTGGAAGACCCCACCTGTCCACCAGTAGTTGAAAAACGTCCGGGTGCAGGGACCATTCCCCCGGATGAACGTCCTGGCGACTTAGAAAGTCCGCCTCCCAATTGAGCACTCCCGGGATGAAGACCGCTGATATGGCCGGAAGATTGCGCTCCGCCCAAACCAGGATCCGAGAGACCTCTACGAGAGCCGCCCGACTGCGAGTTCCTCCTTGCCTGTTTATGTAGGCCACGGTGGTAGCGTTGTCCGACTGGACCTGCACCGGGCGACCCTGGAGAAACCGCTGTGCCTGCTGGAGAGCATTGAAGACCGCACGGAGTTCCAAGATATTTATTGGAAGCTCCGCTTCTGTCGGCGTCCACCTGCCCTGGAACAAGTGTGGACCCGAAACTGCTCCCCAGCCCCGAAGACTGGCGTCCGTTGTCAACAGGACCCAATTTGGAACCCAGAGCGGACGTCCCTTGTTGAGGTGGGTCGTCTGTAACCACCACGTAAGGGACAGGCGAACCTCCTGGGTGAGCACAATCGTCTGGGACTTCAGAGACTGAGTCAGCCCGTTCCACTTGGACAGGATCAGGTGCTGCAGAGGTCTGGAGTGAAACTGGGCGTATTCCACCATGTCGAACACCGACACCATGGAGCCCAGTAACCTCATCGCCGAGTGTAAGGACACCCGGCGGCTGTGCAGACAACTGCGCACCCTTGACTGTAAAGCAGAGATCTTGTCCTCCGTCACGAAGATCCTTTGCTGTCCCGAGTCCAATAAGGCTCCAAGATGCAGAATCCTCCGAGACGGGATTAGAGTGGACTTCTGCCAGTTGATTAGCCAGCCGTGCCGTTGCAGCAGTGCAATGGTCAGGTCCAAGTGGCGTAACAGGAGCTCTGGAGATCCTGCCACCAATAACAGGTCGTCCAAATACGGCAACATGCGGACTCCCTGCAGCCGCAGAGAAGCCGCCATGACCGCCATCACCTTGGTGAAAACACGTGGTGCTGTTGCCAGGCCAAAAGGTAACGCCCGAAACTGGAAGTGGTCGCTGCTGATTGCGAACCTGAGGAACTGTTGATGGCGCCAAAGAATAGGGACATGCAGGTAAGCGTCCTGTATGTCCAATGACACCAAGTAGTCCCCAGGTTCCAGCGCCAGAATGATGGACCGTAGGGTCTCCATCCGAAACTTCGGGACCCGCAAAGACTTGTTGAGTGCTTTGAGGTTGAGAATCGGACGATATGACCCATTGGGTTTCTGTACCAAAAATAGATTTGAATAGAAACCCTGGCCCCTCTGGGAGAATGGAACCGCCACTATAACTCCAGCCTGGAGCATAGTGTGCAATACCTTCCGCAGCTCCGTAGCCTTGTTCCGGTCTGATGGGAGACCCGTGGTGAAGAAGCGAGCCGGGGGTCTGTGCCGGAAGGAGAGGGCGTATCCGTGAGAAACCACCTCCAGAACCCAAGTGTCTGTCGTAGTGGTCGACCAACACTGGGCGAACTGTAGCAGGCGGCCTCCCACCCTGGGATCCCCCAAAAGGAGGCCCGGACCGTCAGGCCGCAGGCTTGTCATCTGGCTTGGGGGCCGGACGTCTGGTACTCCATGCCTGCTTCCGGGGCTTGACCGATTTCTTAGGGCCAGCCTGTCGAGGAAACGACTGTGGTTTGGGCCTGCCCTGGGCCCTAGATGACCGAAAGGACGATGGTCCCGAACCAGAAGGAGCAGCGGCCGACGGGAGACAGGCAGATTTGGCTGCCGCCAGCGTGGCCACAATCTTATCCAGATCCGGACCGAAGAGAACTTCTCCGGTAAACGGCAACGCTTCCAGACCTTTCTTGGAATCTGCGTCCGCCTTCCAGGATCGCAGCCACAAGGTGCGACGAGCAGCTACCGCTGCTGAAGAAATTCTAGACACCAGAGTACTAATGTCTAGAGCCGCCTCGTTGATGTAGGTGGCCGAATCACGGAGATTGCCAATCAACTCCGCCTGATCGGCCGGACAGTCGGATTCAAAAGAAGCCTCTAATGAATCCGCCCAGCGCTCCATCGCTCTGGCAACCCAGCAAATGGCCATAGCCGGCCGTGCTGCCCCCCCTGCAAGGGAATAAGCGGACTTCAGGCAGATTTCTACCTTGCGGTCCGTAGCATCCTTAAGGGAGGACATGGATGGCATCGGCAATGTGGCACTACGGACAAGACGGGTCACGTGAGAATCCACCTGTGGAGGGGATTCCCACTTCGCAAAATAATTATCCGCGAACGGATAAGCCACCGCCAGGCGTCTCTGCGGCTGGTATCTTTTGCCAGGTTGTTTCCACGCCTCCTCTAAATGGTCCACCAACTGACCCGAAAGAGGAAAGACTGTGGCATCGCCCTTCACATCTTTGAAAAAGGCATACTTAGATTTAGCCGCTGGGGGAACTTCGTCCTCAATCACCAAGGCTGTGCGGACCGCCCGAATAAGTCCAGGAATATATACTTTGGACTTAGCATCAGCGTCCTTAGTATGGAGAGGTTCCTGATCGTAAGGATCTAGAATCTCCCCATCATCAGACGTCCCTTCGTCATCCTCATAAGGAGCGGACAGAGACGCCACCGGCCGTTTATGAGGCCGCATCACAGGCTCCCCTTGCAACACATCCGACAAGTGCTGTACAGAACTCGTCAGGGAGTTAACCCACGCTGGCTCCTGAGAACCCGGGAGCGGGGAAATAGGGAGACTGTGGGGTACCACCAATTGTCGTGGGAACCCCTGCATGGGTGACGACACCACAGACTGCTGGGACAAACCCATCGGAGTAAACGCGGGCTGCGGAGCTAACTGGCCCACTAAAGCTGTTAACGCCTGAGCGAAACAAGCCCAGGGCGGCTCCTGTACCGGTGCTGTAACCGTAATAGGCCGCGCCATGGACAAACACTGCCGGCAAAGGCCCTCCGCGCTACCCTCCCCCTCCGCTAACGGTACTTTGCACGTGGTACACTGTAGCCGGAGGGGAAAATCACTTTCAGACATGATGGCACCACGTATGTGACCTCTCTCACCAATTAAGAATTAAATAGGCGAGAGACCACCCTGCAGCACCGCACCGCAAGGGCTTTAGCAGAAAGAACAGGGACAGTAATAAAGCTGACAGTTTAGATGAAGAAAAGATTACAGGCAGCAGCGCTAGCACAGTCACATACAATGCAGAGAAATAACAATTCCTGCACTAACAGCGCTGATCACTCAACTACACAGACACAGGGCCTGGTAGGACACAGCGCTGCATACACAGACCTGACCACAGCGGAGGAGAGGTATGCGGGGGGACCCAGACCACGATGCTTCCGTCCAGCGCTTCCAGCAGCGTTCACCATGCGTTCTGGAGAAGATGGCCGCCGAGGAGCAGAGAGGAGGCTGGCCTGGGGGAGGAGCGCTGCCACAGGACCAGTCGGCAGCATGCAGAGAGGGCTGTGTGCAGCGGGGGAGGCGCCGGCTGTGAGACAGGGAAGGCGCGCTCCCCTGGCATGCATTTAACCCCTGGGACGCCGCAGTGCTACCGCTCTGCTGCGGTCCGCTGTCCCAGGGGGTAGTGGAAGCGCAGGTTGGTCGCCTGGCTCCACGCTGCAGCCAGTCCCCAGGGAGCCCCCTGCCTGGGGACTTAGGACCATGTGATCAGCGGGGACCCACCGCGGGACCCCGCTGCTTACCTCTGTCCCCCTTGAATCCGGCCATGGTCCGGAGCATCTGGGGTCACCGCTAGCTGTGACCCCAGACGCCCACCAGCATCCCCGGATCAGTACCGGCGTTCTGGTACCGGCGGGGTGTAGGGAAGACAGCATGGACGTCAGGACTGACTTGAAGAATAAGCTTCAGGGGCTCTTCTAGCCCCCACTCCAACAGGTGCACCCGACTCCGGCCGGGCACCAAACTAAACTGAGGTGCCTTGGCCCGGGGGCGGGGTATAGGAGGGGGACCTAGTGCATCCTGGGAGGCTGAAAGCTTAACTCTTTGGTGCCCTGCGACTGACGTCACACCTATACCCCAAGGTATCCTGTGGATACCCTATGGACCCTGAAGTAGAAATATTCTTGGACCAAGCAGTCACATGGGACCTGGCGCGCTGAGGGGGGCTGTTTGGCGAGACTGCAGCAATAATGTATGAGGACACATCTATATATGACAGTCCTAGTTGTGCACCAAGCAATTCCTGACTGTGCACTAATCTTGATCACTGATTATTCTGCGATCCCATTGCTTGCGCAAGTCTAATGTTGGGCACACATGTTCTGAGCTGGTACTGGATAACTGGCTCAATATCGCTGAGTGTATAGAATAGATCCATGTGCAAGACTATAGTGTAAACTGAGACACTGTCAATAGCTGACTAAGTTGTCAGTCTGGAGAGGTCATTACTTGTTATGATCAAAGGTCCACATGTGGCCATAATAAAATGCAATAAAGTAAAATGGTTTAATACGTTACCTTGAATGGGATTATCTCCATTAGCAAGCAGACAAAAGGAAGAATGACAAAGATGGCGGATGAAAGGTGAAGAACAAGCTAATGAAGGTCTGCCACTATCCCTGCACATGCTGAAGAGCAGTACTGTGTACATCCATGGTGGCAATCTATTTATCCGGTCTCCTAACAAGCCAATATACTATCAGCACAGGTCATTGTGAAGCCCAGTAGTCAATATTTAATACTTTATTCTCGGGTAAAGTAAATACTACAATATGTTTTTAGCCTCCTCATGCTGATCTTTATGCTGGATAGGAAACCACATTATGTTACTGGAATAAAACTGGATACAATGAAAAAAGGAAAAACAGAACAAACCCTTCCCTACTGTTATTTCTTCAACACTCTGCCCCACCATTTACAGCTCTTTAGAAGTGCTCAGTATTGTCTGGTGAAAATGGACACACACACACACACACTAGAAGGTCCGTTACATATGGACATATAGTTCAGGCTCTAGAAAGGACAAGAATGTAGATGATAAATGGAAAATAGAAACAAAAGAGGACAGTTCATAACACACAACTGTATTTCCAAGCACTGGTTGTGGTAAGGTTCCCCAAATTTTACTTAACTAGTGCCTGCTACTACAGTACTGGATTACATTGCAGTAACCCCAATTGGAAGGATAAAACTTACTATGTAACAGATATATTGCCAGACAAAACATAGGGGTTAATTGCCGAGTGTTTCATATGTAAGTATAACTAGGCAATAGCATGACTGATCACAACAGGCCTTGGAGCATTTTTCTTTGTTTCTAGGAAGTCATTTCCCAGACCCACTCCCTTTACCTCAGCGTTAATGTTCTGCACATGCAGCTGTTTGAACTCATCTTTCAGCTTCTCCGATTCTTTTTCACGTTCCAGAGATGTTTTGTCCATCAGCGTTTGAACCTGGACAAGCTCTTTTTTCAGCACAGCAACATCTTCAATTCCAGGCCGTTGTAACTGTGAGGCAACAAGACTATAACTATACATAAGGCTAGAATATTACTAAAGAAACTATGTTCTACCCATATTTAGAGGTCACTTATTATATTTTTTATATTTAGGAACAATATAGCTTAATAACCAATAGGCCACAACATCGAAGACCACTAAATGGCAACAAAAACACATATCATACATAGGATCATTAGCCTCGACTTGGTGTCAACATACATAAACACAAACAAAAACAAAATGCTGAAATAAAATAGACTGACTTTTTACAGCAGTCACAACTTTTTGCAATTCAATCAGATAACAGAGTCAAGTTGAAGGTTTCAATGGGACTTAACGCAATTTTAATCTCACACCTCCAAAGTAGGCGAAAAGCAGGGAAAAATCCTTTTTTTAATGTAATAATAACAGGACAGTGCAGTACCCCTGGGACACCTCTATCAGAGAAGACTAATGTATTTAGAGGTTTTTAAATAGTAGAATATGGCCAATAAGGATATTTCATTCTGTGCAAAACAACTGAAAGATGTGCTTAATGATGTGGGACACTTAGGTTGAGGCATAATTGATGGGCTATAGATTTTTGAACTTGCAGAGTGGAGTTACATGTACTTTCCGATATTTTACAAACTTGTATATACACACACTTTAAAATTATTAGAGAGACACTTTAATGGGAGTTCAGGATGATTTCTATACTCTTTTGTGCACTTCATATAGGTCACGCATTGCAGAATTAAAGCGAGTCACTGCTACAATGCCCAAAACTCTCCATTTGTAATTGTATTCTGCAGGTATTGGGAGCACATTTGATGAAACCATCATCCTTAAGCTGGCCATAAACGCTACAATTATCGGAACGATCCACCCGATATTGGCGGATCGCCGCGATAATTGTAGCGTGTGGGGGGGCGACCGAGGGTTAAATATTGCTCGGTCGGGCATGCTGGATTGTCAAGCATGCCCGTCCGATGCGATACTTCCCGGTAAACTGTCGGCCGCATCGGGCAGTGTATGCCCAGCGCAGCCGACAGACAGACATTTCCTGTGTTCCTTCCTACGGAAGGAACAGGGAAAGGTCTTCTCCCCCGGGGGCGGAGCGCGGATGTCGGGCTGGTACACTCTCACAGTGTATGCCGGCGACATCTGCGGCTGGCAGGCTGCCAGATAAAATGTCTGTCTGTCTGACAGACATTTTATCTGGCAGTGTATGCCCAGCATAAGTGTGCGGTTATCTGGGTTTGGTATAAAAGATCTACAATAAAAAGATAAACAAACAATGTCTAGACAGTCAGTAGGTCGCCAGGCACAAAAGGTTGACTTTGAAATAGTCAACTTTTTTTTTCTAACCCGAATCTTCACCCTAACCGTCCCTCCTAGTGCCTAACCCTAACCGACCCTCCTAGTGCCTAACCCTAATCGTCCCTCCTAGTGCCTAACCCTAATCGTCCCTCCTAGTGCCTAACCCTAACCGTCCCTCCTAGTGCCTAACCCTAACCGTCCCTCCTAGTGCCTAACCCTAACCGTCCCTCCTAGTGCCTAACCCTAACCGTCCCTCCTAGTGCCTAACCCTAACTGCCCCTCCTAGTGCCTAACCCTAACCGTCCCTCCTAGAGCCCAACTCTAACCCTCCGGTAAGTGCCCAACCCTAAAAAACAAAAAAAGGTGTGTCGACCATTTTTGTGTCTTCCATTAAAGTCGACCTTTTGACCCTGTCGACCTATTGACAGTCTACCATGTGGTGTCTATCTGGACATTGTCAACCTTTTTAGTGTAGATCTATTGACTGGAACCCGTTAATCTAACATGGGACTACACACTACAGAACTTGCAGCTAATTGAATTCAGCACCTAGACTAATAATGTTCTAAAGCATTTGCACCTCTATGGAACATGAGCAAACACAAGCAAGGTTTTCCAGCCTTAAGAGTCCTTATTGTATTAGCCAAAAGAACCTCGCAGTGAAATGAATCTGCCACGATTAGATATTTTTATGCAAAATGTTAAATACACAGAATTATCTTAACGTGACAGATTTCAGATTGGAAGCATGCGCAGTAACATACTGCTTAATGGTGTAATGATTGTTAACACAATTACACTACAAATAAAAATCATTGACTGTGTGAACACCTTCAGTTGCAGCCATCATAATAAAAAACTTGCAAATTCTGTATTTACCAGCTCAGTCTTCAAGTCTTCAATCACTTGTGACGTTGTCTCTAGCTCCCGAGTTAAATGTTTAACTTTTTCTTCAGTTGCTGCTAAATTACCTTTTTCTTCATCATACGCCGCTTTAATCTCTGGATTGGTACAAAATTTACTATAATATTAGAACAAAAATATGTAATCTGGATGCATGACATGTAGTTTTAATACACAATGGATATGACAGGACATCACCACTCTGTTGTGCTATAGACAACATTTACATATTCACGTTGGCTACATGCCGGCCTGGCACCAGGGGAGGTTTTGGAAATTAAAGTGGTCATATAAAATATTCTGAAAGTGGCCCATACAATAGCAGGGGAATCAACATAATTGTAGATTCGCTAAATAGAACATTAGGCAAGACATTTCCTCTACCAGAGCAGTCACTAGCTTGGCCCCAGCACAACCGCACTCTAAATCCCAGAATCCCACAGCCACATGCAATCTCCCCATGGTTCCACACCATCACAGCAATACCTCACAGGTGAGGCAGTATGAGATCTCCAAGCTACATCTATATCCACACCCACAGAGTAGCCCAATGTTTCATAGTAAATAATAGTTAACAAATTTGCTAAAAGTCCTGCTGCATCTCCTACTCTACTGCATGTTTCTGCTTTCCAGCTGTTGCAGAAGCGATGACCCTGCTCTTGTGTCCACACTACCCTCTCTGCTCTGTTTTACTGTGCATAACACACGAGACAAGTTAGTGGATACGCTGTCCAACATCAGCTTTAAAATCTGCTGCAGCCTGTCTCATATCAAGTCCCGTATCCGGGGGATGTGCTCCTAGGAGTGGTCCAGACATAAGGAGATCTGCACAGTGAAATGTCAAGCTCAGAATGCTGCTTAGAGAAGACAGCAACACTGCACATGGGATGTAGTCACAATCGTGGCATATGGGATGCCGGCACTTAGAATACAGGCACCGGCATCCCAAAGGTAAGTAGTGGGGGGGGGACAGGGAGGGTTAGGGTTGGGCACTAGGGGAAAGGTTAGGTTTAGGCACTAGGGGGGAGGGGTTATGGTTAGGCACTAGGCAGGGAGGGTTAGTTTTAGGCACTAGGGGGGCTGGTGGTTAGGTTTAGAGTGCAGGGAGGGAGGGAGGGTTAGGGTACCTACCGACAGGTGTCTGTATCCTAACCCTCTCGGGATGCCTGTGTCAGGATTTTTGATTGATCTTGCTGTTAAGTCCGACTAAAACCAATTAAGTTAGAGAATGTCGGTTATCGGACCTTAAGCTGGGTGTTTGGGTTTTAGCAAACTGGCATTCTCCGATTGAAGTGCCAGCCGTGAGGCTATAAGCACCACGCTAACCCAGAAAACAGCATCGTGTCTGGCACTTAATTTGCATTTCTGCTCGCACCTCAGGAGGGTGCAAGCAGAAATCCTGTAGTCGGACTTAACAGTGTGTTCAATTGACTGGCTCTGGGAACCTCTTTCCCTGTACTATTCAACATCCCACTGAACTGAATCGCCCCCATGGAGAAGCAACATACCATTAATAGCCCTATTTACCTAGCACATCCTCTCACATCAATACTCGCTTACACATGGATAGGCAAGTCTGTGCAACTTACATACTTTGGGCCTGATTCAGACCCACTCGCGAGCGGCTGTCCGCTCGCAAGTGGGTCGATGTTCTGCACTGAGCATGCGCACGACGGAGGGAGCTCCGTCGTGCACATGCGCCAGACGCGACGAGCGAAGGACTTTCCTTCGCTCGTTGTGTCTGATCAAAGGGGGCATGCTGTCGATGTTGATTGACAGCACGCCACCTTTAGTGGGCGTGCCAGGGGCATGCCTCCCTGACGGGGGCGTTCCTAAGGGAACGCCTACCATCAGAAGCCGGCCCACTGACATCACTAGTGATGTCAGTGGGAGTGATTTTGGCTCTGATAGAGCCAAAATCACTCCGGGCCTTGCGGTTGAAAACCTCAACCGCAGGCTCCGGCTCGCAGTTTCGATGGTCGCGATGGTCAAGACCATCGCGGCCATCAAACTGCACGCTCGTATAGGCTGTGGGTGGTGACCCACAGCTATACGAGCGTCCAGGAGGACGCTCCATAGTTATGGAGGACGGCCCTCATTCAGAGCGTGCGCTCTGCTCAGAGCGTACGGCTCTGAATGAGGGCCTTTGTCCTGCTAACATTCTGAAACATTGATTGGTGAAAGGTTGCTACTGTATAACCTTCCTTAATGTCTATGTGCACAGCGTTTAGGACAATTCATACAATAGGTGCTCTTACCTTAGCCAAACGCATCTAAGAACACTTACCAACCAATTCAGTAGCTAGCTGAGCGGCTTTCTGCTCAAATAGGTCCTTCATTTGTTTTATATTGAAGATCTCAGTCCTGGCTTGTTCCAGCTGTTGTTCTAAAGACTCAAGTTCTGTTAGGAAAAAGCAAGTAAGTGATTTTTTTTTTTTTTTTTAATAGAACCTTATGTAAGCTTTTTATATGAAGCCAATATTTATGTTTAAAATTCACTTTTGCCATCTCTGACACTACTGTACAGTATTTGTTACAAAGGTTTGGTGAAACAGAGATATTCCATTTAATGTAAGTTTAGGCAAACAAATTTGATACAGACTGTTATACATAATAGTAATGTTACTACTCAGAAGGCCTTCTGAACAAAAAAAATCTACGTTTGTATGTTTTATTATTATAAAATAAAAAATACAGGCAGACTTACATGAGCTAGAGTTAAATTATCAATACTCAAAAGTAAAACAGTAACTAATACATATAAACGAACCTACGTACAAACAAACTAACCAATTATTGTTTAACATTCTAAAAACCTAATTGTATGGTCTGTTTATATGTATACACATGTTGCCCACTAGTCTCAACCAAAACATAGGGCATTAGTGGAGGTTAGTGACAGCTTCTGTTAATGGTAAATAATTACCTGTAGCTGTTACTGTGGTCATCCCATCTGGTGTTGAGTTCTAAACAAAACAAAATGAAGTTAAATCACAGTGGAGGATTTGGATATATTGCACCACTCTGTGAGAGTTTGCAGCCTTTATTTAGAAACAAACGATCCTTAAATTCTGACAAGGAAACCTCTGCGACAAGACAGACTGATATATTCCCATGTCATGCAGTCACCGCATAAGCTCAATACCTAAACGTGTCCACTGGCAGGCCTAGGTACCGCTATAGTGATGTTCATTACTATAAATCTTGGGACTGATTATACCATCACACCTCCGCCTTGATTCCTGCCTTTAAAAAGCAATGATCCATAGGAGGTATTTGGCGGAGAGTGCCTTGTGTTCGAATAATAATAATACATGTAAAAAACAGATTGCATAGCCCTGTCCCAAAATCCTTAAACAGCACTGATACTAGACACTCTGGGTGCCTTCCTGCTATAGAGGAAAATAGACCCAGGGTAGTCAGCAGAGGGATGCGGTTTGATTGGAAATGGAGGCTGCACAAACTAGAGTGCTACTCCACAGGGGATTCTAGCTATGAGCTGAATAGCTCCAGGGTGTCCAAAGTCCCTTGAATTGTGGTACTGGTGTAATTACAAGATTAGGACTCTCCAAGAACATTTGTTCAATAATTAATGTAATCGCTGGGTTGTAAAGATGATACTCCAGGGTTCAAAATATTGTTGTGTACCCTGGCCCCGGTAGCTGCCAGCCTCTGGGAGGTGAGTAACGTGCTTTATTTGTGGCCCTATTCCACATAAAGGCAGCAGGGATACCCTAGACTCTTGTTCTCCATTATAGTGCTGCATGCCATACAGAAGATACTCATATGCAATGCAGTCACATCACCGCCACCTGCTATTTAAAATAATGACTGCATGCCCGACAAAAGAATACTAGTTCATGATACTTTAAGTAGAAGTGGATTTTTTGTGTACTCCATTATATCAAATATATTTTGCACCAGAAGGATAGTGCAAGGAAGATACATATGCAAAGTAGATTACATACGTAACTGTAAGCATAACACAATCTGGTGCATAACAAATGACTTGCCTGAAATGTAACAGCAGTTGCGCAAAAATTGTTTGTGTATGTTAAAATGGAATCCATGTTTGGCTGGAGTCCATGGTATGAGCGCGCACAGCTGAAAATATAAATATCCTTCCCTCTTACAGTTATAGAACTAAAGCTTGACCTAAGGCGTCTGGACCAATGACGCATCTGATGAGGTCCTGAAGCATTAGAATAACAGCCAAGGCTGCTATTGGGGCCCATTAGAAGGGACCGGTAACATTGCAGTCATGCTAGCTCTTACATCCCTGGTTCCGAAACTGGGCGAAGGTAAAAGGAAGCACCCTCACATAGACGACTGCAGAGAAAAGACAGATTACACTTTAGCAAGAGGAAACAGTGTTCCTCAATGAAGCCCTGCTGAGTTGGGGTTATGGGGTTTGCAGTATGGGAGGAGTATTATCAGTTGATAACCTGTGTCTTTTACGATCCTTTAATGCTCCTGCATGAGCAGTGATGCCCTTCAACAATAAAATATATATAAGTTACTGCACAATACAAGTAAAGAAAAGACTTCTATGAGCCTACTTCAACAATTTTAAAGGAATTACTTGCTTCAGTTGCTCTTGAACCTTTTCCAATTCCTTTTTCAGTTCTTCTGCATACCATTTCTCTTCCTAAACCATGCAAGGGAAATCAGAGAACAGATTTCATTCATTTACATTGCAGATTATGTCTGTCTTCTTTCAGGTTTTCATCCTTTACATTTATTTTTATTGCCTCCTACTTTACTGATGTTCTTTTACGCACCATTGTATTCATGCAATAATTCTGTAAGGATCTACATTCCTATTGGCTGGCTAAATAAATAAAAACATTAATTTATATCACACAAGGCACTATAATATGTAAATAAATTAAGTATTCATTTGAAGTCATTACTAAAAGCGCTCGGATAAAAAAGCAGTTTCAAAACTCTGCTTAAATGACACACCTAGGGGCATATCCAGCTGAACACAAGGATTTTGCTGAAAAAATTAATGCGGCCATCCCGTCCATTTTCAATTACCGCGGCTATGCTCTCTGCCAATTCCAACAATATCCAATATCGTACACAATTTTTTCAGCAAAAACCAGCATGATTTTTTTTTTTTTTTAAATAACAAAAAATAAATAAGACAGCCTGTACCCCAAAAACACACCAAAAAATTGATAACAGTATAGATGGTGTTTTGTTGTTGTTTTTTCCATTTAAATAAATATTTTACTTACATTTGGGGTGCATAAAAAAAAGTTGGTGGGAGTTACAGGTGTTCAAAAATTTAAAAAATTGTAAACACCAGTCGCATCCATATAGCACCTCCATATAGCTGTTCCACATCTTTTAGCCCATTATCCTGCACTTTGCAGAATAATACCCCAATAATTACATCTTATTATTGGCCCAATTAAGCTAATTGAAAAATTCCAAAAGCCTAAATTAATCATTAGGTGGGGTGTACCAGGGGATCTGAACGAATTACTGAAATTTTTACCCTGCGAGAAAAAAAAGCAGTGTTAATTCCTATAGGAAATCCGTGGGCGAAATTCTCATGGCTAATTGAATACTAAATACATTGTGTTTGGCCTAAAAAACCTTGTGGTCAATTGGATGTGCCCCCTAACTTGCTATTAACGATTGTATGGAACATCATTAAAATATTGTAGTATATAAAATTAAATAAAAATGTATGGTTTCAACTACAAACAAGTCAGATCTTTAACAATTTCAGTTTAAAATCTTGAACATTGTTTGCATATCATCCCACTTAGATGTGTTGATATTTATACACACTTCATGTATTAATAATGCACTAGCCCAATTATTTTAAGCTTGACTTTGCATAAAAGAACATTATGGTATTATACTAGGAATGAATGTTCGATCTTTAAACATTTTATTGAGTTATTCAACGTATAACTATTGATATGTAGCCAGATTTCAAGTTAATGCACTTTCACTAAACACCAAACAAATACAAAAAAAAATAAAAAATTGATGTTACAACCTTAAGTGATGCTTGCAAGTCCTGTACCTCCTGCCGAAGCAGCAGCACTTCTTCCCTGAGTACAAGGAAAGGAAAAAAGGAATAAAACCCTACAAAGCAATTTTCTTTTGCTACTCAAGCATCATGCTGCCTAAAATGCTGTTCACTTGTGATTGGTCAAACACTGGCATCTGGGTATATAAGCCATGCAGGACAAAAGTCACACTCGTAATCACCCGACTATTGGCCACTATGAAAAGGGCATGAGATAAAATAGTCAGTCTACCACGACCGTTTAATCCAAAATATAATGTATTACTTTAGTGAAACTTTGCCCATTACTATAAACACTAGATTTGCTGATAACAAATGAAACAGAAGACTAGAGCAATATGAGCAAACTGACGTAGAACACAATCACATTAGAATTATATAATTAATCACAAGATGTCACTGCACACAGTCACTGTAGGTGTGGTACCCATCAGAAGCCAGGCTATAAGCTCTGCCTGATAGCATGCAAGCTATAAGTCAGGGAGACGGTACAGTTTTTGCCAAACTGGCATCAAAACTTTGTTATAGGAAAGAACACAGAACTAAAAATGGCTACAGCTTATTGTACAGTGACCATATGTAATACAGTAGTGCATAAGACTACCTTTTTGGAGATGAATTGGCTTCTCCATGACCAGGGTCATTAGCTGGTTCATGAGATGCTTCATAATGTTTAAAAAGTTCTTCAGCTGTTCCGTGTGATTTCATACACAGTGGACAAATGAAGCCCTAGGAGAGAAAAATATATCTTAATGAAAACCTCTAATTAGTTGTGCATAAACAAAAATAAAAACAAATTAAGCTTAAGGAAAGAAGGCAGAATAAATAATCACCACCACCTTTTAAAAGAAGACATAGGGGGATACGAAAAGACAGAGGGGGAGATGTATTAAGCCTTAGAGAGATATATAAAGTAGAGAAGTTGCCCAAATGAACCAATCAGCTTCTGCCGTTTTATAGAGTGTGCTACATAAATGATTTTCTCTCTAGTCAAGGCTTGATACATCCTGCCCGGAATCTTTAAAAAAAAAAAAAAAAAACTTATGCCCAAAAACCCTCACGCCTTTTATTTCTGAATGAGTGATCCATTCTTACAGTTTGTAGGTTGTATGTCTGCAATCATGCTGCAAATTAGAGCAACGCAAAATCTATTATGCTACACATAATGGTCATTAAAAATAATGGCAATAAGAAAACAATACTTTTTTTAATTTAAGTAAACTACAAGTCACACAGATTTGCTTTTCCACAACATATACAACATGAATATGTTCATAAGTTGCTCAAGAAATTCATCAGTAAATATTCAACGAAGGCATATGGGCATATTAGTCATTGGGGACCCAAAAAGTAATATTCATTATTGCCGTACAACGAGGCTTTTAGGATTATTATTTCTGAGCTAGTTATCACTGTACTCACGCTGGGACATCTCCAACGATAGGCAGATGTAGGGCAAATGCAATACACTGTACAGCCGCTACAGACCACATCAGCAATAGTTTAAGTTGATGGGTTCTATTGCAGATGGGCACAAGAGAACCTAAAAGGGAGAGGATGGAACTGAATGGATCCCTCTTCGCACCCAAATAATTCTTTCCATCTGAATATGGCATTAGTTATCAAACTTCAAGTTTTCAGTTCGATAAATTGGACAATTGCAACGTTCCTATACATTTAATGAGGACAGCAATATGCTACGCTTCGTCTAGAACGCAGGAGATGTATGCATAAGCATATGCTATACAAGATAATAAAGAAAAATAATACAGAAACTGCTGTTTCTACATGAATGAAGGGCCTATAAGGATGATAAATACTTAAATAGGCCCCTAAGTGATATAAACATTAATTAAAAATTGTATTTAAGCAATATAAATAAATGACAGTAAAAGATTTCAATAGTATCATTTTTAGATAGTAATTAGATAAACTTTCTATAAATAAGTAGGCTAAAACTAAACAAGTGGTTGTGACTTGTGATTAGTTGAATATAATTGCAGGTCATCATTTGAGCAGCTACACATAACACTATCATGCAGGAACAATCAGAGCCTGCTGTGCCAGTGTCTAAATGTTCCTGTCTGCTAGTGGTAGTCAGTGGTTATAGGCTTTCTGGTAAAAGGTAGGTTGTGTGAACTTATGGTCATATGCTAGAATGTAAAATATACTGCATGGATTATTTAGCTTTGATCAATAACTATGCTGATAAAATGTAAATTCAAACTTATTATTATGGTTCATATTCTCATCCACATGTTTTTATTTGACAGCCAATATATCACTTGTCATCAAGATTCCCATTATTTCGGGATGAAGTCCTCGACCTTATAAACAACATCATCTTTAAAAAGTTCAGGTTTCTTTTAGGCCATCACCACTGGAGGCTGTTGTTTTTAAATATATAAATATATGTCCCCACATTGTTCACTTAAATATAATTTCGACTTAATAATCTAGTACGGATCATACCTTATTTTTGGGAAGTGTTTTGTTATGTGATGGTTTATTCACCACTTGCACTCTGCATGAGAGCATTTCATTATTGTACATCTCAGTATTACAGTACATATTTTCTTTTTTATGGTCTACATATTCACGTCCTCAATATCATCAGTTAAAATCAAGGACATTTATTTTAGAATACGGTCTTAGTTGTTGTGATTTCTATATAATTAATAATGTTATCCACACTGTAGGCACTCATTTCTTCACTACAATTTTTGAATATGAATCACTTTGGAAGAACTCAGCAGCCATCTCATATTTGGAAGGAAAGTGTTTATGACTGTGTACACACTTAAAGCTCTATCTGGCCAATCTGTCTGGTGGGAAGCAAAATCTGGTAATGTATGGGGGAAAACAACAAGAGAAATTTGCTCCCAAACACTGGAAAATGGACCAGATTGTCCTTCCCACCAGACAGATAGATAGATATCTATCTATCTATCGAGGTGTGTATGCAGCCTAAGATTTTTGTCTATACACACTACATACATACATACATACACTCGAGTATAAGCCGAGTTTTTCAGCACATTTTTTGTGCTGAAAAGCACCCCCTCAGCTTATACTAGAGTGATGCCCGCATGGTACGCAGCTGAGTAGCGCACCATGCGGGCCGCGGTGCAGACAGTCTCTGTGACACAGCTGCACCGCGTATGTAGCGCTGACCGGACGGAGTTCGGTTAGCACTACACACTGCGAAACACACAGCCGCCGGAGCCGGCAGCTGTGTGTTTGTTGTAATCAGCAACCGATGAGAGTCTGTCAGACTCCCATCAGCTGCTGCTGCTCCCACTGCCAGGAGCCATCTTCCGGCTCCCGCAGTGGGTAATGGGAGAGACGTCGTCATGACAGTCTCTCCCATAATGCAAAGCGGCCGGAGGAGCTGATAGCAGCGGCAGGACCAGGAGCGTGGTTTCAGGTAAGTAGTTTTTTTTTTTTTATTAGGACTACTGGGGGGCACTACCAGGGGGGATTACTTCTGGGGGCACTACCAGGGGGGGGGGGGGGATCACTTCTGGGGGCACTACCAGGGGGGGGATTACTACTGGGGGCGCTACCAGCTGCTGCATTTCCCACCCTAGGCTTATACTCGAGTCAATAGGTTTTCCCAGTTTTTGGGGGTAAAATTAGGTACTTCGGCTTATATTCGGGTCGACTTATACTCGAGTATACACACACACACACACACACAACCGTTCAAAAGTTTGGTGTTTAACATGAAAACTGACTTATTTATCAAATGAGTTGCAAAATGAATAGAACATATAGTCAAGACATTGGCAAGGTTAGAAATAATGATTTTTATTTGAAATAATTTTGTCCTTCAAACTTTGCTTTCGTCAAAGAATGCTCCTTTTCCAGCAATTACAGCATTGCAGACCTTTGGCATTCTAGCTGTTAATCTGTTGAAGTAATCTGAAGAAATTTAACCCCACGCTACCTGAAGCACCTCCCACAAGTTGGATTGTCTTGATGGGCACTTCTTGCGTACCATACGGTCAAGCTGCTCCCACAACAGCTCAATGGGGTTGAGATCTGGTGACTGCGCTGGCCATTCCATTACAGACAGAATACCCGCTGCCTGCAATCTTCCCAAAATAGTTCTTGCTTAATTTGGAGGTGTGCTTTGGGTCATTGTCCTGTTGGAGGAGGAAATTGGCTCCGATCAAGTTCTGTCCACAGGATAAGGCATGGCGTTGCAAAATGGAGTGATAGCCATCCTTATTCAAAATCCCTTTTACCTTGTACAAATCTCCCACTTTACCAGCACCAAAGCAGCCCCAGACCATCACATTACCTCCACCATGCTTGAAAGATGGCATCAGGCACTCTTCCAGCATCTTTTCACTTGTTCTGAGTCTCACAAATGTTCTTATGTGTGATCCAAACTTCGATTCGTCTTTCCATAACACTTTTTTCCAATCTTCCTCTGCCCAATGTCTGTGTTCTTTTGCCCATATTAATCTTTTACTTTTATTGGACAGTCTCAGAATGGCTTTTTCTTTGCCAATCTGCCTAGAAGTCCAGCATCCCGGAGTCACCTCTTCACTATAGACGTTGACACTGGCGTTTTGCGGGTACCATTTAATGAAGCTGCCAGCTGAAGACTTATGAGGCATCTATTTCTCAAACTAGAGACTTTAATGTACTTGTCTTCTTGCACAGTTGTGCACCGGGGCCTCCCACTTCTCTTTCTACTCTGGTTAGAGCCCGTTTGTGCGGTTCTCTGAAGGGAGTAGTATACACCATTGTAGGAAATGTTCAGTTTCTTGGCAATTTCTCGCATGGAATAGTGTTCATTTCTAAGAACAAGAATAGACTGTCGAGTTTCACATGAAAGTTCTCTTTATCTGGTCATTTGGTGCGTATAATCGAAACCACAAATGTGATGCTCCAGATACTCAACTAGCTCAAAGGAAGGCCAATTTTATAGCTTCGCTAAGGAGCAAACCCATTTTCAGCTGTGCTAACATAATCGCACAAGGGTTTTCTAATCATCCATTAGTCTTCTAACGCGTTTAGCAAACACAATGTACCATCAGAACACTGGAGGGATGGTTGCTGGAAATGGGCACCTATACACCTTTGTAGATATTCCTTTAAAAACTAGACGTTTGCAGCTAGTATAGTCATTTACCACATTAACAATGTATAGAGTATATTTCTGATTAATTTAATGTTATCTTCATTGAGAAAAAAAAAAGTTTTCTTTCAAAATAAGGAAATTTCTAAGTGACCCCAAACTTTTAAACGGTAGAAAATAAAAATAAAAAATAAATAAATAAAATATATATATATAATTTATATATATATATATATATTATATATATATATATTCTATGTACCATGCATGTTTATTTTGTCAATTTCTCCTTTCTATCCCGTTCCCTCCACTCCCCACATCCCTCAATATAATAAATGTGAATCCCCAACAAACTGTTAACAATAGTTGCTTGGTGTGGTTTACTTTTAAAGTATTATGGAAAGGTCTATTCTGCTTCTCCTCAAAATCAAGATTTATTATGCATATCTCAGACTTATTTTTAATCTACAATATCTATTGTTTTATGTGGTAAAATAAAGAGAATACAAAAAATTTGGTAGCAATTCTTGTAGCAGCAAAAACTCACTATTACCACTTTCAGACAGAAAATGGCAAAATACCCATATTTTTCCCGACATTTGCGTACTGGGTTGTTTTGCCATTCTCTGTCTGTACCCTCCTTCAGACAGAAGAGCAAATTACCAGGTCAAAAATTTCAACCCGGCAATTTGCTGATTTACACGGGTATTTTTTCTGTCTGAAAGGGTCAACCAGGGACTAAATTCCTGTGTCTCTGACCCTGGTAAATTCCTGGGTCGAAGTCCCGGGAATTTAGACCCGGGATGACCCTTTAAGACAGAAAAAGGTCCAGTGTAAATCACCAAAATTACCGGGCTGAAATGTTTAACCTGGTAATTTGGATGTCTGAAAGGGGTATTAGTAACTAAATCAAGCATCATCAGAACAACAGACACCACACTGTGCTGTCATACAGAGTGGCCTACCCCAGTGGTTACCAAACTCGGTCTTCAAGGAACCCCAAGGGCTATTTCACACGTTTATCGTTGTTTAACTTCAGTGGAAGTTACAAATACATTAGGGCTTCCACACTGCACGAACACAGCACGGACATAGCACGGTCGCCGTGTAGCAGCCGTGATAACCTCTGAATAGTACGGCTGCTGTCCAGGGTTTCAGTTTTAAAAGATTGAAAAGAGATTCATATGCACGGCAATAACGTTACACACGGCACAAAACCGTTGTGTGTGAAAGGGACTGATCCACAGGAAAAAAAAAAAACCTGACTGTTTTACTGTCCGGAAAAAAAGGTTGTGTGTGAAAAGAGCCTAACAGTCCAGGTTTTAAGAATAACCATGATTGAGCACTAATGGGTATAGACCGGAACCACCCATCTGCTGGTTGGAAATGCCAATCGGCGGCCATCGATGATGCCAATATGTCGCAGAATCTGTGAAATTCTTCATGTTAAAAATCCCTGATTTGCCGATCCCGATCATATTTTGCAAATCATGGAAATCCAACATGTTGGATTTTACTGATGTCCCGATCTCAGCGTCAGGGGATCGGGGATTTGCCCCAATACATTGCAAATGTATGGGGGCCTTAAATCAAACCGATTAAGCCACCTGTGCTCGAGCTTGGATATCCTTAAAATCTTGGCTGTGATGGTGCCTTTAGGTCAGTTTTGGAACAAATGATTGATGTCGGAAACGACCAGCGGGAGAGCGCATCAATGGTAGTTTCCGACATTATACTGCCCGATTTATGCACAATTAATGATCGATTACGATGTCGGAATCTTTCAATCGCTCTGTTTAATCGGCAAGTGGATACGCGGCTTTACTCTTTCTAGCACTTTATTTTATGGTCATCTTGAGGCAATGTAATATATTACAGCCCCATGTAATGGATACAACTGAGGACAACTGATAAGGCCAGCATTCTACTCTCAGAAAGCATGACTGAATATCAAAGTAGATGCATTTAATTGGCCGTGAAAGTCAATTATTTACAGAATGTATGCATGTAAAACACATTATTGCTATGATACTGCTTAGAATCTTGGAAACCAAACTGGTGTTTATGCCTAAAACCAGCTTAGTAATATTCCAGGGATCAGTGCCAGAGGACAAATGAAAGGATTTATACATAGAAAAAATATAAGCTCCTACAGAGAACAAAATTAAATTGTGACCTATGTATGAGGTAATCTAAAACAAACAAAGAAAAAAAGGTTATCCATGTAAAAATTACTACAAGCGCTATTTTTTTCATAAAAAATGTTGAATACATAAAAAAACTTCATTCTACCACGAATAAATAGAATATGGTTGTATGTGCATAACCAAACATGGAATAATAATGTTCATTATTTGTAGTAGGCCACTAACACAGAATGTAGGGAAAACATCGATGAGACTCAAAGAACACTAAATCAAAAACTGAAATTGAGATATGAACCATGAAAGAAAAAAATCTTGTTACAGTAAATGTCATCCTAACAAGCCGCTCTGCTCCCGCTGCACACACTAATTTCCTCCTACATAAAATATATATATCTCAACACAACAGTCAAGGTTCTGCACTCTCCTCCCTTCCAACCGAACTGCTGGGGTGCACCTTATAGACTGATATGCAAAATACATACGTGCAAGGTGAATCACATGGATGTGATTACAAGGGCACTCACAAGACTTGGCAATAAATACACTTCAGTTTTATTTCCAAATAAAAATTGGTCACAGCTCAATATCTGGTCACCGCTCAGAATCGATCGACGTTTAGGTCTCATCACAGTCCTTTTTAAAGACATGCAATCCATATGGAATGATAAATTCAGCTTATATGAAGTCATACAGTACTGTGCAAAAAGTTTTAGGCAGGTGTGGAAAAAAATGCTGCAAAATAAGAATGCTTTCTAATAATAATAAAAAAAAAAAAAAAAGTGTTAATAGTTTAATTTTATCAATTAACAAAATGCAAAGTGAATGAACAGAAGAGAAATCTAAATCAAATAAATATTTGGTGTGACCACCCTTTGCCTTCAAATCAGCATCAATTCTTTTAGGTACACTTGCACAGTTTTTGAAGGAACTCGGCAGGGAGGTTGTTCCAAACATCTTGGAGAACGAACCACAGATCTTCTGTGGATGTAGGCTTGCTCAAATCCTTCTGTCTCTTCAGGTAATCTCAGACAGACTCGATAATGTTGAGATAAGGGCCCTGTGGGGGCCATATTATCACTTCTAGGACTTCTTGTTCTTCTGTACGCTGAAGATAGTTCTTAATGATATTATCTGTATGTTTGGGTTCGTTGTCTTGCTGCAGAATAAATTTGGAGCCAATCAGGCGCCTCCCTGATGGTATTGCATGATGGATAAAGAACCTGCCTGTATCTCTCAGCATTGAGGACACCATGAATACTGACCAAATCCCCAACTCCATTTGCTGAAATCCAGCCCCAAACTTGCAAGGAACCTTCACCATGCTTCACTGTTGTCTGCAGACACTCATTATTGTACCGCTCTCCAGCCCTTCGGTGAACAAACTGCCTTCTGTTACAGCCAAGTATTTAAAATTTTAACTCATCAATCCAGAGCACCTGCTGACATTTTTCTGCACCACAATTCCTATGTTTTCAAGCATAGTCGAGTCACTTGGCCATGTTTCCAAGTCGAAGGTATGACTTTTTGGCCGCAATTCTTTCATGAAGACCACTTCTGGACAGACTTCTCCGAACAGTAAATGGGTGTATCTGGGTCCTACTGGTTTCTGCCAGTTCTGAGCTGATGCTTGACGTCTTCCGATTTTGAAGGAAAGTAAGCAACGATGTGTCTTTCATCTGATGCACTAAGTTTTCTTGGCCGACCACTGCGTCTACAGTCCCCAACATGGACTGTTTCTTTGTGCTGCTTCAAAAGAGCTTGAACAGCACATGTTGAAACCCCAGTCTGCTTTGAAATCTTTGCCTGGGAAAGACCTTGCTCTCATCCACAGGCATTACTTGTTCCCATGCACGGTTACAGGACTTTTCTTTGGGCTGCACCCACTCTGTGGAATGCCCTTCCACGCACAATAAGACTTTCCACTAGTCTCCAAACATTCCCTGAAAACTTACCTCTTCAGACAAGCTTATCAGATGCCAGAACCGCTCACATAACCTTCATAGAGAAGTTTGGAACACTGCGCTCAGGTGGGATGGGGAAAGGGGAGGGGTGTTGGAGCGGATTAAGTGCAGCTATCTGTAGAGGTGTCCGGCCTCTTAAGGAACTTGTATGAGCATGTATAGACAGCGCTACATGGGGGGTGGGGATGGAGAGGGGTGGTGGTATGAAATGTTTGTAGTGATCTGGTGTCAGCTTGTGGACAGTATGTTTATAGCGCAGATCAAATGAAAAAACCACTAAAACATATGCAGGGAGCAATGGTGTTTATTTAAATACAGGTTTATATAAAAGGCACAAATTGCTTTCTGTGTCTATTTATCCCCCCTGTGACCTCTTAATTGTATGATGTGTTAGTGCTTTCACTTAGATTATTGATGTTCCACGTGTGTGAGTGGTATCTTTTGCTTGGGGTTCTTTTCGTACCTTTAAGGAATTAACTGAAGTCAATAGATCCCACTTAGACTTAGGACACTTACCAGTAAGTGTTGTGATTCCTGTAGGTTATGCAACACCACTGTTGAGAAACCTACAGGAATCACAACACTTACCGGTAAGTGTCCTAAGTCTAAGCGGGAAGCCACCACTAGCACAGGATCTGTATCGGACTGACTCTCCTCAAAGCCTGAATAGGCGATCTATGTACTATTACTTCAGTTAATTCCTTAAGGGAACGAACAGAACCACATGATGATCATTACCACCTGTTTGGTATGATTGGTTAATCATACACCTGACTATAATCCTACAAAATCCTATACTTTGTGCAAGTGTACCTAGAAGAATTTATGCTGTTTTGAAGGCAAAAGGTGGTCACACCAAATATTGATTTGATTTAGAGGTCTCTTCTGTTCATTCACTTTGCATTTTGTTAATTGATAAAAATAAACTAATAACAACACTTCTATTTTTGAAAGCTTACTTACTTTGCAGCATTTTTTCACACCCGCCTAAAACTTTTGCACAGTACTGTAGGTCACAATACATCAGGGCAGCAATTCTGATCATTTGCTGCCCTGATGTATTGGGACCTAAGTCACAATACAACTAAATTTTATATATCACCAAAATTTGGGGCAGCACAGGTGCACCCTCTCATTCCTAAGACAACCACCCCACCAGTTTTACTACACAGGCCCTCCATCAGACCTAACCAGGGCCCTGCTTATCCAGAAAGCCTTTCAGTCCTTGCTGCAAGTGGGGGTAATCGTTCCAGTTCCGCTATCGCAGGAAGGGAAAGTTTATTATTTTACCCAGTTTCTGGTGCAGAAACCAAATGGGTCTTATTGGCCTATCCTCAACCTCAAATCCCTGAACAAATTCATCAGGGTGCCCAGATTTTGGATGGAAAGCTCTATTGTACTAGCTATGGAGCCAGGGGACTTTATGGTATCCCTGGATATTCAGGACGCTTACCTACATGTTCCTATAACACCCTCTCATTAGCGATATCTCCGGTTTGCTGTACTACAGCAACATTTCCAATTTCAGGTTCTGCCCATTGTACAGCTCCACGGGTTTTTGCCAAAATTATGGCGGTCATGGCAGCCCACCTGCGCTGGCATGGAGTCAGGCTGCTACAATATCTGGACGACCTTTTGCGCTTGGCACGCTCCCCAGAGGTTCTTCAATGCCATCTTCAGATAACCATTGCCTTCCTATAGAGACATGGCTGGTTAATCAACTACAAAAAGTCCTCCCTGAACCATTCACAAAGGATAGTCCATCTGGGGGCTCTTTTGTATTCTCAAGCTTAGAGCATCTTCCGGACAATGGACAAGATCTCCACACTTAAACAACCAGTGCGCAGATTACTCTGCAGTCGCTGAGTCTCACTTAACTCAGTAATGTAGATTCTGGGATCCATGGTATCCACCTTAGACATGGTAGACTACGCTCAGTTCCATTCCAGGCCTCTGTAACACCTAATCCTCTCCAACCTAACAAGGGTCGCCCCTTTTGGAACCCGGATTGGGTACTCCTTACAATGGAAGCAAGCCTCTGGGGCTGGGGCGCAGTGACCAGTCAACACTCCTTCAAGGCCGTTGGACATCAGTCGAGTCAACCCTGTCAATCAATGTATTGGAACTCCGAGCCAACTACAGAGCCCTCACTCTGGCTCGGGACATTCTTCGGCGCAAGCCTGTACAAGGGCAGTCAGACAACGCCACAGCAGTGGCCTACATCAATCACCAAGGAAGCACTCGAAGTCTGTCAGCAATGGCAGAAGTGTCACGCATTCTTGCACGGGCTGAAGGTCACCTCCCGACTATCTCCGCGGTGTTCATTCTGGGAGTTCTCAATTGGGAAGCAGACTTCCTCAGCCGTCACGACGTGCATGCCGGGGAATGGTCTCTACACCCAGAGGTCTTTCAACTCCTAGTGGACAAGTGGGGCCTGCCAGAGGTGGACCTCATGGTCTCCCAACACAATCGAAAGCTGCCAGTGTACGGGTCCAGAAAAAGGGACGCCGAAGCAGCCTTTGTAGATGCCTTGTCGGTGAAGTGGACCTTCCATCTGGCGTACCTATTCCCTCCAATCTCCCTTCTTCCTCGAGTCCTTTGGAAGTTCAAGCAAGACTGAGGCACTGTCCTGTTGGTGGTTCCGGCTTGGCCCAGATGACATTGGTATGCTGATCTTCACAGCCTCTCCATAGATGCACCTCTCCTACTTCCTCAACATCTGGACCTGTTGTCTCAAGGTCCATGTCTACATCCAGACCTGGCCCATCTATTTTTTGATGGTGTGGCTCCTAAGGTCCAAGGGATTTATTAGCTCGGTGGTCCAGACTATGTTCAGAGTGCGTAACCCGACCTCTGCCCGGATCTATCAGAGTGTGGCACACATACTTCCAGTGGTGTGCTACCAGAAGTTTTGACCCTCAAGTTTTTAGGGTCTCTAGAGTTCTGGCCTTCCTTTAAGCAGGATTGGACCTTGGACTCTGCCTGGCCTCGCTGAAAGTGCATATCTCTGCTCTGTCCATCTGGTTCCAGCGCATAATTGCTCCAATGCCAGATGTTCACACCTTCCTTCAAGGTGTCCTCCGTATTCAACCTCCCTTCATCCCACGGCACTACCGGAGGGACATGTCCGTGGTTCTCCAGACCCTTCAGGGCCCTCCGTTTGAAGCCCTGGAATCTGTGGAACTCGAGTTGCTCACAGCGAAGACTCTCTTTCTTCTGGCTCTTGCGTCTGCCCGTAGAGTGTCAGATTTAGGGGTGCTTTCCTGTCGCTCCCCATTTCTGATCTTTCATCAGGACAGGGCTGTTCTTCAAACTCGTCCTGATTTCCTCCCCAAAGTTGTTTCTCATTTCCATATTAATGAGGAAAACGTAGTCCCGGCCTCCCAATCACCAGACCTCTCGGCAGGTGAGGCTTCCTTTGATGTGGCCCATGCTCTCAGGATCTATGTGGACTATACAAGTTCTCTTCGGAAAACAGATTCCCTATTTGTCCTCTATGGATTCCACAAGAAGGGATGGCCAGCTAACAGACAGACTCTGGCCAGATGACTTTGCATGACTATCTCACAGGCTTACACACAGACGGGCCTTACTATGTCGGCTACCGTCTATGCTCATTCCACTAGCTCTGTGGAACCCTCGTGGGCAGCTCGCCGTGGCGCCTCAGCTGAACAGCTTTGTAAGGCGGCCACGTGGTCTTCTGTCCACACCTTTCTTAGGTTCTATGCCTTTGATACATTTGCCTCTCAAGATGCTTCATTTGGACGCCGGATTCTCCTCTCAGCTCAGGAGTGTCCCCACCCTTGAATAACTGCTTTGGGACATCCCCAAGGTCTCCCTGTGGAGCCCTATGGACCCTGAAGAAGAAAGTGAGAGATATGATAAAAAACTTATCTTTGTATACTCTTTCTTCGAAGTCCATAGAGTCCACAGGGCACCTGCCCTGACGCACCTAGCTTATATGGGCTATGGGTCTGATTCAGAGACGCTCGCTCACGCTGTGCGTTCGCAGGCGGCCCGATGTTCTGCGTATACGCATGCTTCGTTCTGCGCGTGCGCGAACTACACACTGCGTTTGCAACCCTCTCGCTCGCCCAGCAAAGGCAGCCCAGGGTAATGAGTGACAGGAAAGGCCGTTTGTGGATGGTAACAGGGGCAGGACATTAATAACGGGGGGTTGGAGATGTGAACGCAGGCGTGCCTGGGTGTTTCAACGTCGTTTTAGAGGCGTGCATAATTAACAGGCAGCGTCATAGTATTACGCCCTTTTTTACACTGATTTCCTCGCAATGCTTGCGGTAGGGTAAAGCTACCTCAAGCACTGCGTTCGCATTCGATGGTGCTCGATGTACCAATGTTTTAATACACTTCCTGGAGATGACGTGTTGCTGGTGGGCGGCTCTGCCTGTGCGATTGGGCGTACGCATACACAAAGTGGGCGCTCGCTTAGACATGTGGGCGTGCTTATGCCTTGGCGAGCGATCACTTCCCGTGGCGTTACTTTGAAAAATTTGCATACGCATCTAGCGAGGGTACGCAGATAGCGAACGGGTCTGAATCAGGTCCTATGTTTCCTGGTCACCAGTTTAAAGTCTCCTTGTATGCGAGAGTGTGATTCTTGTGTGTACCAGTTTTCCTTCTCTCCTTTCCTCCTCCTGCCTTGGGCTTGTTAATGAACTGATGTGCCTCAGGCACAGGGACGGAGTATAGGGGGGGGGGGGGAGGACCGTTGCAACCTGGCAGTTAAAAGCTTAATTGTTTGGTGTTCGGTCCTTATCCACCACCTACACCCCAAGGTCTCCCTGTGGACCCTATGCACTTCGAAGCAAGAGTTCATAAAAGGTAAGTTTTACCATAACTAAATTTTTACACTACAATTTAGATTTCAGTTTGGACACACCCATCCCAAATCTAATGGTGCATACGCACGTAGCGATTTAAAAAGGAAGATATGAACGATAAGGATATTGTTATCGTTATCTTTCAAATGTTTCTTTTAAATGGTCCCTACCAACTTACCTTCGACCAGCGATGCGCGGCCACGCATGGAAGATAGCTATATCGTCCATCGGTCATGCATGCTGGTCAACTTGCTCGATATCGTAGCGATTTAAAAGGAAGATATGAACGATAACGATATCGTTCTCTTTCAAAGGTTTCTTTTAAATGGTCCCAGCCAACTTACCTTCGAACAGCGATGCGTGGCCACGCATGGACGATAGCTATATCGTCAATCCGCCGTGCATGCTGGTCAACTTGCTCGATATCGAGCAAGTTACTATAGGGACCCGCGGTCGACAATCGCAGGTCGCTATAGTTGACGGTAAAGTTGTTGGCATGCTGGATGATCGAAATTGACCATCCAGCATACCAGGAAGGGTGCATAACGATCTGTCAGCAATGCGTGTGTACGCACCATAACTCTCTGCACATTTAACATCTGCTCCCCCACCCCACCTGCAGTGCAGCATGGTTTTACCAAGATGCACAATTACTTGCTCTTTCTTTCTGTATTCCCAAATCTTAATCAGGCACAGTGAATACTGTGTTACTAGCTTAGTGCTCTATCTAGAAAAACATACATACAATAAAAACCATTCCAATTTTGAAAGTATGATAAACAAAAATACTCTGTGTGGCCCCCAACAGTTCATTAAAAATTATTAAGTGGACCTGAGCTGGAATAATTGCATCCCCTACTCTAGACTTTGTAAAAAATCATGTTAAAATAAAATTCAATAAACTGGTCATGATTGGAATTACAGTGCTCAAAGATTCCCCCGAGATAGTATCATGTGCGGCATGTTTAAATGCACAAGCTCAGCAGTAAAGTGTCCATAGAAACCATTATGAAAAGTCAGCTATTATGCTAATGTGCTGCGTGTATATACAATAGGTAGTTGGTAAATAAACTTTATTAATTGCAAAAGGCAAACTTGTCACAATACAGCCACAGCGGCATCAGTCTCCTCAGACAAGTTAAGGTGCCCACACATATAGCGACATTTTACACGATCTGGCCGATTCCGACACATTGGAACGACAGATCGTGTAAAATATGGCCAAATCGTGAGGAAATCGTGGGTCCCCACTCACGATCACGATGCGAGTCCTCGCTGGTCGCACATCGCATCTTCAGATCTGCCATGCAGTAGGGCAGATCTGACAATCTAGGACACAATGCACTGTAAAAAGTGTGACTGCAGGAGAGATCGTTTGAAGATTGGACACCAAATCGTGTGCATATCGTGTGGAGATCGTGTGCAGAGCTGCCGGGGAGAGTTTCAAAGGAAATCGTACACATCGGCTGATCGTGAGCACATCGGTATATGTGTGGGCACCTTTAGTGTTTACAACCTTATTCAATAAAGTATGGAGTGAAATCAAACCACTCTCCCCCAATTCTCCCCAACCACTCTCTGACCCATAGCCTAATAAATGTAAGCTCAGGGTGTTTGAACTTAAATAATCTTATTGCAACATAAGGATGTGATGCTACACATTCCAAGAACAAACGAAACCATGAAACATGGAGTCCGGTCACAGATGCCCCCATTTTCTGGGACGCTGTTTGATGCGACCCTGCTCCACCCCTAAAAGGCAGCAGCTTGTCAAGAACCTCGCTTACACTAGAATTGGTCTCAAAAATTAAATGAATTGAAATGATCAGTAAGTGATTATACTAAAGCCTGCAATGCGACACCAACATTAAACAGTAGTCAGTATATTCAGAGCAAAGAGTATAAGGCAGCCGCAGACAGAAATGTAAAAAATAAATATATATTTGCAGGACACAGATCTGTATGAGGTTGATGCTGGAGAGAATAGGGCTTTATAATTAACATAGGTCTTGATTCTGAGCAGCACGCAATGCCGACATGCTTGTAGTCCAGAGTTTATTTGCAACTGCGCATGGGCGAAAATGTCAGAAAACCCTGCGGTGCATGCGTTACACAGAGTGAGCGCACACAGTTGCTTTTGAGATTCGGTCAGAAGGTATTGGAAAGATGGCGCAAAAATGATGGATGTTCCTGGCGTGACTGGGTGGTAGTGAACACAAAAATGGGCCATTCAGTGGGTGTATTAGGTCATGGATACATCAATGCGAGCGGCTGCATTCCCAGACATAGGAGGCCATACTCAATGAAGAAACTGCATCTACCATAGGGCTGATGCAGGTTTTGATGGTGCTACACCAATCAGTATAACAGCATGGACGGGCACTAAAAGTGGGCATCTCAGCCATTACATTCAGCAGCACAGATGTACACAAGGGAAGGAATTTGTAGGCCATTTGCGTACGACTCAGAATCAGGCTCATAATGTCAGGCTACAGTAACATCTCTAAGGAGATCCAAGAACAGAGGAACTAAACACACCAAAGCACAGAAGCTAGTCCATTTGAGCTGTGAAACATAAATGACCCACAGTTACATCAAGGAGGTCACTGGGTGGCGGTTGCTCCCGTGTTCCTGAGTCCACATGCATGCTCTGGTAATGCTCCGCGAGCTCAGGAGCAGTGACATACATGATCATGCATACAGGACAGATGAACCCCTGTGGAATGACTATAAGGAATATATACATACCATGCTAAACATATTATATATGATATATTCAAGCAATTACACAGAATTGTTATCAGCAGACCTTATGTACCACAATAGACTGGTCTTGCAGATTATAGAGTACGACAAGTGTATTTTAAAATAGGCTTTTGTGAATGTAAAACTGCTGGAATCATATGACTAATTCAATAGTTAAATCTTTTGAATGAGAGAAAATCTATAAAACATTTGCAATTCCAGAGATATTAAGTAATTTATCAAGATCTATTATCAAAGAAAGATATTTAGATAGGAATATATTTATGGCCACTGAGACTAGTCATAAATGTTTATTTCTATGAATTAAAATAACAAGATGAATATAAAAAAGGAACATGTACCTAAGCCTCACAAAGCCACCCAGTGCGCCCACATTGTATGGGACCCCTTCCTCAGGCCCAGCGATCGCATCCTCCATTTGCAGGGTGCCCGCTGAGATTGTGTTCCCAGCGGGCGCCCGGCTACTTCTCTCCCCCCCCCCTCCCACCCCACCCCCAGGCGCCAGCGGCAGCCGGAGGACGGAGCTCACTCCTGAGCTCCATCTTCCAGGTCCCGCAGTGCACTATGGGAGTGATGTCATGACATCACTCCCATACTTCCGAGGAGCAGGCGCCGGGGACGGACGGCAGCAGGCACTGGAGCGGGGTTTAAGGTAAGAATTGGGTTTTTTTGTTTGCGTGTATGTGCGCATGCAGAAGTTTTGCCTAGGGTGCCTAGAAGACTAGCACTGACCCTGCCTTCCATAGTGTCACAGACCTTCTCTGATACTCCCACACTGCACACGGTCCTTGCAAAGACATCAGTAGTGCATCTGACTCCACCTGATACTGCCATATTGCACAATCTGCAAAGACACCAGCAATGCCACAGACCTCCCCCTGATTCCCCACATTACAATTCCCCAGCCAAGACACTAGCAATGAAAAAAGCAACCCCCCCCCCAATGCTCCCACATTGCATTTGCCAAAACTGCAGCAGCGCCATAGGGATGTGGTGTAACAAAGTTACAGTGTCTAGATCAGGGGTGGGCAATAAGCATCCCCCCAGCTATTGTTGAACTACACGTCCCAGCATGCCATGCAACAGTTTTAGCATGGCCAGAAAGCAAAACTGTGGCAGGGCATGCTGGGATGTGTAATTCTACAGCAGCTGGAGGCCTGCTTATTGCCCACCCCTAGTCTAGATAGACAGTCAATATGTTGACACCAGATGGTCTACAGGCAATAGATCAACAGTCAATTGGTTGACATGGTCGACATTTTTCTTGTATTATTTTAACCCTAATCCCCACCCTTACCCTCCCCTTAGTGTCTAACCCTAAACTTCTCCCTTCAGCTAGCCTTCAGCAGTGCCAAATGCCCTCTTCAATTGCCCTCAATGCACAAGACCCCTTCCAAGACTCCAGCAGTATCACAGGCTCTCTCCAATGCTCCCACACAGTGCAGTGTCCCTTCAAAACCTCCAGGAGTGCCACAGTCCCACCTTCACTGCTCCTACAGTGCACAAGATCCCTGATAAGATTGCAGCAGTACTGAGCACCCTCCAAAGCTCTCACCAAGTACTTCAGAATTATGAGCCTCACCAATGCCAACAGAAGAGTGCAGGGGATTCCCAACCAAAGTCTGTTTGTATAATGCAATAGGTCAACAGATCTGCATACATAAACGTATCTTTTCAAAGTCTTTAAAAGGATTTAAAGCTTTAAAAAAAAAAAAAGGTATAAAACAAATTAAATTCCTTTATCTTAGGTCACCATGGTTAAGTCATAAGTCCTAGTAATTGTATTATTAGTTATAACCTTTTTATTAGATTTCTAAATACTGCTAGTTTTGCTTTATTGTGATTCCATTGTACAATGTCTTTTCTCTATACTTTTGTTGTACACCAAAAATGAAAAATATACCAGATAAAATTATTCAACTTACATTTAATTTTGTAAAGACAGTGACAGCATTTTCAAAATTATATTTTTTTTATTTTTTAACACTGACCCCTTCAGAAATTAATTTAAGTAGTCTATATACAAACAAATGTATAGTAAATATACAAGGTGCAATAACACCACAATGAGCATCAGAGCCTGACACAGAAGGGTTTAAGCAATCTATATCATAACTGGACCAGCAAAGCAAACAAGCAATTTACCTCTGAAGTACTTTCATTGTTCACAGTATTTCCAGGGGCTGCGGAGGATTCTGACTCAGAATTCTGAGAGCCTACTCTCCCCGGGGTCTGCAATAGAAAAATAAATACATCTCGATTATTGTATGACCAATGTAACCAAACAGTGGAGATAATCTCTTTATAAAATACACACAGATTAATTGGCTGGTGAAGAAAAATATACAATATATTCACTGATACACAGCAACCAGTGAGAGAGTGGGACAAATCGTCCACCTCAAACTCGATTTACAAGAACAAACCCTTTCCGGGTAGGATCTTTGCCTACAAAACATAGGCAATGAATGACGAAATATTATTTATACTCCCAGGTTGCAGTTTAGTCTTTCCCTCCTTGTACATTCCTCTATACAGCATGTCACACCAAAGACATTCAATTCCTAAAAAGAAATGTAATTCTTACATCACGATAGAATGTTGGTAAATGAACATAATATATGAATAAGCTGTTCTAATGTTAGGTTATGCAAATAGAATGATTTTCTTCCAGTGCAACATATTCACCTTCTCACAGGAAACATTACGATGTTAAGAATGAAACATGGCTTTAGAATGAAAATTTATGTTTTGTAATAGATTACATCAAATGCCTATGTGGACACTTGTATATTGGGAAAACATCCCGTAAATTTAAAGAAAGGATGGCCCTCCATCGGTCAGCGATACGCTTGGCATTGGAAGGCAGGGACATAGATCAACCGGTGGCTCACCACTTTAAAGAAAAGAGACATACTTAACCATCCCTTCGGTATAAAATCATCGATTGTATTCCCCAAAGCCTCCGAGCGGGTGACAGAGAAAGATCTTTAGTGCAGCTTGAAGCACGTTGGATTGCGCGGTTGAATACGGTTCAACCTTTTCGTTTAAATGAACAATTATCCTTAAGCTGTTTTTTGTAATATTAGGGTATCAATATTCAATTTGATGCATAGTTATATAAAGAATAACATGAGGTCTATACAAGTATTGCTCGCCTACAGTAGATGATCCTATACATATTTTTTTTTTGTTTTCGGATTCACAGATGCATTTCCTATTTTAATGGTGTTGGTGTAGGTTCACTTTATGTTTTGGCGTCTGGTTTCTAGGCAACCGCCCGCGCTCAGGTGGCTTCGCTGACGTGTTGCGTCAGGTTGGGTGCACACGCGTGACGTCATCAGGAGCGGACGAGTTGCCGGAGACGGACGGAGATTGTGCACGTGTGAATGAGATGGCTCTATATAAAGGTAAGATGTGTCTGTATGTTATTGTGCTGTATCTTTGAAAAAAGAATAAAATAATCTGAAACGTTGTAATTCAAGCCGGTGATTGGCAGTGAATAATTATTTGAGTTGAGAAGTCCCGTGAGTGCGGCTGTATCTGGGGATCGACACACACATTATATTTATATTTCTTATATATATATATATATATATATATATATATATATATATTTTATAGGAGATATGGTGAGAACTTACCTTAGTCATCTATTTCTGCGAGGTCCATAGGGTTCCGCAGGGATACCTTGGGTTATGGTCATGGCTTGGCCATCGGGCAACACACAGTTAACTTTGTGCTTCCACGATGCACTGGGCCCCCCTCCTATGACCCCGCCCCCAGGCCAAGGCACCTCAGTTCAGTAAGGCCAAGGCCATAGGAGGAGAGAAAAAGAGAGAAGGAAGTCTGGAACACACAAGAATCACATTCTCACAACAGGGAGACGGAAAATCGGTGACCAGAACCAGACCCATCTGAAGCACAGGGCGACAGGGTGGGCGCCCTGTGGAACCCTATGGAACTCGCAGAAATAGGAGATAACAAAAATGTAAGTGCTTACCATATCTCTAATTTTCTGCAGCAGGCTCCATAGGGTATCCACAAGGATACCTTGGGAGTTCCCAAAGCAGTATCCTCAAGGGTGAGGGCGCTCCTGTGCAGAAAGGAGAACCCGCCGCCCGAAGGAAGCATCCTGAGAGGCAAAGGTATCAAATGCATAATACCTTACAAAAATAATGGACAGAGGACCACGTGGCCGCCTTACAAAGCTGTACAGCCGAGGCGCCACGGCGAGCTGCCCATGAAGGACCCACAGACCTCGTAGAATGAGCAGTAACAGAGGGCGAAACAGGAATGCCCTCATGAATGTAAGCCTCAGAAATCGCCATGCGAATCCACCTGGCCAACGTTTGTTTGTTGGCCGGCCAACCCTTCTTATGGAAACCATAGAGGATGAACAAAGTGTCCGACTTCCTAAGGGAACCGGTACGGTCCACGTAAAACCATAGAGCTTGTACCACATCCAATGAGGCCTCACCTGCTGAACGGTCTGGTGAGTTAAAGGCCGGCACTACAATTTCCCCATTAATATGGAAACTAGAGACCACCTTAGGCAGGAACCCAGGGCAAGTCCGAAGCACTACCCTGTTCCTTTGAAAAACCATAAAGGGGGGTCGGCAGGAAAGAGCCCCCAAATCTGACACCCTCCTGGCAGTAGCAATAGCCTGGAGAAACACAGTCTTAGCTGTGAGCCATTTGAGATCCACTGAGCCCAGTGGTTCAAGTGGAGGTCCTTGGAGAGCCCGAAGGACCATAGCCAACTCCCAAGGAGCCACAGGAGGCACAAAGGGAGGCTGTATGCGAAGAGCACCCTGCATAAAGGTGCGAACATCCGAGAGTGGAGCAATCTTCCACTGAAACCACACAGACAGTGCGGAAACATGTACTTTCAATGAAGCTAAACGAAGACCCTAATCTAAGCCTGCCTGGAGAAGAACCAGAACCCTGGATATCTGAAATACCTGGGGATCGTGCCCCCTGGGGTGACACCATTCAAAGAAGGTATGCCACACCCTGTGGTAAATCCTGGCAAAAGCAGATTTCCGAAGCATGGATGTCTCAAGAGCCACGCCGTCAAAAGACAGACGACCCAGATCCATGTAAACACAAGGACCCTGAGATAACAGGTCCGGACATTGAGGCGACAGCAACGGAGCGTCTATGGAGAGAGACTGAAGATTTGAGTACCAGTGACGTCTGGGCCACGCTGGAGCCACCAGCAGGATCATGCCTCCTTCTTGCTTAAACTTCCTCAATACCCGAGGAAGAAGGGAGAAAATAATGAGATATGGTAAGAACTTACCCTTGTTATCTCTATTTCTACGAAGTCCATAGGGTTCCACAGGATACCTTGGGGTATAGGTGTGACGTCAGTCGCTGGGCACCATAGAGTTAAGCTTTTCAGCCTCCCAGGATGCACTAGGGTCACCCTCCTATAACCTCGCCCCCGAGCCAAGGCACCTCAGTTAGTTATCAAGCCATAGGCCGGAGGAGGAGAAGGAAGAGAGAGAAAAAAGATCTGGACACATACAAGAATCACATTCTCACCAGAGGGAGACGGAAAACCGGTGACCAGAGCAAAGCCCATCTGCAGCACAGGTGCGACAGGGCGGGAGTCCTGTGGAACCCTATGGACTTCGTAGAAATAGAGATAACAAGGGTAAGTTCTTACCATATCTCATATTTTCTACTTCAGGGTCCATAGGGTATCCACAGGATACCTTGGGGATGTCCCAAAGCAGTATCCTTTAAGGGTGGGGACGCTCCTGTGCAGAAAGGAGAATCCGCCGCCCGAAGGAAGCATCCTGAGAGGCGAAGGTGTCAAACCTGTAATACCTCACGAAGGTATGGACAGAGGACCACGTAGCAGCCTTGCAGATCTGAACTGCCGAGGCACCACGTCGAGCTGCCAACGAAGGACCCACAGACCTAGTGGAATGAGCCTTCAGAGAAGGAGGAACCGGTAGGCCTTCATGAAGATAAGCTTCAGAAATAGCCATACGGATCCAGGCTGCCAAAGTTTGCTTTGAAGCAGGCCAACCCTTTTTACGGAAGCCATAGGAGGACAAACAAAGCGTCCGACTTCCTAAACGAAGAAGTGCGGTCAACATAAGTCCTTAAGGCCCGCACAACATCCAAAGAGGCCTCACCCACGGAAAGACCCGGTGAGTTAAAGGCCGGAACAACGATTTCCTCATTAACATGAAACTTGGAAACAACTTTGGGAAGAAACTCAGGCCGAGTGCGGAGCACTGCCCTGTTCCCATGAAAAACCAAGAAAGGGGGTTTACAAGAAAGAGCCCCTAAATCAGAAACACGTCTGGCCGAAGCAATAGCCAGAAGGAAAACAGTCTTAGCTGTTAGCCATTTAAGATCCACTGAGCCCAGTGGTTCAAACGGCGGTCCTTGGAGAGCCCTCAGGACCACAGCCAAATCCCAAGGCGCCACAGGTGGAACAAAGGGCGGCTGAATGCGGAGAACACCTTCCATAAAGGTGCGCACATCCGGGATTGTAGCAATCCTACGGTGAAACCAGACAGATAGGGCCGAAACCTGTACCTTCAAAGAAGCAAGGCGAAGCCCATGATCTAGTCCCGCTTGCAGGAAAGCGAGAATCCGAGACAGACGAAACTCCCGCGGTGCATAACCTCTCGGTCGACACCACTGGAAGAACGTATGCCACACGCGATGGTATATCCTCGCGGAAGACGGTTTCCGAGATCGCAACATGGTACGCACCACAGAGCTGGAAAACCCCCGGGACCTCAGTATGGCCGTCTCAACAGCCACGCCGTCAAAGACAGCCGAGTCAGGTCCGGGTGAAGACAAGGACCCTGAGACAGAAGGTCCGGTCGTAGCATCAACCGCAGAGGACTGTCCACGGACAGACCCTGAAGGTCTGAGAACCAGTGCCGTCTGGGCCACGCGGGAGCCATCAACAGGAGCGTCCCTCCTTCCTGTTTGAATTTCCGGATTACCCGTGGAAGAAGGGAGACCGGAGGGAACAGGTATGCGAACCGGAACGTCCACCGGACGGACAGAGCATCCACCAGAGACGCCCCTTCGTCTCTTGTGCGAGACCCATACACCGGCAACTTGTTGTTGTGCCGGGATGCCATGAGGTCGATCTCTGGAAGACCCCACCTGTCCACACCAGCAGTTGAAAAACGTCCGGGTGCAGGGACCATTCCCCCGGATGAATGTCCTGGTGACTTAGAAAGTCCGCCTCCCAATATAGCACTCCCGGGATGAAGACCACTGATATGGCCGGAAGATTGCGCTCCGCCCAAACCAAGATCCGAGAGACCTCTACGAGAGCCGCCCGACTGCGAGTTCCTCCTTGCCTGTTTATGTAGGCCACGGTGGTAGCGTTGTCCGACTGGACCTGCACCGGGTGACCCTGGAGAAACCGATGTGCCTGCTGGAGAGCATTGAAGACCGCACGGAGTTCCAAGATATTTATTGGAAGCTCCGCTTCTGTCGGCGTCCACCTGCCCTGGAACAAGTGTGGACCCGAAACTGCTCCCCAGCCCCGAAGACTGGCGTCCGTTGTCAACAGGACCCAATTTGGAACCCAGAACGGACGTCCCTTGTTGAGGTGGGTCGTCTGTAACCACCACGCAAGGGACAGGCGAACCTCCGGGGTGATCACAATCGTCTGGGACTTCAGAGACTGAGGCAGCCCGTTCCACTTGGACAGGATCAGGTGCTGCAGAGGTCTGGAGTGAAACTGGGCGTATTCCACCATGTCGAACACCGACACCATGGAGCCCAGTAACCTCATCGCCGAGTGTAGGGACACCCGGCAGCTGTGCAGACAACTGCGCACCCTTGACTGTAAAGCAGAGATCTTGTCCTCCGTCACGAAGATCCTTTGCTGTCCCGAGTCCAATAAGGCTCCAAGATGCAGAATCCTCCGAGACGGGATTAGAGTGGACTTCTGCCAGTTGATTAGCCAGCCGTGCCATTGCAGCAGTGCAATGGTCAGGTCCAAGTGGCGTAACAGGAGCTCTGGAGATCCTGCCACCAATAACAGGTCGTCCAAGTACGGCAACATGCGGACTCCCTGCAGCCGCAAAGAAGCCGCCATGACCGCCATCACCTTGATGAAAACACGTGGTGCTGTCGCCAGGCCAAAAGGTAACGCCCGAAACTGGAAGTGGTCGCTGCGGATTGCAAACCTGAGGAACTGTTGATGGCGCAAAAGAATAGGGACATGCAGGTAAGCGTCCTGTATGTCCAATGACACCATGTAGTCCCCAGGTTCCAGCGCCAGAATGATGGACCGTAAGGTCTCCATCCGAAACTTCGGAACCCGCAAAGACTCGTTGAGTGCTTTGAGGTTGAGAATCGGACGATACGACCCATTGGGTTTCTGTACCAAAAATAGATTTGAATAGAAACCCTGGCCCCTCTGGGAGAATGGAACAGGCACTATAACTCCAGCCTGGAGCATAGTGTGCAACATCTTCCGCAGCTCCGTAGCCTTGTTCCAGTCTGATGGTAGACCCATGGTGAAGAATCGAGCCGGGGGTCTGTGCCGGAAGGAGAGGGCGTATCCGTGGGAAACCACCTCCAGAACCCAAGTGTCTGTCGTAGTGGCCGACCAACACTGGGCGAACTGCAGTAGGCGGCCTCCCACCCTGGGATCCCCCAAAGGGAGGCCCGGACCGTCAGGCCGCAGGCTTGTCATCTGGCACTCCATGCCTACTTCCGGGGCTTGGCCGATTTCTTAGGGTCAGCCTGTCGAGGAAACGACTGGTTTGGGCCTGCCCTGGGCCCTAGATGACCGAAAGGACGATGGTCCAGAACCAGAAGGAGCAGCGGCCGACGGGAGACAAGCCGATTTGGCTGCCACCAGCGTGGCCACAATCTTATCCAGATCCGGACCGAAGAGAACTTCTCCGGTAAACGGCAACGCCTCCAGACCCTTTTTGGAATCTGCGTCCGCCTTCCAGGATCGCAGCCACAAGGTGCGACGAGCAGCCACCGCTGCTGAAGAAATTCTAGACACCAGAGTACTAATGTCTAGGGCCGCCTCGTTGATATAAGTGGCTGAATCACAGAGATTACCAATCAACTCCGCCTGTTCGGCCGGACAGTCGGAATCAAAAGAAGCCTCTAATGAATCCGCCCAGCGCTCCATCGCTCTGGCAACCCAGCAAAAGGCCATAGCCGGCCGTGCTGCCCCCCCCCCCCCCGCAAGGGAATAAGCGGACTTCAGGCAGATCTCCACCTTGCAGTCCATAGCATCCTTAAGGGAGGACATAGATGGCATCGGCAATGTGGCACTACGGACAAGACGGGTCACGTGAGAATCCACCTGTGGAGGGGATTCCCACTTTGCAAAATAATTATCCGCGAACGGATAAGCCACCGCCAGGCGTCTCTGCGGCTGGTATCTTTTGCCAGGCTGTTTCCACGCCTCCTCTAAATGGTCCACCAACTGACCCGAAAGAGGAAAGACTGTGGCATCGCCCTTCACATCTTTGAAAAAGGCATACTTAGATTTAGCCGCTGGGGGAACTTCGTCCTCAATCACCAAGGCTGTGCGGACCGCCCGAATAAGTCCAGGAATATATACTTTGGACTTAGCATCAGCGTCCTTAGTATGGAGAGGTTCCTGATCGTAAGGATCCAGAATCTCCCCATCATCAGACGTCCCCTCGTCATCCTCATAAGGAGCCGACAGACGCCACCGGCCGTTTATGCGGCCGCATCACAGACTCCCCTTGCAACACATCCGACAAGTGCTGTACAGAACTCGTCAGGGAGTTAACCCACGCTGGCTCCTGAGAAACCGGGAGCGGGGAAATAGGGAGACTGTGGGGTACCACCAATTGTCGTGGGAAACCCTGCATGGGTGACGACACCACTGACTGCTGGGATAAACCCATCGGTGTAAACGCGGGCTGCGGAGCTAACTGGCCCACTAAGGCTGTAAGCGCCTGAGCGAAACAAGCCCAGGGCGGCTCCTGTTCCGGTGCTGTAACCGTAAGAGGCCGCGCCATGGACAAACACTGCCGGCAAAGGCCCTCCGCGCTACCCTCTCCCTCTGCTAACGGTACTTTACACGTAGTACACTGTAGCCGGAGGAGAAAATCACTTTCGGACATGATGGCACCACGTATGTGACCTCTCTCACCAATTATAACTTAAATAGACGAGAGACCACCCTGCAGCACCGCACCGCAAGGGCTTAGCAGAAAGAACAGGGACAGTAATAAAGCTGACAGTTTAGAGAAAAGTTACAGGCAGCAGCGCTAGCACAGTCACATACAATGCAAAGAAAATCAATTCCTGCACTAACAGCGCTGATCACTCAACTACGCAGACACAGGGCCTGGTAGGACACAGCGCTGCATACACAGACCTGACCACAGCGGAGGAGAGGTATGCGGGGGGACCCAGACCACGATGCTTCCTTCCAGGCTTCCAGCAGCGTTCACCATGCGTTCTGGAGAAGATGGCCGCCGAGGAGCAGAGAGGAGGCTGGCCTGGGGGAGGAGCGCTGCCACAGGACCAGTCAGCAGCGTGCAGAGAGGGCTGTGTGCAGCGGGGGAGGCGCCGGCTGTGAGACAGGGAAGGCGCGCTCCCCTGGCATGCATTTAACCCCTGGGACGCCGCAGCGCTACCGCTCTGCTGCGGTCCGCTGTCCCAGGGGGTAGTGGAAAGCGCAGGTTGGTCGCCTGGCTCCACGCTGCAGCCAGTCCCCAGGGAGCCCCCTGCCTGGGGACTTAGGACCATGTGACCAGCGGGGACCCACCGCGGGACCCCGCTGCTTACCTTAGTCCTCCTTGGATCCGGCCATGGTCCGGAACATCTGGGGTCACCGCTAGCTGTGACCCCAGATGCTCACCAGCATCCCCGGATCGGTACCGACGTTCTGGTACCGGCGGGGGTGTAGGGAAGACAGCATGGACGTCAGGACTGACTGTCCATGCTGTACATCCAGATGTGCAGCCACAGCTGCACTGAAGAAAGCTTCAGGGGCTCTTCTAGCCCCCACTCCGACACGTGCACCCGACTCTGGCCGGGCACCAAACTAAACTGAGGTGCCTTGGCTCGGGGGCGGGGTATAGGAGGGGGACCCTAGTGCATCCTGGGAGGCTGAAAAGCTTAACTCTATGGTGCCCAGCGACTGACGTCACACCTATACCCCAAGGTATCCTGTGGATACCCTATGGACCCTGAAGTAGAAAGGAGGAAACAGGTACGCAAACTAGAGGTCCACCGAACCGACAGAGTGTCTACCAGAAGAGCCTCTGCGTCTCTTGTTCTGGACCTGTACACTCTTCGCTTGCAGTTGTGTCTGGAGACCATGAGGTCTATCTCTGGAAGACCCCATTTGTCCACCAGGAGTTGGAAGACCTCCTGGTGAAGTGACCACTCCCCTGGATGTACATTGTGTCGACTGAGGAAGTTCACTTCCCAGTGGAGTACTCCTGGAATGAACACTGCGGAGATGGTTGGGAGATTGTCTTCCGCCCAAGTCAGAATGCGGGATACCTATTTTAGAGCCGCCTGACTTCGAGTTCCGACGGCTTATGTAAGTCACCGTGGTGGCATTGTCTGACTGAACTTGTACGGGTTTCCCTCGCAGAACCAGTCTTGCATGGAGCAGCGCTCTGAACACTGCCCGAACTTCCAATATATTGATCGGAAGGGCAGATTCCGTTGACGTCCACAGTCCTTAAAAACGTGTGGACCTGTCACTGCACCCCAGCCCCGGAGACAGGCGTCCATCATGAGAAGGACCCAATCCGGGATCCAAAATGGGCACCCCTTGTTTAGGTGAGATGTCTGTAACCACCAAGTCAGGGATAAGCGCACCTCCGGAGAAAGCACCCTTGTCTGTGTCTTTATCCAACCGGGTGATCCATCCCATCTGAAGAGGATCAGCTTCTGTAAAGGTCTTGAACAAAACTGGGCATATTCCACCAAGTCGAATGTCGACACCATGGAACCCTGTAATCTCATTGCCAAGTAAATGGACACCTAGCGACCCTGGAGACAGGAACATACCCTGGTCTGTAGGGCTGAGATCTTCTCCTCTCTAAAGAAGATTCTCTGCTGCTGAAAGTCCAACAGTGCTCCCAGACGGAAAATCCTCTGGGATGGCATCAGTTACGACTTTTTCCAATTGATCAGCCAGCTGTGAGTCTGCAACACCGATATTGTCAGGTGCAGATGATTGCACATACCATCCTGCGGAAACTCCCCCTCCCCCACACGTGTTACACTTGAACAGTGAACTGGGGATAGCACTGAGTGTGGAATCCTCACTACCAGACATGTTGGTATGTGACCCCTCACAGTAAGTAAAACACTACCCACTGAGAGGTTTAATATCCACCCTGACAGTACTGGGCACTGATTAGGGTAAAACAGAGCAGAAAACAGGGACAGTAAAAATGGCTGACAGAAGAAAATATACAGACAGCACCAGCATAAAGTCACATACTATGCAGAAATAAATGCCTGCACTAATAGCGCTATCATCAACCACTCAGATGCTAAGTCTGAAGTGGGAATAGCGCTACCTGACCAAACCTTTAGCTGTAGGAGAGGTAGGTAGGAGGGGACCCAGGCTCCACATTCCTACTCAGCATTGCTGCGCATCCAAGATGGCCACCGAGCGTTCTGGAGGCGGAGACGTGGGGGAGGATCCCAAGCACCAGCGCGCCAAGCCACAGTAGAAAGGCGGCTGGTGCAGTGAGAGAAGGGCCTTTCCCATAGTCTAAAACAGGAAAAGCACCCTCCCTGGCAGGCCATTAACCCCCGGGATGCTGGAGAGCTTCCTTAACGCTCAAGCCCCATATCCCTGGTGGTCTAGTGGTAGCGCAGGATCAGTGCCTGGCTCCACTAACTGCCGCCCTCAGGGAGCCCCCAGCCCTGAGGACACTGGACTGTGCCACAGTGGGCGCCGTCGGCAGACGTCCCCTGCGCTTACCTTGCTGCCCCCTGTGCACCCGACCACAGTCCAGAGCTCCCAGGGCCCCGCTAGCTGGGACCCCCAGAAAAGCCCGCCGAGTTCCCCCGGTCAGTACCGGTGCTCAGCGCTGGCAGGGGTGTAGGTGCGGTAGTGGGGACTTCCGCTGGACTGTCCCCTCTAGCCGCACTTGTAGTCTTCTTAACTACGGGGCTGTTTTTGCCAGCAGCCCCCATGCAGTGATCTATGGCCGAGCACCAACCGAAACTGAGGTGCCTTGGCCTGGGGTTATAGGAGGGGGGCCCAGTGCATCCTGGGAGCACAAAGTTAACTGTTGTGGTGCCCGATGGCCAAGCCAAGACTATAACCAAAGGTATCCCTGTGGATACCCTATGGAGCCTGCTGCAGAAATATATACATACAGTCAGGGGCATAAATATTGGGACATTGACAGAATTTTCATATTTTGGCCTCTATTCACCACAATGGCTTTGAAATGAAACAAACAAGATGTGCTTTAAATGCAGACTTTCAGATTTAATTTGAGGGTAATTACATCCAAATCAGGTGAACAGTGTAGGAATTACAATGGTTTCTATATGTGCCTCCCACTTTTTAAGGGGCCAAAAGTAATGGGACAAACTAAACAATCCTAAATCTAACTTTCACTTTTTAATACTTTGTTGCAAATCCTTTGCAGGCAATTATAGCCTGAAGTCTGGAACGCATAGACATCACCAGACGCTGGGTTTCATCCCTGGTAATGCTCTGCCAGGCCTCTACTGCAAATGTCTTCAGTTCCTGCTTGTTCTTGGGGCATTTTCCCTTCAGTTTTGTCTTCAAGTGAAATGCATGCTCAGATTCAGGTCAGGGGATTGACTTGGCCATTGCATAACATTCCACTTTTTAGCCTTAAAAAACTCTTTGGTTGCTTTTGCAGTATGCTTCGGGTCATTGTCCATCTGCACTGTGAAGCACCGTCCAATGAGTTCTGAAGCATTTGACTGAATATGAGCATATAATATTGCCCGAAACACTTCAGAATTCATTCTGCTGCTTTTGTCAGCAGTCACATCATCAATAAATACAAGGGAACCAGTTCCATTGGTAGCCATACATGCCCACGCCATGACACTACCACCACCATGCTTCACTAATGAGGTGGTATGTTTTGGATCATGAGCAGTTCCTTTCTTTCTCCATACTCTTCTCTTCCCATCACTCTGGTACAAGTTGATCTTTGTCTCATCTGTCCATAGGATGTTGTTCCAGAACTTTAATGGCTTTTTTAGATATTGTTTGGCAAACTCTAATCTGGTCTTCCTGTTTTTATGGCTCACCAATGGTTTACATCTTGTGGTGAACCCTCTATATTCATTCTTGTGAAGTCTTCTCTTGATTGTTGACTTGGACACATATACACCTACCTCCTGGAGAGTGTTCTTGATTTGGCCAACTGTTGTGAAGGGGTTTTTCTTCACAAGGGAAATAATTCTTCTGTCATCCAACACAGTTGTTTTCCGTGGTCTTCCGGGTCTTTTGGTGTTGCTGAGCTCTCCGATGCGTTCTTTCTTTTTAAGAATGTTCCAAACAGTTGATTTGGCCACACCTAATGTTTTTGCTATCTCTCTGATGGGTTTGTTTTGATTTTTCAGCCTAATGATGGCTTGCTTCACTGATAGTGACAGCTCTTTGGATCTCATATTGAGAGTCGACAGCAACTGATTCCAAATGCAAATGTCACACCTAGAATCAACTCCAGACCTTTTACCTGCTTAATTGATAATAAAATAACGAGGGAATAGCCCACACCTGTCCATGAAATAGCTTTTGAGTTGATAGTCCCATTACTTTTGGCCCCTTAAAAAGTGGGAGGCACATATAGAAACCGTTGTAATTCCTACACCGTTCACCTGATTTGGATGTAATTACCCTCAAATTAAATCTGAAAGTCTGCAGTTAAAGCACATCTTTTTTTTCATTTCAAAGCAATTGTGGTGGTGAATAGAGGCCAAAATATTAAAATTCTGTCAATGTCCCAATATTTATGCACCTGACTGTACATACACAGGGCTTGACAAATTTTTCTAAAATCTAGGAGCCAGGATGAAATTGTAGGAGCCAGACCAACGCCCCCCCAAAAATTGCAGGAGTGAGTGAGGAGCACAGCTCTGTGTTTTATGCAACCTTTATACACACTATACTAGTCCTCAAAATGGTTCACAATTGAATGGATACAGTAAAATGGAGGCTCCCTCACTGCTCTGCACAGCTCCCCTGCTCCACTCTCCAGTAATAATGGACCACATTTCACATAAAACAATGGTGCCAGAAAGTACAACAAACCCTCCCTCCCCTCATGGTCACACCACTATCCCTCTGCAGCCGTTCCGCAATCCCTGGCCACGCATAGATCCTACTACTGGAGAGCTTTATGCAGCTGGTGATAGGAGACAGTAGGCAGCCGGGATGTACAAGAGGATCAGCGTAGACTGGGACAGATAGCAGGGGTTAGAGCAGGGGTCTTCAAACTTGGCCCTCCAGATGCTGTGGAACTACACATCTCAGCATGCACTGCACATAGTTTTAGCATGCTGTTATATCAAAAAGGTGGCAGTGCATGCTGGGATGTGTAGTTCCACAGCAGCTGGAGGGCCAAGTTTGAAGACCCCTGGGTTAGAGCATGCCAGGATGGAGAGGAGTTATCAGCGCAGGCCGCGACAGACACAGGCACAGCAGGTGACACTCAGCACATGCACTCCTGTGCATGATATGAACACCGCAATACTATAGGCACGAATCTCCGCCAGAGCTGATGAGTATCTGCTTCCTCCCCTCACTGCAAAATCTGGCAGCCATGGCTACCCGTGTCGAGCCGCGTGTGTGTCTCATATTATATATATATACATATATACACACACACACATACACACACACACACACTGTATACAGAGTATGTGCGGCACTCAGAGGCTTCAATAATACCCGTGGCGAAAGTCTTCCTGTGGTCAACGTTTCAATGGCAATGCATGTTCACCAGGACCATTGCCATTGAAACATTGACCACAGAAAGACTTTGGCCACGTGTATTATTGAAGCCCCCGAGTGCCGCACATACTCTCTGCTCTTATATTACAGCGCCTCTATACTGACATGCCAGTGCTGGCAATGGAGTAAAGTTACTGTTGGTATCAGGGAGTGCCGGACACACACCAAATATCAGTGATCGCAAATACCCGACATTAAGGGCCAGGGACTCACTTTAAAAAAAAAAGAAAAAAAAGCTGGGTTCCCGGGGACACGATGTGCCGTGGCCAATCCCTGTCGGGCTGTCAGGGATTAGCGGCAGCACAGCGCGTCTCTGGGGACAGCGCCGCCATCTCTCCTGCAGCTGGTCGGCGTCACTGTGTCCTCACAGCCCGGTCCGACACTAGAGAGCCAACTGTAGTTCGCTCCTCTGTCTCCATTCCCGCAGCTGCTATGCGCAGGCCCACCTGGTGATATGGTCTCCGAGGAAATGTCCGCTGTCATTCCTCTTGTGACCAGGAAGTTAACACCTGGCCTCTGGACTCTAACAGTACTACTGGCGGCAGACATGTATCTGATTCCACCACGGCTGAGGAGGTACGTTGGTTGGCGGGGCCCTATCTGTGGGTAGCAGCCTCCAGCTGTTATGGAACCACAAGGCTCAGCATAACCTCACGGCTCACAGTATCTACCGTGGTGTTACAGGCCCCAGCATACTCCCCAGGTCTCCCCGAATGCTATAGAACTACAAGTTCCAGCATGCGCTCCAAATGATATAGGACTACAAGTCCTAGCATGCTCCAATGAAATAGAACTACAATTCCTAGCCAGCATACTCTCCTGCTCTTTTCCCTCCAGGTGACTCAGCAGCAGCACGTCTCCAGGGCCACGGCTTAGCTGTCCTGCACGCATCACTAACAGCGTCGGTGTCATTCAAGTAGGCACCGGTTATGAGCCAATCAGCAGCGGCTGCAGGTCCACGAGTTCCAATTGGCTCACGCGCGGCACCAGATTTGTATGACAGCAATGCTATTTTCAAACAAGGGCTGCACTGAGTGCCGGGCTGGTGCGGCTGCCTGCTGATTCGGGCGTGTGGAGCCAGGGAGCAGGTGAGGGCTGCTAGAGGGACACAGTTAGGTAAGAGGCTGCTGGGGTACTGTGTGGCATAACATCTAAAGGCCATGCATTACTGTGCGGCATAATGTGTAAAGGCTGAGCATTACTGTGGGCCTAATGTGTAAGGGGTATTACTACGTGGCATAATGTTTAGAGATCGGACATTGCTGTGTGGCATAAAGTGTTAAGGCCAAGCATTACTGTGTGGCATAATGTGTAAAGGGCACTGTGGCATAAATGTGTAAATTCCAGGCATAAAGGTGTGGCATAAATGTGTAAAAGGCACTACTGTGTGAAATTACATGAATAAGGCCTACTATACAGTGAAAAGCTAAAACAGCAATCCCTACCCGTGAGCCGCAGTGACTGGCATGGCATGTATTCACACTGCAGGGAGAGCTTGAGGGTAGCCCAGCATTTCCGTGAGTGCTGGGCACACCCCCTATAGTGGTGAAAAGGGGACGCATCTCAAGCACACACCCTTTTCCTATATTATCACACCCCTTTTCCACGAGCGAAGTGTCCCTTTCTGAAAGACGCCACCAGCCTGCCTTAACATGAAGACTAGGGCATTGCAGCTGACATCTGGAATATCTGCTGTGGTCTCCTGTACATACAACCCAGTAGTTTTTAATATTTACATACCACCTCCAAAAATGGTTGCCTTCTAGGATATTCCACATATTCCATGGGACACTCATAAAATACACAGGTTCTGTGGCTGGCTGGCTGACTTCAAGCCTGGATTTCATCTGGTTTTAATCAGCCACAGAACCTGTGTAATCCACGACTATCGTTTTAAAGGGATAATATAGTAAGCCTACTTATTCACTATGGGTTTTGTGTACAGACAAGTCATATTACCTGTAAGATCATGAAGGCATTAAACATACATTTAAGGGGCATGTGGGAATATCTGATGCTGTTGGGGGTATCAGATGGGCATTCTAGGGGTATGTGGGGAGGTCTGAGAGGCATATGGGCAGCTCTAAGCATAAATTATGATGGGACCCAGAAATGGTCAGGTAGGACCCCATTCCTTATTAAAGTGGTGGGTCCCTGGGATCCACATATTTTGTCACTCAGCGAGATCATTGAAATATATATATATATATATATATATATATAACACACACATATATATATATATATATATATATACATACATACATACACACACACACACACACACACACACACACACACTCTGCAGGACCGTCACTCTATTCCAATATACTCAAAATGTTTCCTGGTTCCTTCCCCAGTGTATGGAATAACAGTGCAGGAATGATGGGTGGTAATCCGGGTCTTAAGTATGCAAAAAATTCTTCTATAGCATGTCACTAAAACTTCTCCAACACTTCAGGGCACACACACGCTCTTTTCTCATGTTACCTTGACCCGGAGTGCCGCCCTTCATTCCTGCACTGTGTATGTGCATATATATCTTTTCAAAAACATTTGCATGTGCTGCAGATCATACCAGAGAGACCAAATCTGGCAATTAATTGTGCACATTGCAGAGCAGAGTCATTTTGTTTTTCTCTCTGTGTTGTACATCGGAAAGTACAGGTAAAAGTATTGTAGGCTTCAATGTTTTCTGTATCATTTATGTATAGATTTGTGCAAATTGAAATATGGATAAAATATTTCGTTATGTTATTAATATCCTTTATTTATATGGTGCCACAAGGATTTCACAGTGTCTTGCAAAGAAATTAGTAAAAATGGAAACCAAATATAAAAAAGCAGTGCACTACATTGCAGAACATGCAAATGTATATAAACATTGTTGCATATGGATTCTTCTTACCCAAACAAGTATTGCAGACTGTGGAACCTAAAAGGTTTTGTGCCAATATGGGTAGTGGCGAGGGGATGATAATGTAAGTGAGAGAGGGAAAATAGTGCGAGGGGAGAGGGTCCTGCTCGGGACAACTTATAATATAGGAGCAGCCATGCACAACCTGCAGCCTGAGGTGCGACCGTTGCCCCCCAATATATGCGGTCCTCTGGTGAGAGCCCCATCAGGACGGGACGTGACAGACATGCATGTGACAGACGGCCAATCAAATTATCTGCCGCGCATCTGTCTGTGCAGAGAAGTGAGCACAAGTTCTCAGTCTCGACAATGTCATTATTATACAGCGAGATTGGCACTAAGCACTTTCCCACTCATTGCTCTATTTCTAATCTGAAAGACAGACAGAGCCAGTGTTTCTAGCCCTGGTAAGGATATTTTCTTAATGAATCACTACACTTCATTATTACGGTTATAGAATAAACCAAAAAGTTTATAAAATGAATTTAGAAATGTTTTGTTTATTTTATTTAATTTAAAACAAAACTAAATGAATTATAGGGTAATATTTAGTTGCCTGCTAACAAAATGTCCGGGTTCAGTTTTAGAAAATATGAGATATGGTAAGAACTTACCCTTGTTAGCTCTATTTCTACGAAGTCCATAGGGTTCCACAGGATACCTTGGGTATAGGCGATGGCGGCAGACATCCAGGCACCACAGAGTTAAATTTTCAGCCTCCCAGGATGCACTGGGGTCCCTCTCCTATACCCCGCCCCCGAGCCTCAGGCCACTCAGTTTCGTAACAAGCCATAGGCCGGAGCAGGAGCAAAAAAGAGAGAAGAAAGTCTGGAACACACAAGAATCACATTCTCACCAGAAGCAGACGGAGAAACCGGTGACCAGATCAAAGCCCATCTGCAGCACAGGTGCGACAGGGCGGGAGTCCTGTGGAACCCTATGGACTTCGTAGAAATAGAGATAACAAGGGTAAGTTCTTACCATATCTCATATTTTCTACTGCAGGGTCCATAGGGTATCCACAGGATACCTTGGGGATGTCCCAAAGCAGTATCCTTTAAGGGTGGGGACGCTCCTGTGCTGTAAGGAGAATCCGCCGCCCGAAGGAAGCATCCTGAGAGGCGAAGGTATCAAAAAACATAATACCTTACAAAAATATGGACAGATGACCACGTGGCTGCCAATCACCGCTGAAGCGCCACGTCGAGCTGCCCACGAAGGACCCACAGACCTAGTGGAAGAGCTTTAAAAGAGGATGGAACAGGAAGACCTGTGAATCCATCCTGCCAAAGTTAACGCAGTGGCAGGCCAACCCATTTTATGGAAACCAGAAAGAACAAAACCGAGAGTCTGATTTCTTAAATGGACTGGTACGGTCAACTTAAATTCTTAGAGCCCGTACCACATCCAAAGAGGCCTCACCAGCAGAAAGGACTGGGGAAGTAAACAAAGGGATGCTGAATATAATGTATACCCTGCACAAAGGTGCGGACATCAGGAAGAGTAGCAATCCTACGATGAAACCAACAGGGCAGAAATCTGCACCTTCAGGTAAGCAAGACGAAGACCGTTATCTAAGCCCACCTGTAGGAAAGCCAACACTCTGGATATCCGGAATACCCGAGGAGCAGAGCCTGTAGGGCGACACAACTGAAAGAAAGTATGCCATACCTGATGGTAAATTTTTGCAGATAAAATCTTCCAAGCTCTTAGCATGGACATAGGCCCTGTTAACTATAGAGCTGTAAAAACTCCTAGACCTTAAGAGGGCAGTCTCCACCGCCACACCGGCAAGGACAGACAACCCAGGTCTGGGTATCAGCCAGGATCCTGAGACAACAGGTCTGGTCGTAGAGGTAACAGCTTCGGAGTGTTAACTGAAACATTCCAAAGATCTGAGTAATAGTGCCGTTTGGCCCACGCATGAGCTATCAGCAGGAGCGCGCCACCTTCTTGCTATTACTGGAGGACGGGATAACGGAGGGACGAGGTACACAACTTAGAAGGTCCAGTGGACCAACATACGTCTACCATAAGAGTCTCATCTCTGAAAGGCTCCACTTGTGCACCAGAAGATTGAACACCTCCTGATGAAGAGGACATTTCCCTGAATGCACGTCCTGACGGCTGGGAAAGCCTGCTTTCCATCTGAGGATTTCTGAATGAACACTGCCGATGACGGCAGGGATATAGCCTTCCACCCAAGCCAGAATTCGGGACACCACCTAGGTGGTTTACATAAGCCATCATGATGGCGTTGTCAGACCGTACCTGCACGGTATTTCCGTGGAGGACCTGTCCTGCATGCTGGAGAACCGTGAATACTGCTCAGAGTTCTCAGATGTTTATGGGAAGCGCAAAAACTACTGGTGTCCACCTGCCCTGGAACAAGTGTGGACCCGTCACTGCTTCCCAGCCACTGATACTGGCGTCCGTTGTCAGAAGGACCCGGTGCGCAATGCCAAAGGGGGTGCCCCTTATTTAGGTAAGCTTTTCGCAGCCACCAGGCCAGAGAGAGACAAACCTTAGGGGAAAGCACTATTGACTTTATCTTATGGGGCAACCCATCCCATCCGGAGAGGATCAACTTTTCTAGAGTGACACTGGGTACTCTCCACCATGTCGAACAGCGACACCCTGGAACCCAGGAACCACATTGCCGAGTGAATAGACACTCGGCGACTCTGCAGGCAACTGCGTACCTTTGCCTGTAATGCAGAGATCTTTTCCTCAATCACAAAGATCCGCAGATGTTGGGATATGGAGCATCCTCTGTGAAGAATCAGAGAGGACCATTTCCAGTGTATCAGTCAGCCCTAACGTAGCAACACAGATATTGTCCGTTGCAGATGGCACTGAAGTATCTCTGGAGACTCTGGTAACACCAGGAGGTCGCCCGGATTGGGTAACAAGCGGACCCCCTGCATCTGCAGGTGGGCTGCCATAACTGCCATGACCCTGGTAAAACTGGAAATGCTTATCGACCAATGCAAACCTGCGCTTTGCTAGCTGGAGAAGTCCAAGTGTTCAAAGCACAGGTGTGACACCACCCTATGTAAGGCTTAAGCTGGCCACACACATGGCGATCTGCACACGATCAGCTGATGTGTACGATTTCCCTTGCACACGATCTCCACACAATTTGGTGTCCAATCTTCAAAAGATCTCTCCGGCATCCAGACTGTCACAGTGCATCGTGTCCTAGATTGTCAGATCTGCCCTACTGCACGGCAGATCTGAAGATGCGATGTGCAACCAGTGGGGACTCGCATCGCATCGTGATCATGAGTGGGGACTCACGATTTACTGAGGATCTGGCCATATTTTACACGATCTGTCGTTCCAATGTGTCGTAATCGGCAAGATCGTGTAAAATATTGCTATGTGTGTGGCCAGCTTTACTTCAATAATTTCATTATTCTTTGTCATTGTAAATGACTTGTGTCTCTTCCAATAATGAATGTGCTGAACTCATCATTCAGAAAGCATTTCAGATGTCATCTCTTTGATAATAATGCAAATAACACAATTAGGGGTATTCAATATGGAGCGAAAACTCAGTTTTTGCGATGTTTTCGCACCGATGACGTCATTTTCGCAGGTTTTGGTTTTATATCGTATTCAATTTCAAAGACTTTTCACAGGTTCGAAAAGTCTTTGAAAAAAAACGGGGATAACTTTTCACCACTGAATAGCTGGCGAAAAAAAGTGCAGAATTGGGGTTTAGGGGTGCAGGCTTAAAAGAAATAGCCTGCACCCCTGGGAATTACATTTTAAATATAACTCTCAAAAAAAGTTTAAAAAAAAAAAAAAATAGGGACACCCCAAAAATTGAATTTAAAAATTGGGGTAAAAAAAAAAAAAAGGGGAAAAAAAAGAAAAGTGTTTAACAATAGGGAAATATGTTCAGGGCTATTCTCCAAGTATGCAGTAGGTGTTTTCTAGAAAAGGCTATTAGCAGCAGGTGTATAGTTGTAGAATTTTAAAAAACTTACTTTAGGGACATAAAAATATGCTAGTACCCATTTTCATGTACCCCAAATTTGATGGGGCCACTTAAAAAAACGAAAAAAATAAACCCCAAGTGCTCTTCTGCAACACTTCTTCAATGTCGGGGAAAAAAACACCTGCTGCGGCTATTTAAATCTCCGACTTTCATTTGCAGGCTAAAACGGGGGTACCCATAGTGATCCCCCATGTTTTTACAACTTTAGGGGAGTCCTACAATTTATTCCAGGAAAATGTAATTTTTTTACGCAGATCCCACTTCGCAGGTTCCAGTTTTCGTAGCTTTTATATTGAATACGGGGATAAAGCGGGCGCGCGCCTGATACTTTATCGCTGCAAAATCTCTGATGTGGAGCGAAAAGGCCAGCACGGACTTTTCGCTCCCATATTGAATACCCCTGAATGTGTTGCAAGTGATGAGCTGTGAGTTATGGTATATATAAACATCCAGCATGATAGGAAATAATCACATTTTTCAATATTTTATGGGAGCGATTCAATTATATGCGCACATGTCAGCCAATTACAGTACTTCAGACATCGCAAGTTTTCCTGCAGCACCTCTATGAGGTGAGAGGCAAAACTTGTGATGTGGATGGACAGGATTTGCCTTCCAGAAAGGCACATCACATACATCACCAGTAACTGAATCACCCCCTATATATCTTATGTAAGGTAGAGTATGCAAACAATACATTGTTATCTACAGAATTAACCTAACGTTTTAAGATGCTTTGAAGTTGGTTTATTTTAATGTCCTCTGAAATGTACAGTAATTATATATTCAGCCAACACAACATATTTTGGTTTGGTTTTATTAAAGTATAACCTATGAGATATATATTCAGGATAACCTTCCTCCAGCAGGCAGCATCACCAGGCTGCTCAAGCTTCTTCTCCTGGCAGTAAATCTGAGAGGAGTAACCAAGCATTGCCTCAGCCATGGGAACAAGACTCATGTGGTCTAATGGTTTAGGGAAAGAATGGGAATTGGGAATATATAGCTTGCAGGTGGCATTTTCCAAACTAGAGTATTTCAAACTTCTTTCTGTGCTGGGTACACAGTGCAGCGATGTCCAATTTGGCCAAATCATAACAAATCAGACATATCGCTCAGTGTGAAAGCCCGATTTGCACGCTCCTGTATGCGTTATAGTCCGGTCGGACATTATCGCCCAACTGGACAATATCGCATGCGGCACTGTGCATATTAATGAAGGAAGGAACAAGTGATTGTTCCATCCTTCATTCATTATATTGCTGTAATGTGTACTGACAATCATGCGATGTCCTGGGTGTCCCTGGACATCGGCAAGATTGTCGGGCGCTCAAGTGTGTACCCGGCATGAGTTTAAACTGAAACTCTACCTGTAATTAACACTGTCCTTTAGAAATATTATCACATTTGATGGCTGGAAAATTGCTCTAACAAAAAGGTTAGTCAGATGTGCAAGGATAACTGAGTAGCATGCATACAAGTGGTTTTAGGTTAGTGACATATAGATGGACAGTTTGAGGGCCATGTTTTCATTGTTAAAACACAGCAATTCAACTAGCCACAAGTTGGCTCACAGTGTAAATAAGTGTGGCCATATGCTGCACTTACATTTACAAACTCACATAGGGCTACGTACTAAAATCTGCGAGATTAGGGAGAACTGGAGTGCCATTGCCGGGATTTCTTTGCCATTACAACAGAATTTCTCCCCTCTTGCTCTTAACTGAAACGACCCCTTAAGAGTCTATGTTAGCCAGCACATAGAAGCAATGTAAACACTGTCTGCTAATACACACTGATAACGCCATGCAGGGGTCAACGAATACATCACCACTCAGCTTACACTGCCTTCTATGTGCTAGCAAAAACATTAGTAAATGGTGTAAGTGCTGTGCTCCATTGAGCTGAAATAAGCAGGAATTCAATCTCCCATGTGTCACGAACACTTATCCAGCTAAACAATCGCTAACATTCGTACTACTCAAACCACTCCTCGCTGACACATGAAGTGAATAGGGAATGCTCATCACCTGTCACATGGGAATGATTATGCGCATAAATCACTGTGCAGTGTCGCCAAACGTAATTGTTCACAAATCCTATTCCCTACGTGCATCCGTGAGTAGCAAATTGAGCGCTATGAATGCTAGAGATTATACAGATGAAAAAGGGCTCATATTTTAAAGTACCAGTATGTAACATCACCCAAAAAAATAAATATTGCTTCAATAAAATTGACACATCTGTATCTAGAACCCCCGTTCTAAATGCAATTATTAATATAACTATGTTGTTCCTTAAAAATGTTGTACATGTGGGACTTAAGCTGGGTACACATTAGAACAACAGTTCGGCCTTCCGGACGATCAGACGTCCCAACTGACGATTTGTAAGTGCATACACACTTACAAATTGTCGTCAGGCCGAAGTGTTGTGCCTGACATCACAACTGGGAGGGCATTTACATGTGCAGACTCAATTGTGACGTCAGTCACCGGGGGCCTGTGAAGCACGTGTATGGGCGGTAGGCTGACCGCCCATACACACAACACAATGTGCAGATATATTTGCCATCGGCTGTGCAACAAAATGTGAGAGTTTAGCAGTAAACTCTCACATTGGTTGAGCTTTATCTTCAAAATGGGAAAACATCTGAATGAAATTTTAAATCGTGAGAGTGTTTTAAGTCTAAAAAAACATGCAAGTTCGCTCTTTGTTTTTGGACTCTATTACATTTGCAAAGTTTAAAAAGTGTCAGAAACTCTCCCCCTATTACATTTGGCCCATATCGTCTGTTCACACATGATATAGTGGCCGTTGCTGATACGTCAGCCACTGTGTACCCAACATAACGTTTGTTAGTCAAATGTTGATACTATTGCCAAAGCTGCTTGAAAAAGAACATTCTAAAATGCAAAAAAATAAAAATTACCAAAAGGTAACTTTTGCCATCAATCCTTGGGGAAAAAAAAAAAAGAAGGAGAGAAATGGTAAGCTTCCCTTTGTTAACTCTCTTTCTTCCAAGACCATAGGATCCACAGGGAGACAATGGGGTGTAGGTGGGACCTGGAGGACCGGACACCAACAGCAAAGCTTTTCAATCCCAGAATTATCCTGTCCTTCCCCCTATACCCTGTCCACAGCCTGAGGGAAACTCAAATTTTGTTAACATGCCCAAGGCTGGAGCAGGAGAGAAGAGAGGAAAGACTGGTACACTGAAGAATCACACTCACAGAGAGACGGAAACAAGTGACCAAGAGAAGAAATCCATAGAAGCCAGGTGCGTCAGGACGTGTTCCCCGTGGACCCTATGGACTTTGAAGAAAGAAAGTTAACAAAAAGGTAAGTTTTACCATAACTCTCCTTTTCTTCTTCATGGTCCATAGAGCTCCACAGGGAGACAATGGGGTTGTCGCAAAGCAGTTCTCCAAGGGCAAGAACGCTCCTGAGCTGATAGGATGCTTCCTTTGGGCGTAGGGTTCTCCTGAGAGGCAAATGTATCAAAGGCATAAAACCTATGAAAAGGTGTGGACAGAAGACCAGGTGGCTGCCTTGCATAGCTGTTCAGCTGAGGCGCCATGCCAGGCTGCCCACAAGGGACCTACAGAGCGAGTAGAATGAGCAGATACTGTAGCGGACACAGGAAGGCCAGACTGCGTGTAAGCCTGTGAGATAGTCATGCAAATCCATCTGGCCAGAGTTGGTTTTTTAGCTGGCCATCCCTTCTTGTGGAATCCATATAAGACAAAGAGGGAGTCCGATTTCCCGATGGAAGTAGTACGGTCCACGTAGATCTTTAGAGCACGGACCACATCCAGAGAGGCCTCACCTGTCGAGAGGTCTGGTGATTGAAAGGCCAGAACCACAATTTTCTCATTTAGGTGGAAATGAGAAACCACCTTCGGAAGGAAGCCTGGGCATGTTCAAAAAACCGCCCTGTCCCGATGAAAGATTAAAAAGGGGGAGCAACATGAAAGCTCCCCTAAATCAGATATCCTATGGGCACGTGATAGCCAGAACAAACAGTCTTTGCAGTGAGCCACTTGCCATCCACCGATTTCAGGGGTTCGAATGGAGGTTCCTGAAGTTCTTGGAGAACCAATGACAAAACTCATGGAGTCACAGGAGGGACGAAGGGAGACTGAATACGTAGAACACCTTGCAGGAAGGTGTGAACATCTAGTATAGGAGCAAGTCTGCGCTGGAACCAGATAGACAAAGCAGGGACCTGCACTTTCAGAGATACTAGGCAGAGGCCTAGATCCACTCAGTAATGATCACATAGTGCATCTGCAACTCCATTTTCTGCGTATACTAGATCCAATCCAGCCTGAAGAAAGGCAAGAATTCTAGACACCTTAAAAACTTGAGGGTCATAGTTTCTCGGAGCACACCATTGGAAATTATGTATGCCATATTCTGTGATAAATCCTTCCTGAGGCCAGTTTACGGGCTCTGATCATGGTCTGGACCACAGAGCTGGAAAATCAGTTACGATGGATGTTTCAAGAGCCAAGCCGTTAAAGACATACGGGTTAGGTCCAGATGTAGACTTGGACTCTGAGACAACAGGTCTACTCGTAGAGGAAGTTGAAGAGGAATGTCTATGGAGAGACTTTGAAGATCGGAGTACCAATGGTGTCTGGGCCAAGCCAGAGCTATCAACAGGACTGTGCCCCCTTCTGCTTGAACTTCCGAAGAACTCGAGAAAGCATGGATACTGGGGAAAGAGATGCCAAATGGAAGGTCCATTTCACTGACAAAGCGTCCACGAAGGCTGCTTTGGGGTCCCTTGTCCTGGTTCCATATACTGGAAGTTTGTTGTTGTGTCTTGAGGCCGTGAGAGCCACATCTGGCAGACTCCATTTGTCCACCAGGAGCTGAAAGACTTCTGGAGGTATAGACCACTCTCCTGCATGCATGTCGTGACAGCTGAGAAAATCTGCTTCCCAATTGAGAACTCCTGGGATGAATATCGCGGAGATGGCAGTCGGTCGATGTGAGAATGTGGGACACTTCTGCCACTGCTGCCCACCTTCGAGTGCCTCCTTGGTGATTGAGGTAGGCCACTGCCGTGGCGTTGTCGGACTTTACTTGTACTGGCCTGTCCTGAGCCAGAGTTAGAGCTCTGTAGATGGCTCGAAGTTCCAAGACATTGATTGGTAACCCTGCTTCGACTGGGGTCCAGCGAACTTGGAAGGCGTGCTGGCCGGTCACTGCGCCCCACCCTCGGAGGCTTGCGTCCATGGTGAGGAGAGAACAAAATGGGCGACCCTTGTCTAAATGGAATGTCTGTAGCTACTAGGCTAGGGACAGGCGAACCTCCAAGGGAGGCCCATTGTCTCGGATCAAAGTAGATGGGGTAGCCCGTTCCACCTTGAGAGGATCAGGTGTTGTAGGTGCCTGGAGTGAAATTGAGCAAACTCCACCATGTCGAAGGTGGACACCATTGATCCCAATGCATTGCAGAGTGAATTGACACTCGGCGACTGTGGAGCAGTCTGCGCACTCTGTGTTGTAGGAGATCTTATCTGTTGTTAGGAAGATTCTCCGAACCAGAGAATCCAAGAGTGTCATGGAAGACTTTTTCCAGTTGATCAGCCAACCGTGCATTTGTAGGAATGGTTATCTGCAGATGGCGGCGAAGAATCTCTGGGGAGCTGGACAACAGCAAGAGGTCGTCTACGTACGGGAGTAGTCCGATTCCTTGACGATGAAGGTAGGCTGCCATGATATTGGTAAAGACCCGAGGGGCCGTTGAGAGGCCAAACGGTAGAGCCTGAAATTTGTAATGCTGCTGAAGAGCAAATTGGAGATATTGTTGATGAGAAGGTGCTATAGGTACATGTAGGTAAACGTCCTGAATGTCCAGAGACACCATAAAATCCCCAGGCTCCATAGCTAGGATAATAGAGTGGAGGGTTTCTATATGAAACCTGGGTACACTGATACACTTCAGAGATTTGAGGTTGAGGATTGGCCGATGAGACCCGTTGGCCTTCTGAACCAGGAATAGGGTAGAATAATAGCCATTGCCTCATTGTGAGGAGGAGACCGGAATTACTGCTGAATTCAGTAAGGACTGAATGGCTTTTTGGAGCAGCAGGGCCTTGCTTGGGTCCGATGGAGGTCTTGTGCAAAAGAACTGCTGGGGGGGTTGCCTTAAGAAGGATAGGGCATACCCATGGGAGACCACTTCTCTTCTCTGTTGTGGTCTGACGCCAAAACTGGGTGAATTGCCCACCCCTTCAGGCTTGTCCTCAGACTTGGCAGGTGGACGTCTAGTAGCCCAGGTTTGTTTGGCCCTAGGCTTAGAGGCCTTGGTTTATGCCTGCTGCTGTGGAAAGTAACGACCCTTAACTTTTCTGGGTGGACTGGGAAGATAACACAGCACGTTTAGTAGGTAAAGGCTTTTCCTTTTGTAGCATTTGATGAAAAACTGTAGAGGTATTAGTCAAACTCTGTACGGAACTAGACAGTACGTCTACGAGCTAGAAAGTACGTCTACGCATGGGGGAGGCAAAGGATTTTGCTGTGGCCATCCCACAGGGGGGGCTACCACGGGGACTGCTAAGTGGTCCGCAATCTTTGCCAGCACCTGAGAAAAGGCAGCCCAGGATGGGCCATAAGGCGCAGACACCGGGGCTGAGGGGCCTGAGGCTGTGTAACAATTAGTACAAAGACCATCCTGAATGAGGTCCTCTGGGGCTAAGCCCGATGAGCAGAACTTACAAACACCATAGTAGGAGGAACAGCATTAGCCTGCTTGTTATTCTTTCCTCTGCCAGACATAGCCACAAGAATAATAATATATACAGTGCAGTGAACACCCTGCAGTATGTGTAATATGACACAGTGTAGTGGGCAACCACACTATAGTATGTGACAGATATAGAGGAGATGTGAGGTACAATGAACCCCCTATACTTTTGCCAAACAACATCTAAAAAAGCCATTACAGTTCTGGAACAACATCCTATGGACAGATGAGTCAAAGATCTACTTGTACCAGAGAGATGGGAAGAGAAGAGTATGGAGAAGGAAAGGAACTGCTCATGATCCAAAACATACCACCTCATCAGTGAAGCATGGTGGTGGTAGTGTCATGGCGTGGGCATGTATGGCTGCCAATGGAACTGGTTCCCTTGTATTTATTGATGATGTGACTGCTGACAAAAGCAGCAGAATGAATTCTGAAGTGTTTCGGGCAATATTATATGCTCATATTCTGTCAAATGCTTCAGAACTCATTGGACGGTGCTTCACAGTGCAGATGGACAATGACCCAAAGCATACTGCAAAAGCAACCAAATAGTTTTTTAAGGCTAAAAAGTGGAATGTTATGCAATGGCCAAGTCAATCCCCTGACCTGAATGCGATTGAGCATGCATTTCACTTGATGAAGACAAAACTGAAGGGAAAATGCCCCAAGAACAAGCAGGAACTGAAGACATTTGCAGTAGAGGCCTGGCAGAGCATCACCAGGGATGAAACCCAGCGTCTGGTGATGTCTATGTAGCGTTCCTGTTAGGCTGTTTTAGCAGGGCGCGGCGCCCTGCCCTCCTTCTGGAGGGCAAAAAGCACCCTGCCCTCCAGGAGGAGGGCAAAAAGCGCCCTGCCCTCACAGCCTGCGGGTGCCGTTCTCACCCGCGGGACGCAGTGTCCCGCGGGTGGAGAAACATGCGGTGTCCCGGTCACCGCCGGAGAATAGACGCCGGGCGCATGCGCCCGGCATCTATTCTCCCTTTCTGCAGCGCTTGGGGGCTGCCCGGCATGTCCGTAAGCGCCGGGCACGAAGAGGGGACGCGTCTTATAGACACGCCCCCTTTTCATAACCACGCCCCCTTTTCGGGGGAAAATGAACCGTTCACTCTTTGCGGTCTGTTCACGCCTCTAGGTCTGAACGAGCGAACAAAACTTGCAGTAGTTTTTTTCAAAACTACGCCCCCTGGCCGCTCGCATCCTACGTCATGTCCGCTATTTATTAGATTAATCGAGTACATCGACCAGCGTATGAACTGCTCGCTATTCTTGTGGTTGGTTTTTCCTACCGCAATCTTGCGAGCAGTTCTGACTATAAAATAACCCAGTGACGTGGTCAATGATGCTGCTGTATTAATTATGCACACTCATAAAACGCCCGTTTTGACCTTTAAGCACGCCTGCGTTCGGATCTCCACTCCCAGTTTTCAAGCACCTTCCCCTGTTACCACCCACATACGCCTCCTCCTGTCACTCAAAATAGCAGGCATTCGCTATTTAGCGAACAAACGATTTTCGGCCGCACTGACTGGTTCGAGCATGAGTATTACGATCCGTACGCATGCGCAGGTGTGCAAACATCGCTCGGAACGAACGAACGACCGCTTACGAGCGGCTCTGAATCAGGCCCTGTATGTGTTCCCAGTTCAGCCGTTTAGCTTGAACTAACAAATGTAATACAGTGGGAGATATCCCAAGTAAAGCCAAAGTTTAGAACTCGTTTAGATTTAGGGCCATATTCAATTTGGAGCGAAAAGCCGTTCTCGGTGAAACTTTTTCGTCGATGATGTCATTTTCGCCGATTTCAGTTATCCCCGTATTCAATTTGTCTGACTTATTCGCCGGAGCAAAAGTCAGTGAATCAGACCCTGCGAAAAAGTATCACCTATGAATAGGTGGCAAGAAAAAGCGCAGAATTGGGGTTTTGGGGTGCAGACTTCCAAAAACCACCCTGCACCCCTTGGACAGGCCCCCAAAGGTATTCCGTGTCAAAAAAAAATTGTAAAAGAAATAAATCACTTCTTTATGGAAGAATTTGTGTTTTAGGTTTAGTGGCGCTCTAAGTAATGAGATAAATTTTATCTTTCTAAACTCATTGTTTTATTATTTCTGGCTCATGCAGTAGTAGACTGATGATCTAATACTCCTACAAGTGGAATTTGATTTTGCAACAGACATAGGATAAAATATCTTGCTAAACTAAAGGTTAGGTCAGAGTTCAGCAGCTAGTCAGCACATGAAGTCATGAATACTGTAGTATATTCCTACAAGAATCCAGAACTATCTAAAGTCCACGTTAGTCATACAATGCAATGAGGCCATGAACAGGTGTGGTCTTCTACTGTGGTGACTAATCATTGCAAACAGAACACATCCTGGGAACAGGAGACAGACTGATATCCGTAATTAAATCTATTTCACAAAGCAGAATTCCCATTTCTAAAAAAAGGGTCAAGATAGTTTCCAGGAAAGATTTACTTTCATTTTAAATTTCTATACACAATTAATAAAACATATTGCCATGAGTTACTCTGGACAGAAAGACATGTTTTTCTGCAGTTACGTGACAAAAAGAGAACAGGTACATGTCACAATAATATGGTGTATGATATGTACATTTGCATTATTATATTATATAATCAACTACATTGATTTAAAGCAGAGGTGGGGAACCTTTTTTCTGCCGAGGGCCAGTTTGATATATACAACCGTATTCGCGGGCCCGATGCAGGCCACGACCCTCCGTGTGACATCACACAGGGGCGGGACCACTACCGCCGGTGATTACAGCAATGCCTGGAGCATCCTGAGGATGCTCTGGGGAGCTGTAAGGGCAGCAGTGTGACCATCTGAAGAGTCCTAAGGACGCCCCAGGTGGCACTTGCTGCATAGATTCTGGCAGCAGGGTGCCAATCTAGGCCCTCTGCTAGCCAGATGAGGCTATCAGAAAAGAGCTCAGAGGGTCAGACCAAATGATTCCACGGGCCTTATACGGCCCCTGAGCCTGAGGTTCCCCATCCCTGATTTAAAGGAAGGATTAAATGACTGATTCAGAACAATTCAAGTGTCTTCTAGAATTAACTGTTTGATATGCGAAACACGTAAGAGTGTCAAAAACTTGGAACAAATTGGAAACAAAGTAACAGGGACAGCAATACTGAGAAGGGAAATGGATGTGCTGTCCAATATATTCCATGGGGAGAATGTGATTAACAATCAGGACAAGTAACATGCTGAGAACACAGACAAGCTCATTAACAGGCATGTCAGGATACCCAGCCCTGAAACTATACACTGCATCATTCAAGAGATCAAACATAATGAATCAGTTCTGCCTATTTGGTAGAACAAATAATAATAATATTGTGTTCAATTCTTATGACAGAGCATTTGTGCATATGTTGTATATTTTCTAAATAATATATTTTTTTTTTAAATCGTGATTATTTTTACAACGCCTGCTAGTTATGTTCCCAACAACCCACCTCACCACCCCATTTGCTTGTACCCACTGTTGGGTTCTCCCGCAGAACCTCCCTTTACTGATCTAGGAATTCACTTGCTGGGCCTGCAGCATTAGCAGTCTTATGTTAGGTCATACTGTCTACAGTCCTGGTAAACCCATCCTCCCCAAGCTATTCACACAGCTAAGGTGAACCCTGCTCGTAAAAGAGGTCAGCTGTGTTTAATAAGCACTTGAGTTCACTATTTTCATCCAGAATGTTAATCTGCCGCCCAGTTCTCACTGCTAATGCTGACAATGCCCTCATCTCCTTGCCATTTTCCTTGGTAGAAGCAACTACTATGTGGTGACTATGGAGGCAGATCACTGAAGCAGTGTTCTCCCCAGAAACTTTCGCCAGGTGGGTGGCATCAAGAAATGTTGAAATCCTGAAAGATACCATCCCATTTGCTGGCTTGAAAGATTTTTTTGCAGCCCAGATACTGCCTACTTGCTGGCTGGACAAATACTTTTTTATAGCCCAGATTTTGCTGACTGGACAGAGGCATCTGCAACAGTGCAAAGTCAGACACTGCCTGACACTGAGATGTAGCCAATAAATCAGCTGCAATGATGTTTCTGTATGAAACATCAGCGCAGCACAACTTTTCGGCCACGCCACAGTGGCGGATGGCAAGTGAATTTTGCCTGGGCTAACCGCCAGGGAGAACACTGCTGAAGGGTATCCACACCACAAGGGAAGTGTTCTTAACTAGCAGAGGTTAGTAGCTCCAATCAGGGCCAGTGCAGAGTTTCTCAGCACCCTAGGCTAAACTTTAGCCTACAACCGAACCACCAATATACACTTCCCAGTCCATCAGGTGAAAGTGTGTTGCCGGGTCTTATAAGTTCCACAGTTGCTGTCAGCATTAAGTCCAAGTTAATTTTGTGATGGGCAGACTCAGTTGCACCCCTAGATCGTGGCGCCCTAGGCTGCTGCCTAATGGTAGAGCCCTGGCTCTAATGAGTTCAGTGTGACCTCACACAGTGTGGAGCAGTAGATTATAGAACTCATTTTGTAGGATTAGGTGTAATTACAATCATAAATCACTGGCCCACTGTGTTACCTGCAGACACCAGCTCATTGCTCTTTAATGTCATATTTGTTTGTAATACTTGTTTAACATGTTTGCCGACATGTTATTACAGGTAGGTATCTCTTGATTTGCTTAAACGTATTGTTTTAACTCATCACTGAGATTTGGGTATTGTGTGCCGTTTTGAAGTTTAACGGGTAGCGGAAATGTATCAGGTTGCTTGTCCCAGATATAAAAGTAAAAATACGTGGATAATGCCAATCTCAAAACTTGTTACTGAAATTTTAAGACAGGGGGAAATGTACTAAGCTCTGGAGAGTGATAAAGTACCAGCCACTCAGCTCCTGTAATGTTACAGGCTGTGTTTGAAAAATGACAGTTAAGTGATTCGCTGATAGTTTATCACATCTGCCCATGTGCTTTTAAAAGTATGCTGTGGCAACTAAAAAAAACATATGTCCTTTGAAGATTAAAGGGGCAACTCAATTACTAGCAATGTGCCACCGAGCACCATGGTTCACATATCAGTTAGATACGGTACCCATGTAAACGCAAATTTTCCTGTGCTCCTCTATGGGGTGCGAGGCAAAACAATTGTGATAGGTTTAGATGCCTTCATGTCCATGAGCAGCAACTGTGCTTTAATTATAACTATGGTTTATTTCTAAAAAACAGTATTACAGTCACAACATCATAGAATAAAACTGCAAGGTAAAATGTCCTTATCACAATAGAATAGTCTATGGACACTGTTGGATTGGCATTTGAGTAGATAGAGAAATACATATGGCCAAGTTAGGCATGTTATGTCTCCATTCAAAATCTCAGCAAGTTCATAATGTCGTCATGGACCATGTCAACATGAAATGTCGACCGTTTACTGTGAATTTATTCCTAACGCTAATGCAAATGTCAACACACAATCGAGATCTGCATCCAATATTATGACACAGTATTAGAGTATCAGGCTGTACAGTAACATTTCTTTATTCATAGCTGATATTTGCTGTCACCTGACATAAAATATAAATTATTTTAATACAAACAAATCCCTGCTAATACTGGATTAAAATGATTAAAATTAAATCTCTGATAGACACTGTTCATAAGGAAAATTTGTATTACAAGGAATAACAGATGCCCGTCTTTCAATTATATGGATTTAAGTCACCACAGAGATCAATAGTCAGTATAAAACATATGAATGCCATAGGGCAGTGGTTCCCAAACTCTTTGGAATCACAGTGCCCTAGAGTATCAACATTTTTTCCATGGCACCACTGGGCCAAAAGTTTCTTATTGAGAAATTCAGCAAATATTAAATGAAGCAAATTATGCTTATATGTAACCTTTTGGTTATGTTCTTGATTGGCAACCATTAGCAATGGTTTTGCCTATCACACTGACTAAAAATAATTATTTGGTACTAGATCAACAACCTGAGGCACCCCTGCAGTGCCCTGAGGCACCCCAGGGTGCCACGGTACCTAGTTTGGGAAACTGCCAGAGACTTCTAATAACCTACCGATTTACTGTAAAGGGGTCTTAAAAATACTCTGGAGCTCAGTCTGTTACCAAAGAGATAAAATAAATAAGATCTGATACCGAACACTATACAACTCAGCAATAAAGAGTTTCCAGCCAGCAGGCCCCAAACAAGGATAATGAAAGAATGAATCCAATTCATACACATTACTCAGTAGAGACTGCTGGCGGGGCCTACACTTCCTGCACACATTATGTAGCTGTCATGAGGCTAGGGCTGCCAGCAGGCCCTGCAAATCATCATGTGACCCTAATACAAATTGGCAGGAGAAGCCCCAGCACATCCACTTACTACACACCCGGAGCGGGCGTCTATACACACCCTATAACACCGGGCACACTGCCCGTGCTCACACACACCCAGGTCGGGCCCACTGCACTCAGCACTAGCCAGAGTCATTCATCATGTGTGTGCTGCAGGCCTCTCACCAGCTGCAGGATCCTCCGGAACATGTCTGTGGCCGGACCTCTGCGTGCGCACTGCGGGGACGGAGGCTGCTGCTGGGGGCGGCTGGGACACAGGCCTCGGCCTTCGCTCTTCTACTGCTTAGCACAGGCAAGGGCCGCAGCTCAGACCGGCATAGGGAGAGGGAGTAATAATGTCTTTTCTTCTCGATCATTCAAACCAACGACAATGTTTACACTCCAGAGCAGCTTCTCTATCAGAGCCGGAGCCTGGGCCCTCTGGTGCCACCTAGCACAGACCTCCCATATTATTACTGCTGATGTGAACGTCAAAGTCTATATTCCCACCTATCCACAAGCATCATGCAACAATAATTATGCAGTGTTTTATCAATAACATTATTAAAAGGACTATATTGAAAATGTCTGCGCCTGGAGTATAATGAGTACTTCTGAGACAGCAGGATTCAGGGGCACATTCGTCTGTGTGACATATATCTTATTTGAAATGGACCTTGAAAAATGTACTTACAATATTTTTTTATATAGAACACAGAATTACTTAAGAGAACTTTTCTTGTTAGATTTTACTTTACCTGAAAGGTCTCCGTCTTTTTAAAATAGTTGGATAGTTGTATAGTACTTTTATAATCATCACTTTCTGTTCGGGTTGGGTACGGGACCCTGGCGTTCAGAATACAGACCGCAGCATCCAATCAGAATCCCGACCCAATTAGGTAAGTGTCCTAACCCTACCTCACCTTTAGTGCTTAACCCTAAACCTAACTCTCCCCCTAACCCTACTATTTACCATCAGGATGTCGGGATTCTGGCGCTGGGATTCCACTAGTGATGTCAGTGGGGCCGGCTTCAGACGGTAGGCGTTCCCATGGGAACGCCTCCGTCTGGCAGGCACGCCCCCGGCACGCCCACTAAAGGGGGCGTGCTGTCAATCAACATCGACAGCACGCCCCCTTTGGTGCGAGACCCGGAGCGATGGAATTCCCGTCGCTCCCCGGGTCTCGCGCATGCGCACGACGGAGCTCCCTCCGTCGTGCGCATGCGCAGTGGGGAACATCGACCCGCTTGCGAGCGTACTGCTGCTCGCGAGCGGGTTTGAATGACCCCCTATGATCTCAGCCCTATGTACCAAACTCCAAAAAGGGAAGCTATTCATTGTTTGTCCCCGGTAGTTTACATCATCTTCAGATTGTGTAAATTGCTTTAAGCCTATGGAGGCTTACAAGCAGGAGAGAGACCTTCCGATCTCTCTCCCGCAGCTCTGGCTGGCTTCGGGAGCTAACTCTAGGTGCATGCACAGTGGGCCTGATTCAGAGCCGCTCGTAAGCGGCTGCTCGTTCGCTCCGAGCGATGTTCGCACAACTGCGCATGCGTATGGGTTGTAATACACATGCGCGAACCAGTAATTGCGGTCGGAAATTGTGTGCTCGCAAACTAGCGAATGCCTGCTATTTTGAGTGACAGGATGAGGCGTTTGTGGGTGGTAACAGGGGAAGGTGCTTGAAAACGGGGAGTGGAGATCCGAACGCAGGCGTGCCAAATGGTCAAAACGGGCGTTTTAAGGGTGTGCATAATTAACAAAGCAGCGTCATCGACCGCGTCATTTGGTTGTCTTTTAGCCTGAACTGCTCGCATGATTGCGGTAGGAAAATCCTACCACAAGCACTGCGAGCAGTTCATACGCCTTTCGTAGTACTCGATTAATCTAAATAGCGGAGATGACGTAGGATGCGAGCGGGCAGGGGGCGTTTTAAAAAAAATAGCGAGCGCATGTTTCGTTCGCTCGTTCAGACATAGAGGCGTCAACAGACCGCAAAGAGTGAGCGCTCTATTTAAATATCCGGCCACTTTTTCTGAACGAGCGAGCGCAAATAGCATCCGGCTCTGAATCAGGCCCAGTGTCAGCTTCTTCCAGACAAGTCTTTCACAAGCGTGAAAGACTTCCACAAAATGCTGGGGATATAACTCGCAGGGACAGCGGTTACCGCAACCGTCGTCCCTGCACGTTTCTCTTGGTACATAGTGGGGATATGGAACCTTAATAATCGCGGCAAGGCCCCTTATACCCCTTTCAGACTTATCGAGAATCCCGGGAATTTGGCCTGCCTCAGCCAAATTCCCGGGTAGCGGCGTCTGTCTGAAAGGTACCTACCCGGGAACACGTTCCCGGGTAGCCAAGCCTTCAATCGACCAGGGTTTTTCCCGGGACTTAAGTCCCGGGAAATTACCCTGCTCATGTCTGAATGGTGCTACCCGAGAATTTACTACTCCTGGGCAGCACCAAGCAGCTTTTACATGGAGTTGACAGCGCAGAGCGTCCTATAGGACGCTCAGCGCTGCTGCTTAGAGTTGGCAGCGCAGAGCGTCCTATAGGACGCTCAGCGCTGCTGCTCACCACCCCCAGCACCGGCCGGCTGTGTACGGAGAACCCCAGCCAGACGGTGGGAACACCTACCGGCGGGTCTCTGCCACAGCAGGCCGCCCGTCACGGCGGTCGCTGCCTCAGCGACACAGGACCCCAGCCAGACACCGGGGACACCCGCGCTGGAGACCGCTGACTGGTCCCAGCCATAGCGGGCCACCCGCACTCCCGCTGGACCACCAGGGAATTAAAATAAATTTTTTTAAAAAAATAATAAAAAAAAAAATCTGCATTATGATTGGCCGGCTTCCGGCAGCCGAATGATGACATCATTATCAGCCAGAGAGGGGATAGGCTAGGAGGAGCAGATGGCAGAGAAGAGGCAGGTAAGCAGAGAAACCCTGCTCTTGTCTGAATGGTGCTACCCGTGAATTTCCCGGGTAGACTCTGTAGTGTGAAAGGGGGATCTCGACCAAATACCCGGGAATATGCACAGGAGAAATTCCCGAGTTGGGTATTCCAACATGGCGCCACGGATGGCTGCCTTGGCGTTGCACTCCCTGGTGTTACTGTGTTTGTGTGTGTGGCCGGAGTCAGCACTATTCTGCTCCTATAGTAGAGAGGAGCTTTTTGGGATTAGAGAACTGGCGGTCTCCCTCGCACTTACCTTGCCAGCCTTGATGTAGCCGGAGCTGGCGGAGCTTCTCGTTGGTACAGCATCCCGATGCGGAAGTGGAGGCGCGGTGACCCGGAGCTGGCGCTGCGGCGAACCGGAACCAGTGGTCGGGGATGCAGCGGCTCGAGGAGGAGGTGGTGGTGTGGTGAATCAGAGCTGGCGGCGCTGTGACCTGGACTTGGTGGCCCGGAGGTGGCGGAGCAGGGACCTGGATCAAATGGTCGAGGAGGTAGAGGCTGCGTATGGAGATCGTGGAGTGGTGACCCAGAGTGCGGCTGGAGGCAAGACTGGCAGGAGCTGGAATGTGGGTGTAGAAGAGGATGGTGGGGTGGATGTGGTGGCTCCCTGCAAGTTACGAGGGAGGGGGACAGGGGCTATGAGAATGGAGGCTCCCTTCGGATTGGAAGAGGTTGTGACTCACCATGAGGCGGGTGAGGTGTTTGAGCCAAGCAGGCAGGGGATGAAGTTGGGGCTGGGGGAGAGGAGGAAGCATCGGAGGGGGAGGAGAGCTGGGGTGCTGGTTAGGTGGAGGAGAAGGGGACACAGGTCTGCGCTCCCAGCAGTTTTTTTAGCCAACGTTCGCTCTCTCACAAACAAACTGGATGAACTTCTGCTACTCCTTGGCAAGTCGCAAGGGGGAATTTCGGGATTTGCTGTTTTATGTTTTACTGAGACCTGGCTGGAGGAATCAGCCCCTGATGAACTTTTACAGTTGCTGGATCTGTACATCTGTATAGAGGGGATAGTATTTTAGAATTATCTGGGAAGTCTAAGGGGGGTGGGATATGTTTTTATGTTAATGAGCTTCAGGAGTGGATGAGTGCCAGTTGGCTGCGACTGAACCCTGATAAAACAGAGGTTCTTATGATAGGTCACAGGACAGGGCTACAGAATAGCCAACCAACAGGACTTACGCTTGGGGGTTCAGAATTACAAAACACTAAACTTGTGCGGAATCTTGGTGTTGTCCTGGATAGTGGCTTGACACTTAAACATCAGGTATTAGCCACAATCAAATCCTCATTCTTTCATCTGAGGAACATAGCCAGAATCAATTCCCTCAGAAGTTATGCCTAAAGTCATACATGCATTTATATCATCACGCCTAGACTACTGCAACGCCCTCTACCTCGGTCTCCCAGCAATAGAATTACACTGCTTGCAGATGGTACAAAATGCAGCTGCCAGGCTATTAACCAACCAGCCCCGTTCCAGCCACATAACACCCATTCTCTACTCCCTTCACTGGCTGCCTGTCAGAGGGCGAATTGCTTTCAAGATTGGATTAATAACTTACAAAGCCCTTCATGACCATGGCCCAGGGTACCTGAAGCAGCTTCTGATTCCTTACTGTCCCACTCTATTACTGCGATCCGTTGACGAAGGACTATTAACAGTACCTAGAATATCACGGAATTTGTCTGGGGGTCGAGCTTTCAGTTTTGTGGCTCCAACCTTTTGGAACTCACTTCCCCGCACAGTTCGAGAGGCCTCCACTCTAGAATCCTTCAAAAATAGACTCAAAACTCACTTATTCACCCAAGCATTTCACTAATGTCCCTTGTTTAAGCTTATTTTGTATTTTGTACTGTAAATGTAAAGCACTTTGAGTCCTTTAGGAGAAAAGCACTATATAAATAAAATTATTATTATTATTATTAATGAAGGCTGGTGTACAGATATAGTGGTATTGCACAAGTCATGTAGCCCTCATTTGGAGTGTATTTTTATTAATTGTAGGCCATTTTATTCTCCACGGGAGTTTGCTTCTTTTATTATGGTGGTAGTGTACATCCCTCCGCCGGCCTGTGTGAATGAAGCACTGCAGCATTTGGCGGCTTCTATAATGGATATGGAACGTCAGTACCCTGATTCTCTATTAATTGTTATGGGGGATTTTAATAAAGCAAATTTGAGTCGGGAATTACCTAAGTATAGGCAGCATATTAGGTGTCCGACGAGGGACGTAAATATTTTAGATCATTGCTATACTACCTTAAGGGAGACTTATCGTTCCATTCCTCATGCTGCTCTTGATCTTTCGGATCATTGTGTGGTTCAATTGATACCAATTTACAGGCAGAAATTTAGATCAGTTAAGCCTGTAGCCAAGACAGTGAGGAAATGGACTGATGAAGCGAAGGGGAATCTTCAGGCAATGCTTGACTGTACTGATTGGAGTGTGTTTGGAGCTGTAACTGATGATTTAGATAATCTAACAGATACCGTAACTTCATATATCAGGTTTTGCGAGGATCTGTGTATTCCAACAAAAGCCTTCCGCACATTTAACAATGATAAACCTTGGTTTACTGGTAAACTTAGGCAGCTTCGTCGTGCTAAGAAGGAGGCCTACAGAGGTGGGATAGGATCCTGTATAATCAGGCCAGGAACACTCTGACTAAGGAGATTAGGGCGGCAAAAAAGTGTTTTGCCGAAAAGCTGAAAATACAATTCTTAGCTAATGATCCTGTGTCAATGTGGAGAGGCCTGCAAGATATTACTAATTACAAGAGGAAATTTCCCAATTCCATCACGAACAGAAATTGACAGACGAATTAAATAATTTCTATTGTAGGTTTGAAAAGCCGGATTTGCTGCCTTTTTTTTGCTCCTGAGCAAGGTCAAATAGGTGGGTCCTTTGGTATTTCTTCATCATGTAGTACAGGTATTTCACCTGTTTTGAGGGTGGAGGAGATGGAAGTGGCTAAACAGTTCAGAGGGCTGAGGACCAGGAAAGCACCTGGCCCAGATGGTGTGTCACCATCTAGCCTGAAGATCTGTGCTGAACAGTTGGCCGGGTTTTTACAGGGATTTTCAATGCATCTTTGGAACAGTGCGTAGTTCCATCTGTTTTTACGAGTGCTACGATTATTCCGGTGCCTAAGAAGTCCCCTGCTAAGGGTTTTAATAACTACAGACCAGTCGCTTTGACTTCTGTGGTCATGAAAACATTTGAGCGATTACTGTTGAACTACCTGAAGGATACTGTAGGCCACTTTTTGGACCCTATGCAGTTTGTCTATAGGGCAAATAGGTCGGTGGCGGATGCAGTCAATTTAGGGCTGCATTCTATTTTGCAACATCTCGACTTGCCGGGAACATATGCTAGGGGCTTATTTGTTGACTTCACTTCAGCGTTTAACAGAATTGTTCCAGGGAAAATTTACCCTAAGCTGGTCAGTTTGGGGGTTCCTGGTTCGATGTGTTGCTGGATTATTCATTTTTTAGAGACTAGGAAGCAGCAGGTGGGGTGGGTTCACATCTGGTGGTCGGACAATTAGCACAGGTGCCCCTCAAGGATGTGTCCTTTCACCTCTGCTCTTTTCATTATACACAAATGATTGCACCTCTGGTGAGTCATCTGTGAAATTACTGAAATTTGCGGACGATACTACCATCATAGGTCTTATTAGAGAGGGTGATGAGTCTGCTAACAGGGGAGTGGTGGAACGGTTGGCCATTTGGTGTGGGGAGAATAATCTGGAGCTAAATCCACAGAAAACGGTGGAAATGATAGTGGATTTTAGGAAGCGGCCGGCTGCGATGTCTCCTGTCATTATTAGCGATACAGTGGTGACAGTGGTGGAGTCGTTTAATTTTTGGGGTCAGTGATCTCACGGGATCTAAAGTGGGGAACAAATATTGATTCCATTGTAAAGAAGGCTCAGAAAAGGTTGTACTTTCTGCGCCAGCTCAGGAAGTTCAATCTGCCATGTGAATTGCTAGTTCTTTTTTACTCAACTGTAATTCAGTCTGTTCTTTGTACTTCAATTATTGTTTGGTATAGTTCCATTACGGAACAGGAGAAGAGCAGACTGCAGAGAGTGGTTAGGGTGGCGGAAGGATCATTGGTGTTGATCTTCCCCCTCTTCAAGATCTGTATATAGCCAGGATTAGGAGGCGAGCTGGGAACACTGTGGCAGATGACGCACATCCAGGTTGCCACCTGTTTCAAATGTTGCCCTCGGGTAGGCGGTATAGGTCACAACGAGTAAGAACCTCTAGACACCTGCATAGCTTTTTTCCGCAGGCTATCATGGTGTTAAATAATTGAGGGTGTGTGTGGGCTGTGGGGTGGCATGATTGTTTGTCTTTTGTTGTTGTGAACTCAAGGGATGTGTTAACCCAATCTCAATTCCTTGTATATTTATGTATTTATTTATGTATACTTAGCCAAATAAAGCTGATTTGATTTGGTTTGAGTCTGAGCAGGAAATTTCCCGGGTTGTATGTCTGAAAGGGGTATCTGTGAGTCAATTAAAATACAAAGAGAATTGTATTGCGAGAATATTAAAGGGACAACTAGATTTTTTATTTCAAAGCAGCTTACCCACTCCACTGATATAGGGGCCTGATGTGTTATGGCAAAAAAAGTTCTGCTTAATGCCCATAATATGAATGTCAAAAAAGCACGAAATACCTGGCATGCGTGATTTGCTTAAAAAGGATATAAACGAATTCCCCAATGGCACACCGTGTGCATCCAAGTTGCAAGTTTTCTACTTCAAAGTGGTGCGGAGGAAGACATGCAATGTTGGGGGTACTGTAAGTGGCTGCTCAGCGTGTGGTGTGTGTTTGTGTGTATGTATGCATGTGTGTGTAGCCAATTAACATGATAGTGAGATGACTCATAGCTCATGTTACTCAAAGGATCTCAAGGAACATTTTAGTGAAAATCCGTAGATATATAAATCAGTAGATATATACATACAACTATAAAGAAAGAGTCCTGCAGAGCCGGGTGGAAGTCGGTGATCACGGAAGTTTCTTTTCCCCGCAGCACTGTCACGACTAAGTGAAGATTTCCACCTGTGCATTGTAAAATCACCACCAAAACGTACCAGAAGGTAGGTGTGTGTGTCCAATTAACATGATAGCAAGATGATTTAGAGGGGTAAATTTACTAAGCATCGAGTTTGGTTGAGCATAACCAGCCCCGGAATTGTCAGCCACTCCTGGTTCCTAAAATTATGGGGAACAAAACGAGTAGGGTTCCACCATAATTTAGGAACCAGCACCAGGCTGCAGGACCAGTCCTGGTTTTAAATATAGGGGGTATGAGTTGCATAGGGGTCCCCCTATATTTATAACCAGCACTGGACCCATACCGACCGGGGTATAATGCCACAGCCAGGAGACCCTAGTACCGGGTCTCCAGGGCCAAAGCATTCTCACCCCAAGCTGGGGATCTCAGGGGAGGTGGGGACCCCTGAAAAAAGGGGTCCCCTCTCTCCTGAAACTCCAGGCTTGGTCTGAAGCCCGGAGCTCTTCCCCGCACCCCTGGGCTGTGGGTATGAGGGTATTAAAGTATAAAAAGTAAACTATTGTATTTTACAGTCCCACGTGGGTCCCAGCCAATGAGCGGCCGCTATATGTAAAGCGGCCACTGATTGGCTAGCGGCCCGTGAGAAATTACAGATGATTTTGGTCATCTGTCATTTCGCAAGGTGTAAGTATATGTAGCAGCATATACTTACACCTGTTTGGCTTGGTTCAGGTAAGTCGTTTTATTGTTTTGCAAAGACCCTGGATGCTATGGAGAGCAGCACCAGGATGGAGGTGAGTATACAATCTTTTTTGCAGGGCCATGCACATGGATTTCTACTTGGGACAAGTGGACCGACCGGCTTGTACAGGTAAGTATGTGTGATTGATGTATGTGTGTAATAAACTTGTACTATCGAAGGTGTGTGTGTTATGTCTTTACAGTGGAGGTATGGGTGCCGGCCACCTGCTGGCACTTTTGGCACAAGTGCCAAAGGGCAGGCATGCTGGCACCTGTCGTTCCACTGTAAAATACAATAGTTTACTTTGATTTTACACTTTATTACCCCCGTACCCACAGCCGAGGGGTGCGGGGAAGAGCCCCGGGCTTGGGTGAGAATGCTTTGGCCCTGGAGACCTGATAATAGGGTCTCCTGGCTGTGGCATTACACCCTGGTCGGTTTGGATCCGGTGCTGGTTTTAAATAGAGGGGGTCCCAAGGCATTTTTATTACCCTATATTTAAAACCAGGACTGGCCCTGCAGCCTGGTGCTGGTTCATAAATTACGGTGGAACCCTACTCGTTTTGTTCCCCATAATTTTTGGAACCAGGACTGGCTGACAAGTCCGGGGCTGGTTATGACTTTTGGGGGGTAACCCTACGTCATTTAAAAAAAAAAAAAAAATCAACCCTTTACATTAGTTATACAGGCAGAAACATACACAAATCACACTGATCTGTGTATGTGTCTGGCAAACTCGCAGCTCAGGAGGCCTATTTGAAACTTCAGTTTATCAGTGAGTTTGCTACAATCTCACACAAGATTGGGAACATACATACAAACGATTGATTTTACATAAATACGCATATCCATCGTTGCCGAGTGATTATTCATTTTATTCAATGACAAAGAGACAGCACCCCGGGTGCTCCCAATCACTCCCTGGGTGTCCGCTCATCTGTGCACAGTCTGATGTTAAGACAAAGTTTCCTGGGTAAGTTTTAGATACAGAAGTCACCCTGGAAATGCTGGGCAGGTAAATCCCAGAGGTGCGGTGTGCTCGGTGCAGCTCACCCCCCAATCATCAGATGGGGAATCAGCAGCAGTACTGGCGTCCCCGGAGACTCTTGCTTGGGGAGAGAAGGATGGCGCACACGGGTGGGGGCTGGGTAGATATAGCTCCAGCTGTGGTGCATAAAAATCCAGATGGAAGAGGCTGATGGGGTGCACAAATCCTGCACGGTCAGCATTGGGAAACAAACAGGTAGAAAAGACACAATAACAGTGCTGAGCTCCAGGTGGAACCTCCTTCGCCACCCTGGGTACAGAGTACCACAGCCAGGCAACGTATACTCACCATGCAAACTTCGCGCAGTGCAGCACGCACCCAACACCGTACGGGGTCCACGGTGTGAGGGGAAGTGGGCTCCGGGCCTCTGCGGAGACTGTCACTTGGAAGCGGCTGTGTGGGATCTCCACTCGCTGGACACAAACGTCTCTCGGGCCGCCCTCGTCTCTTTACAACTGGTTATAGTAACACACGGTTTCACAGTCCTCCAGCTAACTAGAGCCCAGACATGCTAGGTAAGGGGTGTTACAGCCAATCGCCACACCTCTGTCCCAACGTGGTGTCATGATGTTGCTAGAAGTAGGAGCCAATCGTCACCCTTCCCCTTGGGGAAGCCTTCCACCCAGGCTGCTCGGTGCTACAACCAGCCAATGACGAGGAGGGATGGGGGGACATCTGCCAGCAGAGAGGGGAGAGTGGGAGACAGAACAATAGCTGCCTGGCTGCTGTCACTTAAAGTAACATGGGGCCAAGAGGCTCTTCCCCCCTCCTCCCCAGATTACACAAGGAGCTGCATCGGTACAGTAGTTCTCGAGTTTATCAGGAACATGCATACAAACTAATAATTTTTTTAGATAGAGAAGCCCTGTTATTTTTAGTCATATGGAACACTTTATAGCATTCTGTCTTTTTGTTTTTAAAGAATTCACATTTCAGATTGGTTGCTTGGCTTTTATAACGCAACATTTATGCAAAGAAATGTAAGATTTACAGACTGATTGAATTAGGCTGTGATTCTATTTTGAGTTCAGCCTGAAAGAGAATCCAGACCTACAAAAAGTGTCAGCTCTCAAACTCTTAGCAGTGACAAGACATTGGGCTCTATTTATTAACATTATTTTTACTAAAATAAAGTGAAAAAGGGTGTTTTCACACCCTTTTCACATTATTTTAGTTTCACCTGTAGTTATTACAGGGCAATTGGAGTAGAATTAGTAAAATTCTACTCCAACCCCCAGTATCACTTATTTTTAGTAAAGCAGATCGCATTTCCCATAATTGTAATGGGAAATGTGATCCGACCACAGGTACTAAAAATAAATTGTAAAAAAATACCGGGTGAAGCCCTGTGATAATAACGCCACCTGGAGGTGGCGTTATCCAGGGTCTCCCCCGGTTACCGGGCTCCCACTCTGCTCTAACGGGGAGAGCAGAGGCGGGAGCCGGTACCAGTAATCTGCTGTGTGGTCTAAGCAGACCGCAAGCTGATTGCTGTAAAAAAAAGAAAAAAAAATTAAACATTTTTTTTTACTTACCTGACTCCAGGGACCGGTGATCGGGCCTCCGGTGATGGCTCCTCTCCGGTCAGCTTGTCTCCCACAGTGCACTGGGGCCCGGTCATCAGGTGATCGGGCCCCAGTGCAGTATGGGAGATCACCTGATCGGGAAGCCCGGAGAAGATCACCGGAGGCCAGGAGGATGCAGGTAAGTCTAATGAAGGGAGGGGGGGTCGCGGGGGGGAGGGGAGGTCACGGGGGTCCGCGATCGCGGGGGGTGGGGCTTAGCACCGGGGGGCGGGGCTTAGCATCGGTGGAGGGTTAGTAGCGGTGGTCGGTCGGCGCATGCGCGGGCTCTTAGTCGCGGTATTTCTTCCGAAAATACCGCAACTAGAGTGCGGATGGGATCCGCAGGGACAGAGCTTTATCGCAAGCTCTGTCCCTGTAAGGGATTTATAGTAAATCCCTGTGATATTGCCTGAATTCGCAATGCGAATTCACTCGGTAATATCACACTACAATTCGCATTCAATATGCGGATTGTAGTAAATAGAGCCCTTTGGGTTTAATGGTGAGAGTGAAATACAGTGGCAGTTGGCTTTATTATGAGTAATATTTTACAATCCATCATGTCACATGCTATTCTTTTTAATTCATTATTTTTCATTATTAATATCAATATAAATTAAGTTTTAAGCTATTAATCCATCTGAAATATTTTTTAAAAAAATAATACATTTCATGCTATTACCCATGCTACTATTCTCTTTTTCAAGTCAGCTATACTAGCAATATAACTATAATCAATAAAACATGTAATCAAATGACTATGATCTTGATCAAAATAAAATACTATGATTAGCAATCTATATGACATTGAGATTTATGATGCCTTGCCATGTACTCTACAATGCCAAACACAGCACATTCTAGCATTCAACTACTGGGTACTAGGTGACAGGATAAAGTATTTTGGAAGTGTGATACAGCTACATGTGATTTGACATAGAATTACTATTTTTAGTCGCACAGTCAGAACTTTTTACAAGAATCATTTGGCTAACACCATAAAAACTGTCTAGTGTGGCCACAAACTTTTGTTCTATTATTTTATGTAGTTTAATTGTTTCCAGTTAATTCATAAATAAAATATTAGATGAGCACTACATTATTTATTTCATGTATTTTTTTGTTAACATTTGTGTTTATTTTGTTGTTTTATTCCTGAGATCATTTATTCCACATGATAATAACATCATCTGGAGGCTGGTCTTCGGATTGGTGTACGCTGTCTTTAATCGTCAAATTAATATACATATGCATTGTCTGTTATAGCGTTCACATGTATTTTCGTGGTCATGCCAGGGGCATTTTATCACAGTGCACACTGACAGTCGAAGTGCACCTTGTCTTTAAACACTTTATTTTAATCTTTATTCACATTCTTCAATTCATTTTTTTTTTGCATTTCTAATTTTAATACAGTATGTAAATAAAAGTTACGTTTTAATTAATGACATCATATCATAGTGCACCATAGAATGCAGTCTCCTCCTATCCTTTTCTGGGATTCTTCTTTGTGGTCTTTGTATCTAACATTCACATTTTTATTCCCCACTGGCGGAACATACTCACTCGTATATGTGCGGAACTCAACTAATTTTTACCTCAATGGGGTATGCAAGAACAACCGGGTATAATCAGCAGCATTAATAACAGACAGTGCTGTGTCTAACTCAATTTTTATTTGTATTCCCTTCACCTCAGGGGAAACTCATTTGGCGTTCTTTTTCTTTAATACTATTCTGTTGCAGGCAAGACAGTTTCTTTTAGGTGTCAGCACTGTTAGTCAAGTCTCATTCATTGTCAACTACCTCGTGCACGCAAAGCTTTTTAAATCTGTCCAGGGTCAGTTTCTTTTTCCAGTGATGACCCGGTGCTTTCTCAGAATGGCACACACATTGTATGTGACACTGCTTCTGGCATCTTAAACAGACCTTGTCTTGGAGCCAGAAAAAATTTCCATCGTGAATGAATTTGCTACACTATAAACATATGTGTCTCTGGCCAGAAACTATTATGGGGCCTATTCATTTTGTTAATTGTCAGGGCCAGACATTCTAACTTGCTGTAAGCGCTGAAGCAATTCAACATTGCTTGCTCCGGCATGGAGACAGCTGATCCAACGATCAGCTGTCCCCGCAAATCTTTTAAGGCAACAGTAAAACTTACCCCTGCCGAGTCTGCAGTGCTAGTGCGCATGCGTGAACTTGAGGTCACGCATGCGCAACTTCTAGTGGAAGGAGCCAAGCAGTGGTGGAGGGATCCAAATAGATCCCTTTTCGCGACCAGGAATGTTCCCGTTGTCAAGCTCTCAGAAAATGTAGTGCTTGATAGAGCTTGATTAATTTAGGTCCCCATACTAGTGTATGGGGACAGCGGGCCAGATCGGGTCTGAAAGGTAAGCAGGTGATATCTGTGATACCTACTGCGTTACCATTATGAATGGCCCTGACACTTCATTTATACAAAAGTAGGTACAAATTAAAAAATGTTACCTGCTTTTGTATAAATTAAGTGATGATGAATAGACCCCTATGTGTGATGCACTCTGGATTTAAGTGTCTCTGTAGGTGCCCACAATCTCTTTAAAAGACTTAACAGCAGGTTTCAGTGGAGCCAATGGATGTGCAATAAACTCTTAGGGTCCATGATGCTCAGTAAAACTGTCACATTATATTCCTGAATATTACTAGCCTGGCAGTATATTCACACTTTCTATAATACATATACAGTATATACTGTATAGCAGTGATGTACGGTCAGGTGAGGCAGAGCCTTTCCCGTCATACTTAGATATACTCCAGAGTTTGAAAGGGCATGTGCCAAATAGTGTGATAAATTAGGAATAATTGTGCCCGTGCTCGAAAAACAATAGTGTGCGAACCAAATAAATCTTTAAGGTTTATCTGAAACTCTGTCTGGGAGATGATGCAAATGATGAAATGGACCCGGGATTCCAGTACCTGGGAGACCTTAATGAAGAGGGCTCAAGCCAGAGCCAGATAGGAGAAATAAAATATAGTGTAGTATTTCCTTTTTGCAAATAGGCTAATGTATATAGATGTGCGTACCGTAAAGACTCTTGCATGATAGCATGTAGATATATGTTCTTTGTCACTCCTCCAGATTCCTTTGTTACCCCAGATGCTTCCACATATGTCAGTGACGGGCTTTAGACCAATATATCCAACAGGACGAAATGCGTTGGGTAAATACCAGCCTTTCTTAAAAGGACATTGTGACTACCTTGCAGATAAGCACTTTATTTTTACTATTTATATTAACTTGTTTATATGTTCCTATATCCCCTTTCCCTTGTTACTTTGTAATAAAGCCCCCTTGTTTTGAGAAAATACCACTGACATATGTGCCACACACGGTAATGCCCAGTACACAATATGCCACACACTGTAATGCCCATTACACATATGACACACACCATAATACCCAGTACACAATATGCCACATACAGTTATGCCCCTGACACCATTTTACGCCCCACAGTAAGGCTTCTAATTACTTTTAAATTACCTGCTCGTTGTCAGGGGTCTCATGCTCTTTGTCAGGGTTTTCCATGCTTCTTGCCCGGGGTTCCATGTTCGTTGCCAGGGGTTCCATGCTCGTTGCAGGGGGTTTCACAGCAGAAGATGCAGCTATCTGCATCTTCTCCCGGCGGCGCCAGTGTCATTCTGTGCTTCCCTGACAGACACTAGAGGTCAAGTAGGATCTCTAGCATCTGTGTCCTCCTAGGCAGTGGTCATTTTTGGTGGAACATTTTCAGCAGATTCCATGCAGATTGCTAGACCGCATGGATTCTGCAAAACACTATTTGGGTTTACATCCTGTGCCTGCCATATACAATCTTCATTTGATGGCTTTGGTGTCTAGCTCCTGTTAGATATAGGGGGAAAGTGAATTAGCCGCAGGCTATACCGCAGGTCTTCAGCTCCCGGTTAAAGTACCCAGAGCTATTCAATTAGCGGCGGCACTTAACACGGATTTGTGCTCGCACCTCCAGAGGGTGAATTAGCCTTGGCTAATTGAATTCTCCCTTAGAGCCGTATTCAATTTGAGCGTACCCGCAATACTTTTCCGCCTCCCAGACTTTTTGCCTACATCGCGTGTTTTGTAGGCAGAAAAGTATTGTGCGCGTGCCCGCGTATCCCCGTATTCAATTTGAAAGTATGCGAAAATGGGACCCGGCGAACTTTAAACAAGCAGAAAGTACTGTCAGATTTGGGGAATTCAGCCGACACCCCCCCCAAAAGGTGCTCTGACATGTGGGGCTATGGTACCCCCCGATTTGGCTTGCTGAAGGTATTTTGTGTTTTTAAACGGGCTCAATAGCTGCTAAATACTGTTTTTGTATAAGTGGTGCAGAATAGTATTCAGGAGGTTTTTTTTGAGAAAATAACTTATCCCAGCAAATTTGGGGTACTTGAAAATGGGGGCCAGCATATTTTAAAGTTGCTAGAGTTAAGTTAAAAAAATCGTGAAAAATCCACCTGCTGCAAGCATCTGCAATGAAAAAAACACCTGGGGCATACTTGGGGACCCCCCAGAGTCAAGTTCGCTAGTTTTCAACTTTGTCCCCCAATATTTTTTTTTTTCGCCCTCAAATTCAAAGTGGTGTTCTTAAGTGTTTTTTAAGAAAATTTTGACGCAGTTTACCTTTGGGGGACTGTCTGAAGGCTGCACAGGGGTTCCCGCAATGTTGCACCCCAAAACCCCAATTCTGCACTTTTTTCAGCCTGCTGCAAAACTTTTCCGCCTATTACATTGCATTGACTTTCCACCTAGGCGGAAAGTCTTTGAAATTGAATACGGCGATACTTTTCCACCTGGCGAAATGATGTCATCGGTGAAACTTTTCCGCGGATTCCGGCTTTTCGCCTCAAATTGAATACGTGCCTTAGTATACTTATATTTAAAGCTTTGTGCAGGTAATACATAACACAAATAAAGAGCATAGCAAAGATTATGTTAATATTTATAACATAGGCATGTTGTCATCTTAATATGTATTGCAATATGTGAAACAAACAGTTACTGTTAATACAGAGTATAGCTATAATACAGAGTATAGCTATAATACATAGTACAGCTTGAAGTTTCTTGAACAACATTAATAATGTCTGGTGAGGTCAGGGGCCTGTATGTCTTTTTTTTTTCTTTTATACAATGTGGTCTCACACCATATTAATGAAACCTTCAACCCACAAGCGGCTATATGTAAACAACTGTGGGTTTTTGTGATCTGACGTCAAGTTTTTGGGAATGGCAGACTTTAGTATAAGCTTCATTTGCATGATGTTTTCCAAGTGACTGACAAAGGCCATTAGACATCCCTGAGCATGATAAAAACCCTGGTGTTTCTTCTGACCTTAGAAGGGTAGTGATGAGCTAGGAGCCAGGGGAGTATTTGATTGTTGTTTTGCATTATTTTTTTCAAACAAAAAACCCAACAGAGTTGTTACCCGAATCAGCAGCACAAACATAGGACCTGATTCAGAGATGGATGCTCTTAGCATTGTTGTTGCATCTTTGAACGCAACAGCGATGCTAACATATGCTAATGTAGCAGGAGGCGTCTGAGGAGAAAAGGCGCCTCCTGACAACATTGCCGATCCAAGTGCTGTGTCCTAAGTTGCAGCATCAAATCTTCTACGAGACTATCGGCCATCTGAGTAACAAAGAGGTTACTCAGATTGGCCCTCACAGCTCCATAGCAGAGGCCAGGATGTCTGCAGCGGAAGACACATACCCTGGTCTTCGCACTTCCAGTGCATGGGGCCGACACGGGCCCAGTTTCAGGAACGGAGGCCGGCATTGCCTCCATCATGTCTCCAAACAGGTGTTTGCACTTTACTGTGAGTTCTGCAACTAGTCTTCTCTTATTGTTGTTTCGTTTTGTCCTGTTGTTTTGTTGTTTGTCTGCTTTTCTGTATTGTGCTTATTTTTTTAAGTCCTGTGTGCGTTTACTTGTGAGTAAATGTGGTGTGATTGGCTTTAGTCTACTTGTTTGCCCTTTGTGTTTGTATTTTTGTGTTCATTGTTTTTGTTAAAAATAGAGAAAAAGGGGAAAAGAGCAGTGTGTGAGGACAGTGTGTTTGATCAGGAAGGGGGTGAAGAAGCACAGAGGGGTATAGAAGAGGAAGAAGAATGGAGCGAGAGTAAGAAAAGCAAGGCAAGCACAAATATTTGGTACTCACATGATGAGAATTGTGTGTTGGTGTCTTCCATCATTCCATGTCATGAATTTATATTGGGGAATCAGGCTGTCTGTATTCCTTTAAGGCTGAGGAATCAGCTGAGCTGTGGCAACATGTCTGTGACTCGTTGAATGCAGTGGGACCCTTAAAGAGAACAGTGAGACACTGTAGAAAAAGATTTTCTGATATAAGGGTAATTTCATTGTCACTTAATTTATACAAAAGCATATGAAAATTAACACTTTCACATACTTTTGTATAGATTGAGTATCAGGGCTATTCATCAAGTTCAGAAAAAGCATTCTTTTCGTAACTTGATGGTGTTACTGTATGCCATCCTCAGATGGCATACAGCCCTGATAATCTTCACAGACTGCTGTTTTCATGGCAGCCTGTGAAGATTTACATGGCAGCCACTGCAGCCAGCAGAGGGATCTATTCAGATCCCTCCCTGATGTAACTGCACTACAGAGCCCCAGGAGCTGAGAGCTCCGGAACACCGCAGCTGTGTGCAGCCCACACTGCCTCGTGTTCCTAGTCACCTGTCACATTCTCCTTCCCATCCAGGCTCCACGGCACTGCTCTGGGTAAGAAGAGAAGACAGGTGAGAGGGGGAGCACGTGGACGGGGTGACAGGCCACACACCGGGGAACAGATGTTTTGGGAGAGGGGACAGAGTGCACACCACAGAAAAGATTGGGAGGGGGGGGAGAGGGGACAGACTGCACACCGGGATGTCGGGGATCAGGCACATCAGCAAGGGGAGGAGAGATGGGGAGGACGTAGAGGACACCGGGGAAAGGATACAGGGGCAGGAGAGATGATACAGAGGGCAACGTGGGGCCACAGACATCGGCAGCTTTTCAGGGGTGATACTTTTGTTAATGAGGCATGATGAATGCCTCCAAACAGTTTTTTAAACTTGCAGCGAGTTTGAAACATAATTATCACAAGTGATAATTATGTAATGATGAATAGATCCCATAAAGAGAAAAGTGAAATAAAAACTTTCAGTGGAGAGAGCAGCAGCAGGCACTGGCAGGGGTCCTCCTGTTTGTGTGGATTTCCTATCCTATGAGGAGCAGCTGAGGCAGTTTCTGCCAATTGAATTGTTAAGCCGCATACACACTTAACGATATGCTCCATGAGTGTCATTATTAAGTGTTTCCCCTGCACTGCCGGACTCAATGTCGTTATCGACATTGAGCATACACACTGAATGATATTGTTAACGATATCGTACAGTGAAGGCACCCTCCTGATCCCCGTACTTGCAGAACCTGACGATACTGTCAGGTTGCCCTGCAAGAACGGGCGATGAAAGACATTGATAACGATGTCTTGCCTACACACTGGACGATATTGAACGCGATGAATGATAACGATATCGTCAAACTTATTGTCTTGTGTATGTGGCATTAGAGGGAGTGAACGTTCAGGTCACAGATGCATTTTCATCACTGCAGCAGCATTTGTGCATTTCCAATAAAATATATTGAAATGATGACTGTAGAATTGTTGTTATTATTATTTGTTGTCCATATTATGTACAATAATGTCCAAAAAACGTTTGCTACCTGTGTTATCTAAAAAAACTGAAAAGTATGCTACATGCATTTGTTTCCATAACCAAACATTGTGCTGTTTGCACTACTACATATTTATATTAAAGCAACAAATAAGATTGTCATTAAATTACAGAGAAACCAAGAAGGCCAAATACCACAGACCCTAAAACATGACCCCTTCCACCCAGTACAAAATGCTCTGCTTCTGGACTTCCTTCTTAATTGATGATTGCAGCCACCTGTGGTGAAACACCTGTCTCATCTATTAACTAGCTCAACACAGGTGCCTGCAATTATTAATTAGTTGGGAAGGCCAGGAGCAGAGCATTCTGTACCGTGTGGATAGGGTCATGTTGTAGGGTAGGTTTCTGTATGGTCAGATGGGCCCTGGATTACAGTCTGGTCAGAGTGAGTTTATAAAATACACATCTTGGATCACATAACAAAAGTTTTATACAAAAATAATTTTCTGCAGACTCCAGAAGAAGACCAAGCCCACAGCCTTCCACCACCACAGTCCCTGGATCTGGTGAGTAAGATGAAAAACAACTGTTGCTTATTAAAAAGAAAATGTACAACTCAACACTAAAGTAGCATGCATTATGGTGACTAGTTAATGGCAATCAATTTTAGAATATACATACATATCTTGTTTTTGGGGGGCAAAATAAAATATTCCTCCTGTAATTTGTTGGCCAGTTTTAGCTGAAGGCAACCATTTCATTTACCATTGTATAAAGGTCCCCATACATCTGCGATGTAGCGATGGGAGCGGAAACGCCGACTGGGGACCATCGATGTTCAGCGATCCGTCTCAGGATCGCTGAAATTTCACATGTCTACATGGTCACTTTTTGATCCTGATTGTCATATCGGTGAAATCCAACCTATTGGATTTCTGTGATCCTTCGATGCCGGTTTGCAGCATTGCAGGATCGCGACAATCCATCTCTGATGTATGGGGCCCTTGACTTTCCTCCCCAGGGAGACACAGCACATCCTGATTTGCTTACTCTGAGAAAAAACACAGGTGTCATAATTTACAAATGTATAATCAGCCACAGGTCTGACTAATTAGGCCACTTGTGTTCGTGTGTCTAGAGTAGGAAAATATGGATTGTGAGGCCTCTTAATATTGCTGGCCCTGCATTAACACTCCTTAACAAAGTGAACTGCTCTGGAACATCTCTTAATATAAATCAATAAACTAACATTCTAAACAAATATGCTGGAATGATTAATTTTATGGGTTAAAGCAACAGAAAAGCATTAAACATGATTATTACTTACATTTGTTTGTTTGCCTCACAACCAGCACACAAGAAATATGATTATCACCATGCCGCCTACGTGCACAATAACAGTGATTGATTGACAGGGGACAAGGAGGCTCGCCATTCCTTCCACCCACCCATTTGTTCAGTAAAGTTTTTTTTTGAGTTGGCGAGCATGATGTCACGAGAGGATGTCAAGAGAGAGTAGCCACATCAGCAAGAGCAGGAGAAGAAGGCGCTTCCTTCAAGAAGGTAAGTCATGAGGCTTGCAGAAGCAGCCAGCATGTAATGCGGATGCAGGGAGTGGGAACTGCTTGGCTAGGATTGGAGAGGGAGAGTGTAGAGGGAAGACAGTTGGATAGAGCTGGGCCGGCTGTATTACTTATATATACACAGCCAGGCGCACAGTAAGAGAAAGTGGGTACATAATAGAGAAAGGGAGAGAAAGCTATGGGGGGGATTGGGGGGCTCTGCCTATTTTGTCAGACCCGGACACCACAATTTGTGATGGCAGCCCTGGCTCATATCATAGACAACCTGCACATTAAAAGAGTGATAATGATGGTGGTTTATGTATACCTAGGTCCTGTGCAGAGGTGGTTGCAGTGCAATATGTGTGCAGTCTATAGCTCCCAAAGCATTAGGAAATCTTAGGAGCCTATAGAACACCACTCTGAGATCATGCCTCTGTGACTCCTGGCTAGGAAAAATAGGATTTTGGTACTTACCGATAAATCCCTTTCTCCGAATCCATAGGGAACACTGGAGTATAGACGGGTGATGAGTAGAGCCTGGCACTTTAAATTTCTTCAGAATTGTAGCTGGCTCCTTCCCCTCTATACCCCACCCGAGCTCAGTTAAGATTAACCAAGGCCGAGCGGAGACGGATAGAAGAGCAACAGAAAAGGAGAGACAAGGAGGAACCAACTAAGAAACGTCGAAGACCAGAAATGGCGAGCACATCGACATGAAACAGACACGCTGCAGATAACTAGATACAGTTGAGAAACCATCAGAGAAGCACTGCAACAAGGAACAGTGCTGGGAGGGTGTCCAGTGTCCCCTATGGATTCGGAGAAAGAGATTTATTGGTAAGTACCAAAATCCTATTTTCTCCTTCATCCACTAGGGGACACTGGAGAATACACAATGGGGACGTCCCAAAGCTGACCTCCATGGTGGTTAGGCACTTAGAAGCTTGCAGAACTTCGCGACCAAGAGAAAAAACGGGGTTATCAAGACTAACGTTAAAACAGAACAAAAGCATGAACTGTGCACTGAACCGCCATATGGCAAGCCAACAAGCAAAGCACGTTTCCAGACTGCTTCTGAAAACCCCACTGAAAAGACAGAGGGCCTGATTCAGACCCACTCGCAAGCGCTATGTGCTTGCGAGCGGGTCGATGTTAGGCCACTGCGCATGCGAATGCCGGAGCCGGCTCCGACATGCGCATGCGCGAGATCCGGCTAGCGAGGGGCGCTCCATCGCTCCGGGTCTCGCACCAAAAGGGTGCGGCTGTCGATTTTGATCGACAGCTTGCACCGTTTTGGAGGCGTGGCGTGGGGGTGGCTTCACAAATGGAGTCGTTCCCATGTGAATGCCTGCTGTGTGTGGGCGGCCCCACTGACATCACCAGTGATGTCAGTGGGAGAGCTTCCGGCTCTATTAGAGCCAGAAGCCTTTTGGGGTTTGCTGCTACGAGACCCTACCACAAGGGTCTCGTCGCAAGCCCAATGGTCGCGATGGTCTTGACCATCGTGACCATCATCCTGGCCGCTCGCAATAGCTGTGGGTGGTCACCCACAGCTATGTGAGCGGCCAGAAGGCCGCTCCAAAAAAAACCCAAAACGCCCTGATTCAGAGCGAGCGCTCTTTCAGAGCATCCGGCTCTGAATCAGGGCCAGAGTCTCAACAATAAAAGAACAGGATGCTAGAAAACAAAACCATAACCACAACCAGAAGAGGAAGCTGCAGCTAACCAAGTAGAACCACAAAAATGAACCATCGTGGAAGGCCACTCCGATACAAGGAGGCCGGCTTCAAGTTAAGCATATCTACATGTCTACATGGTCACTTTTTGATCCTGATTGTCATATCGGTGAAATCCAACCTATTGGATTTCTGTGATCCTTCGATGCCGGTTTGCAGCATTGCAGGATCGCGACAATCCATCTCTGATGTATGGGGCCCTTGACTTTCCTCCCCAGGGAGACACAGCACATCCTGATTTGCTTACTCTGAGAAAAAACACAGGTGTCATAATTTACAAATGTATAATCAGCCACAGGTCTGACTAATTAGGCCACTTGTGTTCGTGTGTCTAGAGTAGGAAAATATGGATTGTGAGGCCTCTTAATATTGCTGGCCCTGCATTAACACTCCTTAACAAAGTGAACTGCTCTGGAACATCTCTTAATATAAATCAATAAACTAACATTCTAAACAAATATGCTGGAATGATTAATTGTATGGGTTAAAGCAACAGAAAAGCATTAAACATGATTATTACTTACATTTGTTTGTTTGCCTCACAACCAGCACACAAGAAATATGATTATCACCATGCCGCCTACGTGCACAATAACAGTGATTGATTGACAGGGGACAAGGAGGCTCGCCATTCCTTCCACCCACCCATTTGTTCAGTAAAGTTTTTTTTTGAGTTGGCGAGCATGATGTCACGAGAGGATGTCAAGAGAGAGTAGCCACATCAGCAAGAGCAGGAGAAGAAGGCGCTTCCTTCAAGAAGGTAAGTCATGAGGCTTGCAGAAGCAGCCAGCATGTAATGCGGATGCAGGGAGTGGGAACTGCTTGGCTAGGATTGGAGAGGGAGAGTGTAGAGGGAAGACAGTTGGATAGAGCTGGGCCGGCTGTATTACTTATATATACACAGCCAGGCGCACAGTAAGAGAAAGTGGGTACATAATAGAGAAAGGGAGAGAAAGCTATGGGGGGGATTGGGGGGCTCTGCCTATTTTGTCAGACCCGGACACCACAATTTGTGATGGCAGCCCTGGCTCATATCATAGACAACCTGCACATTAAAAGAGTGATAATGATGGTGGTTTATGTATACCTAGGTCCTGTGCAGAGGTGGTCGCAGTGCAATATGTGTGCAGTCTATAGCTCCCAAAGCATTAGGAAATCTTAGGAGCCTATAGAACACCACTCTGAGATCATGCCTCTGTGACTCCTGGCTAGGAAAAATAGGATTTTGGTACTTACCGATAAATCCCTTTCTCCGAATCCATAGGGAACACTGGAGTATAGACGGGTGATGAGTAGAGCCTGGCACTTTAAATTTCTTCAGAATTGTAGCTGGCTCCTTCCCCTCTATACCCCACCCGAGCTCAGTTAAGATTAACCAAGGCCGAGCGGAGACGGATAGAAGAGCAACAGAAAAGGAGAGACAAGGAGGAACCAACTAAGAAACGTCGAAGACCAGAAATGGCGAGCACATCGACATGAAACAGACACGCTGCAGATAACTAGATACAGTTGAGAAACCATCAGAGAAGCACTGCAACAAGGAACAGTGCTGGGAGGGTGTCCAGTGTCCCCTATGGATTCGGAGAAAGAGATTTATTGGTAAGTACCAAAATCCTATTTTCTCCTTCATCCACTAGGGGACACTGGAGAATACACAATGGGGACGTCCCAAAGCTGACCTCCATGGTGGTTAGGCACTTAGAAGCTTGCAGAACTTCGCGACCAAGAGAAAAAACGGGGTTATCAAGACTAACGTTAAAACAGAACAAAAGCATGAACTGTGCACTGAACCGCCATATGGCAAGCCAACAAGCAAAGCACGTTTCCAGACTGCTTCTGAAAACCCCACTGAAAAGACAGAGGGCCTGATTCAGACCCACTCGCAAGCGCTATGTGCTTGCGAGCGGGTCGATGTTAGGCCACTGCGCATGCGAATGCCGGAGCCGGCTCCGACATGCGCATGTGCGAGATCCGGCTAGCGAGGGGCGCTCCATCGCTCCGGGTCTCGCACCAAAAGGGTTCGGCTGTCGATTTTGATCGACAGCTTGCACCGTTTTGGAGGCGTGGCGTGGGGGTGGCTTCACAAATGGAGTCGTTCCCATGTGAATGCCTGCTGTGTGTGGGCGGCCCCACTGACATCACCAGTGATGTCAGTGGGAGAGCTTCCGGCTCTATTAGAGCCAGAAGCCTTTTGGGGTTTGCTGCTACGAGACCCTACCACAAGGGTCTCGTCGCAAGCCCAATGGTCGCGATGGTCTTGACCATCGTGACCATCATCCTGGCCGCTCGCAATAGCTGTGGGTGGTCACCCACAGCTATGTGAGCGGCCAGAAGGCCGCTCCAAAAAAACCCCAAAACGCCCTGATTCAGAGCGAGCGCTCTTTCAGAGCATCCGGCTCTGAATCAGGGCCAGAGTCTCAACAATAAAAGAACAGGATGCTAGAAAACAAAACCATAACCACAACCAGAAGAGGAAGCTGCAGCTAACCAAGTAGAACCACAAGAATGAACCATCGTGGAAGGCCACTCCGATACAAGGAGGCCGGCTTCAAGTTAAGCATATCTACATGTCTACATGGTCACTTTTTGATCCTGATTGTCATATCGGTGAAATCCAACCTATTGGATTTCTGTGATCCTTCGATGCCGGTTTGCAGCATTGCAGGATCGCGACAATCCATCTCTGATGTATGGGGCCCTTGACTTTCCTCCCCAGGGAGACACAGCACATCCTGATTTGCTTACTCTGAGAAAAAACACAGGTGTCATAATTTACAAATGTATAATCAGCCACAGGTCTGACTAATTAGGCCACTTGTGTTCGTGTGTCTAGAGTAGGAAAATATGGATTGTGAGGCCTCTTAATATTGCTGGCCCTGCATTAACACTCCTTAACAAAGTGAACTGCTCTGGAACATCTCTTAATATAAATCAATAAACTAACATTCTAAACAAATATGCTGGAATGATTAATTGTATGGGTTAAAGCAACAGAAAAGCATTAAACATGATTATTACTTACATTTGTTTGTTTGCCTCACAACCAGCACACAAGAAATATGATTATCACCATGCCGCCTACGTGCACAATAACAGTGATTGATTGACAGGGGACAAGGAGGCTCGCCATTCCTTCCACCCACCCATTTGTTCAGTAAAGTTTTTTTTTGAGTTGGCGAGCATGATGTCACTAGAGGATGTCAAGAGAGAGTAGCCACATCAGCAAGAGCAGGAGAAGAAGGCGCTTCCTTCAAGAAGGTAAGTCATGAGGCTTGCAGAAGCAGCCAGCATGTAATGCGGATGCAGGGAGTGGGAACTGCTTGGCTAGGATTGGAGAGGGAGAGTGTAGAGGGAAGACAGTTGGATAGAGCTGGGCCGGCTGTATTACTTATATATACACAGCCAGGCGCACAGTAAGAGAAAGTGGGTACATAATAGAGAAAGGGAGAGAAAGCTATGGGGGGGATTGGGGGGCTCTGCCTATTTTGTCAGACCCGGACACCACAATTTGTGATGGCAGCCCTGGCTCATATCATAGACAACCTGCACATTAAAAGAGTGATAATGATGGTGGTTTATGTATACCTAGGTCCTGTGCAGAGGTGGCCGCAGTGCAATATGTGTGCAGTCTATAGCTCCCAAAGCATTAGGAAATCTTAGGAGCCTATAGAACACCACTCTGAGATCATGCCTCTGTGACTCCTGGCTAGGAAAAATAGGATTTTGGTACTTACCGATAAATCCCTTTCTCCGAATCCATAGGGAACACTGGAGTATAGACGGGTGATGAGTAGAGCCTGGCACTTTAAATTTCTTCAGAATTGTAGCTGGCTCCTTCCCCTCTATACCCCACCCGAGCTCAGTTAAGATTAACCAAGGCCGAGCGGAGACGGATAGAAGAGCAACAGAAAAGGAGAGACAAGGAGGAACCAACTAAGAAACGTCGAAGACCAGAAATGGCGAGCACATCGACATGAAACAGACACGCTGCAGATAACTAGATACAGTTGAGAAACCATCAGAGAAGCACTGCAACAAGGAACAGTGCTGGGAGGGTGTCCAGTGTCCCCTATGGATTCGGAGAAAGAGATTTATTGGTAAGTACCAAAATCCTATTTTCTCCTTCATCCACTAGGGGACACTGGAGAATACACAATGGGGACGTCCCAAAGCTGACCTCCATGGTGGTTAGGCACTTAGAAGCTTGCAGAACTTCGCGACCAAGAGAAAAAACGGGGTTATCAAGACTAACGTTAAAACAGAACAAAAGCATGAACTGTGCACTGAACCGCCATATGGCAAGCCAACAAGCAAAGCACGTTTCCAGACTGCTTCTGAAAACCCCACTGAAAAGACAGAGGGCCTGATTCAGACCCACTCGCAAGCGCTATGTGCTTGCGAGCGGGTCGATGTTAGGCCACTGCGCATGCGAATGCCGGAGCCGGCTCCGACATGCGCATGTGCGAGATCCGGCTAGCGAGGGGCGCTCCATCGCTCCGGGTCTCGCACCAAAAGGGTGCGGCTGTCGATTTTGATCGACAGCTTGCACCGTTTTGGAGGCGTGGCGTGGGGGTGGCTTCACAAATGGAGTCGTTCCCATGTGAATGCCTGCTGTGTGTGGGCGGCCCCACTGACATCACCAGTGATGTCAGTGGGAGAGCTTCCGGCTCTATTAGAGCCAGAAGCCTTTTGGGGTTTGCTGCTACGAGACCCTACCACAAGGGTCTCGTCGCAAGCCCAATGGTCGCGATGGTCTTGACCATCGTGACCATCATCCTGGCCGCTCGCAATAGCTGTGGGTGGTCACCCACAGCTATGTGAGCGGCCAGAAGGCCGCTCCAAAAAAACCCCAAAACGCCCTGATTCAGAGCGAGCGCTCTTTCAGAGCATCCGGCTCTGAATCAGGGCCAGAGTCTCAACAATAAAAGAACAGGATGCTAGAAAACAAAACCATAACCACAACCAGAAGAGGAAGCTGCAGCTAACCAAGTAGAACCACAAGAATGAACCATCGTGGAAGGCCACTCCGATACAAGGAGGCCGGCTTCAAGTTAAGCATATCCTGATTGCTAGGAACAAAAATGGAAAGTGAAAGACCGGACTGTAAGCTCTGACCTTACAGAGCGAAAGCAAGAGCCCACCGCGGAACTGTCGACCAGGACCATCTAGAGATCCATCTAAGCTGAAATATCACCGGTTGAAATTTCACAACCACGGCTGCAAGAGCGACACCGGTAATCAAAGAGCAGTAATGCATGGAACATGAACCCAACCTGGAGATATAACAATGACGGTTTGCTTGCAAAAATCACCTGAAAATATATGCACCACACTCAGTGAGTTCAAACCCGAATAACTAAGAAGATTGACATGGAGAAGAACTGCAGAGGTGCGAAAGCTTGATCCACCGTAATCTGGGAAGACATGAACTAACTGGTAAACGCTAACTAGAATACACTAACTAGGATCACATGTCCCATAACGAATTGATGATGGTAACACCTGTCATCTAGGATCACACAACTGTCCCCAGGGGGAACCGAAAATGGATTAATGAAACCATCAAATTGAAAACAAAGACAGATCAGGTCTCCTGTCACATAGTAACAAACATTTAGCATGTTTCTGGGTGGCCCTGAACCACCAACCCAGTGGTAAACAGCCGAACGCGCTAACCGATTACACGACCGAGGAATACAAAACAGCAATCCAGGGGAGGTAAACCAAAATAAAAAACACTCTTCCAATTTCATCGAATTAGACGAAAAAGGAACAGACAATAAACCAACAGCAGCCACCAAGAATCAACATCCTGTGGGCCTGATTCAGACCCGGTCGCAAGACTGCGTTTGAAGTTGAACGCAGCCGGCCGATGTTTGCAATCTGTGCTTGCTTACAAGACGCAGTGCGCATGTGTGAACCAGTCACTGTGATCTGGAAGCGTATGAGGCAAGTACACAGATGCGCCGTAAGCATGAGTGACAGGACGTGCCATTTGTGGGTGGTGACAGGGGGTGGTCGATGGTAACAGGGGTGTGGTGGTGCGAACGCAGGCATGTCTGTGCATCTGAACGCCATTTCAGGGGCATGCATAATTAAGACGCATCATCAGCATACACTTCACATGGCTGAATTACACACAGCAGCACTCGCAGTGCTTGTGGTAGGGTATGGTCAACCACAAGTGGTGCGTATTGGTCCCATGTCAGCCGATGTTACAGATTGTTTAATACACTTCCTGGAGATGACGTATGTTACTAAGGGAAAGTGGGCATCTTGTGTCAGGCTGGTGGGCGTCTAATTTCATACCGCACAGCAAAAGATAGTGGGCGTGCTAATGTCTTGCTAGCGATCGCGGGATTTGCATACTTTGACTGCCGATGGCTGCCTGAATCAGGCCCTGTGCTCACTTCCCGGAGAAGAGAGTAGAACTGCCCTGTCACATAGATGAATTGTTTAAACATCCTAGCACAGTATTGCAGAAAAACTAAGGAATGATTATTGACAGAGAAAGCTTGTCCCCCCAGGTAGCGAATGACCGCCCTGAAAGAAGTTGAGGCTAAGCAAAGATACTGGACTTGACTACCATGGCTGACCCAATCATCATGTGCCACATGCAACCTAGCAGAAACCCTGTGGAATGCTGGCAGAATAATCCAAACCACACCGCATATTGCTGGCAATGTGTAAAATTCCAGGAAGGAAGATAGCTGAGATTGGACCATGGACGCATATGTACCATAGAGAAGACCTGTCTTCTAAGATATGCGAGTCTAATAATACTGATAATTATGCTCTATCCTAAAATGGATACAACACCCTAAGGATATATATAAAAATTTAAAATCCTTAGCTAGTCCGATCAGGTCTATCTGACCTAGGGGAATAGAACTCGAGAAGTAACCTGATACCATAGGTCTGGTTGCCAAGGCAAACATTGAAGTATAAGGAGATGTCGAATGTAGGAACGGATGAGAAAAGACGTACAGTACCTTATAGGAACTGAAGTCCACTTTACAGTCGTCTAGGTACTATGTCATGTGTGCGATGTCATATTGTAGACTTGTTACCATTGTAAAGGGATCTGTGTCAAGCGTAAGTCCTAGGAATGTGGAGCAAGCTCCTTACCTGTGAACGACCAGGAGTCTTCTGGACCCTTTTTTTCTTTTTTGACTCTACTGACCTCTCGTCAACGTCTCAGGCATCAGCACCTGCAGGTATAGCAGGGCCGGATTAATGGCCACAAAAGCTTGGGGCTTAAAATGTTCAAGGGCCTATACTGAGAAGGGGAGGAGCTGTGCTGTGTGGGTGTGACCAGAGCCAGGTGCGTGTGTACAGCCAATACCACTATCAGACCCACGTCTCCCTAATACATAGAAATAGAAAAAAAACATTTGTGAGAAAACTAGAAAAACAATTGTAATACTTATAATTTATGGCTGACTGTGTGACCAGCTAGGCAGCTGGTCATCATCATGCTGATGATGGGCATATTGTTATGTGGAGGCCTGGAGCTGGAGCTCCATCCGCCCCATTGTTAATTTGGCCCTGAGGTATAGTACTAGAGAACGCCATAACTGGTGTGAGACTCTACCCTGTACCTCTTGATCCTGGAAACTGGAACTACTTCTGTGTGAAAAAAATTAGCAAAGCTGTTAGTGGAGACAAATATGGTCCCACGAAGGGCCCACAGTTCATAACTCGCAATATCACAACAGTGCAATGGCAGAGTCCAAAGAGAGGCAAAAAGAACTCTCAGGCTAAATAAACTGGATTAGGGAGAGACTCAACTTCACAGCCCATAACTTGAGAGTGCTCTACAGGGGATGTACAATTACAGATATATGGATTTGTACCAGTGGCGGAACTAGTGGCGGTGCAGCTGGTGCCTTGCATCGGGGCCCGCTGTGGTGCAGGGGCCCATAGCCGCCTGCTCCAACAGCGCTGTTGCACCCGCCGTCATGGTCCCCCGGGCCCCACAGTATTTAAGGGTAGTGCGGACCGCATTGAGAGTGGTCCTCACTACACAGTAACAAACACACTGCCGCCAGCGGTGGCTGTGTGTTTGTTATAGCAGCCAATGAGAGTCAGACAGACTCTCATTGGCTGCTGCTTCCATGGAGGGAGCCGGGTTGGAGCTCACTCATGAGCTCCGCCTTCCGACTCCCGCAGTGGGTGATGGGAGAGATGTCATGACGTCTCTCTCCCATCTTGCAGAGAGGGATGACAGAGGAGCTGATGGTGGCGGGAGCAGGAGCGGGGATTCAGGTAAGTGTGTGGGTTTTTTTGTGTGTGTGTGTGTGTGTCATATATATATATATATATATATATATATATATGTAGGGGGGGCACTACATAGGGGGACCACTACTGGGGGCACTATTGGGGCACTGCATAGGAGGGACCACTACTGGAGGCACTGCATGGGGGACTACTACTGGGGACACTGTATATGGGGGACTACTACTGGGGGCACTGTATAAGGGGCAATACTGGGGGCACTGTATAAGGGGAACTGCATAGGGGGTACTACTACTGGGGGCACTGCATAGGGGGGACTACTACTGAGGGCACTGCATAGGTGGGACCACTTCTGGGGGCACTGTATAAGGGGAACTACTGGGAGCTGCATGGGGGGGCCACTACTGGGGGCACTGTATATGGGGCACTACTGGGGGCACTGTATAAGGGGCACTACTGAGGGCACTGCATAGGGGGACCACTACTGGGGGCACTGCATAGGGGGCCCAAAGCATATTTTTGGACCTGGGCCCACCACTCTCTAGTTCCGCCACTGAATTGTACATATATACTACAAGGTTGTCTCCTGACTCATCTATGTGTTAAGAGAGATAAAGAGTTCAATCATGGGGATGCCTCTCTCATCCGTAGGGAGAGATAATGCTAAGCAGAGCTATCCTACCGCAACATATATTTGCTCAGGTAAACCTGAACTCACAACCACAGTATTGCTTAACCTGGTTGCCATATAATACTGTGTACTAACATGAGTTTCCTGCTGCTGTTCTAGAAGGAGGGTGTAACAGATATTATATTGATAGTAACAGATATTATACTCTGAGCCAAAAGTCGAGAATCGATCTATGAGGCAGCATTCCTACCTTACAACCTTTTGGTATAGTAGGGCACAGGGAGAATATACAAACTACACACAGTTAGGGCCGAGGTGGGAACGAACCCACCCCTCGGTGCTGTGAGGTAGTAATGCTAATTTTTACACCTACTGTTCTGTCTCACCAACATTAAGAAGTGTGGATCCTTGGAACGGACATATATATACCTATGAACCTGGCCCTAGGCTATAATGGTAATTATGATACCGTGGAGTGGACAGAGCAAGTGCTTCTTCCATCTCCCTGACCTAAAAATATCTTTGATATATGAACCCCATATAGTGGATGTATCAGAACATGGGAATATTTTGGACTGGGAATACGAACCCAGGACTCCCTCTTCTCTCAATTCAAACACGCCCATACTGCAGAGGTAAATAGTCACTAATCTGCCTGTAGCACAGGCATATACAGTAGGAAGCAGTTTGACACAGTGAGAGTATATGTGTTGTAAAGGCCACTGGGACCAGCCCATCCTTGTCAAGGGAAGTGCAAACTCACTAAGAAACATCCAAGGCCCTGATTCAGAGCCGGATGCTCTGACAGAGCGCTCGCTCTGAATCAGGGCCATCCCTGCTCCTTTTTGGAGCGGCCTCCTGGCCGCTCGCATAGCTGTGGGTTACCACCCACAGCTATAGCGAGCGGCCAAAATGATGGTCGCGATGGTCAAGACCATCACGACCATCGGGCTTGCACCGAGACCCTGTGGTAGGGTCTCGCTGCCGCAAGCCCAGGAGTGCTTTTGGTTCTATCAGAGCCAAAAGCACTCCCACTGACATCACTAGTGATGTCAGTGGGGCCGGACCCAGACGGTAGGCGTTCCCATGGGAACGCCTCCGTCTGGGCAGCCACGCCCCTGGCATGCCCACCAAAGGGGGCGTGCTATCAATCACCATTGACAGCACTCCCCCTTTTAGCCGTCGTTATTCGGGTCTCGCGCATGCGCCCGACGGAGCCGCCTCCGTTGTGCGCATGCACACTTGGGCACCATCGACCCGCTTGCGAGCACTCTCGAGCGGGTCAGAATCAGGCCCTAAGTCCCTATGGGACTTACTAACATACTGCATATATCCTGGGTTACTTTAGCCCTAAACTTGAAGATATAGCAGGCAAGAGGGTAATTTCTGAAGAAATAAATGACTGAGGACAGCCCTGGAAACACATCCGGCTCCCTCTGCACTTAATCTAAAACTGAGCTTGGGTGGGGTATAGAGGGGGAGGAGCAAGCCACAATTTTGAAGAAATTTAAAGTGCCAGGCTCCACTCGTCACCCGTCTATACCCCATTGTGTATACTCCGGTGTCCCCTAGTGGATGAAGGAGAAACAGATATTATTTGGGACTAGGGCTCTGAGTACACTTAACACCTGAGTAAAGTGACAGAATGTGGACTGAGTATCCCCAACACCTTGGGTGACACAGATTGGAAGAAGCCTGTGCCAAATAATGGGCTCATGTAGGCTCAAAACAGGAGGTCCCCTTCAGCAAGCCCGGGCCCGGGTAATCAGGGGTTCATTCAGAGTCGGTCGCAGGTGCTGAGCGCTCGCAAACCGACTCAATGTTGCCCCACTGGGCATGCGCACGATGGAGCCGGCTCCGTCGTTCGCATGCGCGAGACCCGGCTAGCAACAGACGCTCCGTCGCTAGGGGTCTCGCAGCAGGCGGGGCGAGCTGTCGATGGTGAATGACAGCTCGCCCCATTTGGGAGGCGGGCAGGGGTCATTCCTGCCCAAACGGAGGCGTTCCTGCCGGAACGCTTGCCGTTTGGGGGTGACCCCACTGACATCGTTGCTGATGTCAGTGGGCAGCTTCCTGCTCGATCAGAGCAGGAAGCTCCCTGGGGCTTACGAGTGCCCAGACCCAACCTTAGGGTCTGGTCATAAGCCCCGAAGATCGCGATGTCTTGACCATCGCGACCATCACCCATGTCGGTCACTAGAGCTGTGGGTGTTAACCCACAGCTTAGTGATCGACAAGGAGGTGGTCGTTCAGGATGCAAGCGGCCGCCCTGATTCAGGGCGACCGCTTGCAACTAACGACCACCTCTGAATGAGGTCCTCAGTACCTGCTCCACCCCCCACTGCCCCCTCACGGAACCCCTGGCTATGGGTGTAGGGAGCATCATCACTGACCCACCTTCTTTTCCAAACATAGATTCAAGTACTTTAGCATTCTGTTCATGAAGTGTGTGTAAAATAATGATTTCTACTTTTTTCATATATTTTGTCACTTTATAGTTTAGAATAAACACACATAAAAAAACAACCCCTCTAGTAACAGGTTATCTAAATTTGACACTCATGAACATTCATTTATATGTCCAGTAGGTGGTGCCATCACCCTGCATGTTCCTCATACTACTTACTTTGCCTCATATTATCAATGCATTCACTTATTGAAATGAAAACAATCTTTTGAAAAAACCCTCATCTAAAATAACTTCAGTAAACGAAAAGTTGGTATCTTCACTTAAAGAAAATAAACATTTTGCAATCTGTCTCATTTAATGGTCTTAATTAGAGATGTGCGCCAACCCCCGTGTCTCGGTTTTGATTTTGGTTTTGGATCTGGATCTCCCATGGTTTTGGATCTGAACCTGGTTTTGGATTTTTTTCCTTGGTGTTTTGGTTTTGGATCTGTATTTTTTCCCTAAAATTATATAAACAGCTAAAACAACATAATTTGGGCCTGTTTTTGTTCCTACAGTATTATTAACCTTAATAACAATCATTTTCAGGCATTTCTAGGCATTTTTAACCACCTCACAGCTCACAATATTGATTTCACCAATACAGGACAAAAACTGCAGCTAGCTGGCTGGCTAAAGTAAGCAACAGAGAAGCAGCAATTTAAAAAAATATAGGACATCTATGAAACATTACCACACAGCAGTGGCAGATAGGATGGCAGTTTAATAAACTATAATAATGTCAGTCGGCAATGCCCCAAATTGTGCCAAATGTAAAGAAAAGAGGTGCAAGATGGAATTGTCCCTCCCATCCACTCTTATGTGGGATATTAAAAAGGACATGCGCAGTTTAACAAACCAAGCACTTTAGCGACAAGGACTGACACTTTCGTGGCTGAACTCCTTGGTTTGTTTGGGTCCCCACAAAACATTTTTTGGAAGGACTACTTTCAATTATTAAGGAGGAGGTTGATGATGAGGGTGTTGGTGGAGGAAATTGCATGTGCTGGGACTAAACTGCTGGTAGCTGATACTGGACTGCTTGTTATTAATTTATAAATTTTAATTTTGTTAAACAAATTGCATGAATTTGCTGCAAATGACGTAACAGGGAGGAGGTGCCTAGATGGTTAACGTCCCTTCCTCTGCTAACTTTGACTTTACAAATGGAACAGATGCCTTCACAACTGTTGTCAGAATTTAGATTAAAATAATTCCACACCCAAGACGTTGCTTTCTGGCTTTCTTTTTATCATTATCAAGAACTGCTGCCACTGGTGGCTGATTTACGCAAACCACATCCTTATCATCAACATCCACATTAGCGTCAGATAGGACACAAATTCCCCCTCATCCTCCTTTTGCACTTCCTCCACACTATCATCCTCATTTTTATTATATCACCATCTAATACTAGCACAGCCGTCATGGCGTCAGTGATCCGCTGTGAAACTGGGTGATAGCTGTTATACTTACTTCCTATATCAAAGGACTGTTTAATAGTCAATTGTTTTGTTAAATTACTTCCGATCACGAATGAGGATGTTGATGATGATGCAGGTGTTGGTGTTGGAGATCGAAGGTGCTTGGATCCCACAGAGAGGTAGCAGGTAGGTTACACTGGACTTGTTACATTTTGAGTTTTGGAACTTGGCGACATACACTGTGATATTTGATGAATGCACTCCAAGTGATGTAACAAGGAGGAGGTTCCTAGGTGGTTTAGGTCCCTCCCTCTACTCACTCTTGCTTTGCAATGGTTACATATGGCTTGACAACTGTTGTCCAGATTGGGGTGGAAATAATTCCACACGTAAGAAGTGGATTTTTTTGTCTTTTGCCCCGGCATTACAACAATGGGCTTTGGCATTTTCAATCCATGGGCAACAGCTGTTGCCTTACTTACACAAAGGACATCCTCGGCATCAACATCCTCATCATCCTTAGCACCTTCAACTACCAAAATATCCTCATCCTCCATGTGCAATTCCACAGAAGCATCCTCACTGACTACGTCTCCAAGATTTTGACTGCCCTTCCCCACATTTACAGAGGGCACACAAATGTTGGAACTTGGAGGATCCTCCAGTACACTAGTATTTAGGTCTGGCTCACACATGGCAACCGTGGACACACTTGCACTCTCCTTGGGGATTTGGATTTCTCAGGGCACACAGTTGTTTTTTCCGAAGGGCTTTCAGAATCAAAACCAGCAGTCTTCATAAAGAAAGGCCAAGGCCTTATTCTTTCCTTGCCACTTTGTGTAGTGAATGGCATATTGCCAATTTTTTGTTTATCTAAAGGCAAATTTCCTTTCAATTTTTTTCCTTAACTTCAGTAAAACTTGCTTTACCATATCGATGGCGTGACTTAAGCCTTGGGGCATGGGCCTTCATAGAGGACGAGGAAGTTGACTGCCTTGCACTGTTGGCGGCAGCTACAACATGTGGTTCTTGGCCTTGCTCTCCTGTCATGTGACAGCCCTCCATATTTTCTGCAGTCCAGAGCAGCGATTGATCATGCCTGGAGTCGGGCAGCACTAGGTTGCAACTTGCGTTGCTGGCTGGATCTTCTGCGGTTAAGCCTAACACGCGCACACACACACAGAAAAATCTTACACTAAAAGACACTTTTATTTTATTTATTTTTTACAATATATATATTTATTATTTTTGGGGGCGTCCAGAACTTAAGCCCAGATGGACGCAGCACCAGCCCAGATGTATTCTGCACCAGCCCAGATGGACACAGCAGACAGCAGAGCACCAGCCCAGAATGGATCAGCACTGCAGCACCCCAGGACACAGCAGACAGCAGAGCACCATCCCAGAATGGATTAGCACTAAGCAGCACCAGCCCAAAATGGATCAGCGTCCGCCGCGTGGTCCCTATGTACTGCATTGATCATAGAGACGTAAGCTCGCGAACCACAAGATTTCCGACTCTATGGTTTTGCTTCAGTTTCGAGATCCGAGTCAGGATCAGAGGGCCTGTTTCAGAGCCGAACGCTCTGACCAGAGCGCTCGCTCTGAATCAGGGCCCTCCTCCCTCAACTTGGAGCGGCCTCATGGACGCTCGCATAGCTGTGGGTTACCACCCACAGCTATAGCGAGCGTCCATGTTGATGGTCGCGATGGTCAAGACCATTGCGACCATCGGGCTTGCGACGAGACCCTGCGGTAGGGTCTCGCTTCCGCAAGCCCTGGAGTGATTTTGGCTCTATCAGAGCCAAAATCACTCCCACTGACATCACTAGTGATGTCAGTGGGGCCGGACTCAGACGGTAGGTGTTCCCATGGAAACGCCTCCGTCTGGCAGCCACGCCCCCGGCACGCCCACCAAAGGGGGCGTGCTGTCACGGCTTGGCCGTCGTTATTCGGGTCTCGCGCATGCGCACGACGGAGCTCCCTCCGTCGTGTGCATGTGCAATTCGGCACCATCGACCCGCTTGCGATCGTCCAGCGCTCGCGAGCGGGTCAGAATCAGGCCCAGAGCCTGCTTGGATCCGACTCGGATCTGAAAAATTCGGATGGGCTCGATTCTCTCAGAACCGAACCCGCTCATGATAAATATGATGAAGATGATAAAGCTAGAACTCCAATCCTCAAGTGATCCCAACAGGTCATGTTGTGAGGATTTCTCTCTGTGGAAGCAGGTGGGATAATTACAGACCCAACAAAATAGGTTAACTCGTCTGTGCAGGATTAAAAGAATCCGCAAAACATGAGCTGTTGGTGGTACTTGAGAACTGGAGTTGAGAACCACTGAGCTAGAGCGGGGGTTCTCAAACTCTGTCCTCAGGACCCCCACATGGTTCACATTTTCCAGATCATCTAGCAGGTGCACAGGTTCATTACTCACTGACACATTTTAAAAGATCCACAGGTGGAGCTAATTATTACTTGGAATTCTATGAGGAGACTTGGAAAACATGGACTGTTTGGGGTCCTGAGGACCGAGTTTGAGAACCTGTGAGCTAGAGGAATATAGTTTTTTCTGTACTATCATTTTGTGCCAGTCATTTCACATAATTTTGATGCCTATGAAATCAAATGATGCCATTCATTATTTTTTAAATTGTATTTCTATTCAACACTATTATTTAAATAGAATAGTGCATTTTTCAAGCATTTTTTTTTTATTGTGTAACACAGAGGATCCCAAACGTGGTCTTCAGGGCTCCCCAACAGTTCAGGTTTTAGAGATATCAATGGTTGAGTACAGGTGGTTAAATCAAATTGACTAAGGAGCTAATTAAATCACCTTTGCTCAACCATTGATATCTCTAAAACCTGAACTGTTGGGGAGCCTTGATGACCATGATTGGGAACCTCTGGTGTAACACACACCAAATTATTGATTTATTTACTACCAGTTATTTCTATAGCGCACACATATTCCGCAGCGCTTTACAGAGAATATTTGGTCATTCACATCAGTCCTTGCCCCAGTGGAGCTTACAATCTATTTTCCCTACCACATGTGTATCAGTGACCTGCGGTGAGGTCAATGACTGGGGAGGCACACATGTTGATGCGTCTGAGTGCTGGGAGCCTGTCTCACCCCCTACTCACTGTAACTTCCCCTCACTACACTAAGCTTCAGTGTCTATTGTTACAAATATCTTCTTTGTATTATCCTAATCGTATTTTATATCAAAACTCTGGAGCATGACAGGTAGTATGATAGGGGAGGGAGTATGGGAGTATGACAGTTGCCAACCCTGACTGCATATCCCGTGTGTGTATGTATGTATATATATATATATATATATATATACAGTGTATAACTGTATATATATATATATATATATATATATGTATATATATATATATATGTCTAGGGATGAGCGGTTTGGATTCTGTGGAATCCAAACCGCTACGAACATCATGGATCCGAGTCCACCTGACTTGGATCCTCGAGGATCCGAACGTCATCCTCCTGACGTCAGATCCTTGCGAGAGGATCCAACGGCAGGACTCCACAAGTGTACTGCAGACCGCATTGAGAGCAGTCTGCCCTACACAGTAACAAACACATAGCCGCCAGCGTCGGCTGTGTGGCTGTTACAGCAGCCAATGAGAATCAGTCAGACACGGCGGACTGCAGGAGTGGATACGTGGGTACGTTTTTTTGTTATAGGGGGGCGCTACTGGGGGCAATTCAGCATAGGGGGGACTACTACTGGGGCAATGCAGCATAGGGGGGACTACTACTGGGGGCACTGCATAGGGAGGACTGCTACTGGGGGCACTGCATATGGGGACCACTATTGGGGGCACTGTATATAGGGTGCTATTGTGAGGTGGTCTAAATTGACTGTAAATTACTGGAAATTAATGTTATTGAGGTTAATATTACTCTAGGAACAAAAAAGCCCAAATTATGTGATTTTAGATTTTTTGGTCAATTTGTAAAAAATCCAAATACAAGTCCAAACTCAGGGTCGGCAGGTTTGCCAAATCCAAATCCGGAAGACGAATCAGAGCCAAATCCAAATCCAGGAAAAATGGTCCAGCGCACATCCCTAATATAGTCCCAATAGTCCGCACTCACATACCAACAAAATTTAGCAAAGGGGTGCTCCAGTAAGGTAACAGGCAGTCCTTGTACCAATAATAGAAAAAGTTATGGTCACTTGGGCCAAAAGAGGGCGCTCACCAGTATAAGTAAAATGAAGGCTTTATTAATTCAACAAGGTATCACAAGTCAACGTTTCGACCCCTGAGGGTCATTGTCAAGACAGTCCAAAAAGGCATTAGCACAGCATGCAGTCAATAGTCACCTATTCCAAAAAGGCATGCAGTAAATAGCGAAAAAGGCATGCAGTCAAATAGTCAAAATAGTCAAATAGGCATGCAGTCAATAGTCACCTAGTCCAAAAAGGCATCAGCACATCATGCAGTCAATAGTCACCTGTTGACTGCATGCTGTGCTGATGCCTTTTTGGACTGTCTTGACAATGACCCTCAGCAGGAGCTGGCTGGCAACTTTCAGCCTGGGGGGCAACACAAGTAAGTGGCCCTGGTGTTGTTAACCCCAACTAGAGGTTGCACGTAAAAAGAAAAATAGCCCTCACAAGACAAAAATAAAAAACATTGTCCCGTACAGGAAAAACAAATAAAATGCAATGGCCCTCACAGGGAAAAAAATAAGACACACATTCATTGCCCATGCCGCCCTACAAAAGTCTGACCTGATCTGTTAGACTCACACAGCAGTCAGTCAGACCAACAGACATTTTATCTGGCAGCCTGACACCCAGCAGATATCGCGGGCATACACTGTAAGACATCTCACAGTGTATTGGCCCTGAAATCTGCGCTCCGCCCGCGGGGAGGAGACATTTCCCCGTTCCTTCCCCGTGAAGGAACAGGGGAAATGTCATCGGCCGCGGAGGGGCATACACTGCCCGATGCGGCCGACATTTAACTTACAAAATATTGCATCGGACGGCATGCTGGACGATCCAGCATGCCCGACCGATCAATATTTTACTCTCGGTCGCCTATACACACAGTACAAATATTGGAGCGATTCGCTGATATCGGGTGGATCGCCCGGATAATTGTATAGTGTATACCCAGCATTAGCGTTAGGGCCAGGGTTAATGTGTGACAGTAACATTTTGGGTAATTGTGTGGTGCTTAGCGTTAGGGCCAGGATGAGTGTGTGATGCTTAGCGTGAGTGATAGTGTGCTTGGCAGGAATACAGTAAATGATGAGTGTAGGAACAATGAGAGCCAGTGAGAGTTATACAAAAAGGGTGAATGTGACTGAGGGGTCTATTTACTAAGCAGTGTTAGGAGACAGAGTAAAAAGTGATAAGAAAGTGATAAGGCACCAGTCAATCAGCTCCCAACTGTCATTTTTCAAACCCAGCCTGTGAGATGACAGTTGGGAGCTGATTGGCTGGCGCCTTATAACTTTCTTATCACTTTTCACTCTGTCTCCTAACACTGCTTAGTAAATAGACCCCTGAGTGATGGGGTAATGAGTAATCACTCATACACACTAGATGATAAAGTGAACGATATGGACGATAACGATATCATTCATAGCATTCAATATCGTCCAGTGTGCATGCACGATATTGTTTACTATGCGCGCTCCCGCGGATAGTTAGCAATGTCAGACAATCTGATTATATAGTCATATTCTGCAAGTTCGGGGATGTAGCAGAGTGACATCACTGAACAATATCGTTAACGATATTGTGCAGTGTGCATGCTCAATGTCATTCCCGACATCGTTCCCAAAATTGAGCCCAGCAGTTTAAGGGATAACACTTAACGATATTGCTCATGAAGCATATCATTAAGTGTGTATGAGCCTTAAGTGACAGGCAGTATAAGTGACAGGAATATTGAGTGTGTGGTACAAGGGGGCTGAGGGCAGGGACACTAAAGGGGAGTTATAGGGAGCGTGAGGGCAGGTACACTGAGGAGGAGTTACATGGAGGGTGAGGGTGGGTACACTAAGGAGGAGTTACATGGAGGGTTAGGGCGATACCCTGAGGAGGAGTTACATGGAGGGTGAGAACAGGTATACTGAGGGGGAGTTACATGGAGGGTGAGAACAGGTATACTGAGAAGGAGTTACATGGAGGGTGAGAACAGGTATACTGAGGGGGAGTTACATGGAGGGTGAGAACAGGTATACTGAGGGGGAGTTACAGGGAAGGGTGAGGTCGGGTACACTGAGGAGGAGTTACATGGAGGGTGAGGGCAGGTATAATCAGGGGGAGGTGGAGGGCAGGTATATTGAGGGGGAGTTATAGGGAGGAAAAGGGCAGGTATACTGAGGGGGAGTTACAGGAAGGGGGAGGGTAGGTATACTGTCAGGATGAGGGCAGGTATACTGACAGGATGAGGGCAGGTATACTGAGGGGGAGTTACAGGAAGGGGGAGGGCAGGTATACTGACAGGATGAGGGCTGGTATACTGAGGGGGAGTTACAGGAAGGGGGAGGGCAGGTATACTGACAGGATGAGGGCAGGTATACTGAGGGGGAGTTACAGCAGAGCTGTAACTAGACTTTTTTGTGCCCTGTGCCAGAGAGAGCATTGGCGCCCCCATCCCCCCAATTTTTTTAAATAGGGACATAAGAGTGCCCCTGAAAAAGGGCCTTGGCCTCATGGGGAAGGGCAAGGGAAGAGATAGGGGAGGCCAGGATATACTGAGGATAAAATAAGAGGAAGCTACAAGTGAGAATTATAATAAACAGGAAAATTGACAGGCCCAAACAGCGCCCCCTGTCCTGCGGTGCCGTGTGCCATGGCACAGGTCGCACTACCCTAGTTACGGTCCTGAGTTACAGGGAGGGTGAGGGCGAGTACACTGAGGGGAAGTTACAGGGGGGATTGAGGACAGGGAGACTGAGGGGGATTTACATTGAATGCAGCCTATTAATAGCCTCATTTATCAACGAGTTTATCACTCAAAACTAGTGATAAATATCACTTTTTATAATAAATGGTGCTCAGCCAATCAGCTCCCAACTGTCAACTGTTAAAAAAATGACAGTTGGGAGCTGATTGGCTGGAGCACCATTTATCATAAAAAGTGATATTTATCACTAGTTTTGAGTGATAAACTCATTGATAACTGAGGCTGTATGTGAGTTCAAGGGCACCAGGGGAAGCTACAGATTTCATTTATGCCAATGACACACCCACAACCCCCAGGTCCCAAACCGGCTTTTCAAAAGGCCGAAACTCAAGCCTGCTACTCTGCAGACTTTCTCCTGGGGATTTTAAACACATAGGACAGGAATCTGGGATAAATGTCCCTGTCACAGACCACTTTACCAGTGATCCTATCACAATATATATATATATATATATATATACACAGTACCAGTCAAAAGTTCGGACACACGTTCTCATTCAATGGTTTTTGTTTATTTAAATTATTTTCAACATAGTAGATCAATACTGAAGACATCAAAACTATGTAAGAACACATATGGAATGATGTTGTAAACATAAAAGTGTTAAACAAATCAAACTATGTTTGGATATTTTAGATTCCTCAAAGTAGGCCCCTTTTGCTTTGATGACAGCTTTGCACACTCTTGGCATTCTCTCAATCAGCTTCATGGAGGTAGTCTCCTGGAATGGTTTTGAATTAACAGGTGTGTCTTGTCAAGAGTCAATCTGTGGAATTACTTGCCTTGTTAATGTGTTTGAGACGATCAGTTGTGGAGGGGGCCATGTGCATCTGGCCACCACAGAATCAATAGACTCTGGGCACTACAGTGTGCCCAGAGTCTATTGCGCATACGCAGATCACCGGGGAAATGGTGCACTGCCATTTTCCCAGCGATCTCCTAACAGAGCATGCGCAAAATGCAGGAAAAATGGCAGCGGCAGCCATTTTCAGGCATTTGAGCAGCGCTGGGAGTCCCGACACGGGACCTCAGAGAGGTAAGTTTCAGATAATATGGGTGAAGGGTGTACGAAGTGGGCCCACCCTGGACCCGTGGGCCTGTGTGCACCACACACCCTGCACCCATTATAGATACGCCCCTGACTGTACCTATAGATTCGTACAACTCCGAATGGTTAAGTTTAGTTTTTTTCTCTCGATTTGCATTGCCGAATCTCAGGTGATTTTCCCGTTTTTCATCTCGCAAATTTACTAAGAAGTGAGTTTAGCTGAAAGTGAGTTGGCCGATGGTGAAGCAGATAGAGATATCTCCCCCGAGTTGCAAGTGAAGATGAGATTGCTCACCCAAGATTGCAGTATTTTCTCTCTGCAAATCTCTCCCGAGCTAGCAGTCTGCACATATCAGTGAGATATGAGCGGGTTAAATGTTATAAAAAAAATGACATAGGGTCACCCTAAAGCTTAACCAGCCCTGGACTTGCCAGCCAGTCCTGGTACCTAAAGTTACAGGGGGAACAAAACGAGTAGGGTTCCTTCATAAATTAGGTTCCAGCACCAGGCTGCAGGGCCAGTCCTGGTTTTAATTATAGGGGGAAAAAAATTGCATAGGGGTAGTCCTATAATTAAAACCAGCACCAGACCCTTTCTAGTGGGGGGCTGATGCCACAGTCAGGGAAGCCCTTTCACCGGGCCCCCCAGCCGCAGCATCAGCCATGGCCGGATCTGAATAAAGGGGTCCCCCTCTCCAGGGCACCCCTGGCCTAGGCTGATAGCCCGGGGCTATCCCCGCCACCCCTGGGTGGTGGGTGGCGAGTTGATAGTGTATGTGGTGTGTAAAAATTAGAATTAACAACATTGTCTTTACAGTGGAACTACAGGTCCCAGCAAGCCTCCCTCGCATGCTGGTACTTGGAGAACAACAAGTACCAGCATGCAAGGCATTAATGGGCCGCTGGTACCTGTAATTCACCTATAAAGAAATGTGCAAAAAAACACACAACACACACACTGGCTTCTCCATTGAAGTCAATGGAGAGCCGCAGGGTTACTAAAGTTTATTCTGCGGTTCCAACCATTGACTTCAATGGAGGGAGCCGTTCATTGGCTGAGAGAGACAGGGGCTCACCTCTCTCAGCCAATGAACGCTCAGATACGACTCTACAAAGGCTAGAGACGCTTCTGAGCATTTCATTTGGGAGATACCAACCATCCTGGTTGGTATCAGTTGCGTGGTTCGGGTTTTTTTAATTTTTTTAAGAAGACCTTGTATCCTACTTTGGATAAGGGGACCACTCCTGGTAATATAGGTGAGTATGTGTGTGTGTGTGTATGTATGTAATAAAACTGTACTTTCATGGTGTGTGTTCTTTTTTACACATTAATGCCCCGCATGCTGGTACTTGTGGTTCTCCAAGTACCAGCATGCGGGGGAGGCTTTCTATGACCTGTTCCACTGTAAAGACAATGTTGTTCATTCTAATTTTTACACACTACATACACTATTAACCCGCCACCCCCCGCCCTAGGGTGGCAGGGATAGCCCCGGGCTATCAGCCTAGGCCAGGGGTGCCCTGGAGAGGGGAACCCATTTATTGGGGGGGTCCCCAACTCTCCAGGGATCCCTGGCCTGTGCTGACTAGCGGTCAGGACTGATGCTGTGGCTGGGGGGCCCGGTAAAAGGGCTCCTCTGGCTGTGGCATCAGCCCCCCACTAGAAAGGGTCCGGTGCTGGTTTTAATTATACGGATACCCCTACGCAATTTCCCCCCCTATAATTAAAACCAGGACTGGCCCTGCAGCCTGGTGCTGGAGGGTTAGGGGGGTTAGGTTAGTAGATACTTACCTTAGGACGATCAGGATTTCCAGCGCTGTCGGGCTTCTGCTGCCGGGCTCTGCTGGTTTGTCGGGCTGCTGGGATTCGAACTCCTGGCTATGTGGCCGCCGGGATATCATACCGATTCCGTATGGATGGGACATGTATTTTAAACATTGCAGGTGGCTACACCCGATGTATTTTTAACAAGTTTTAAAAGTGCACTTTTTTGACTCAAAAATATACTTGCATCCATTTTAATGTACCCCCAATTTACCTGCAGCATTTATTTTGTCCAAGAAAAATAACTTTATATAATTTTTTCACACTTATACAAATATGCATATAACAGCCATTTGACACAATTTTAAGAACCCAAATACTTTTATTATGGTCACTAATAAACTTCTAAAAAAATTACCTATGCCAGGTACCTATTTTAATGGGTACATACAGATTTCCCCAAATTCACCTGTACTTTTTGTTGGTTACTACAAGAACAGTTATCGTGCACTGCACATGTGTTTTTGTGTCTTTTGTAAATGGATAGTGCGAAAAATGAGAGTGCGCATAGACAAAAGATGTGAAAATATTGCACCAAAACACGCAAATTGTGCGAAAACTTCTCCGATGTTAAGTTTTCGCTTGTTCGCTTCTAATTGAATTTCCCGAGTCCCAAATGGATGAGATTGGGGACCTATGTTATCCACACTGTCAAGTCTAATGTGAGCTGGAATCTTACAGGGTCTTAGTCTGTCATGATAAATCAGCGATACAGTCCTGGCGACATTTGCAGTAATAATAATACAAGCAGTTACATAGGCAGTCATTATGCTTGGGAAGAGAGATGTCACACCTGCAGGCAGTAGGTACACCATACACTGTCACTTATGCTGGAAGGAAAATACCCTATGCTCATTTGTTTGCACTAATTTCTTGTTTTTTATACACACATAACACTGACAATTGTATTCATGCACTAGGAGGAACAGACCTTTGTGAGAATTGTTATCCGGGTGCAGATGATGGGGGGGACCCCACTGCACATAGAACAGTACTATACGCTGTGTCACTCGTTTGAACTAGGGATGTGCAGGCTCGGATAGGTTCGAGTTTGCACGTGGAGTTCGGATTTTTCCCTCCAAAAAAACGGAACTCAGAACGAGGCAAAACGTCATCTTACATGGACGAACATCATCATTCCTGGTCTTTTGTCCAGGAATGATGATGTTCGTCCATGTAAGATGACGTTTTGCCTCGTTCTGAGTTCCGTTTTTTTGGAGGGAAAAATCCGAACTCCACGTGCAAACTCGAACCTATCCGAGCCTGCACATCCCTAGTTTGAACACACACTTCCTGAAATACACAATATAATTTTTCAGTTCAATTAGTACATTTAGTAATATATAATAATACTGCAGGTTTTAGACAACAGGAATACAATAATTTTTGTGCAATTTTTTCATTTTAACAAAATAAATAAACAACACCAAACACACAGGGCCTGATTCAGATGTTCTCAGTATTGTGCAGCTGCAGGGAAGTGCAGGGAAGCGGCTATGTAATACCGTCTAACCAAAATGCAGCAGGAGGAGTCTGTAGGAAATAGACGTCTCCTGCATGTAACTGCGAGCCGGGAGCAGCGTCTCTCGGTTGAGCGATTATTTGCTATTGTGCATGTGCGAAAAGTCCTGGAAACTGCTTTGGCACATGTGTACCACTGAATGTAGGCAGAGACCGCTGCTGTGTATGGGATTGCTCCTATTTGTGCTGGTGGTAGAAAGCTGTGGGCATTCCTGTGAGGTGACTGGGAGGCGGCTTAAAGGGATTGCAAAAAAGGCTGTCTCATGGGTGTGTTATGGGAGTGTCATGGGCGTGTAATGGGAGTCTCACGGGCGTGTAATGGGCGTGTTAAAGGAGTGTCATGGGCATGTTATGGGAGTGTCATGGGCCTGTTATGGGAGTGTCATGGGCGTGTTATGGGAGTGTCATGGGCCTGCTATGAGACTGTTATGGGAGTGTCATGTGTGGGGTATGGTAGTCTCATGGGCAATTTAAGGGACTATCGTGGGCATGTTATGGGAGTGTCATGGGCGTGTTATGGGTGTGTTATGGGAGTATCATGGGCGTGTTATGGGAGTGTCATGGGCGTGTTATGAAAGTGTAATGGGTGTGTTATGGGAGTGTCATGGGCATGTTATGGGAGTGTCATGGGCATGTTATGGGAGTCTCATGGGCCTGTTATGGGAGTGTCATGGGAGTGTCATGGGCATGTTATGGGAGTGTAATGGGCGTGTTATGAGAGTGTCATGGACGTGTTTTCAGAGTTTCATGGGATTGTTATTGGAGTGTCATGGGCGTGTTATGAAAGTGTCATGGGCGTGTTATGGGAGTGTCATGGGCATGTTATGGGAGTGTCATGGGCCTGTTATGGGAGTCTCATGGGCGTGTTATGGGAGTCTCATGGGTGTGTTATGGGAGTCTCATGGCTGTGTTATGGGAGTCTCATGGGAGTCTCATGGGCGTGTTATGGGAGTGTCATGGGTGAGTTAAGGGAGTGTCATGGGCATGTTATGGGAGTGTCATGGGCGTGTTATGGTTGTATCATGGGCAATTTAAGGGAGTATCAGGGGCATGTTATGGGAGTGTCATGGGTGTGTTATGGGAGTGCCATGGGCATGTCATGGAAGTGTCATGGGCGTGTTATGGAAGTGTCATGGGCCTGCTATGAGACTGTTATGGGAGTGTCATGGGTGGGCTATGGTAGTCTCATGGGCAATTTAAGGGACTATCGTGGGCATGTTATGGGAGTGTCATGGGCGTGTTATGGGTGTGTTATGGGAGTATCATGGGCGTGTTAAGGGAGTGTCATGGGCGTGTTATGGGAGTGTCATGGGCGTGTTATGAAAGTGTCATGGGCGTGTTATGGGAGTGTCATGGGCATGTTATGGGAGTATCATGGGCCTGTTATGGGAGTGTCATGGGCGTGTTATGAAAGTGTCATGGGTGTGTTATGGGAGTGTCATGGGCATGTTATGGGAGTGTCATGGGTGTGTTATGGGAGTGTCATAGGCCTGTTATGGGAGTGTCATAGGCCTGTTATGGGAGTCTCATGGGCCTGTTATGGGAGTGTCATGGGAGTGTCATGGGCATGTTATGAGAGTGTAATGGGCGTGTTATGAGAGTGTCATGGATGTGTTTTCAGAGTTTCATGGGATTGTTATTGGAGTGTCATGGGCGTGTTATGAAAGTGTCATGGGCGTGTTATGAAAGTGTCATGGGCATGTTATGGGAGTTTCATGGGCGTGTTATGAGAGTTTCATGGGCGTGTTATGAGAGTGTCATGGGCATGTTATGAGAGTGTCATGGACGTGTTTTCAGAGTTTCATGGGATTGTTATGAGAGTGTCATGGGCGTGTTATGGGAGTGTCATGGGCCTGTTATGGGAGTCTCATGGGAGTGTCATGGGCGTGTTATGAGAGTTTCATGGGCCTGTTATGAGAGTGTCATGGGCATGTTATGAGAGTGTAATGGGCGTGTTATGAGAGTGTCATGGACGTGTTTTCAGAGTTTCATGGGATTGTTATGAAAGTGTCATGGGCGTGTTATGGGAGTGTCATGGGCCTGTTATGGGAGTGTCATGGGCCTGTTATGGGAGTCTCATGGGAGTGTCATGGGCGTGTTATGGGAGTCTCATGGGTGTGTTAATGGAGTCTCACGGCTGTGTTATGGGAGTCTCATGGGAGTCTCATGGGCGTGTTATGGCAGTGTCATGGGTGTGTTAAGGGAGTGTCATGGGCATGTTATGGGAGTGTCATAGGCATGTTATGGGAGTGTCATGGGCGTGTTATGGTTGTATCATGGGCAATTTAAGGGAGTATCAGGGGCATGTTATGGGAGTGTCATGGGTGTGTTATGGGAGTGTCATGGGCGCGTTATGAGAGTGCCATGGGCATGTCATGGAAGTGTCATGGGCGTGTTATGGAAGTGTCATGGGCCTGCTATGAGACTGTTATGGGAGTGTCATGGGTGGGGTATGGTAGTCTCATGGGCAATTTAAGGGACTATCGTGGGCATGTTATGGGAGTGTCATGGGTGTGTTATGGGAGTATCACGGGCGTGTTATGGGAGTGTCATGGGCGTGTTATGAAAGTGTCATGGGTGTGTTATGGGAGTGTCATGGGCATGTTATGGGAGTGTCATGGGCATGTTATGGGAGTGTCATAGGCCTGTTATGGGAGTCTCATGGGCCTGTTATGGGAGTGTCATGGGCATGTTATGAGAGTGTAATGGGCGTGTTATGAGAGTGTCATGGATGTGTTTTCAGAGTTTCATGGGATTGTTATTGGAGTGTCATGGGCGTGTTATGAAAGTGTCATGGGCATGTTATGGGAGTTTCATGGGCGTGTTATGAGAGTTTCATGGGCGTGTTATGAGAGTGTCATGGGCATGTTATGAGAGTGTAATGGGCGTGTTATGAGAGTGTCATGGACGTGTTTTCAGAGTTTCATGGGATTGTTACTGGAGTGTCATGGGCGTGTTATGAAAGTGTCATGGGCGTGTTATGAAAGTGTCATGGGAATGTTATGGGAGTGTCATGGGAGTGTTATGAGAGTGTCTTGGGTGTGTTATGAGCGTCATGGGTGTGCTATGAGCGTCATGAGCGTGTTATGAGAGTAGAAAAAGAAACAAATGTAGCGCTTGTAGAACAAAAATACAAGCAATTTAATAACAATATCACAATCAATAAAATCAATTAATACAGCTTCGGTGGTTTGGCTTAATGTCGGCGTGGTGTCAGAGAAGTCTCCTCTCAGCTGGGGTTCTCCAAATCGGTAATGGACAATGGAGAAGCAGGTGTATAAACGGCAGTGTACAGCCCATATAAAGCCTTATTTTTGTTGGAGTCATACATATCAGCCTGCTGCTTGGTGTATATACTCATTAGTCCCCCACTCACCAGTGGATATTAATTATTGGACATTTTGTATGACATTTGCCTCATATCAGACCATCATTTAGAGAGGTTTTCATCTCTTTTTTCGTCTATTCCTGAGGAATTGCAGTGTACTCTTATTATTGCTATATATGTATTGCTTTTATTGATTGTGATATTGTTATTAAATTGTTTGTATTTTTGTTCTACAAGCGCTACATTTGTTTCTTTTTCTACACATGTTGTTTTTGTTGGATTGCAGGCTCCTGACATTGTAGCAGCTTACTGTAGACCAATTTGTTCCTAGGTTGAACTTATTTGCGCACCATCCCCTTTTTTAAGCTGTGTTATGAGAGTGTCATGGGCATGTAATGAGAGTGTCATGGGCTTGTTATGAGAGTGTCTTGGGCGTGTTATGAGAGTGTAATGGGCGTGTTATGGGAGTGTCATTGGTGTGTTATGGGAGTGTCATGAGCGTTTTATGGGCGTGTTATGGGAGTGTCATGGGCATGTCAGTGAATTCGGCTGCATTCCCAAATGTGAAGCCACAGAAGCCATGTACAGATCTAGTACTGAAGGACACATTGTTTCAGCTATAGGGCGTCATAAGTGTTGGTGGTGATCACGATGGTGCTCCAATGGTAAAGTGATAAAGACCAACAATGGATTTGCACTGTCCACAGACACTGAGGACCTCATTCAGAGTCGGTCGTTGTGGCCGCACGGTCGTACGCCACCGATGTTCGCTAAACTGTGCATTCGTAAAATTCGCAATGCGCATGCGCAAACTAGCTATTATGATCAGAAATTGCTCTCTCCTTCAACTTGGCCAGGTCGTTAATTTGAGTGACAGGATGAGGCGTTTGTGGGTGGTAACAGGGGAAGGTGCTTGTCAACGGGGGGGTGGAGATCCGAACGCAGGCGTGCCTGACTATGCAAACGGCATTTTATGGGAGTGCATAATTAACTAAGTAGTGTCATCGCACATGTGACATGGGAGGTTTTTACACTGACTTGATCGTAGTGCTTAAGAGAGGGTATGGTCAACCTTAAGCTCTACGACCAGCTCCGATGATTCCCGATGGTCTCGATTAATCCTTATATGCCCGGAGATGACGTGTAATGGGAACGAGAAGGGGGCGTATTTTTAGTCTTATGGCCGCATCCTCCCCTCGCTCGTCCAGCTAACGATCCCATCTTAACGACGCAACTTGCAAGCGCTTCATTCGCATATCCGGCCCCTTTTACCTTACGACCGTGCGGCCACAACGACCGAATCTGAATGAGGTCCCGAGAGTGGGCGTCTCAGGGCTTCCAATGTCTGTCACTCACATGTACACAAAAGGAAGGCTGAGGCTAGTATTTACATATAATCACTGTGTATCTGAAATACTAAGCTATAACATACAGTATACATATATATAATTATATATATATATATATTTATATTTAGTACGGATGTGCGCCGACCCCCATGTTTTGTTTTGGTTTTGGATCTGTATCTTCTTGTGTTTTGGATCTGGATAGCAGTGGGTGGCACTAACATGTGGCAGTTCAGATTCCAACATGGCACAGAGTGGCATTGCAGTGGGAGACAGGATGGCAGTTTAATAAACTATACGACCCCTAGCAATTTGCACACCAGGAAAATGCTCTGTGCTGCTGCTCATATTTGCCCACACCATCAACTTGGTGGTTCAGAATTTTTTTTTAAAATGAAAGGGGCATACAGGAGATGCTGTCTGTGGCTATTACAATTTCTGGACATTCATAAATCATAAAATTAAAAATGTCAGGCAGCAATGCCCCAAACAGCAAATAATGCCAAGAAAGGGGTGCAAGATGGAATTGTCCTTGTATTAAAACAGGACATTCACAGTTTAACAAACCAATCACTTCAGTGACAGGAACTGCCACTTGTGGCTGAAATTATTTGAATTGTTTGGACCCCCACAGAACAAGCAGCCAATACGCAATGGACATTGGTGGCAATGATCCCATACACAAACTGGCATTACAACATAGGTAAGATCAGATGTCACCATCATCATCTTCATCCCCATCGGTGTGTACATCTTCTTCTTCACACAATATTAATTCGTCCCCGCTGGAATCCACCATTACAGGTGCCTCTGTATTTTTCTTTACTTAATTGATGGTAAAGATCTTCCTTGTAGAATTTGTAATTAATTTAGATGAACATTATCTTTTCCACATTTTTGGGAAGTAACCTCCTACGCCGATCACGGACAAGGTTCCCGGCTGCGCTGAAAACTCTTTCAGAGTACACACTGGAGGGTGAGCAACTTAAGTAAAGCAAAGCCAGTGTGTAAGGGACTCCAATTTGCCTCTATTTCCTGCCAGTAGTGAAACTGACTATCTGACATCCCTATTTGGATGCTATCCCTAAAATAATCATCCACCATTCTCTGAATGGTGAATGTATCAGACAAGGTCATGGTAGGTAGACATGTCACTAATTGTAGGCAGTTCTTGCAGACCCAACCAAATGTCATTAGGTTTTGCTGACTGTTCTGCATCACCAGCAGTTTTTTCCTGGCAGCCGCAGAAACTGAAGTAGATGATGCTGCTGTGTCACTTGCCACTTCAGCTGACAATTTTTTCACCAACAGCTTTATCTTTTCAGATTTATGTCCATCGGAAAGAAAGACACAAGGTATGACAAACCTAGGATCAAGTATGGTCGCCAAAATATAGCGATCTGATTTCAAGAGACTGATGACTCTTGGATCCTGGCAAAGCGAATGAAGGGCTTGATCTACAAGTCCGACATACCCAGTGGAATCACTCCATTTCAGCTCCTCCTTCAGTTTCTCCAGCTGCTTTTGCAAAATTCTGATTAGGGGAATGACCTGACTCAGTGTCTGTTTGAGAACCTTGCACAACACGGAAATTATTCTCCACTGCACTTGATTAAGGTGCATTTCCGCTCCTTTCCCTATGTCATAGGCCATTGTGTAGCCTTAGATGGCCTTTTGCTGCTCCTCCATCCGCTGAAGCATATAGAGAGTAGAATTCCACCTAGTTACTACCTCTTGCTTCAGCTGATGGCAGGGCAATTCAACAGTACTTTCTGGTGCTGCAATCTTCAAGACACAGTTACTGAATGTCGAAAATGTCCCGAAATCTTTCGGGCCACCGAGAGCATCTCCTGCATGCCCCTGTCATTTTTTTAAAAATGTTGCACCACCAAATTGTGTGAGCAACACATGGGATGCCTTTGAATTCGCCCAGATGTAATGCTCACACAATATTGGTGGCATCGTCAGAAATCACAAATCCCGAGGAGAATCCAAGCAGGGTAAGCCTTTTGCAATGATTTCCCTTAGTTTTTCTAAGAGGTTCTCAGCGCTATGCCTCTTAGTGAAACCAGTGATACACAGAGTAGCTTGCCTCTGAATGAGCTGGCATTTGTTAGATGCTGCTGCTGTTTGCACTGTTGGAGGCAATACACCTACCCAGTGGGCTGTCATAGTCATGTAATCTTTAGTTTGTCCTGTCCCACTTGTCCATATATCTGTGGTTAAGTGGACAGTGGGCACAATGGCATTTCAGAGGACACTAATAAGGTTTTTGTTAATATCCTTGTACATACTGGGAATTGCTGCTCTAGTGGAGTGGAATCTAGAAGGGACATGGTAGTGGGGACACAGAACCTCAATTAACTGTCTAACACCCACTGCATTAATGGAGGATACTGGATGCACATCTAATACCAGCATAGCTGTTATGGCGTCAGTAATCCGCTGTGCAATTGGGTGACTGCTGTCATACTTGTTCCCAATTGCAAAGGATTGTTTGACAGTCAATTGTTTGGTTAAACTACTAAAAGTAGTCTTCTTCCTGGTCCTCACAGCAGCAGCAGCAGCAGCAACAGGCATAGTAGCACTCAAGGATCCTTCTGAGGAATCACAGATACCAGAGGAGTCAGTCATTCTTATAAAATTGGATGCAGGACTACTTCCGATCATGATTGTGGATGTTGATGATGATGCAGGTGTTGGTGGTGGAGATTGCAGGCGCTTGAATCTAACAGAGAGAAGGGAGCAGCTAAGTGACACTGGACTGATTGTTAAATTTTTAGCCAAAGTTTCTGAATTTGAAAAACACTTTTGAATTTGATGAATGCGCTGCAAGTGACGTAACAGGGAGGTGATTCCTAGATGGTTAAGGTCCTTACCTCTACTCACTCTTGCTTGGCAAAAGTTACAGATGGCTTGACAACTGTTGTTCGGATGTGCAAATAATTCCACACATGAGAAGTGGATTTTTTTGTCTTTTGCCCCGGCATGACAACAATGGGATTTTTCATGCCATGAGCAACAACTGGTGCCTAATTTACACAAACAACATCCTCAGCATCAACTTCCTCATCATTCTTGTTAGCTCCAACTTACAGAAATATCCTCTTCATCCTCCTGGTGCAATTCTTCATCCTCCTGGTGCAATTCCACAGAAGCATCCTCGATTTCTACATCAGCATGTTGACTTGTGCTACTCATCCCCACGTTTGCAGCGGGCAAACGTGGGCAAAAGTTTGAAGAGGTTCCTCTTCAAGTACAGTAATAGAGCGGTTATACTCACGCATGGCAATCGCAGACACAATTGGACTCTCCTCGGGGATCTGTGACTTTTCTGAGCATACATTTGGTACATGTGCCTTAGCGATTTTAATTTTTTTTACACTTCTACAGGGAGAAGGACTTACATCATCATAAGATGCAGAACCACCAGTCATTAATACAGACCAAGGCCTTATCCTTTCCTTGCCACTTTATGTAGTAAATGGCATATTGACAATTTTTTGTTTCTCTGCAGCTAACTTAGCTTTTAATTTGTTTTTCTTTAACACTGTAAAACATTGCTTGTTTGATTTTGACTTAAGCCCTTGGGCATCGGCCTTCATAGATAACGTTGACGGCCTCGCATCATCATCATGACTGCTGGCAGCAGCTGCAAGACTGGTATGTGGTTCCTGCTCTCCTCTCATTTGATCGTCCTTCATATCAACAAACTTACACTGTGGTCTGATTGGCATTGTCACGGAAACAATATTTTTTTTGACACTGGGGAAGAGCACCCCTGAATGAGGCAGCTGCCCCTTGATGATTAACACAGACAGCACCCCTTTTTATGGACAACAAAGCACCCTTACCGAGTGAGACCACCTGCAGAGTCACAAATATGTGGACAATAAACTGCGGCAGTGTCACCGAACAATTATAGCGCAGCTAAGTTGCTAACGCACACACACAAAAAAAAATTTTTTTTTCTTTTTGTTGATTGATATTAATTTAATTTCACTTTTATTTTTTTTACAATGGGGAAGAGCACCCCTGAATGAGGCAGCAGCCCCTTGATAAACAACACAGACACCACCCCTTTTTTAAGGATAACAAAGCACCCCTGCCGAGTGTGGACAGACCACCTGCAGAGTCACAAATATGTGGACGATAAACTGCGGCAGTGTCACAAAACAATAATAGCGCAGCTAAGTTGCCAACGTGCACACAAAAAAAGGAAAAAAGTACCTTTATTTTTTTTTACACTAAGAAAGGAAGAGCACCCCTAATTGACAGAGTACCCCCCTGGACAACACAGCACCCCTTTATGGACTGCAGCCCTAGCCTGATGGACAGGACAACAACACAGCAGCCACAATTAATTGACAGGACAAGTGACACAGCCGCTGCAGCACCCACTGAAGGAAGCCGCCCTGCAGCCTAAGACCCTTTATGGACAACACAGCAGCAGCCTTCAGGCAAGACCCAGACTGGACACACACACTGAGTGACTGACAGTGACTTACTACCTCTGTTAGCTTCTTCCTCCAAAGCCAGAGTGGCGCCGATCACGGGGACCTTTATATAATCCAAAACCAGAGAGAACCCGACAGCGGGAGGATGACACGTTTTGCCTCATTTTCATATCCGAGTCCAGCGGGAAAATTTGAACCGGACTCGGATCTCACCTCGGAACACAAAGTTCTGGTGGGTCCGGTTCTCGGATAATGGGACCCGCTCATCTCTAATATTTAACAGATTGTTCTCATTCAGGCCTTCTGGTGTAACAGTATGAATTACATGTTATCTAAAAACCTTTCCTAATAGAGAAATTTCAAAAACATATTTTAATTCAATACAAAAAAATTCTTTAGGAATCAGGTATTTTCATCCTTGGGACACAAACAATATGAAGGTCAGCTTTTTACACAATTTATATTTCCTTTTATTATCAGCCTTTTACCCATATAGTTATTATGTGCACTCCAGGCTCCAATGCAAATAGTACACATCCCTTCTTTTTGGCAATAATTATCAGTAACAAGAAGAGGTGTGTACTATTTGCACTAGAGTGCGCATAATAACTGTATGAGTAAAAGGATGACGGTAAAAGGATATATATCTTCACAGAAGACTAGATGTAAATGAAGAGTAGACATCATATAGCTGCAGTATTTGTAATTTGAGTATTGTATTTTACACAGTCAGCAAGTTTAAATACTAGACTGGCCTTACAAGATTTATTGAATGTGTCTCCATAGAACACATGCTACATTTTTACTATAATATATTACAAGTAGTGAGAGAGTCAGTAAACCATTTATAATTATTTGTGTATCTGTGTAAAATTGTGATCAAATATTTATCTAAATCTTAAAAAATAATCTATAAAACAGAAGCTATTAATTAATTTCCATTTTTTTTATTAAGCTTATTGAAAATTATTATTATGCTGGCAACATACCAGCCTATCCAGTCACCCACAAAACTTTACTTGGATGTGGTCAAGCAGCCAGATCTATTCCAGCATCATTGGACTGTAGACTGTAAGCTCTTATGACCCTCTTTATTCTGTATATCATGTCTGCACCTCATTTATCTACATCGGCTATACGTGTTATTATTTTATGTGTAAGCTGTATTTTAGTGAATTCTTTTTTTGTATAGTTTTTTTTAAATATATCTAATTTAGATTTATGGGTTTTTTATTGGTGTATTTGCTACTTATAATTGTACGTGTATGATTTATATTTATAATTTGTACTTCTAATATTTGCTATTATGTTTAATATATATTTATTCTACAGTAAATCTGTGGTGCCTAACAAATAAATAAACTTTCGAACTACTGTTGGCCTCTCAAACTAATTTATGGGTCTATGCTTCCCGGAAGCTCTCTTCAGTTCAGAATAACGCCTCTCAATTTACAGGTTGGATTCCTGCAATAGTAAAACATGTCCTTGTTTCTAAGGGGCATATTATCACAATCCACATTTCAGATATGGATGGGATATGATAAATTTGTCCAAGATCCCAATGCGATATTTTAATATATATCACAAGGATGTATAAAATTTCACCTGCAGGGGTAGAGCTTGCAAGAAAGCTCTGTCACTGTGAATCTCTCCCCTGCACTTCTCAGGGTATTTTTCACAAAAAATACCCTAAGAGTGTAACCACGCATGCGCTGCCAGCTACCCCCGCCTCCCCCCAGAAGCTACTGGTCTCTTAATTCTAGAAATAAACAACAATTTTCGTGAGGTTTTTTTTTTCACTTTAAATAACACCAGCACTAAATCCCCCTGTGTTCCCAGCAAACATACTTTTGTGGAGGTCCCTCCACCATTCGCTCTATATTTAGAGGGATCTAGCACTAGCACTCATGTATATACAGTAACTGGGACTTCTGCCGATCATCTTCAGTGCGACTCAGTTCTATACCAGGTAGGATTTAGCATGATAGATCCAAGAACAGCGGTTCTAACTGAATAACTTAGGGGGCGATTCAATTCAACGCAAATTAAATAGCGTCGGGAGCGAGCTCCCATTGCTATTTAATTCAGTGCGCTGTTTGGTTGGGCTAAGGATTTTTCCTCGCACCCCCCTTGGGGTGCTATGGGCAACTTCTCTACTCTTTTCACTGCTTGATACATCAACCCCTTAATTATAAGTAATTACTAATAATGTCTTTATTTGCAAATAATGCCCTAAGGAAGTAGAGATGTGCACTGACCCTCGTGTTTTGGTTTTGGATCTCCCCTGGTTTTGGATCTGGATTGTTTTTGCCAAAACCTCACCTCTGTGTTTTGTTTTTCAGTTTTGGTTTTGGATCTGGATTTTTTCTTAAAAATTCATAAAAACAGCTAAAAATGGGACTGTTTTTGTTCCTAAAGTATTATTAACCTCAATAACATTTGTTTCCACTAATTTCCAGTCAATTTTACCACCTCACAGCTCACTATATTGTTTTCATGCAGTTTAGGCCCAAAATTTGCAACAAGCTAGCTGGCTGACTAAGCTAAGCGGCAGCAGTGGGTGGCACAAACACATGGCAGTTCAACTTCAAACATGGGACATCAGGAAACACTTTTATTATTCAAGAGAGGCCTGAGGGAGTTGGAGTATGTATGTAGTTGAAGGCAGGGCACGGACAGGAAGGGTTGATTGGTAGTAAATTGAATTTAATTTTTTGATTCTAAACAAATTTTATGAGGGAGAAGGGGAGGGGAAGAGGCATTTACAAAAAAATTTTTAGACATTCACATAGTCCTTGCCACAGAATAATCCTTGAGCATGGCTGCTGATTTTCTCATCCCAGAAGGGGACCATGAAGACTTCTAGTAGTGCTTTCCACATGAAAAAGCATTTCCCAACCTGTACAGGGACATTAAAAAAACATAGTTAGTTAGTGGCCTCAAGTGTAAGATCTATGATTTAAGGCAGGGGTAGCCAACCCTGGTCCTCGAGAGCTACCAAGAGTGCATGTTTTCCAGGTCAAAAACTATAATAATTAACTCCACTTGTGGATCTTTCTAAATGTATTGGTGAGTAATGAATACACCTGTGCATCAGCTAGGTTGTCTGGAAAACATGCACTGTTAGTAGCTCTCAAGGACCGAGGTTGGCTACCCCTGATTTAGGCCTTATGTTGTGTCTTTCTAGGAGTGGATTTTTATCCTAGATGGGGACCAGAAAGAATGCTTCCAAAAACAATTGACTTAAATAACCCTTTGCAAACCTTCCGTAAAGGCATTTCCCAACCTGTACAGGGTTAGTTTGTGGCCTTCAAACTGCAGTTGTTCCCACTGTCCACTTAACCATATTACTTAGATGTGTGAACAAGTGGAACAGAGCATTAAATGCAACATTTCAGTTTAAGGTTTAAGCTTTATGTTATGTCTTTCTTGGGAATTCTTGAGCGCCATGCCTGCTTGCTGGGAGTGGATTTTCATCCCAGAACAGATGAAGCCATTGTTTTTTTCTTCCCAACGAACACAGATCTGAAGAGAAAGAGATGCATGTAAATAACTCTTGGCAGGTAAAAGAGGCAATTTGGTGGTATATTTACTAAAGTTTGTAAAAATTTAAAATGTTCATGTTGCCCATAGCAACCAATTATATTGTAGTTATCATTTCTCTATTGCTAGACAGGATCTGATTGGTTGCTATGGGCAACATGAACACTTTTCATATTTAGAAACTTTAGTAAATAAACATACCCCTTGGAGGCCCTTACACAAAAAAAAATTGCCTTTGCAATACCTTACCTGAGCTGCCCACCTTCAGTGTGTACTCAGAAAAAGTTTTCAGCGCAGCCGGGAACCTTGTCAGGCACCTGTAATGGTCGATTCCAGCGGGGAGAAATTAATATTGTGTGAAGAAGATAATGTATACATCACCCCAGATTATACCATCACCCAAGCCTATATCGTCATCCCATCCTGTGTCGTGTATAAATTACAGCTAAACTCCCTGTTAGATTGGGGATTCATTGTCCACTTTAGGTGTTGCTAAAATGCACGCAAATAATATATATATTTTTTTTCCACTGGTTGTGTGGCTAACACGCACACAAAAAATGTTTTTATTTTTTTACTGGTGGTGTGGCTAACACGCACACAAAAAATAGTTTTTATTTTCATACTGGTGGTGTACATACAAAAAATGATTTTTATTTTTTCACTGATGGTGTGGCAGGCTAACACGCACACACCAAAAAATTGTTTGGTTTTTTACACTGGGGGTGTGGCAGGCTAACACTCACACACCAAAAAATTGTTTGTTTTTTTCACTGGTGGTGTGGCAGGCTAACACGCACACACCAAAAAATTGTTTGTTTTTTTCACTGGTGGTGTGGCAGGCTAACACGCACACACCAAAAAATTGGTTGTTTTTTTTACACTGGGGGTGAACCCCTGAAAGAGGCAGCAGCCCCTTGACAGACAGCAGCACAGCACCCCTGCACACCTATGCTGACAGGTGTGGCTAACACGCATGCAAAAAAAAATTGTTTATTTTTTTTCACACTGGGGATGGGTGAAAAGCACCCCTGAAAAACAGAGCACCCCTGGACAACACAGCAGAACAGCCAGCCAGCCCCTATCAACTACAGTCAGCCAGCCCCTATGGACATGACAACAGCCAGCCAGTCCCTATGGACAGGACAACAGCCAGCCAGCCCCTCTATAGACAACAAGCTCCCAGTCCTTATGGACAGGACAATAGCCAACCAGCCCCTCTATAGACAACAGCCAACCAGCCCTTATGGACAGGACAACCGGCCCCTATATGGACATTAAGCAGCCAGCCCCTGAGTGACAACAGTAGCCAGCCCCTATGCACAGCGTCAGCAACACCACAGCACAGGTCCCAGCTCCCTCCCTCTTCACTCTCCACAGCTGGAATGAAAATGGCGGCGATCGAGGGACCTTTATAGAAACCAAAATCCGACAGCGGGATGATGATGTTTTGCCACGTTTTCAGATCCGAGTCAGGCGGGAGAATCCGAGCCGACTCGGATCTGACTCGGATCCCCTTAGTTCGGGTGGGTTCAGTTCCCATCTCTATAAAGAAGATAATTCTACAGGAAGTCTAAAGAATAAAAGTCATGTTAAATAAATATTAGGAACCATTCATGTAATATTACATTGCCAGACACTTCATGCCATGAAACCTTTGGTATTTGGAGGTTGTAATTGCCTTGTTAACAGGACCAATGAAATTGAAAACGCACAGCAAATATTTATTAGGCTACAATAACCACATGCATCCTAAAAGGAGTCAGTCAGTCATTTAGACAGATTTAGTTATTTTTTTAGCATGACAAAATGTAGACTAGGAGTAACAAAATGTATGTAAAAAAGGTAAATTATTTATGTTGTTATATACCAATAAAATATATAAACTAAATGTTTTTTTTTAAAGACAACACCATGCCGAGGCTACTGTATGACTATAAATTGGCAGTTATTACACCACAGGCAGTCAGCAGGCAATAAATCTAGTTATCATTTTACTATATTGAGACATACTTATCATGTTACAGCCATATTGCAACTATACTAAATAGTGAAGCAACAGTTCAAAAGAACAGCCCTCTACAGCTAAGAGTGAGACAAATCTTTATTCCAACATTTTAGTCTCCCAAGAAGACATTTATCAAAGACAGACAACATACAAGTCCATAAATGGACTATTTATACACAACCCAACTGCCCAACATGGATCAGTAAAAACATACCTACAAGTAATTAAAATTATAGAATTGCACAAAAATACATATAAATAGATTAATAAACAGAAAATATCTTAAGACAAGTTGCAGAAACATTGTTGCTAGACAATTGACAATGTAAAAAATGTAATTCAGGTGTAAGCAATTCAGAGAACAGGTGGCACTGCACCGATCTGCCATAAGAATGGTATTTCAGTCCACTAGCCTACAGCAAGACACTTTATTGACGCATGTCTCTTTTTAGAACATCTCTGTTATCACATCACTGATCATGTTCCAGTACAGTACCTGTACGAGGGGGTGATAGATCACAAAAACTACTGCAATGGATCTTTACTTTGCCCTGGCTCTGTAAGGGTTAAATAAATCCCTGGGATTTATAGGTTTTCTGAATTAGTTATTTTAACCTTTAGCTTCTCTTATACCCCTTTTACACTGACACGAAACCCGGGATTTTTGTCAGTGGAAACGGCTAAACCCGGGTCTTTTTAACTTGGGGATCCAACACTGGTAACTTGCAAGGTTGGACACGGGTTGTTATTGTGTCACCTTGCAGTGTAAACGGTGCAACCCGGGTTACGATGACCCGGGTTATGCTGCATACTAGCTGATTGGCTTCAGTATCGCTTGGAGATTACATCATCATCAAGCATTCACTGCAACGATGGAAGACCCGGTTCACTGAAGACCCAGGTCCAGTGTGAATGGCACTGACCCAGGAATAACACGGGTCAGCGCAGCAGTATGAAAGAGGTCTGTCCCGGGTCTAATCCGGGATGGAACTGTGTTCCAAATCCCGGGTCAAACATGGGACTTTGTTGTAAAAGGGGTATTACTGTTTGATCAGTGTACCTATTTTTTTATTTATATGGTCATCTTTTAATTTGCCTGCATATGGTGCTCTTTACTAAACTAAGCTATTACTTGTTGTTTCTGTTTTAGTAAGATATATTACTTTGTTGCAATATGACACTCAGGGGCATATTCAATTCCGAGCGAAAAGTCCCGTACTTTTCGCATGCAGGTCTTTTCGCCAACTTCGCTGGTTTTCAATGCGGAAAAGTATCTCGCGTGTGTCCGCTTTTCCCCGTAATCAATAAGAAGTCTGCAAAATCGGGAGCCGACGAAACTGTAACATGCGAAAAGTACTGTCAGATTTGTGGAAATCAGCCTGACACCCCCCAAAAGATGCACTGATATTGGGGATCACTCTAGATACCACCAAATTGCCCTGCAATAGCTGCTATTTCGCGTCTTTGCATAAATGGTGAAGAATAGCATGTAGCAGTTTTTTTGCCTCAAAATAACTAGTCCCAGCAAATTTGGGGTACTTGAAAATGGGTGCAAGTATACTTTTAAGTTGCTAAAGTAAACTTTCAGAAATAGTCAAAAATCCACCTGCCACAATCACCTGCAAACTTAAAAACACCTGGGGTATACTTGGGGACCCCCCTGGAGTCTGTTTCGCTACTTTTTAAGTTTGTCCCCCAACTTTGAACTTTTTCGCCCCCAAAACAAAAGTACTTTTTTGGGGTGATCTAAAGATTTTTTAAACTTTTTTTTGATGAAGTTTACCTTTGGGAGACTGTCCCAAGGGTGCAGGGGGGTTCCTGCTGCTTTGCACCCCAAAACCCCATTTGTGCACTTTTTTTCGACACCTATTCATAGGCGAAATCTTTTCGCATGTACCATTGCATTGAGTTTCCGCACCGGCGAAAAGTATTTGGAATTGAATACGGAGGAAAGTTTTCGCATGGCGATATGATGTCACTCGCGATACTTTTCCGCAGAAACTGACTTATCGTGGCTAATTGAATACGGCCCTCACTCGGATTATCTTTCTCTGTTTGTTTACATATGTTAACCACAGTGGTGATGGCCCCATGATGTTGTGTCTTGAAAGAGGGAAATGGATGGATCTATCACCATGGTTTCCTTGGTGACAGTGGCGGGCTGGGCCAGGGGGGCAGGGTGACATGTGCCACCTGGGCCACACTGTTACTTGATGTCCTGGGCCACCTCCTCAGCAGTAAAAAAAACCCGTTTTGCTCCAGTGGTTGATGCAGCTGCAACCGTGATCCAACTGTCTTTGTGACTGTCGGCATTTGCGGCAGGCTTGCTTACCCTCCCTCATCTTGCGGGAGAGTCCCGCTTATTTATAGAGTCTCCCGTTGCCATGGAAACTTAATTATATCCCCCAGATTCTCCACTGCCCCATAAGTCCGGATGTGCAGGGAGCGTGGCCTGACAACATGTATAGGCCGGCCATCCAGCCATGCACCGCGGGGATGTGTGTAGCGGTGGCCGCCTGTCACAGTCACAGCAGCAGAGCATGTGAATGAGTACCTGCTGCAGCGTCAGCATCAAAGGCTTCTCCAATCAAGCACCCAAAAGTGTAAGTAGTACTCAGGTCACAGTGTGCCCAGTGTTGGGAGCTGCGGGCAGCAAGCTAACCGGGAGGGAGAGGGTCCAGGATGGGGTCACTGTGCAATCCAAACTGATAGATAGGCCTGTTATTATATATTTTATATTGCTGCAAAAGTACTGTTTCCCATCCTGGGGAGAAGGATGGGGTACCAGTAGTATTGCAACAATAACAGGCCTTTATATCAATTTGGATTGCACAGTTCCCTTCTGGGTCTTGAGAGGAGGAGGGGGTCCCTGTATTATCCAGCTGGTGCCCATATGTTACATTACACTCCAATCCTCCAATACTAATTAAATTAGCTGGTAGCACCCTCTTACCCCCCTCCCCAAAGCCAGGGGTCACCTCACCCTGCAGGAGGCATTGCTGCAGGGTAATTATAACCCTGTTGGTCTCCATGTTATACTATTACACCCCGATAGTAATGAGAGCCAGCACCCTATATAACCATCCCCATGCCAGGGGTCAACTCATCCTGCAGGAGGCATTGCTGGCAGGTGATTATTATCCTACTGGTGCTACATTTTCCTACCTCTCTACCCTGACCATGCCAACGGTCACTGGGGAGGCCTGGCTGTCTTGGCAATGCGAGTGGCAGGTCCTGATAGAGACAAACTGGTACTGCTATATTTTCGGGATGTGTGGTGTTCAGCAAATGTGTATATAAATACATTGATCACTAGTAAGACAGTACTCTGGAAATTGCTTTATTTTTGGAGTGTGCGTCACTGACGTCCCATAATAGTGTGTGCTAGAGCTATTAGTGGCATGTTTCTCCTTACTGTACATGTATGTATTATCCCTGCAGTTGCATTGCTTTTATGAGGAGACTGGTAAAATAGATTTCTCCAGCTATATAATTGTGAGATATTGGTAACAGTGTGAACTGGACAGGGGTTTCAGTGTTGAAAGGTTATGTATGTTTAAAATGTTGCATGTATTTGTATGTATTTGTTATTTTATTGTTACGGTGGCCAATCATGTTGTCCGCAATGAGTAAAATGACATTATTCACTGTTATTTTGGTAATGCTTACTGTGAGGTTGTTCATGCAGTATTTAGTAGAAATGCAATGACAGTGCTATTTGACCTGTACATTAAACACCTGTATGTGTAAAAGCAGGTAAAGTAGCAAAAAAATCACTTTCTCTATGGTAACTGACGTCACCTTACTATTGTATGGCGACGGAAATCATGCAGATGTTACTAAAAAACAATAAGTGCACTTTTGTGGCTTATGTATTATCATAAAATAACCTCCATTTATGGATGGGCCAATACTTATGGGCCAGTGCTCTGGACTTGCCCCCCAGGCTAAAAGCCCCTGCTTGGTGAGGATGCCAGTAATTAACTGGGTAATTGTATATGCCATTTTATGTATGAACCCTGATAAATGTGTTAGATAAACACTGAAATGTTGGTCTTACAAGCTGCTATCACTTTAGTCGGGGGCACACAATAGTGAAAGTTCTTCTAAACAAGATTAATTCACTTTAGGGGATTAAAATCATGTACAGTGTATAAACTTTGCAAAGTGTAAATGAACTTACAGATGTGTCCACATACATCTTCCCTCCGTGTGTTACACATCTCGTTAAACATAAACGTGAGCATCGTGCAATTCGGTAGCACCGAGCGTCTTTTCGTGCGACTTTTTACCAAATTCGTCTTTTTCGCAAAATTATGTGAAAAGTACACATAAGCAGCTTTTGCTGATTAAAATGATATGTGACATGTCTATATTCTGTGTGTGACTGCAGCTGTATACTGCAACGTAGCATTTCGCATGCAGATACAGCAGAAGCTGCTTGTGTGTCCTATGCACATCGCTTTGCAAATAAGATGCATTTGAAGGTAAAAAACTGCACAGAAAGACGCTCGGCGCTACAGAGTCACGCCACAGCATTGCGCAACTAGAAGGGCTGTTTAACGCGCAAGGAAGTAAGATGTATGTGGACATATCTGTAACTGCTCTTAGATGTGGACATATCTGTAACAATCCAATTGTCTGTGTAGATCTCGTGGGTGCGAGTCATCGCGACAACAGCTGCACTTGACGGCAGCCCGAACTCACACATACTGTAAGTGCTCGTAGCCCTATAGAGCTCCAAGCAAAATTGTGCGAATTCGGGCTCGGAGCTAGCCGCCAAGGGTGCGAGATGAGGTGCTCCTTTTTGGAATGTGCTTAGCATGTCAACAGTGACCATGTAGACATTCATCATGTTTATGTGGATGACATGTCGTCATGATTGTATATGTTGTACCCAGCCTTAGTGTGGCTGAGAGTCTGAGCATTAGCACAGATCCCCCCTCCCCCCCCCCCACACACACACCTGAGAATATTTATCCTTCTATGCAGCAACATATTGTAGGTCACCTTGGCACAAGAAATAAACACACCATCCGATCTGTCTCAGTAGGAAGACCATTCTTCTGATAGTCAGCCCATCACGAAGAGAAAGACAGTGAGTCAGGCTCTCATATACTGTATATTAGGGGAGGCTAAGGTGCTATTTTTTGACAGTGGGGACTAAAATCCAGATTTGGATGGGCCACAGTTGTAAAATATATTATCTGCAATGTGACAAGAACAAACAGCTGAATGTACTACACTGAATAATTAATCTACTGAACCACTAGATCCATCACTGTCACTTGCTCTATTATTACATTTTTATGTAATTACTATTTAAAATAAACAAATAAAAAGGAACAATGCTGTTACAATGTCCCATGTCTAGAATAGCATGGGCAAGTTATTTATGCTTCTGAAGATATTAAATGAATAAAAAATATTATAAAATGAAATATCCACAAAAGGTGTGGGGTTGAGTCATGGGAGCTGACATCTCAGAGGTGCTTTGCTATAGCTGAGTCTCTTAGCAGCTTGTTAAGCAAAATAAATCCAGTTTAATATTATCTTAATTGGGGTACAAGATACTTAGCGGGAGAAGTTTCAACCCTTCTAAAGAGGACAAATAGAGGTGTTGTCCATAATTAATATTATTTATTAGCAGTTACGCATTCGGTATGATTTACCGCTGGCCGCATGGTAATTATAAACTAATCTAATTCTACCCCCTAATCCTCCTTTAGGCTGCCTAACCCTAACCTCCCTCCCCTGTGCCTAACCCTAATCCCCCCTCTAAGTGCCTAAACATAACCCCCCATTCCCTGCCGCCTAAACCTAAGTCCACTTGGGGGGCGCCTAACCCTAACCTCCCCCTGGGGGTGCCTAATCCTAACCCTCCCTCCCCCTAGCCTAACCTTAACCTCCCGGGGGGGAAGGGTGCCTAACCCTAAGTCCCCCCGTGAACCCTAAACCTAACCCTCCCCCGCGGCTGTCCGCGCCTGGCATCACTTCGATCGGGAGACCGGGCGCCGGTCTCCTGGTGTAGATAAAATGACAGGCGTCGACATATCGACGCCTGTCATTTAGCCCTTGCCGGGATTAGACAGTTGGGACGCCTGCTGTCGGCATTGCGACAGCCGGCTTCCTGAATGTATACCAGCAGTTACTTATATAGTGTAAACACATATTGCAGCGCTTTACAGACAAAATGTAGCCATTGACATCAGTCCCTGCCCCAGAGGATCTTACAATCTATATTCCCCACAATAAAGACACACACATACATTGGGGTTATTTTTTGTGAGAAGTCAATTAACCATTGGATTGTGGGAGGAAACACATACAAAAATGAGAAGAACATACAAACTCCACATAGAGGGAGCCTTGGGGACACATTTATCATTAACTATTTGTGGAATATTCTCCGTAAGAAAAAAATTGGGGGGATAACTGCAAATAATTAGTATCCCACATATGTATTATGGAGGGACTACCACTGTCATCATATATGCAAATTATTTAGCAGCTTGTCCATTATTATTCTAAATAATCTAAAGTTTGCAATACCTGCCAACTTAGTTGACATACAGAGTTTAAATGAATGGTGATTAACATATAGTATTATAAACGAAAAAATATATTTTTAAAAAAGGACAAAGGACATCATTCAGAGTCGGTCGTTGCGGCCACACGGTCGTAAGGGAAAAGGGGCCGGATATGCAAATGATGCACTTGCATGTTGCGTCCCTAAGATCGGATCGGCTGCTGGCCGACCAAGGGGAGGAAGCGGCCGGAAGACAAAAAAATACACCACCTTCTCGTAAGCATTACACGTCATCTCCGGGCATATAAGGATTAATCGAGACCATCGGGAACCATCGGAACTGGTCGTAGAGCTTAAGGTTGACCATACCCTCTCTTAAGCTCTATGATCTAGTCAGTGTAAAATCCTCCCATGTCACGTGTGCTATGACAATACTTTGTTAATTATGCACTCCCATAAAACGCCGTTCGCATAATTAGGCACGCCTGCGTTCGGATCTCCACTCCCCCGTTTTCAAGCACCTTCCCGTTACCACCCACAAATGCCTCAATCTGTCACTCAAACTACCGACCTGGCTGTGTTCAAGGAGAGAGAAATTTCTGATCGTAGCGGCTAGTTTGTGCACGTGCATTGCGAACTTTACGCATGCGCAGTTTAGCGAACATCGGTGGCGTATGACCGTGCGGCCGCAACGACCGACTCTGAATGAGGTCCAAAGTCCTTTCAATCCTAATGGTTATGATATAAAGTGGCCATAATCAAATTCTGCCCTTAATATTTGTCTCCTGTCTCCTTCCCAGCATTAATGAGGAGAGATGGAATTGCCTGTGGCTGTGACACCAGATATGTTGCCCAGCAGCAGCACACCCCACTCTGAACAGTGAGAGGGGCAGGGTGGGAGCCTGTGGGAAGAATTTTCTATGGGGCCCCTATAGGTCTTACTATGCCCCTGGCAAGAATGCCATGAGCAGCAGCAACTGCAATCACCAAGAAAGCACCAGCCTTCACAAACATTTACTGATGTTATAAATGTGTCAGGTAGGGCCCAGAGCTGATCTAAGCTACAGTCATCTCTAACTGCTGCCTGTATGAATGCATTGTGATGTCACAATGCAGGTCAAAGTCCTACATAAAGGATGCCCAGCTGCTGGCAGCCATTTTGAGGTGACATTTTGTTGTACATTGATACTCTCTTATCTCTCTTACATTGATACTCTCTAACATTGATACTCTAGTAGTTCCGGTTTTATTTAAGCAATTTTGGATAACAATTACTGGATTAAAGAATTTGGATTACATATTCCAATAACATCCTGAACAACATCTTCAGAAAAAGAATCTGAATAACATCTACAGGTAAGGACTATATAACAACTTTTGGCCTGTCAGCCTTAGCCCTTTAGACACCATTTTATCTGCAGTTTTTTTTTAATTCTTTATGTAGAAAGCTCACAGAAAAAATAAAAAACATGGGAAAAAACACAAGTATAATAAACATTACAAGTTAGCCCTTTTTTTAATGAAATAATTAGCAATAAGCATATAAGGCGGGGTCAGTATAGGGGGTGGGAGGGTGTTGGGGGGGGAAGGACAGGACTACCAAGGGAAGGAAAATACCATAAAGAATACCAGATGTTAGACAAAAAGCGTGTTAATTGGAGAACAGCAGAGAAAAGTATCCGGTTAATTAGGGGCATTTGTCAAAAAGGAGTCGGATTGGGGGGAGCAGACTCAGTCAACGCGCATGGGTCACATATGGGTAGTGAGCGTGGGGGGCAGAGGTGGCAAAGTGCTATCGTATGAGAGCCATGGTGCCCAAACCTGAGAGAATATATGGCCTCTATCATGAAGATAGTAGGTAATATTTTCCATTTCCGCCATATGCCGGATTTGTGATTTTAGGGCAGAGAGGGTTGGTGGAAGAGGGTTTTTCCAGTTACGGGCAATCAAACTTCTAGCAGCAACTAAATCGGGTTTCCAAAGACAGTGTTCAGAAGAGCATGAACCGAGGTCCAGAAAGGTTCATGAGCCCGGCAGGTCCACCAGATATGGGCGAGAGTACCTCGGAGGCCACAGTTTCTCCAACAGAGGGGTGAAGCTGAAGGGAACATATGGGAGAGCCGTACTGGAGTATAGTACCAACGGTAATATCATTTGTAAGAGGTTTTTTTAAGACTGGTAGAAATAGAGGTTTTAGCAATTGCGAGTCTCATGTCCTCCCAAGCCTCTTCGTCAGGTGGAGGACCAAGATCTATCTCCCAGGAGGATTCATGGGAATTATTAGTAGGAAGAGCAGCATCAATGAGAGTGCCGTATATTTGAGAGATCATCCTTTTAGACACGGGCAATATTTACAGAGTCATTCAAAAGGAGTGAGGTAGCGGAGAAGTGGGGCCTGTGGTAAGGAGCCCAAAAAGTGTCATATTTGGAAATTTTCATAGGGATTTAGGGATTGGGTTGGACATTGCAGTTGTAGGTCTGAGAGGGAAATCCAGAGCCCTTGTGAGCTAAAATCAGCAGGAAATTTAAGGGACGCTGTTATTCATGACTTCGTGTGAGCCGTATGCAAACCTGGGGGGAGATTTGGGTTACACCATTTGGGGTAAGAGGAGATATAGGATTGGTAATAGCAAATTTAAGTGAGTATAAAACCCATATGTGTAAAAGGAATTTAAGTGTTGGCGGAAGGTTAGAGGGAGGAGGACGGTGTTTCTTTTGTAGGCCCGATAGGGAAGACAGGTCTGGGGAATTGATATAGCTGGACTCACTATCAAGCCAGGAGGATGTTCTGTAGAGGGAGTAGGAGGAAACACTTTGGGAAAAAGCCAAATAGTAGAGCTCTACCCCCTTTGGAAATAGGTTTTTTAAGGATGGTCGAAGATAGCCGAGGGGGTTTACCATTCCAAACAAAATGGTTGATAAATTTCTGAAGATTTTGAAGGAGGGTAAGGGGAACTACCACTGGGAGGGTCTGGAAAAGGTAGAGCTATTTAGGGAGAATGTTAATTTTGACTGCGATGATCCTGCCCAGCCACCAGAGTATAAGCAGTTTCCAGGAAGTTAGATCCGCCTGTAGTTTTGTAAACATTTTCCTGATATAAAAGATCATAACGGGATGTCAGGAAGATCCCAAGGTATTTGATTTTCCTACGTTGCTATTTAAAGCTGTAGGAGGATTTAAGAGCCTCAGCATCTTGGTGGGAAATATGGAGGCGCATGGCCTCAGATTTAGAAACATTTATTTTATATCCGGAGAGCACACCATAGCAGTCTAATAAATTGTAAAGGTTGGATAGAGATATCGGGGGTTGAATAAGGGTAAGTTAAATGTCGTCTGCAAAAAGGGCGATTTTGGAAGATAAATTCCTAACCTGCACTCAGTGAATGCTAGGGTTTAGTCGAACGAGGGAGGCCAGAGGTTCTATCACTAGGGCGAAGATCAAAGGGGACAGAGTGCAGCCCCGCCTGGTGCCATTTGAGATAAGGAAACGGTTGGAAGGGACGCCATTGATGGAAACAGTAGCAGAGGGAGTGGAATAGAGGGCCATGACACCAGTCAGGAAGTCTCCAGATATCCCGAATGATCATATGGTTTGGGACATAAAAGGTCCAGGAGATCCTATCGAATGTTTTTTCAGCATCGAGAGAGAGGATAACAGCCGGGGACCTCCTAGAATTTATGGTATGAATTAAATCTATAGTCCTACGGGTATTATCCCGAGCTTGATGCCCCGGGACAAAGCCGACCTGATCATAATGGACCAAGGAGGGAAGAATCTGGTTAAGTCTATTGGCTAAAATTTTGGCATATACTTTAACATCTAGGTTGAGGAGGGAGATAAGTCTATAACTAGGTTTTTAATTTAGAAACAATGGATTTCATCTGATGTGATGCTGCATGACTTAAGATGGGTACACATTTGTCACAGACTGTTGATCCTAATAGGTATTATATAATGTGGTCATAATCCAATTCTGCCCTATCTATCGCTAACCTAATCCCCCCCCCAACCCTAACCCTCCTTTAGGGCTGCCTAACCCTAACCTCCCCCCCAAGTGCCTAACCCTAATCCCTCCTCTAAGTGCCTAAACCTAACCCCCGCTTCCCCGCCGCCTAAACCTAAGTCCCCGAGGGGATGCCTAACCCTACCCACCCCTTCCCCTAGCCTAACCCTTACCTCTTGGGGGGATGCCTAGCCCTAAGTCCCCCCCGGGAGCCCTAAACCTAACCCTCCCCCCCACAGCTGTCCGCACCCGGCGCCCGGCATCGCTTCGATCGGGATGCCGGGCATCGGTCTTCCGGCATCTGGTTAATGACAGGCGTCTAGTATTAGACGCCTGTCATTAGTACCACGCCGGGATTAGAACGTCTGGAAGCCGGCGGTCGGGGTTTAGACCATCGGCTTCCAAACTACATCACTACTGAAGACCTATTTGCAGATTCAACATCCAATATATGACTACAGACCTGTCTGATTTTGCAGCAGATCTCAGATCTACCTCTGCTGAAAGAATTGTGTCACTGTATGCACTATTCCAAACTTTGGCAGACCAGCTTCCACTCAGGGAAAAATTGGGAGAAAAATTGATACACAGGGATGACTTCGGAGAAAAAATTATAACATGGATGAAATGGGAGAAAATTTGATAAAACTAAGGTAATTTTTCATGAAATTAAACTCCTCTGCTCTCCGTTAATATTATTGAATCAAAGGAAAGTAAATATATATATATGGGGGGCAATAAAACCATGCCCAAATGAAAAAATACATTGGAGAAAAGAGTAGTGAGGTCCAGACACAAATAAATTAAAATATTAGGGAGGTGAGGGGCAGAGAGAGAGAGTACCAGGCTCAAATTAAATAACTATATAAATATGGTAGGAAGATAAATCCAAGCCCAAATCGACAAAAATTAAAAAGCATAATGGAGTGTGGGAATGAAAGACAGTGCAAGGGTCTGTAGAGATAACTGCTAACTTGTAGAGGATTATTACAGAGCAAAGGCACCCAAATTACACATTTGCAACTTGCCGTACTATTAGACAGATTTGATGACTCCTCTCCTGGTTGTAGGATACAGAGCTAATATTTATGTATCCCATGTGCAGCAACAACTGTAGTTACCAAGGAAGCAGCAGCCTTCACAAACTGATGTTACATAAATGTGGCAGGTAGGGCCCAGAGCTGATCTAATCTACAACCATCTCTAGCTGCTGCCTGCATGCATGCATTGTGATGTCAAAATGCAGATGACAGCCCTATATAAAGGACGCCCAGCTGCTGGCAGCCATTTTGTGGTGACATTTTGTCCTACATTGATACTCTCTGAGTAGTTTCTGCTTTATTTAACCATTTGACTGGCATGGTCGCATTTTTCTGACCACATCAGGCTGTGCATTATCTGATCTGGTTGCAATAATGCGACCAGTCAGATAAACAGTGGGGTCGGCTGCAGGAAGAGAATCTTCCCGCAGCTGCTGCTCCCAGAGGGACCTTCCGGTCCCTCTGCTTCCCTGCACCTTCCCCCAGTGTCTGCAATGCTTGCTGCCGACCACTGCTTATCGCTCAGCACAACAGGACCCCCCCACCCAGAGGCTGCAGAGATTAGCAGCCGCTGGGATAATGTAAATTAACCCCCCATCACTCCCTAAAGTGTACCTGGTGCCTGAAGCCGATTTGAAAATGAAAGTTGAAATGTTTCCGATGTTCCGACGATGGTGATCCGATGTTCTGATGTTTAAAAAAAAATTTTTTTTTATGAAATAATTTTGGATCAAATAGATGTTCTTCAGTTAACAACAATTTATGAAACAATTTCTGAACGGTTTTTAGAAAAAAAATGAATCAGTTAAGTAACTTTGGCTAACAAGTACTTATAAGGAATTTGAATTACATCTTTCAATAAGATCCTGTAAAACATCTTCAGAAAAAGAATCTGAATAACATCTACAGGTAAGGACACTGGGCCTGTTTCAGCAAGGATTGCAGTTGCTAATAAGCACGCAATCGGCCGATTGTTGCTTTCTGCACATGCGTATGCATCACAGCGTGCGTGCACGAACTGGCCACTGCAATCGGGACTGCAATCACAGCGGCTACGCAGACCAATTGCAGAGTGATTGACAGGAAGTGCCGTTTGTGGGTGGTGATGGTGGGGTGGTCGGTGAGTAAGGTCAGAGCTTGTGCAAGTATGTGTGAGGCTGTGATGGTACTCGTTTGTACCGATGGTTTTGCTAAACATTACAGATGTGTGTGTAAGGTAAAGTGGGCATCCTTGTGTAGTGCTACAGCGGCATAGCGATCGCAATGGATTAGCATACTATCACAGTTGTACTGCGTGTGTAATCGCTATTCCATTCGCAGTTGCGATCCGTAATGAATCAGGCCTTATATAACAACTTTTTGCCTGTCATCCTTACCTCTTTAGACACCCCCTACCATTTTATCTACAGTTATTAATGTAGAAACAATGGATAAAGCAAATTATTCATCTGATGTGATGCTGCATGACTTAAGATGAGTACACACTTGTCACAGACTGTTGATCCTAATAGGTATGATATGATGTGACCATAATCCAATTCTGTCCAATCCATACTTACCTACCCTCCCGCATTCCACGGGAGCCTCCCGATTTAAGTTGGGAGCTCCCGCTACCCCGGAATATAAGGTTAATCCCCTGGTTTCCCCACTGCCCCGTCAAAAATCCGGACTGCGCATGCGCAAGTCCGGATATGACGAGGGCGGGGCTTGAGGACGTTATGAACCGCGCATCAGGAGAACCTCACACTAATACAAGCTGGCCACTGCGGAGTTGTGAGTAGCGGCAGCTGGCCCGGCCGACTAGCCCAGCACAGTCATGCTTCCTTGCAGCCCGATTCCAGTGCGGCCGGCTGTATGTGACAACTCGAGCAACAGAAGGGCGGGTGGGCGGCAGTGCTGTGCTGTGGAAGCTCAGCCTGCCTGCACAGTCACAGATCTCTTACCTTTCCTGCCTGGTGGCTCCTCTTCAAAATGCAGCGGGACCTGCTTCCTCCTCCACGGCAGCCACACTAATTGTAGGAGCAGTGAGACCTGAGCAGCAGCAGAGTCTTGAGAACCTGGTAAGTGACACATTGTGCAGACTGCACACTGGCCCAGGATGGATTAGTTGAGGGAGGAAGTTTTAATTAATTATCAACTCCCAGTACACACTGACATGGGGCATTATTTGTATTATTTACAATATAGAGGACTGTGTAGTGATATGAGGGGAGGGGGACTCAGCTCCCAGCACACAATGATATTGGTATTCTTATAGAGAGGACAGTATAGTGATATATGAGGGGAATAACACAGCTCCCAGCACACACAACACACTATTATATGTGGTATTCTTATATAGAGGTGAGGAGAGTATAGTGATATATGAGGGTGGGGTATAACACAGCTACCAGCACACACTGTATGTGGTATTCTTATATAGAGGTGAGGAGAGTATAGTGATATTTGAGGGCGGGGTATAACACAGCTACCAGCACACACTGTATGTGGTATACTTATATAGAGGTGAGGGTACTATACATTGATATATGAGGGTGGGGTATAACACAGCTACCAGCACACACTGTATGTGGTATTCTTATATAGAGGTGAGGGTACTGTACAGTGATATATGAGGGTGGGGTATAACACAGCTACCAGCACACACTGTATGTGGTATTCTTATATAGAGGTGAGGGGACTGTACAGTGATATATGACGCATCCTGCACCGCTGCAACAGCAGTGAGACACCAGCCCACACAGCAACTAGACAGCTGTTACTCTTACCCACAATCCACAGGACCTGCATTCCGCAGTATCCATCCCTGATCTCCCGTTATTGTCGGTGTCCCACTCCTGAGTAGAAATAGATTTGGTAGTGTATAGATCTCCTTCAGTAAATATACCTGGAAGTGATGTGGAGTGAGGGCGGAAGTGTGGTTTCATCATTCCATTCCCATAAAGCTCGCTGTGCTCATCACAGGTTTATATTCTATGTGCACGTGGATAGTAATTAATGACGTTGAACAGTATTTGATGATGTCAGGGTATATCTACTGAAGGGGATCTAACCACTGCCAAATAGATATGCCCATAGGTAAAACTAGACACGCCTTTTGGGCGGAGCATGGCATCCCCCCTCACTCCTCAATGGCACATACTTCAACCGACTAGAATCTCCCTGAAACTCATTTTCAAAAGTAGGCAAGTATGGTCCAATCCAGTCAGACAGTTCTAGACAATTTATATTCAGTTTTTAATTTAGAAATAATGGATAAAAGAAGATGGGTACACACTTGTCCAATCTTCCAGGGATCCAACTCCAGACCACTGTTCACACAATCCTACTAAGACCTGGTTGCAGATTCAACATCCAAAATATGACTACAGACCTGTCTGATTTTGCAGCAGATCTCAGATCTACGTCTGCTGAAACAATCTGCTGAAAGGATTGTGTCACTGTACACACTATTCCAAACTTTGGCAGATCAGCTGCCACTCACAGGGAAAACTTGGGAGAAAATTTGATAACACCGGGATGACTTTGGAGAAAAATGTATAAAACAGGGATCAATTGGGAGAAAAATTTATAACACAGGGATCAATTGGGAGAAAAATTTATAAAACTATGGTAATTTTTCATGAAATTAAACTCCTCTAGTCTCCGTTAATAGTATTGAATCAAAGTAAATATATATGTCCAAATCCCGGCACTCCACAGGTACAGTATGCAACTTCACCGGGTGCCCTCCACAGTAAATGCTTGCGAGCAGGAACCTCCGTTGTATATAAATCCCAATGGCGGCACTCCGGATTAATAAATCAAGTACACAGCATAGCTATATGTAGCAACATTTCAGCGCTTCTGCGCTTTTATCAAGCCAGTATATATATATATATATATATATATATATATCAAAAAGGAAGAGAAGGGGTGCTCAAATGAACAAATAAAATATGGATATATAATAAGACCAAATGTAAAATAGTAAATCTTAACAAACTAGATACTCCAATTGAAATAAAATCGATATTTGCAGCAATGGAGCTACTCCAGTAATCAGTCCCAGATGAAAATGTGAATAATGAACTTCCTTTCCTTTTCAGGAGGATAATGCAACTGAGTTCTTTGTTGGTCTTTGGATATTTTTGAGGGTAACACAGGCACCGTTTTCCAAATGTACGATAGTTCCTTTTGGTGTTGCTGAAAAATACCCTTACACCAGAAATACACCCAAAAAGGCCATACGGCCACTATCAGTAATGAGTAAAACACTTCAAACATAATAAAATTAAGTAATATTTATTCCATAGAAACAACGGATTCCACTAAAGATAAGCTTACATCAAATGCTAGTCACAATTTGATGGAGACCCAACGTGTTTCGTCCCCACATGGGACTTCATCAGGGGTACATCTTTAAAAATGAAAGGGTGTATATAAGTGAAGGATACAAAGCAGAATTATGCCAAATTACCATCTTAGTTGCATTTGGCTTGTATATTAACAAAAGCCTATGTATAGGCATTAATCATACATTCCATCATGTGACTGAACCAACAGTCCTATTGTTAACCAGGAGAATTAGCATAGTGATCAGATGATCCTAAATCTGTTTACGGAAGATGAGATGGAATAGGCGCACTTAACACGGTAAGTGAATATTTACTTCCCAGGTGAGATGTGCTTAAACACAATATTTACCTACAGAGACACATAATATAAACGGTAAATATTACCCCTAACAACCAATTAAAAAATTTAGCCACTCCCTTTAACTAGTGACACCTTATGCCTACTATTTCTTTAAATAGGAGACAATAATTAACGACAGCTGATAGTTTATCCAGCTGATTAAGATGGTCAGTATAAATCATAAATACAAACTCCAAAAAATTCTAATGTATAATTATCCTAAGGGCATAACAGTCAACCCAGGAAACACTGGTAAATACAGATTAATGCATAGAAATTGGGACATAAACCCCAATATATACATAAACAAGTAGATAGTTTCTCAACACATACACCTAACATAGATTTTACATATTTAGGTTGATACAAAATGTAGGTATATTAGCACCATTCAATAATTAGTATTTAGACACTGGCAATGTAAGACATTTTACATCCTTGATATAAGGGTTTGGTCAGTATGTTACAAAGCCCACAGTATAATAATTACATTAGAAGTTTAAACCACAATGCATAAAAATGGACATTCAAAGTGAAATTTAGCTAGGTCCTAAATAGGGAGTCTCAAAGTAAAACATCATAATGATAAAGATCTGACTTACGTCTCACTCCTTCAGGGCACTGCTGATATGAGCTCAGTCTGCTACTAGTGTGACTAACTGCTTGACTGATGATCTTTTTAAACCCCTTTCTAGGAAGTGATGTCATAATTGCCCCCAGAGAGAAAAACAGTCCAAAAGGGTTCATTAAATTCCCTGACAAAAATCAGTTTCATAGTAACTTTTAGATTCATACAGTCTGAATCCCCCATATAAACGGGCTGCAGTGTGCTTTTTGAAAAGACCCTATAATAGGGATAATTGTTAGATTACCCAGTGTATTCTGGGGTCTATACACACCTGAAGATGGTGATGTGCAACTCTCCACTTCTGTGCGCAATGCCGGCTTACTTCCACGTTCCAACATGTGGAACGCAAACCAGAAGTCGGCAATCGCTATTGATGGTCATATGTGTGTAAACACTCAACACTGGCAATTTAGAACCATAGCCCAGGTGGTCAAACCCCCGAAAATATATTACCGACAGGTAGGGAGTGGATGGACACTGCTGCTTTGGAAGGTATCAAGTTTGTGTTAGAGCATAACTTTTTCGTTTTTGAAAACGATTTTTTTATACAAAGACAAGGTACCACCATGGGTACGAAAGTGGCACCCTCTTATGCCAATATACTAATGGGACAATCAGTTTATTTACAACTCTAAATTTGAAAAAAAATGATATCATACTGTTCCATCACTATATTGACGACCTTATATTAATTTGGGATGGTGATCTGGTTAGTATTGAGCAGTTTATAACATATATTAATGATGACGACTATAATCTTGTATTCACATTTAAACAAAATAATAAATGTGTTGAGTTTTTGGATATAATATTGGAAAGTGAAGTGGATCTAACAATTAGTGCAAAGACCCATTTTAAAGATGTAGATGTGAATAATTATATTCCAGCTTCTAGCTGCCATTATCCAGCTTTGATCAAGAATGTGCCGTATGCACAGTTCTTAAGATTAAGAAAAAATTGTAACAACACAGCCCAATTCCAATTTCAATCAAAAATGTTGACAGACAGATTTATTGAAAGAGGCTACAAGGGAGATGAAATTGAAAGAGCAGCTACCAAAGCCCTAAATTTGGATAAAGATAATCTTTTGAAAGACAAGAACAGGATCCCAGATGATAGGTTTTCTAAACACAGACCGTTTATTACACAATTTAATAGAGAGAATAAACTAATAAGGAATATTGCCTCCCCTCCAGCACTCCTTCCTCTGTGATCATCATCTGTCACCTCCCCTGTCAGATTGATTATATTCACTTCTCACCTCTTTAATTCCCTCCCCTCTCTACCCTGTGATCGTCTCTTTGCCCCTCCCCTCTCCTTTTCTTATTGGCTTCTGTCACCACCCCCCTGATCGACTCTTTGTCCCTATTTCTTATTGGCTTCTGTCACCACCCCTCTCCTGTCCTTTTCCTATTTTCTTCTATCACCACCCCTCTCTGATCGACTCCTTGCCCCTCCTCTCTCCTTTCTTATTGGCTTCTGTTGCCACCCCTCTCAGCTCCTTTTCTTATTGGCTTCTGTCACTGGCCCTCTCTGCCTCTCTCTTTATGGCTTTGCCCTTCCCCTCTCCTTTCTTAATGGCTTCTGTCACCACCTTTCTCTGATCAACTCTTTGCCTTTCCCATCTCCTTTCTAATTGGATTCTGTCACCACCCCTCTCCTGTCCTTTTCCTATTGGCTTCTGTCACCACCCTTCTCTGATCAATTCTTTGCCCCTCCACTCTCTTATTTGCTTCTGTCACCACCCCTCTCTGATTGACTCTTTGTCCCTCCTCTCTCCTTTCTTATTGGTTTCTGTCACCATCCTTCTCAGCTCCTTTTCTTATTGGCTTCTGTCACCTCCCCTCTCTGATCGGCATTTTCCTCTCTGATTCCCTCCCTCCTTCTCTCCTCATTCATTCATTGTGCTTCAATGGACTTAAAAGTTACACACCTGAGGTACAATCCTAAACTTTAATTGTAAGGTGTGAGTTTAAAAAAAGTCACTGCTTTGCTATTTAAAGTAATGAGGGTGATACTGCCACTGTTTGCTGTTTTGTTTTTCTCTTCATTTCAGTATTCACTCGCAAGCTGGCCATACCCCGCTGGCACAGTTCAGTACAGGGAAGGGGGCGCTATGACATGCACTTTTTCCGGGCACCATGGTTCCATGCTACTCTTCTGAGTGAGATCCAGACACAAATAAATAAAAATATTAGGGAGGTGAGGGGCAGAGAGCGCGTACCAGGCCCAAATTAAATAACTATATAAAGATGGTAGGCAGATAGGACCAAGCCCAAATAAAAAAATTATAAAAAACATAATGGAGTGTGTAGGGGTGATGGGGATGAAAGAACGAGCAAGGGTCTATAGAGGTAATTGATAACTTGTAGAGGATTATTACAGAGCAAAAGCACCCAAATTGCATATGTGCCACCTGCCGGGGATGTAGTCGGCATCCCAGCATGCGGGATGCCGACGGTCTAAATACCGGCGCCAGGATCCCGACCGTCGACATCCCGAAGGCAAGTATCGGGATATTAGGGGAAGGTTAGCGTTAGCTAGCAGAGTTAGGGTTAGGCTTTAGGGGGAGGGTTAGGCACCGGGGAAGGAGTGTTAGGATTAGTGTGTGGGGAGGGGGAGGTTAGGTTTAGGCACTAGGGGGGAGGTTAGGTTTAGGCACTGGGCAGGGGGTGTTTGGTTTAGGCACTAAGAAGGGGGAGTTAGGTTTAGGCACCAGGGAGGGAGGGTTAGGGTAGGGGTAGGGAAAATACTTACCATTACTTCCTCTGGCTGTTGGGATGCCACTGTTGGTATTCTGAACAGCGGTATCCTGACAGAAAGGATATCATACCCCACCTGCCGTACTTTTAGACAGATTAGACAAATTTGATGACTCCTCTCCTGGTTGTAGGATACAGAGCTAGGATTTATGTATCCCTGTGCAGCAACAACTGCAGTCCCCAAGGAAGCAGCAGCCTTCACAAACATTTACTAATGTTAGATCAGCTCTGGGCCCTACCTGCCAGATTTATATAAGTTACAGCCATCACTAACTGCTGCCTGCATGCATACATTGATAGTCTCTGAGTAGTTCCTGCTTTATTTAAGCGACTTTGGATACCAACTACAGATAAGGATTTTGGATTACATCTTCCAATTAGGTCCTAAACAACAACATTTTCCCAAAAATATTCTGAAACATCTACAGGTAAGGACTATATAACAAACATTTTGCCTGTCAATCTTACCCCTTCATACACCTCCAGCCATTTATCTGCAGTTTTTAATTTAGAAATAATATATAAAAGAAGATGGGTACACACTTGTCCAATCCTCCGGGATCTAACTCCAGACCAAACTGTTGACGAAATCCTACTGGAGACCTGGTGCAGCACCCAATATATTGCTATACACCGGTCTAATTCTGCAGCAGATCTCAGATCTACGTCTACTGAAACAATCTGCTAAAAGGATTCAGCCATTGTACGCACTCTTCCAATCGTTGGCAGACTTTCTGCCAATCACAGGAATGACTTTGGAGAAAAATTGATAACGCCAATGTAATCCCCTATTACATTAAACACGTCTGCTCCCAATTGGTAACATTGAATCAAAGAAAAATAAAGATATATACAGGGCTGGAGGAGGTAATGAAAACCCAGGCCCAAATGTAACAATACATAGGAGAAAAATAAAGTGCAAAGTGGCAAAATACACAGACATATATATCTTTGTAGAAATTTGTGTGGGTGGGGGTCTGTAGAGGTGTAGAGGTAATTGATAACTTGTAAATGATTCTTACAAGCAGTGGCTCCTGCCCTCTTACCTGAGAGTGGCTGCCGCTGCTGCTGGTCTGGCTGTGGCCGGCCTGGTCCCTGCGAAATGAATTTGGCATGCACATGAGCGATGCTGGCACCGCGCATGTGCATAACACCGGCTCCTGGGGACTGCATTGGTTGCAGCCCCGAGAAGCCCTGCAGGGATGCCTGGAAGACAGAACGGCAGCTTCCACTGAAAGTAGCAAATTTTACTGGGGGGGCGCAGCCCCTCGGTAAAATCTGCCACTGATTATTACAAAGCAAAAGCACCCCAATTGCACATTTGCAGCCTGCAGAATTATTAGACAGATTTGATGACCAGTTCTTAAGAAACTGCAAATGTTTTTCTCAATTTTATAATTACTTTAAAAGCCAATTATACGGATACAAACAAGGAAACACAAATACTTCCCCCATACACCGTGTACTGTATTTAGAGGAGCTGGGGTTAGAAAGTTAGAAGAATGGGGGGCTTAAAGTAAATAAATATATATTATGCTAAAAGAAAAATAATTGCAGTGAACGATTAAAATCTACAAATGATATGAGTGCATATTCAAAAGAAGAAAAAAAGATCAAAACCGATAATTTCTAATTTTCTCAAGTCTGTCGGGGTATCAAAATATATATATATTTCCAATGTGTAACAAGTTTGACTATATAAGAATAACGATCCCATTTATGGGACCAGTTAACTATCACTGACAGCAGCCTGGAGGGCTCCCACAGCATTTTAGAAAGTGGCCTCCACTGTTCTTAATCCGGCTCTGAGTTTAGGTCCTGCGATCAGACTACAAAGTCAATTATACCACATCAGAGTCCCTACCTTTATATGTCTATTATTCAGATAAACAAACCTTAATCAGGAGTTTGTATTATCTTTTATTTATAATGTGCTGATATAATACACAGTGCTGCACACTGAAGGTATTATGACATAAACAAATTAAGCAGCAGCTAGAAATGTCTGTAGCTTAGGTCAGCTCTGGGTCCTACCTACCACATTTATATAACATCTATACTTATAATAAAGTTGTAATGGTTGTGTCTGTACATAGAATTTTTTTGGGGATAAATATACTCTTTGGGACTGTGTATATATATTTTTCTGAATTTTTGTTTGTCTGTCTGTTTTTTCCGGCATCATGCAAAAACTACGGGATGAATTTGGATTGCGTTTTCAATATTGTATAGCTAATACCACTTTCAGACAGAAAAATCCCGAAAAACCCGGGTTTTTCCTGTATCGTTCAACCCTGGAAGGACCCGGGAATTTGCTCCTTACCCCCTTTCACACAGCACATAATTCCCGGGAAATTCCTGGGTAGACCCCTTTCACACAGAACCCAGATTATCCCTGCAATATACAGTGTGTCATAATAAATGGACTGCTTTTATGGCACACAGAGATGAGGTCATGAAAAGTGGGTGGTGACTGCTCACTGCATTGCACTGGAAACTTACATACAATGACATAGTATAGAGGACACAAGTGTTGTTTTGCAATCAAATTTTTTTTATTTGAAAGGCTCTTTTTTATGTACATGTTATGTCACATGTAACACCTTTTGTATTACATTTTTAAAAGTGTTTCTTTTATTTTTTAACAAATATGCATTAGCCATTAACAACATGGCCTTAATGCATTCAACAATTTAAATATATATACATATATATATAAAGACAATCGAAAAATAGGTTGTGCTGTCATGGAACTGAAAAATATAATAGGGGAGGCACCCCAACTATTAGAACTGTGTGTCAGGGCCAACCTTAGAAACGACACATATACAGTATACATTTGGTAATACAGCGACCACACATGGGAGAAAGCTCACGACTGGCCTGTTAAGTGTAGTATACAAATTTTTAAATACAAAACAAATGGAGGTAATGTGTGTACATTCTAAATTATGTACACCCCCATATATAATGGGGATGTGCAGGCTCGGATAGGTTCGTGTTTGGACGCAGAGTTCGGAACACGTAGCTGACTTAAAGGGCACCCACACATTGCCCTAAGCTCTTGCCAGGCCTGTTAACGGCAGGATAAACAATATTGTCAAAAACAACAAGCTTCAACATAAAATAAATATAAACTAGACAGCAAACATGTAAAACATCATACAAGTCTACAACTGTCTGTAGACAGTGCTGACAATAGTGCTAAGTGAAGTGTTATGATGAGTGCCATCTGAATAACTATGCACTCTGCCATTCTGTGTATTAATCCCCATGCCATCTGCATAAGTATGCAGAGTACCATATTGATTAGTATTTCCTATGCCGTCTGGACTACTATGCACAGTGACATGTGGAGTGCTAGGCACTGTGCCCTCTGGACTGGTATTGGCATGTGGACTGCTCTGTACAGTGACATGTGGATTACTATTCCCTGTGCCATCTGGATAACTATGCACTGTGCCATGTGGAGTAGCATGAGGTGGATTGGAAGGGTTACTTTGCAGAAATGGTAGCCCTCTGCTATGCTGTTGGTAATTTCTAACAGGACCCTCAGAGTACTGAGGAGGATACATTACATAAGGTTCTGGAAAGGGGCTGGCTGGCAACTTTTAGCCTGGGGGGCAAATGCATGCAGGCAGCCCTGGCAGAGGAGTAGCGTGTGGCCAGGGTGCCCGAAGAACATGGGTGCTATGGAGCCCCCCCACCCCCTCCTCAAGTGTTCCAGGGAGGAGGCGGGTCCATATGGGATTAATATAAAGTAAAAATAAAGATTTGGGGCACCCCCATCGTGGTGCCCATATGCAGTGCCCCGGGAGTGGACCCCCTTATGCAGGCCTCCAGTAGTGCCCCCAGTAGTGATCCCCCCTATCCAGTGCCCCTTATACAGTGCCCCCAGTAGTGGTCCCCCCTGTGCAGTGCCCCTTGTGCCCCCAGTAGTAAGCCCCTTATATAGTGCCCCCAGTAGTGGTACCCCCTATGCAGTGCCCCTTATATAGTGCCCCCAGTAGCAGTCCACCCCCCATGCAGTGCCCCCAATAGTGGTAACCCTTATGCAGTGCCCCTTAAATAGTGACCCCAGTTGTAGTCTCCCCCCTATGCAGTACCCCCAGTATTGCCCTTTTTATAGAGCCCCCAGCAGTGGTCCCTTGATGCAGTGCCCCCAGTGGTAGCCCCCTCCCCCTATGCAGTGCCCCTAGAAGTTGTCCCCTCCCCTTGTAGTGCCCCTAGTAGTAGTAGTCCCCCCCTTGTAGTGCCCCCAGTAGTAGTAGTCCCCCCCTTGTATTGCCCCCAGTAGTAGTAGTCCCCCCCTTGCAGTGCCTCCAGTAGTGGTTCCCCCCTTGTAGTGCCCCCAGTAGTAGTAGTCTCCCCCTTGTAGTGCGCCCAGTAGTAGTAGTCCCCCCCTTGTATTACCCCTAGTAGCAGTAGTCCCCCCCTTGCAGTGCCTCCAGTAGTGGTTCCTCCCTTGTAGTGCCCCCAGTAGTAGTAGTCCCCCCCTTGTAGTGCCCCCAGTAGTGGTCTCCCCTTTGTAGTGCCGACCCTCCCCCAGCAGACACACGTAATAAAAAAAAAACACACTTACCTCAATCCCCGTTCCCGCCGTCGCTATCCGCTCCTCCATCTGTCCTTCCCGGGCCGGGCCGCTCTGCGGGAGCCGGAAGATGGAGTGGCTCCGGCAGTGGGCACAGCAGCAGCTAATAAGAGCCTGTCAGACTCTCATTGGCTGCTGATCAAAACAAACACACAGCTGCCGGAGCCAGCGGCTGTTTGTTTGTGACTTGTGTAGTGCTGACCGAACTCTGTCCGGTCAGCGCTACACACGCGGTGCAGTCTGTGTCACAGTGACGCAGACTGCCCGCGGCCCGCATAACGCTGCGGCCCGGGGGGCACATGGCACCCTGCCCCCCGGCCCAGCCCGCCACTGGTTGTGGAGTGTGTAACCTAGACACTAGACCGTTAAGGAAGGACATCTGTGCCTCTCTGTTTTCATGTGAAATTCATTCGTGTAGACCAACAAGCTGACTGACAAATGAATTTTGTAACTCTCTTTCATTGTCAAAGAAGCGCTGGAGTCGGGCATCCTCCTGTGCCTGGAATTCAGCATCAGAATCTCGCAGCTGATTTACCAGGATTCTGGTCATTGTGCGCATTGCTAGCTCCATCTTGTAAGTTTTTTCTTCCGCTCTGGTACTTCAAAGACTAGGAATAGAAGAAAAGAAAAAATATAGGGCCTGATTCAGAGCCGCTCGTTAACAGCAGTACGCTCGTTGCGTTCCGATGTTGAGAAAGCGAGCATGCGTCGGTGTAACACTGCGCATGTGCGTACGGCATATTGCGAGCTTTTTTTGTCTCGTTCGTCAAATAGCGTACAGGAAGTGACATGTCAAATGTGATTGACAGAACAGGGCGTTTTTGGGCGTTGACAGGGGTGGAGATGGAAAAACGCAGGCGTGGCGAGGCGTTTTTGGGGCATACATACATTATCAGATGCGAATGTCAAATGTGTTCGTACCAACTCATACGTCACTGGATGGTCCTCTTTCCCTTCAAAATGCTCGCACAGCTCCCACAACAGGTCTGGATTACTCAACCACATTGGCGATGGCCTTCTCCTCCGTCCCGGCACTCCATGATGTTGCATCGATCAATCACGGCTTGTCAGAAAAACAATTAGTGTTGTATTGAAAACCGGCTTGGAATGTGTTTTGAAATCAGTTTTTTGGGTTAGCACAAAACCGTACGCAGGTGGAAATCATAGCTGCTAATGTCAGGATTACACAATCAATTAGCGTACATTTGTGGGTGTTTTGTTTTGGGTTGATATTTGGTTTTTGGGCTATTGTAACAATAATGTCATCATGTTTGTGTGTTTTTTTCCATTTTGCTTTTGCCTGGAGAATTTGCATCCTTATGTAAATTTTAAAACGTTCCTTAAAGAGCCCTTTTTTTTTTTTTCGGGTAAATTTTGGGGGAGTTCGTTTTTGCCTTGTCAGCCAGGATTAAATGTAAACCATCTCTACAATAATGTCACAATACAATGTCGAACATTTTTTAATAATTTATTGGAAAATAAAAACATTTTAATGCACATTTTTGGCCCAAACATTTTTTGCAGTGTTCTTCCCAAAAAAAATTTTAATTGTGCAAACATAAAAGGTATGGAAACTTAAAGCTAACAATTAAAAATAATTCACAAGAAAGGAGAGGGAAGTTTTGGCCAGAAAGGAATATGGGGCAAGCACAGAAGGAGTGTGGGAAAAGTAGCCAGTGCTGTCAACGTTTTTTCCCCCGTTTGGCAGGGGGAGGGAGGGCGCCAGACCGGGTCCGGGATGTCATCAGGCTGGCCCGTCCAGAGGCAGATGTTGTGGCCTCTGGACTAGGCACAGGGCTAGGCACATTTGGAGGATTGGCTGATGTTGTGCCTGAGGTGGAGGATCCTGATGTTCCGGCAGGAAGGGAGGTCGGCTCCACCATGTGCTGGCGAACGAGCTGCTCCAAGGCACTGGCGATGCGGATGTTGGCCCTGGTATTTTCCGCCAGGGCCTGACCAATGGTCACGTTGGCCACAGCATTTTGCTCCAGGGCCTCAGCCACCCGTACCAGACTGGCGTCCATCCTCTGCAGAATCTCCATATGGAAATCCGATTTAAAATTGAGTTCTGTGAGGAGGGACACTGCCTGCGAGGGGGATTGCCCTGGACTGGCTTCTGCAGGGTCCTCAGCCGGATGTACTGGTTCCTCCCCTGCAGAGCCAGCAGAAATTCGGCGGCCAAGGCTCCCCTCTGGAGCAGACTCATCCGCCTGTGTCTCTGTTGGAAAAATGAGAAAAGAGTCACATTAGAATCTACATATTGGCACAATAACATTTCAGAGTTGGTGACATCACAATATTTACCTGGGACAACATGAGGAGCCGCAAAGTCTGGCATGTCCGTATCCATGTTGGACACGCCAAACACCTCCACAGCCTGCACACACCCCTGTGCCAGCTCTTCTAAATCATTCAACTCCAATGACACAGGGGTGGGTCCCCCACCTGTACCCCTTTGCATGCATAGCCCTGTCCGCCAGTTTTTGCTTCAGGCGATATTTGAAGTCGGCCCATTTGTGGGTGAAATTTGAACCATTATCCTTTTGTTTTAAATGGGTTTTGGTTTAGGGGGGTCAAGTTTTTACTTACCGCCGTTTGACATCCCGGGCTAGACGGACATAATCACCCACCCTATTGACAGCACTGGCTACCTCCTCCCACATTCTCCACTTCTGGCTTGCACTCATATTCCTGTCTGCCTGTGGCAGGATGTCCACACACTTCTGTACCAAAACCTCCATCTCCTTTCTTGTGAATTGTGGCTGCCTTTTCTTTTTGCCAGCTTTGGCCGGAATACTGGGCCCAGCAGCCTCTTCCATGTCATCCTCCTCACCTATTTGTTTAAATGTTGAGAATTTTAAGCTTCACAACTTGCACTATATTATGTTTCAAATTAATAATTGTTTTGAAATGCCTGAAATACTTACCGGCAGACTGTTGCCCATTGTTTCCCTGGTCTGTAGCCATGTCTTATCTCCAAACAAGAAATACACCAGAACGTTTTTTTTGGCTCGTGACGTATTTATACATGCGTCCTTATTTTTCGGCCGCATCATTGATTGTGCGTTCCTATGATCCCTCCTTAATTTGTGCGAGAAACTAAACACTATTTATGGCTTGGGGCGAGGTGGCGGTTGTTGGTTGTTGGAGGTTACGTTGGTCGGAGTGGATTGTTGGCGGGTTTTGGATTTGGAGTTGTTGGGAGTTGTTTTTGGTTTGTCTTTTTCTTTAATATTTTTCCGTTCGCTTTTTTCTGGTGGGTTTTTTTTTTGGCGTGTATTTATTTGGTAAGTTTTTGTCCGTTTAACTTTTGTTCAATTTGTGTCTCCTTCTTTTCGTGAAATTTGGCTCGTTAATGTTTCCAATTTTCGCCTTTGTTAGGTTTCTTTTGGCTCTGCCCCAACGACCTTTTGATCCGGAGACTTATATATTCTCTATTGGTAAGTTTTTATTTTCACTTGTTTATTAAATGTTCATGTTTGTATTTCCGCAACTTTGTTTGACCTTACACTTTTAACCTTTGGTTATGTTAGTCAGAAATGTCTGAAATAATTCGTGTTTTTATATCTGCGTATTTTTGGACTTGTATTTGCGAACTAATTAGCGCATTTTTATCTGTTTCTATTGTGACTTGTATTTGCAAATTAATTAGCGCATTTTTATGTGTTTCTATTGTGACTTGTATTTGCGAACTAATTAGCGCATTTTTATCTGTTTCTATTGTGACTTGTATTTGCGAACTAATTAGCGCATTTTTATTTGTTTCTATTGTGACTTGTATTTGCGAACTAATTAACGCATTTTTAAATGCTTATTTAGACCCGTTACATTGGTTGTGTTTTCCCTTTAGCATTTGTTTAATACATTTGGGCCCAAATTGAGGTAGTCTGCGCACTGTCATTTTGCTCTTTGCCCAAATGTGTGTTTCTCCCCTTTTATGTTTTGTCTTGCACCCAATTTAGATTCCTAAATGCCCACCCTAAATTGTTGCATTTTTAAATTGTGATTATTTATAGGTTTGGCCAATCATGACAATACCCCGGCATGTAAGCATCATTGGATTGTATCATCAAGCTAAGTAAAATTTATTTTTTTTGGGGGGGAAAAAAGCCTTACATTCAAATCTTGCCATTTCAGGTTGATCTTGGTCGGATTGTTCTGGCCATGCTCCCGGAAGCCGACCAACCTCAATCTCGTCCCAGGCGTAGGCATCGTAGGCGTGCAAGGCCCCAGATATATCTAACATGTGTCACCCTTTTTGGAATGCCCGATGATGAGGTGTTAAGACGCTACCGTCTTCCGCCCAAAATCATCATAGACACTCTCTCATTAATAGAGAGTGATCTTGAGCGGCAAATTGACAGTCCTACAGCAATACCACCACTTACGCAATTTATGGCGGTGTTACATTTCTGTGCCTCAGGATCGTTTCAAACAACGGTGGGAATAGTGGCGGGAATTTCCCAATCCTCCTTTTCCCGGATCCTGAGGGCAGTGATGGAGGCACTTTTCAAGCACCTCCATCATTTTATTCAAATGCCTTTGGATATGGGTGCCCTTAGTGTGGCCAAGGCCAATTTTTACCAAATAGCTGGCTTCCCACACATCATAGGGGTTGTGGATGGTACTCACATACCACTTCAGCCTCCAGCATGGCTGGAGGCCATATTTCGCAACCGTAAACACTATCACTCCCTGAATGTAATGGTGGTATGTGATGCCTCCCTCCAGATCCTGTCCCTGAATGCAAAATTACCCGGAAGTGCACATGACTCATTCGTCATCCGGCAATCAGGGATATGGCACAAATTATTCTTCTGGGTAAGTGGAGACCTTTAGTACATAACAATGTTAAGCTTGATACACAGTGATCCTGATGTTGTCACTTCTTTTTCACAGGAGACAGTGGCTACCCTTGCACGCCCTGGCTGCTCACTCCTTATTTGGCTCCCACACCAGGGCCACAAAGTAATTTTAATGCCGCACTTACAGCCACCAGGCAAGTGGTGGAGCGCTGTATCGGCCTTTTAAAAGGCCGATTCAGATGCCTCCACCGCTCTGGTGGCCAGCTCATGTATTTGCCGGATATGGTTTCTAAAATTGTGGTCCTGTGTGAGATATTTCACAACATCGCCATAAGGAGTGGTGTCCCAATGCAGCCAGAGGATGCCTTACCTGAGGATGGCCCCCCCGAGGTTGGTCGGAGGTCAGTATGTGGGGGGGCCATACGCGATGATGTGGTGGCCAGATATTTTAGGTAATTATTGGCAACACAACAGTGTTTAGACACAATGTGGTAAGGATTTTTGGAGAACATCTAATTATTTTCTTTTTTTTTCACCATCTTCTGTTTGATTTCATAATCTTTGGGACTCCAACGATGACTACTTCCTGCTACCCTAAAAATCCTTCATGGGGACCCATTGGAAATATATTCTGGAACCCATATTGCAACGCAACATTTGTGGAATCATGTTGGCATAGTCCTTCCTCAACCAGTTCTTGATTTTCCTTTATTTTTTACAAATGTTGTTTTATGGGTTGTATTTTTGTTTATCACTGTGTGTATTGCTTGTGAGTGAACACTTTGTTATTTTAGTTATGTTGTGAATAAGTGTTTTGAGAGTGTAATTTTGGTCATTTTATTGCCCATTACAAGCAAGTGTAACCAGGTTCACCCACGTTAAAATTTAATAAGGGGTAATCCTGTAATGATGCAAGTTGAGCTAAATTTAAAGATGTTTTCTGGGTCCAAACCAACACCAAAAGGAATCATGTACAATCAGTTGGCTTTGTAATCTCGGCCTAAGCAGGTTGCCCCCCAAATTGGAACCTGGAAAATGTAGTAATATATAAATTGTCAAACCCCAAAAAAGGCCAATCAGATTGTTACTGTTAGGTGTTTCTTGTGCCTGTTTTCCTACAAAATACAACACACAATCTTAGTGACAATAATTGCAAATACTTGCTAGAAGAGTCTACTTATGTCAGTGTAAACAATCTCAGATTGGGAGACAAGGAATGAGACAGAACGTTAAGAATACATTTTTATTGTGGAAAACTAATTTAAAATGTAAAAAAAAAATTAGGGACGCAGGATGACCGACATATGGTCAAGGACCACCAGCAGCCCGATGACATAGGCACGCATCCGTTCGACACATCTGGCTAAGTCCACCATACGCCTCTGTTCCTCTGTGGGTTAGAAAAGTGTGGGGCTTAATACATAAATAATGAAACCACATTAAAAAACAAGCCAAACAAAGCTAACCAAAAATGACAATATTGTGACCAAAAGCAGAATTACCCCAAAAATACCAAGGCCCCAAAAATGGACACCCCAAAAATTCCAAGAAAAAAAAACAGATTCTGACAGGTGTGATATGTGTATGGGGAAATCAGCAGTAAAAGGTAAAGACAAACAGAAATCTACAGCAAATTCTCACAAACCACACAAAAAAAGGCACAGACACAGGATTACATCTAAACAGTTTTTTCTAAAAACTAAAATAAAAAAAAACATACCGTTCAAAATAACGCCCGCTCCAGAAACCACTCCCTCGTCCTCCTCGGAGTTGCCTACATTCCCCAACGAGGTTGGCAGGGTGATTTGGGATTCAGGGGAGGGGGTAGTTTTGAGAGGGGTGGTTGGAGGAGAGGGGGAATTGGGATGGAGGGGAAGGGGCCCCGAAACATCCTCAACAGGGTCTGTGCAGGCTGGGGAGGAGGGGGAAATACGGGAATTTTGGGGTGTTGATGTTTGGCTTGGGGTTGGGGAGAGGGGCCGAGAGCGCCGTCTTTGACGCCGATGACGCCGTAGTCTTCGCTCTGCCCCTAAAAGATGTGAAACAAATTGTGGCTATTTTCAACCCAGACCTAGTTAAACACTAATTTTTGACAACACAAATATGTAAACATGGCCATGCACATATGAGTACAATGAATAAATAGGACATACATGAAAACATGGCCATGCACATATGAGTACAATGAATAAATAGGACATACATGAAAACATGGCCATGCACATATGAGTACAATGAATAAATAGGACATACATGAAAACATGGCCATGCACATATGAGTACAATGAATAAATAGGACATACATGAAAACATGGCCATGCACATATGAATACAAAGATAAACATGAAAACCACAGTCACAAAAACTTACTTTCCGCGATCTGCATGCGAAAGCATGCCAGCAAGCGGGGCGTCCGCCGTTGCAGGTCGGACCACCTGCGCTCCAGCTGGCCGATCTGGCGGCGTGAGCCGAAGGAACTCAGGCGGCCACGTACCTCCGCATATGCGGAATGCTTTTCTCTATTGGTGATGGGGGGAGGCTGGCTGGTGATCCGCCTGTCCATGACCTCGGTTAACACCAGCAGCTCGCGCCTGGTGAATGCCGAGGCTCTCATGATGGCAATGGTGTATTTTCTAAAAATCATTTTTAATAAAGACCCGAAAATAAATTTGATTGGCTAATGTATTTGGGTAATTAACAGGACCAATTCTATTGGTTAGTGTATGAGTCATGTGTTCGACAGGGCCACAAATCTCTTGAGAGTTATGATAGGCTTGATGCAGTGACATGCGTAAGCAAATTTAAATAAATAAATGAACCCCGGAAAATATGCGTGTTTAAAAACAAATAAAACAAATGTTTAATTGGCTCAAACAGGTATTTTGACAAAGAAAAGCGAATGTTTAAGCCGTACGTATTCTGCGGGTAAACACAAACACGGACAAGAGTAAAGTTTATTGCATTGTCCTAAAAAAAACAAAAAAACAATTAAGCTAATTGATATATTGATTGGCATGATACGATTGAGGGAGGTAGGCAGAATAAAGGAGCAGGTAATCGGAATCTGACAGACCCACTTCCGGTTTGTACTTGTGCGTGCGTTCCCTTCAAGCCTAATTGGGGATGTACGCTCGCTATTTGGCACGCTCGTTAGTTAGAGGAGGGGTCGGTAGAGTTTGGGGAGGATGTTTAGATGCGTTCAAAAATACGAGCGAGTGCTTGAATTTACATATGTGTGTACATACGCCGAACGTACGAACGGCCACTTGCGTCCGGGTCTGAATGAGGGCCATAGTTACAAATGAAATCAAAGCAGTAATGTCAACATATATGTGCTTGCGGCCTACTGCACACTAGCTTCACATTGCAACAGATACATTGAGTTTGGATTTCAGCATAGTAAAATTAGCATAGTCATACTATAATGACAAGTCAAAACAGGACAATGTTAACATCCCAAAAATTAATAAGTGGGTGTATAGTAACTTACTGTTCCTGCGCAATGTCGGAGTCTCAGTCTGTGCAGGAGTTGGCGTCCCACTCGTACTGCTTCCACTCGCCTCAACCACACCATCAAGTGTATTGGTGTCTGGGACCCCTGTGGCAGCCATCGGATCTGTGTCACTTATCTCTGTGATGTCGTCAAAGAGTATTGGTAGTGTCATTGGGCAGGATTGGCTGTTTTCCGGGGTAACACTTCGTGAAGATGCACAACTAGACAATGATATGGCAATGGGATTAACCAGTGCAGAATTGCCAAAGACTTCATTACACTGATCGTAGTAAACCCATTGCATTCTGGCAGCACCACTTTTCGCCTGTTATGGTTGTGAACTTTGTTGTAGTATTTGCGCAGAGCTTTCAGTTTGTTCACTACCTGCTGCTGGGTCCGCACAATGCCCCTTGAGGTGAGGATCTTAGCTATGTTAGTGTAGACTATCGCGTCCTTCACTGTGCCACTGATCTGCTTGCGGATCTCCTCCTCCCCTCTGACTGCCAGCAGCTCACGGATCTCCTCATCCTTCCAGTGCGCCATGCTTATCTCTCTCTCTCTCTCCTTTTCTGCAGCACAATTGTGACATCAGACACCAGCACCACTGCCCCGCCCGCTCAGCCAATCAGCCTGTGCACCGCCATCTCAGCCAATAAGCGCTGTTTACTATGCCCGGAGTAGAAAAACTCGGGTCGGCGCCTTTCAGACAGCCGCAAACCCGTTTAAGCCCTGGGAAAAACCCAGGTAAATACCTGGGTCAAAGTACCGGGAATTAGGTCCCGCGTTAACCCTTTCAGACAGAAAAAAAACCCGGGTCGACCCGGCTAGAGCCGGAAAATTACCGGGTTCTTTTCTCTGCCTGAGAGGGGTATTAGTAACCTAGAAAGAAACTGAGGTATGTATTATCTCAATGTGACATCAGGGAGAGGAGCAATAAAGGAAAAACCAGATGCTTAACACTCGGCACGTGCAGTGGGCAGACTCCTCAAGCTAAAAATTACTAGATGTATATAAATATATTTTTTGGGGGACAAATATACTTTTAGGGACTGTTTATAAACTATGGAGTCAAAAACATTTTGATGGCACACCAAGACAAATACTACATATCATAGTCACTGCTCATGTTACTTGCAACCTGTCAGTGTTACTATAGGTTAAGTAGCAACGGATTTGGGATCTACAAGATAAGATTTGTTTGACTAAAGTGAACTTAGACTGGACTGTGAGATTGATTGCCCCTTGAATTGTATTTTGTGGTTTACATAATAAAGTAGAAAACTGTGGATTCTTATTGTTTACAAAGACATTTTGTGATCAATGTCTTCAATATTAAATATACTGTACATCACAATATTAGATGCACTACTGTCTTTGTAAAATTAGTTCTGCTGAGCAATAACAGACATCGACGCAAGTGTAGCTGTGGGCAAACGCTTGTCAGTAAATGTTTGTGAAGGCTGTTGCTTCCTTGTTGTCTGCAGTTGTTGCTGCACATGAGATATATAAATCCTAGCTCTGTATTCCACAACCAGAGGAGGATGGAGACTCAGTTATTATAAATGCAGAGGACAGTTGACTATTTTAACGTTTCTACAAGGCCTGATTCTAGTATTGTGCCTCATTGTGTCACCCATATTGCACCATTAATAACAGCATAGATAAAACATTCACCAAGGATAAAGCTACTGCCTAGTAATAACAAGACACTTTCACGTCCATCTGCTACCATTGTTACAGTATAAATAAGCAATAATAATAATTCCATTCTTCAGGTATCAGGTGTTTTGCTAAACTCTTAGGGCCTGATTTAGCAAGGATCGCAATTGCAAAGCTGCATGTAGGCAGCTTTACAATTGCGATCCTTGCAATAATGCAAATGCAGCAGGATGTTTATGACACCC